>CM053029.1:142607952-143207952 GCA_028564925.1 Lithobates sylvaticus
GAGAGAGATATCGAGAGAGAGAGAGAGATATCGAGAGAGAGATATCGAGAGAGAGATCTTTTTACCAGTGTCCAATTACATGAAGGTAGCTGCATATAACTCAGTCATAAATGATTAACCACCTCGCGCCCGTGCTATAGCCGAATGATGGCTACAGCGCTCTGTGATCACCGATCTGAGGCTCGGCTGATCACATATGGGAGTAAGGGGCCGGTCCCAATGACAGCTGATCACGTGATGTAAACAGAAGATTGGTAATCGTCTTCTTCTTCCCTGAACAAAAAAGCTGACCACCGGCTTCTGTCAGAGGGGCATTGGTCCCTCACACAGAGCCGCGGCTGCCTCATCTGTGCCCACCAGTGCCACCTATCAGTACCTACCAGTGCCACCTATTAGTGCCCAAGTGCCACCTATCAATGTCCACCAGTGCCACCGATCAGTGCTGCCCATCAGTGTCACCTACCAGTGCCACCCATCAGTGATCATCAGTGCCGCCTTATCAGTGCACATCAATGAAGGAGAAAAATTACCGGTTTCAAAATTTTATACCAAACTATGAAACTTTTTTAGCAAAAAATAAAAAAGCCCAACAGTGATTAAATACTACCAAATGAAAGCTCTATTTGTGTGAAAAAAAAACTATAAAAAAGTCATTAGGGTACAGAGTTGCATTATAGCGCAACTGTCATTCAAAGTGTGAGAGTGCTGAAAGCTGAAAATTGGTCTGGGCAGGAAGGGTGTTTAAGTGCCCAGTAGGCATGTGGTTCACAAGCCTGCGTCCTCTACTGTACAGCTAGGAAAACAAGTTTGCAAATGCACCTCCTCCAGTATATCTACCCTAGACAGGCTCCCTTGCAAATTTTCATTTGGAATAAAAATGTCATGGATGAGATGCGACAAGGTACGACTATGCAAGTCAACTAAACCTACTGAAGGGACAAGTCATTTTCTTTTTTATTTCTTTTATTCATACCATTAGACACCTGAATAATCTAAATACAATAAAACTGAAGGCAGCCAGCACTTCAGAAGTGTATATACAAATAATTAATGGAATATTTACAAAGACAGACTATACAGCTATTGGTGCGTGGTGTGTACAATGAAGCGTCACGCAGACATTTACAGACTCCTGCCAGCAGGGGCACTAGTATCTGGAATGGGGGAGCTCAGCTGAACAAGCCGTGATTCTCGAACCCACCATAACCACCACCCTGGATGGGTGTTTTCGGAGAAGCACAAGCGTACAGACTGAAGTCTTCTGTCTGGAAGCCGGCTCGATTTAACGATGGCTCAGATGCACTGCGGTGAATTTTTGGCAATGACCGGGCCAGGAGTTCAATGGAGGCAAGAATCTAATGAAGAAAGACAAAAGTTGATCGATTGGTGCAAGACAGCTAATAGGAAAATGTCAATGATGCTGATCAGGTTTCTCCTTTAAAGCAGAAAAAATATATAAAAACATAGCAACACTTTGCTAAAGCATTGTGTATCAAACAATTGCCATTTTCTTTTAGTTTAGTAAAGTACTTTTTTTAACCTTTATTTCATTTCAGTGCTGCTGATCTCAGCAGCCTTTTTGAAGACACTTTTTGTCTACATGCACTTCAGTGATAGCCGTGTGGTAGATTTTCTCATTGTGACAATAGTGCACCATGCCTGTGAATTTGTGTTGAAAAAGTGTGATGTGATGTTGTCACCCTATAACAGGAAATGCCCGCACAACAATCTCAAAGTAGAACTATAGGCAACATTTTTTCTTTCCCCCATTTTGGAGTAAGGGAGGGTTATAACTTGTCAGATTTCTTTTTCGCTGTCTGTGTCCCATTGGGTAGATTTGCCTTCACTTCCTGTCCCATAGCCAAACAGGAAGTGAGATTAAATCTGTGCAAATAAGGGAATTCCTTGGGGACCCCCAGGTCACCAGGACTAGTGTCTCCATTGGAAGATTTTCCCTCTATTACTTTCCTGGGGACAATCCAAAATTTGTGATTCTTTTACTTTCAATGATAAGAGAGGAAAAATCTCCTGAACGGGGGCACAGACAGAAATAAAAACTAACATGTGTTTAAATCCATCTCCGCTCTATCCAAAACTGAAAAAAAAAAAAAAAGGAGGATTACCAGGTGTTATTTTAATGAAAACTGCAGTTTTAAAACTATTGAACATGACTTTTGAAATAACATGAACATTGTAAAAATGTATATGATATTGTACCGATTAGGTTGTACAACCCCCATTTCAAATCTCATAAACCCCATACTTTCTTCACAATAGAAAACAGAAAACAGCAACGCGTCCTAAAAAAGTTGGGACAGGGTCATGTTTACCGCATTATAGCATCCCTTCTTTTAACAACACTGTAAATGTCTGGGAGACCAGGTTGCTGGAGTTTTGGGAGAGGAATGTTGTCCATTCTTGCCTGATAAAAGGATACAAACTGATTACTTGTCCAGGGACTTCTATGTATTTTTTTTCATGAAAGGCCAGTTAAGCACCCAGGCTCTTCTACTACAGAGCCATGTTGTCATAGATGTGGTTTAGCTTTGTCCTGCTGAAATATGCAAGGCCTTCCATGACAAATATGTTGTCTGGATGGGAGCATATGCTGCTCTAAAACTGGGATACATCTTTCAGCATTGATGGTGCCTTTTCAGATGTGCAAGCTGCCAAATTATATACGCACTAATGTACCTTCATACCATCAGAGATGCAGGCTTTTGAACTGAGCTCCGATAACAAGCCAGAAGGTCCCTCTTCTCTTTAGTCCGGAAAACGCAGCATCCATGGTTGCCAATAAGAAAGTAAAACTTTGATTCGTCTGACCACAGAACAGTTTTCCACTTCGCAACAGACCATTTTAAATGAACTTTGGCCCAGAAAAGAAGGCAGCATTTCTGGATCGTGTTCAGATATGGCTTCTTTGCTTAATAGAGCTTTGTGGGCATAGCCAACTGTCAATGACAATGATTTTTGGAAGTTATTCCTGAGTCCATGCAGTGATGTCCATCACAGAATAATGCCTGTTTTTAATGCAGTGCCATCTGAGGGCCAGAAGATCACGGACATCCAATATTACGTTTCAGCCTTGTTCCTTGTGTACAGAGATTTCTCTACATTCTCTGAATCTTTTAAAGATTTTATGTACTGTAGATGATGACATATTTAAAGTCTTTGCGGAACATTATTCCAAAACTGTTCGACAATTTCTAGATGAAGCTTTCTTAAATACCTATCTTAAATTTCTGAGACACTGACTTTCTAAAATGCTCTTTTTATACCCAATCATGTTACTGACCTATTGCCAACTAACCCAATTAGTTGCAAAATGTTCTTCCAGCTGTTCCTTGTTCGTACCACTTACTCTCCCGCAATTTTGTTGACCTGTACCAACTTTTTTGAGATGTGTTGCTGCCATTAATTTCAAAATTATCAGATGTTTAAAAAAATTGGTTATGTTTTCTCTGAACACAATGGATTACTGATCATGGCCCCGGTGCCATGTGATCACTGTGACCAATACCTTGCTTACTACTGTGTGATTTTCGATTGGTTACAGCAAATTTTTGTTATTTTTTTCATTTATATAGCAAAGTATAAAAAACAAAAACAAAAAAAAACAAAAAACAGTGGTGGTTAAATACCACCAAAAGAAAGCTCCCTCTAACTTAAACATTAATACAAATTTAATTTGGGTACAGTGTTGCATGACTGAGTAATGGTCAAAGTGTGACAATTCTGAAATCTGAAAATTGGCCTGGGAAGGAATGGGGTAAAAAAACAAAAAAAAAAAAATAAAAGTGTCCAGTTAAATTAACCACTTCAACAACTGAGCAATAAATGCAATTGAAGTTAAGCTAAACATTAGACTCAGCCCCCACATCAATTCATCCTCCCTCCCCAAATCATGCTTTTATAGTATGTTTTTGAAGACAAGAGGTAGCGTGCACCTGTTTCCTGAAATAAATGTGTAGAAGGAAAAAAACCTCTAGCTAACGTAAAATCTTTTTCCTGCAAGGATTGAGCAGCGCCTTACTGGATCTGCAGCTCAACGGGTTGCTTAAAAGTTTTCTGTAGACTAAAGAATAGGATAAAATTTAATTGCTTTCACTCAAGACTCTGGACACCTCCACCGTCTGAAAGCTCTTTCCAGTTAATTTCAGTTCCAGCTGAAGCTACTTTACCTGTGGAAACAGGGGCCGCTCATCCCTCTTTTTCTTAAGACAGTCCGCCATTAACCTCTTCATCGCTTTGGGACAGTTACTCCGAACTTTGCTAAAGTCTGGAGACAGATAACCTCGGCCAACCATAAATATGATCTGGCAAGATTAGGAGAAAAAAGATTTTAGGAACAGAACAGTAAAATGTTATAAAGCATGCAATGTCACAATAAAAAAACTTCTAAGGCTTAATGTACACAGGACGGTTTTACAACCTCTCCTGAACAATTTAACTTGACAGATAATAACCCACGTTTAAAACGTCCGCTTTGACGCGTTTACATGCCGCGTTTGAAAAAAAAAAAACAATGGAAAACACCTATAAAACGAAACGCGACTAAACGCCGGTACCGCGTTTGGCATTTAAACCCAGGACATGCTGAAATCAAAAGATAAGCAAGTGGCAGCTTCAGTGAATACCACATGTCAAAAAACTCAGTAGATCCAAAGACGCCAGAGAGCCTCAGAAATCCTCGGGGACAGCTCAACTGAACTTGGAAACCCTTGGAAACACTAGGGAACGGAGTATTTCCAAATAGCTCCAAACCGTTCCTAGTGTCACCGACACACCCCGCACCTCTGGCCAAATGCGGTACTGCACACCCCATTGGCTTGAATCCTGCTCGTTTTGCGAGACAACACTCGCAAACCGAGTCAGGAAAAAAAAAAAAAAAGTTGCTCGTCTTTCAAAACGCTTGTTAACCGTGTTACTCATAAACCAAGGTTCCACTGTATTTTTCTTTGCTTAAACGGTGCTGAGGTGAGGTTTCTAACCCCCCCCCCCCCCCGCCAAACACCTGTGACAGCTCCAGGGAGGAAGAAAAAGGAGCGATTTGCATGCCCCAATACATGAAATCATGAAATCACTGGTCATGTCACTTTGTTGGCAGAAAGATAGGGCTTCGAATAAAAAAAAAAAAAAAAAAAAAAAAAGGAGCAGCAGCTGTGGGAGGTCAGCATTTACTGCTGCTTTTGCCCACATGGTGAAAACATAGGTTTGCATTTTTGTAAAGGACAACTTACCTGATCTCGGTTGTTAATGTTCTGATATGGTAGTTGCCCAGTCATTAATTCATACAGTACAATGCCGAATGCATAGACATCGGACTGAAAGCTGTAAGGATTTTTGTCCTGCATTCTAATGACTTCTGGAGCCTAAAAGGGCATATCATGAAACTGAAGTTAGCATTTTAATAAAAAAACAGCACTAGCTAGAAGACATACAACAATAGAAACAGACGCCTAATAACATTCGACAGTATGCACCTGTTGTAATGATAAAAATAGACTTAATTCTGTGGTGAACGATAGCACAGAAATAAAAAAATAAAAAGTACGGATTACAAAATATATTCAGCAAAAACAAAAGTGGACAATCTTACCATCCATAGAATGGAACCCGATAATTGCTCAAACTGGTGTGAGCCACTCCACCGCGATTTCACTGTGGCAAGACCAAAGTCACCAATCTTTACCGTGAGGTCTTCATGAAGAAAAATATCTAGGGAAGGTTAAGGAAGAACAAGCCATGTTCCTAACAGTTGGCTGATTGCAAGACTAAAGAGGAGATCCCATGCATCCTCCCTGACCAATCAGGGTGGCTTCAGAAGGTCTCATCCCTTCTCCTACACCAATTGTTGTGGCTGTATGGCAGGGACATGCAATTAGCGGACCTCCAGCTGTTGCAAAACTACAAGTCCCATGATGCCTCTGCCTCCGGGTGTCATGCTTGTGGCTGTCAGAGTATTGCTATACCTCATGGGGATTGTAGTTCTGCAACAGCTGGAGGTCCGCTAATTGCATATCCCTGCTATATGGGGTCTTTCTGCCACCTCAAAAAACAAACAAACAAGGGACTGGATACAGTTTTTCAATGGGTCAAATTATCAGCTCGCTCCTAAATTGAGAGATCTTACAGTATTGTCATACTGTGCATTCGCAAGATGAAGAGCATAACATGCACCCTTTCTCTTGAAGCGCCATACATTTCAATCATTTGTTGGGAAAAATTAAAAAAATATTATATATACACTATATATATATATATATATATATATATATATATATATATATATATATATATATATATATATATATATATATATATATATATATATATATATTACACACACACACACACACACACACACACATACATACACACACAAATAATACATACACACACACACACACACACAAATAAGTGCCACATGGCCAGATCTAGGGGAGTGTTCGGGTGGGCTGCACACTTCCAGATTTCAGTTGAGAGTCAAAAAATACATTGTGCAAACCTTGTCATCTAAAAAGAAGCAGGAGCATCTTTTGGGCAAGGAGCTTTGCAAAAATTGGTGCACAAAAATCGGGAAATGCTTGCACCATGTTTTCAGGAACGAATGGCACCCAAACACACGTGGTGCGCTTTGCCTCGATTGCAGTGCAATTTGGAATCATAGGCAGAATTGCGGCAATTCAAAATTGTGAAGTGTGAATGGAGCCTTATTGTTAGTGTTTTTTTATGTGTGGCCCAAAACAATTCCTCTTCTTCTAATGTGGCTCAGTAGGGTCAAAAGTAAGAAAGGTTTAAAAATATATATATAGATTATATTTAAATAGTTTATTCTCATCAATTTACAAGATGCAAACTGAGTGAACAGAAGAAAAATCTAAATCAAATCAATATTTGGTTTGACTAGCCATTGGCTTTAAAGCAGCATCAATTCTTCTAGGTACACTCTCACAGTTTTTTTAAAGAACTCGGCAGGTAGGTTGTTCCAAACATCTTGGAGACCTAATCACAGATCGTCTTCTGTGGATGTAGGTTGCCTCAAATCCTGTCTATATGAAATCCCAGACAGACTCCATGATGAGATCGGGGTTCTGTGTGTGTGGGGGGGGGGGGGGGTCAAATCAACACAATCAAGGCTGAGATGTGGCCCAAACAATGGTTACAAAGTACTGTATTAGAGAGAAAACGGGAATCGCAGTCAGTCACAGGGATATGCAATTAGCGGACCACCAGCTGTTGCAGAACTACAAGTCCCATGAGGCATAGGAAGACTGACAGCCACAAGCATGACACCCAGAGGCATGATGGGACTTGAAGCAATGCCTGTGTAATCTTGAGGTCTATGGACCTCAAGTCGCATTAAAGGTCGGACCAAAGTAGTGCAGGGACTACTTTGAAAGTCGCACAGATATGAATGGTACTCAGGACAAGTCGCACAAGTGTGAAAGGGGCCTTAGTGAACAAAGTGTGCAAGTGTAAGAATTGAAGCCAAAAGGGTAGTCACACCAAATTCTGATTTAATTGTTCTTCTGTTCACTCACTTTGCAAATTGATAAAAATAAACAATTAAAATATATATTTTTGAAAGCATTCTTACTTTACAGCATTTCTTCACACCTGCCTAAAACTTTTGCACAGTACTGTATATAAATTTTATAGATGAGATCTTGGAGAAGGCTTCTCTTTCCCCCAACAAATGATTGTAATGTTGGACAGGGCATGTGCAGGATGAGGTGCATGATGTCATGTGATTTATCTCATGTATGTGCAGTATGACAATACAGCTGAAGGGTAAATGTCATCAATGAGCCAGATTAGGGATACAACAAAAAAAAAAAATTACGACGATGGCTGTTGGGGGGAGGAGGGGGGACAAGCAGGAAAGAGGCAGAGTGAAAAATTGAGACAATAAATAAAAATTTGAAGGCCTTTTGTAAGCATTTGTTTAGTTACATACTTTTACCTAGCTTAGGCAGATTTTACAGAGTGCTGTCTGCTGTGAATGGATTTTACCACTAAAAAATTCTGGACTCTTGGAAGTTAGTTTGGCACTCTTATTAGACTATCAATACTTAAAAACACAAATAGGGCTCGGTAGCTAGCAATTCTAACAGCAAGCAGAAACACCTGTTGGTATATATGCTCCAAAATGGTACCAGACAATCTTGAAACTGCCATGTTAGAAAAGGATACTATTGCTTTTCAGATCTCGGTGGATGATTGACTTGGCGTGCAAATAGCTGAGACATAAAAGACAGATTAAATTAAAACATGAACTGAAAAAAATGTTGATTAAATAAAAAAATAAAAAAAGGGCTAGATATACTTTAATCAGGGGCATAAAAATAGCCAGCAATGTTATGGGGCTTAGTAACAGAAGCATATACACCCAATTATAATGTGTCCAGGCCATTGGGTACGTGGTGGTATTAGTCCCTTTCCCTGTCATCACGTAGCCCATACAGATGGTCACAAGAAAGCCATTATACTCTATAGAAGCCAGAGGTACAAGTATGGTAGTGAATAAGATGCCGACTCCACTGCCTGCTACCATGGTTACCAGTATGCTGCCCAATCAGGATAGTGAAGTATCAAAAAATGAATGGCGTTTCAGCTTAGTCCGCACTCTCCAGCTTGGCAGGATTCAGGTTAGGCTCACTAACAGCAAATGTCCATTAATCAAAAAGACCAATGTATCACTGCTAATATAACTTTTTTAAATAAAATAATTAACACAGGACAAAGGATGCAACTAGTTTCACAATGCACTCGGAGGTTTTACATAGAAAACACTGAGTGCAGTGGGAAAAAAATCAGAACCTTTGTGTTGTGTCATTTTTTTTTTTTTTTTTTAATAAAAAGTTTTTTTAGCAGCGATACAGTGAGCAGTCATCTTTGGTTTATTGATAGTGATGAACCATGCTGGCATCTGAGGTCAAGGGATATATTCCTAATGCCAAACCACACTGCTTTTTAAAAGGCCTTCAACAAGCAGCAGACCACAGATTAGCCAGACCTGTTGTAACATTCCATATACAAATGGGCAACTTACTCCATGCCTTGTGCTGTCTGCCGTGCAATGTCAATAAGCTTGATCATTTCAAATTTGGTCTCTATGATGTGTAGATGGTGGTAGAGGCTGGAACCCTCACACCATTGGGTTACTATTGCCAGCTGGGGTTTGGTAGAATAGCCCATGAAAAGCAGGATATTCACATGCCGAGTTTTCCTGCAACAGATAGATCAGTTTAACACATAACATTCACTCATGTATTCCTATAAGGGTAAAAAAAATAGAATTTTGATGTACCTGTGAATTGCATACAGTACATACCACAGGAAGAGATTCATCAGTCATGTTATATGCCGCTACCTTCAGATGATTAGACACTGGAAAAAGGTTTGCACGGTCTGCACCCTAGTGTACCCAAAATAACCTCCGTCCACCGTGTGAGGCTCTAGTTTTTTTCAGCAAACAATATAGGGAAAAAACGGGGAGGGACCATGTCATGTATGCCAAAATATGGACTTTACAGGTAGAAATTGTACAGCACAAGACACAGAAACCATTTCATAGACTATGGGATGTCCCCATTCTAGATGCTGCCCAGACTCAAAGAAGATCAGACCTTAAATGTGGGAATGGGCAAAGGAGGAGGAAATCATTCCCTGTGGGCAGAAGCTCTATATATAAAAAAAAAAAAAAAAAAAGCCAAATGACCTAAAGTCTTGCATCTTATGCCTGGCTGCTGCTTACAATACTCCCTTGAAGCTGAGCAGGCATCCTTCTGGGGTTTTTCCACCAACCTTTTATTCTTTGGGTTCCCAGGTCCATGCGCCTGACATCTGCACAACAGTCTCGTCTACACCTGTTCCATGCTCAAAAATAAATACTTTTCTACTTGCCCCTTGTAAAGCTACTTCTCATGGATGCTGGTTGTCCCTTGAGATGGCCCCAATGTAGTTTATTACACTCAGGTACCGGGATCCTTCTCCACTCTGCTGAAGGGTAGTTCCACAGCCTATAACTCCTGCTACTCCTTACTACTATGGTGCATTCCTCCCTGGCTTTCAGCCCTCTCTGTCCTGAGCCATGAATCACTCTTCCATGCCTTTTCCATGGCTGTGGATTGCAAAAATCGCACCTTTACGGGCCTAAGTGGCCATTTTGCCCTTACCTTCCTATGGGCCTAATCACAGTACTGGTTGTCTTTATTTGGCAACTTCGTATTGGGAAAAGCCACCATTGCCCTGTTACGAGTTTTTCTGTTTTTTTGTAGATGGTTTCCTTTCCTCTTCACCTGCAGTCTATAGGGGATTTGGCACTTACCTGGCCTAGTTCAGCTCTCATCACCTGCCTATGTCTGCGTTGAATGTTCCCCTTATTCTCCGATCATGTAGATTAATCTCGGCCCCCCCCTCCCCCGCCAATGCTCCACTGTCTTTGGATAAGACAGCGTCAGCTAGTGGGCCAATAGGGAATCTTACTCTTTGTTCTTGTTACTCATCCTGTACTTCTGTCTGGTACGGTTAAAAGCATTGCATTTTGTACCATATAAGTTTTGGATGTACCTTGTATATCCTCTCCCCCATCTCCTTAGCCCTTTTACTTTCTGCTGAAAATGGGTCTTCATTGTCACCTGCAGGACTCTTACAATCACAGTCCTCTTTCTGTTCTACAGGGTTACCCCTTTCATGGATTCCTTATGAAAATGGTTTCTCCTTCTCTCTATTACCACTAGCATAGTGATAGTTTTGCTTTGGCTTTCTTCCCTTCGACTTGGATACAATCAGCCTTACCATAGATGGTTAGAATCTTGGTTGGTTCAGCAGGGATTCCGTTCATCCATAGCTGGCTTTGGCCATAGTCTGGGCAACAAATGGGGTGGCTATAACCAAGTGTAGGGCAGGGCCTGCCAGGGCAAAGGAGGATTTATAAAAGGGTCTCCAAACACCTATCCACCTAATCTCTAAAGGAGGACGTACCCTCATTCAAAACAGTAGATTGAGCATTCAGTGCTAGAATAGGCAGGTCCACAGTGAGGACAGACCATTTCTATGTCCATAGAAAACAAGGCTTTGAAGTGGTCAGAATGAGATAGCAACCTCTGAGTTACGACCAATCGTTGTATAATGCCCAACTTGCCTGGTCCAAGGAAGGAAAAGGCTTTCTACAAAATGCTCTAATTTCTGTGCATTTGGGAGCATGTGTGGGCTTTGCAGCCCTAGGAGTATCTATCCAGAGACTAGTACACTCTGCCTCAAGTCCACGGTAGACAGCATATGACAAGAAGCTAAAGGAACAACTTCTCTAAATTGTAGAACAAAAAACAAAAAATAAAAAACAAAAAATAAAACTAAAAAAAAAAAAAATAAAAAAAAATAAACTTGAGCCGCCTCTGCTAAAAAGGTCTGCAATACCCAGGAAATTCTGGTTTTGGCACATGAATATAGTCAAGGGCAAGAGAGCCAGGAGCGCATTTATGGCTGGCAGCCTCCAGCAATGTCAGAAGTGGTAATAGCGCTTTGAATAGATCAGACATAACGGCAGTAAACTTGGCGTTTGTCAGGCAAGCTATATGGTGGTCATCAATAAGAAAGCAGACTCCAGGCTGGAGCTCTGTTGATGTTAGACCTTGTCTTTCAACTTGAGAGGAACTTGGATTTTCCTCAGGAAAGCAGAATAGCAGCTGTCTATGCCATGTACTTCCACTTCCAAGGACTAGTAATCATCTACTGCAAAGTGAGGTTCTTCCCCTGCAATGTGCTCAGAGAATGAACATTGATTAAGGGGTTCAGTGTGTCAGTTATAAGGAAGAATTGGACAAAAGGGGAGATAAAAAAAAAAAAAAAACGATCAGCATGCATGGTCAAAAGAAAACAGCAGCTGGAAGTGCGCAATTAGGAGTCTTAAAAGCACTACCTTATTAGCTGGAGAGGAACATCTGGTAGTGAGGTGAAAAAAAGCCAAAATTTAAACAGATAATAAAATGTACCCATAATGCCGAATAGCGAAAAATTCTATAAGTTGGTAAAAAAAAAAAAATAAGAGGTCTATGTATAAAAAGTATCTCGTATCATAGTAAGGGCCATCTAGTGGCCATAATGTAATATATGGTTTTAAATACCCCAATCGGAGAAAAAAACAAAAGGAAAATAAATTTGTCCATTTTGGAGTTTTAGCACTTACAATCATACAAGAAGTTTATTTAGAAGACAGAATAGGGCGAGTTTTGTTGGAGCTGTGTGAATGCGTGTTACAGAACTTTTTACAAATAGACTCCCAAGGGTGTAAACACCTTCACACATGTGCCCTGTAAACTGCTTGTGTGCATGGCACTGTAATATATGTCTGTGTGTCTAAGCCATTAAGACACATACATTTAGGAACCAGTTATATATAAAAGAGGATAGGGAAACCCTTTCTTACCTTGTTCATGTCACTGGTTCCATTCAGGGACCAGGCCTCACCTGCCAAGGTAGGCATACCCTCAAAGGAGTCTTCAGGGTGTGGGTGCCATAGGAATGAACGATTGCCCTGAACCCAAATAGCGCACTGTGGCTAACTGTGCTTGTTGCACCATGTGCATGATCCAGTGCCCGAACTAAACATTACAGGTTGGCCCCGCTGCCACAGGGTCTGGGTATGATTCCCAAGGTGTACTCAAGGGTAACTGATCTGGAAACTGCTAATGAGCCATGAAGGCAATAAGCAGTCAAATCCTGACAGAAGTGTCAAATGAAGTAAACTAAACTTGGTGAAAAATAGTAGTAAATTGTTTTCCATCAGTTAAGGACACCAGCAAAAAAAACTGGAGCCGTATGGAGTGGGCAGGGTTATATAGGTACACAAGGGGGGTGGATCAAGCAAAGCTTTTGCCAGTGCCCGATCACCTGAAAGTAGCAGCATATAATCAATGGTCAATTAGTCGAGTCCTGTGCAATAAAGACACTATTTGTTAACTCACCTGATACAGAAGTTTAGAAATAGAAAAAAAAAATGATTTTACCTCATTTAGTAAAAAGCCTGTTTACGGGGCTCTAGGGTTCTTGGGGTGACTTATCCCTTTTTAAAAACTAAAAATCAATGTGACCTGACAACCAGCAAAGGCATGCCTCCATCACTATTGAGTTTAGATGGAAAAAGGAAAGGTGATGGGACTTTACCTGAGGCATGTCATTTCTATATATCATGCATTATTATTTACAATGTAAATATGAGGTTGATATCATTTAATGCAAGTCACATGGGGTATTCCATGATTTTGAACAACATATATCAATAAATCATAATACTCATAATCATAATAACAATAACGAACAAAGTTGACATATCAAATATAATAATAAAGTATTTAATACATATAACAGCAGAGCATTATTGGTATTAAGAATACAAAGGTAATAATATAAACCAGCATATAATGTAAACATGATTGACCAGATAAATTCATGGCTTTACTCATACATCCAATATATGGACAAATGCATAACAGACACCCTATCCAGGGCCATCAATTTTTCCCGTTTATAGGCTAGAGCCTATGAGCGGAGTTGTAAGTAATCAAGGGGTTGTCTGTGTTTTGGTGTTTTTCCCCAGATAGTACCACACACTAATATATATTTTATCCATCTACCATTTTAGTATAATCTTGCATCTTACCCCTGATAAGTGGCTGTAATGCCATGAAACGCGTAGAGTTTCCAATCAAGGGTGCCAAGACAATCCTGTCCAAAATATGCATTTCCAATTTTTTTAATTATAATATTATGCATTTGTCCATATATTGAATGTATCTGTAAAGCCATGAATTTATCTTGTCAATCATGTTTACGGTATATGCTGACTTGTATTAACTTTGTACCAATCATGCTCTTATTATATGTATTAAATACTTTATTATATTTGATATGTCAACTTTGAATATATTATTAAGATTCTGAGTATTATGATTTATTGATATATTATTCAAAATCATGGAATACCCCACGTGACTGACATTAAAATATCATATATATATATATATATCATATATATATATACACACATACATACATACATACACACACACACACACATACACACACACATACACACACACACATACACAAATTGCAACAGATTGCACACATTAAAAGATAAAAAAATTAAATAAAAAAAAGGACATAAAACATCAGTGTTCACGCATTTAAACTTAAACGTAAAAGTCCATCACAAATAAGTCCCTCTAAACTGCATCTTAAGCTTGATAAATAAGGGGGGGTTGAAATTACGTTAAGACTTACCTGAGCACGCCTACTTCATTTTTAAAGGCTTGTAGTTGCTGAGGAGTTGGTGCAGTTACATTCAACATTTTCACAGCTACATCTCCTGAAACAACACAGACAGAAGAGCTAAATCAGCAAGGCAACATTTTCTGTGACAACTACAAAATAACTGGACCGAAAAGGAAAACCACTTAATAAAAGAAAAAGAAAATGTAAATTCAAGTCAATTTGATTAGAATTATGTTGAGTATATCTGACACATGGCTAAAAAAAAAATGCCAATTTTAATGCCAGCTCCAACAATTTCTCCCATCTGACAGTGCTTCATGTTTTTAGCAGCCAATCATCAAGCGCCAACAAGGTCACATGGGAAGAGAGTCACGTGCCTAGTGTAACCCTTAAAATGAACCTGGCCATTCTTAATTTTGGATATTCCTTATTAGAGTTTTCCTTTAAGGGCATTAGGAGAACCTTCGGAGAAATTGAAGCCAGTACCATGCCATTTTCCCTTATACACTGTTCCAAAGGATCCAGATCCTATTCTCTGTCCGACTGTGATTTGTCCATCTGGAATTTCCCAATCATCACTGGAATCTCGGCGTCCAAGTGTTTTCTGCAAAGAGGACAGCACTGAAAACCTGTCAATTATGTAGCATGCACAGGCAGTTTCAAAGTGGACCTAATCTGACTTCTCTAGGGTAACTCTACTCTGCCTACTAATATATAGACAGGTAAATACCTACCAAAAACGATAAGATACATGACCTTTACAGCAAGCAACATCATAGCATAGCTAGAGTGAGGAATATATGTGGAATCTTGGCTGAGGCAGTGCCACTGATTGGCAAAATGTTGCCCCTTATCAGAATCTGTGTGCTCAGATTAGTGATAGACCATCAGAACCGTAGTAGATTGCCAATAGGTCTTTGGGGGGGGGGGGGGGGGGGGGGGGGGAGTGGAAATTGACTGAGCCAACTGTAAATATACTCAGCACTCCCTGGTAAACTACAGATTTTTTTTTTTTTTTTTTTTAACAAAGTATTACATTCAGCACCAATAATACATGGCCAAAAGTTTAGGGGCAACCATATGAGCTTGTTGGACATCCCATTCCCTAACCATGGGCATAAATATGGAGTTGATTCCCCCTCTGCAGATATATCAGTCTCCACTCTTCGGGGGAAGGCTTTCCATAAGATATGTGAGTATATCTGTGGAAATTTGTTCCCAATGAGCAAGAGAGCATTTGTGAGGTCAGGTACTGATTTGGATGCAAATTTCATTCAAATCTTAAAAGGTGTTCAGCAGGGTTGAGGTCAGGGCTGTGTAGGCCATATCTTTATGGAGCTGGCTTTGTGCACCTGATCTCAGTGTCCACTTGGTTATATTTTTGCCCATATAGTGTATTTATACACTTCACCCTACCCCAGGGCTCTGTTAAAATGCAGTGTCCTCCAAGAAATATGTCAACTATAATGTTAGTGTGACTCTTACAGAAGCATTTTGTTAGGGATAGGGACAACCAACAACAGTGTACTGCCTTGTATAGGGATAACACCAATTCCTATTTAACTTTAAGACAATATATTGCTTACGCCAACTAGATGTTTTCCAGCAAGAACATGCAGGTGACATGTGTACGTGATACTCACCACCCTACTCCTGTCTTCAGTGGAGGACGAGGAAGATTTGCGCTCTCTTTGTTGCCCTGGGGATTTCTGGAGAGCCTTCACATTGGTGAGGGATCCGGGGAGCGAGGCTGGAGGGGTCGCTGATAACCCTGGCGTGGAACCTGCCAAACCAGAAAACAAATCTGAATAACTGTAGGAAAAAAAAAAACAGAATTACATTTTTTTCAGGCTGGCTTTTAATTGCCGATTTGCCAATTTTTTGTTCTCCACTATTAGACTGTTTTTGTGGCTTGCTGTTAACTTCCAGGTCAAGCTCTCTCCTCCAAAGACTTTACCATGACCATTTCTGGTCTAAGCATTTACCAGGATCCACCTGGGACTGTCCTTGCAAACCCCGATAATTTAAAAGGACCTATCCACACAGATTTGGTACCACTATGGATTCTTGAGGGTGACCACTTTACTGGCATTACTGGGGAGAGACCTGGGCCTGACTGATATTTGTTATCTCGGTTACCCAATGGTTAAGTATACTGGATGTTCCCACTCCAACAAAATTCTCTCTAGAGTAGATTTAGCATTGGGTAATAAGGTCTTTGTTGCTACAGTTTACCATTTAACAAATAAACCTAGGGGCTTGACTGACCATTCCCCCACTGTTAGTAGGAACCTCTCAGAGCTCTTTCTGGATCGGAAGATGTTGATGCCCAGTCTTTTATGACCGTTTACTCCAGAAAAGGAAATCCCTGGTTTATTATTGGTCTTTCTTGACTGTAATATGCAGTCAACCCACCAACATAATATGGAATACTTTGAAAGCCTCTTAGAAGCCTTTTTAGGAGAGAGGTCATTAAAATAAAAACACTGCTCCCAACAATGGGCGCTGGACTTGAGGTCAACTGTAAAAAATGTGGAAAAGGAATGAGACTGAACAGGCCACATCTTATTCATCCTCTGTCTGTCAATGGCACTATTGTAACCACTACAGGAAAATATCCTTGCAGAAAATATTGAAATGTGTTAATTCTTAGACACACATGTTCCCTAAACTAACCCCTGAAGACAGAGACCTCTTTGACTATGACCACACACTTATCAAGCTAACGGAGGCCCCTAGCTCTTTACCTTCCAACCAGGGGAGCCCCCCTCCCATTAAGGGCGCACAGGCACACCCCCCCGTCCATGCGTCCAGCCCCTTTCAGGACACCAGCGCATGGGATTCCAATGCACGGGGGGGAAGGTTTGAAGCACAGATTAGAGCTAGAGGCTCCAATCCGGGCTTCAACATAGGATGGCCTCTGGTCGCAGAGAGTGCGCTCCGATCCCACCCAGGTGTGTTACAACAGCAAATGAATATTCGCTGTTGTAACACTGAAACTCCTCTCGACCTCAGGAGGCCGGTTTTGACACCGGTCACTTGATTGGCTGAAAGGACAGACTATCCCATTGGAAGCCTAGGAGGAGGGGGGGAACTGAAAGCCGCCATGGAGGACAGGACATGGAGCTGCTGCAACACAATGCCTCTCGGGGAGGGTGGGTGCTTTGTTTGTCGCCCCCACCCCAAAAAAAAAAAAAACAGCCACCACTGCTTCCAACAAGTCTCCTGGTGCAGATAGCCTCCCAGCAGAGGTCCATATGAATAATTCTTTACATATACTCCAACATCTCCTGCGCAAACACACATCACCCTAAGAAGGATCACTCCAAGCCAGACTAACACCAATCTAACCGCCAACTAAAGATTTCAAAATTTTGGTTAAATCTTTAGCTCTCTGGTGATCTAAATTCATACCTCAACAACTAGTGACCTTTGACCACGCTGAATTTACAGTTCAAATGTTGACTGCAAAAAAAAAAGAGCGTTTCTCTCAATATGCAATCTAATTTGCAAAGCAAGGGCAACAGGGCGATACTTTCTATTGACTTTGCTAAGCATTTGATACTGTTGAATGGACCACATGCAGGAGGGGATATGTTTTATGGGTATAAGTCCAATGTTTTGGGGGGGGGGGGGGGATGCCATAGCCCAGTATAACATTTTGACCGATTTTCAGGCTGAACAGTAAATGTATTTCAACTTAATACTACTTCCATTGCTAGTTAAGTTTAAGGAAAAATGCAAAAGTTGGATCCAGCTCCCCCAAATATAGTTGAGGGGAGAACCATTTAAGATGGCTACCTCAAATGTCATACATTACTCCCAATGCCCCCATATGGATACCCAAGGATGGTCCCACAATATAGACTTAGGGTCCTTTCACACGGGGCGGATCCGTAATGATCCGCCCCGTGAAGATCCGTTGCTCAGCGGGGATCACACAGCTGTTCCCCGCTGAGCCGACTGATGACAGGGCGGTCCCTGTACACTGTGCAGGGACCGCCCTGTCAGTTCTCCGCTCTCCTCTATGGAGGATCGGATGAACACGGACCGTCTGTCCGTGTTCATCCGAACCGCTCTGCAGACGGATGAAAAAATAGGATTTTCCTCCGTCTGCAGAACCGGACAATTGCGGAGGCGGACAATAGCGGGTGTCAGCAGATGCTCATCCGCTGACACCCGCTGCCCCATAGACATGCATGTATGTCCGTTTTTCATCCAAAAACGGATGGATGAAAAACGGACATACGGTCCGCATGTGTGAAAGGGGCCTTATTGTGCGTACTAATTTGGATGGCAATCTCCCAGCCTAGCACACACCTGCTTTAGTACCAAACAGTCCACAGGGAAGATAAATGATCTGTTTCCCTTAACAGCCTATACTGCCATTATGCATGATTGGTAAATTACAGAAGAACTGTAATTCAAGTGTTTGTTTACATTAGTACCAATCTTTAATGCTTGAAACTTTTGTTTTTTTAATGCAGACTAACATTCTGCTCATGCAACTACAATTCAAATTGATATGATGTCCTTTCTGGCTGTTTGAAGTTCAACTCTAATTAGTAGATAGCAAGCTGCACTTTAAATCCTTCAGTCTCTGCAAGCCACATTGTACTGTCTACTCTTTATTTGTTTTTTTATTTTCTACAACCGCAAAAATGTGAAAATCAAATAATTTTATTTTCCAATATCAGTTTTCTAAAGAAAAAGAAGAATGCTTAAAGAATAAAACTGGAGATAGATTAGAAATCCTGGACACCTTTTATTGTCTGTGCCCCCATTAGGAAGTTTTTCCTTCTCCATTTGTCCCATTTACCATTAGCATTGAAAGTGGAAAGAAAAATCACAAATGTTGGGTTGTCCCCAGAAAAGTAATAGAGCGGAAATTTTCCGATGGGGACACATTTGGGGGTCCCCAAGGAATTCCCTTGATTTTCAGGGATTTACTCTCACTTCCTGTTTAGCTATGAGACAGAAAGTGAAAGGAAATCTCCGAAATGGGACACATGGCGAGAAAAAAAAATTAAAAGACAAAAAATAAAAGAAATGACAGGGGTTATAACCCTCCCTTGCGCTATCCAAAATGAAAATGCCCATACTTCTACTTTAAAGCCACGCTAAACTAACCTGTAATAACATTTGAAGAGGTCAGTGCTAACTCACAAGGGTGATGTTCAATTGCAATCTTGTACATGATTGTATGTGCCTTGAGACTCTTTATAAGCAACATGAAAAAAAGGCATACATCTGACTACTGCTCATGCAGGGCAAAAGGAGCAATCAAAAAAACAAAAAAAAATTCATAAAAAACGAAAAACAAAAAACAAGTGATTGAAACTAGAATACCAAAAGGTTAGACTGTATGTGAAAAAATACCCCAAAAAAATACATTTAAAGAAACTCGGCAAATAAAGCCTGCAAATCAAGGTTTCCTAGAAAAGGAAAAAAAACAAAAAAAGTTTACACATTCCTCTCCTGCTGCCTATGCTGCTGAACACTACTGAAGCTATATTCTTCAGAAATTGACAGTTCTCGGGAGTGTTAGTCTCCTGGTTCTCCCACGGATCCCCGTGTCATTTTATGTATTGTAGTGTATTTAGAGCTCTCTTCAAATGAGGTGTGTGGCAGTGTGGGTGACAGGAGAGGCAAGCATATACTTTCTTCTTTTCAGGTAACATTTTTATTTTCAGGTACAGTTTGGAGACAAAGTCACGTTAATAAATTTGTCCATCCAACATTGATATTTTGATTTTGTTATTGTGTGTAGTGGTTTAAAGTGAACATGTTAACATGGGATGGGTGTTATTTACTAAAGGTAAATCCACTTTGTGCTTGTGCTTGTCCTTTGTTTACTTGGAAGTAAAGTCGCTGTAGACCAGAGGGGGACATGCAAGGGAAATAAAAAACAGCACTTTAGCTTGCACATGATTGGATGATAAAATCAGAGCTTCCCCTCATTTCATAGCTTCCCCTCAGATCTTCAGCGATCTACAGCAAGTGCACTTTCAGTGCACTTGTAGTGCAAAGTGGATTTGCCTTTAGTAAATCAACCCCAATGTGTTTGTAATAAGTTTCTTCCACTCTGAGGAAGGAAGAGCAAGTTTTTGCTCACTTGGGTTTTGATTTTAAAATACTGGATAAGAAAAGTAGCAGTGATGGTAGCCAATAGATAGAAGGGACTGTCAAGGTGGTTCAAAAATTTTCAGCATCTACAAAAACCTGAATTATCAGTTTTGGGTGGACCAACTAAACTAAAAAGATTTAAAGTGCTATACTTTTTTTTTTTCTTTATATACTAAACAAAAAGGTAAATGGAAAAATCACATCACACTACAAATGTACAATCAAAAACGACTTCTATTAGACACCCCAAATACATCCTTGATGGCATGCACAGCAAAAACACAAACGTGGAGATATTATAACGAGCTTAGTGGTAGGAGGAGGTGACAAAATATATAATCTTTTAGAAAAGTTAGACCAGGTAGGTGTAAGCTTTCATGCACACACAGTGTTGAAGGTGACTCAATGGTCAGCACAAACTCCTAAAAATTCATAGCATCAGTTAACAGGTAATACACTAACTACATAGCATATCGTGTTCAAGAAAAAAAAAAAAACTAAAAGCAGTGTCTGTGTTGCACACTTGTACAAGCGGTGCAAGCAGTGGAAGAGAGACATTTTAATGGGGTTTTAAATTCAAGAAGTTTAAAGTGATCTAGTGGCCAGGCTATTCACATTGAAGTATTTGCTTATTCTTATCAAGCAGTAAATAAACTTTAGAACAATTACTTACCTCTGAAGCTGCAGGCACTATGGAGCAATTAATCCTCAGATAAAAGTAAAGGCGTTTAAGTCAGCTCTCTTCACACCTCTGCTCACCCTCCTTCCTCTTGCCAGCAATGACTCAGCAGCTCAGCTTATCCTGCCGCCCCCCCCCCCCCCCACTACCCTCAGCAGCTTAGCCAACCATATTCCACCTTCCTAACAGTAGCTCAGCTATCCCTGTTCTCCCTTCCAACAATAGTTTAAAAGCTCAGCTCCTCCTTCCCAGCAGTGACTCAGCAGCTCAGCTCCCCCCTGCTCTGCAATCCATGCAGCAGCTCTGCAGCCTTCCAATCTGTAACATGTAAACAAATGTAGCATTTGCTCTGGGCAGGGTGGGCTGTAGAGAGAATGACTTCTCAGTTATTCTGCTGTAAAGATATGGGAGGATTGATTGCTCCACAGTTACTACAAGAGGTCACCAGGACTTTGTTTTAAAGCTCATGTACTGCTTGCTAATATGCAAACACCTGGATTGTCTATAGCCTGGTCATAGGATCACTTTAAGGTGAGGGGTTAGGTAAAATAAACAGCCCAACTACCTCTGCAAACGGGGTCAGACTCAAAATCAAAGACTATTTCACTGGGGAGTGTATGGAGGAGTGGGCTGGGGTTCCGATTGTGGTATTTCCGAAGGCAGCGGGTCGACTGGACCTGAGGGGCTGCGGGAGAAACACAGGCGTAAAGGAAGCAAAGGGTAGGAAAAAAATAAATAAAATTAAAAACAGGAAAAAAAAAAAAGGAATGGGGATAAAGGAAGGTTAAATAATAAATAAAATAAAAAAGTAGAAAAAAGGGGGATTAAAATGTAGCAGTGGGGAGAAAAAAAAAAGAAAAAAAAAAAAAAAGGAAAAAGTTTGAGCAGGAGGGCAGAATTAAGACATAATTAGCAAAATGATTCCAGTATACAGACATTAAATTCACATTATTTCTATCATGTACAGTAGGGAGTAAGTATTAGGGCTATGTATATATAAATCAGTGTAGCGCAGCAAAAAAACATTTATTAATTCATAATAATTTAGATAATATCCAAAAACTATCAATGAGTGAATAACTAAGTAAAATAGTCCTCTGTAAATAAATTCCTTCGTGAATTGCTTCAATGTACTGAGGAAGCCTATCACTTGGCGATACGCGTGTAGGAGAGTGGTAGAGTTCTGCGACGTTTACCGGAGTCCCACCTGGTGAGGTGGTGAGCCGGTGTTCTGCCGAGAAGTGTCCCCCCATCGGACAGTGTCCGCCCCGTACTGCGCAGGCACAGGGCTTGCGCAGTACAGAGGACAAGGAGACGCCGAAAGTCTCCGAAGATGAACGGCGCCTGCGCACTTAATAGTACCTTCTGCCCTGAGTCCAGTGGGTTCAAGCCCCACCATCCAATTAGACATAGATGATGTAAAACAGCACTTTATAACAGGGCCGATCACCCCGCTTCGTGCACAGCCGCGCTCTGCATATTTTTATGCAAGCGCAGTACAGGGCGGACACTATCCGACGGGGGACAGTTCTCGACAAGACACCAGGTCTGCTATTGCATACGATTTTTAAATGCAATTCTTGCAAGTGTATTTTAAAGCAGTGTTTGGCAATAAACTTTCCCATACAAAGTACACTATGTTTGTCCTGTCTACTTCATTATGTATACAATCTGAGGAGAGCTGTGAGATCAGGATCATATATCAAAAAGAGGACAGAAATATTGGAGCAGTGTGCCTGGGTGGAGAGGAGATAACAGCCTGCTTCTATCTATAGTGACTTCTTATCCTACTAATGAGGAAACAAGGAATGGAGCAGTCTGACCAGGTTGTAAAGGAGATACAAGTTTACCGTTTAGCTACAGGGAGGTAAACAGGAACTTTGCTTGGTGGAGAATTTACACTGTTTTAAAAGTTCAGTCACTGGATACATTGAAACCATATTGTGCTCACGGAGGAATTTATTTACACAGGACTGTTCACATTGTTTTTAATTTTTTCACTTGACTGTTTTTGGATACATTGAAGCAATTCACGGAGGCATTTACAGAGAACTGTTAACTTCGTTTTTTGGGTATTATTTAAATTATTATGAATTCACTGCGCTACACTGATTTATATATACACATTTCTTTTGAGGTGTTGTGAAATCACTTACAGTGGTTGGCAGATCAGCATATACATTTATTCATTATATTTACTACTTTTAATTATTTATTATCCTTTGCGCTGATTGCTTTACCTTTTTCTTATATACCTAAGTATTTGGGCTAGACTGGGAGTTTCTACATTTTATTCTTAAAAATACAGAGTTTAAAGAAAATGGATACTGAACATAAAAGAGGGTGTTACACATTAAGGCCTAAACAGATGCAACAATGAACAAAAAAATGAAATCAGAAAAGCGTGTATGTAGGTTAGAAAAACTGATATAAACCGGCTAGAATGAATGAAAATAGACATGGGAAAAGTTACCATTTTAACGTTAAAAGAAACAGGGATATGAGAAGTCAAACACACTGTGGGAAAACCCATTTTAGCTCTATTTCATTGGCTTATGTTAAGTCTAGAAAAAAAAGGTTTTCTATTGGCTAAATGCCACGGTAAACAAATTTAAACTTTTTTTATTTTTAAGTAAAACATATCTTAAGAAGTCAATTTCTACTTGATAAGGCCTTATGAAAAAAAGGTATGTAGGGTGGTCAATGTAATTTGTGTTGTGTCGAGGCGAGGATACGTCTACTTTGGAGAAGAAACCTCACTTACCTCCTTCACTCCGCTGAAGGCCCTGGTCCCGAATTAAGTCCTATGAAAAAAAAAACAAACAACACTTTACTATTTCTCTTCATCTATGTGTTGTGTTCATTTGCTTGAAGGGTTAACACACTATGTGACCATAAGTCTGTGGACACCTGACCTTCACCACCCTTTCAGCGTTTTTTAGACATTAATAAAGCTGGCCCCCCTTTTGGCTAAACAGCCTCTACGCTCATGGGAGCTTTCAACAAGATTTTGGAGTGTGTCTGTAGGAATTTGGGCCTATTCAACAAAAATACAATTTATGGTTCAGGTACTGATATTGGCTCACAATTGGCATTCCAACTCATCCCAAAAGTATTCAATAGGGTCGGTGCAGGTCTCTGTGCAGGCCACTCAAGAGTTTCTCCACACAAGACCGGTCAAAATGTTATGGAGCTGGCATTGTGCACAAATCATGGCCTTCTCCAAACTGTTGCCACAAAGTTGAAAGTGCACAAATGTCTTTATATGCTATAGCATTAACTGTCCCTTAACCTCCTTTCACTGGAAACTCATGAACCCCATAATTTGGAAGTGTGTTCACATACTTATGGCCAATGAGACATTTTATCACTCCATATCATCTTTGAAGAGTGTCAAGTGACTTTTTTCAAGCTTGCTTATCTGAAAACGTAATTTTAAAAAATAAAGATTTAAAAAAGGTAAAAAGCATTATTTACACATCACTGTAAAATATATATATATTTTTTGTATATATAAAAGGTTTAGTGAACATACAAAAAAGACAAAGCCTTCAGGCATTCCCTGGCTTAAACCAAAACACATTGGACACTATACATAGGTTGTACTACTACTAGGGAAAGCTCCGCTTGTCTGCCTCTCCTCCCCGCAACCGCTGCCACATTTGGCATCTTTTGTGGGGAAGAGAGTACCTGGTTTTGATGTGCATCCACTCCCGCTTCTTCCCCCACAGCATTCTGGGACACTTCGCAGGTCCCAGAAGACTGTGGCACATTCAAAAAGCAAAGGTTGACTGTATGCCTGAGAAGTGAGTAGGATTGTTTGAACTGTGGCACCCGAGCTGACCCACAGGTTTTAAACGTTGTTGCATTTTTTGGGGCAGCCACGAGACAAGTAAGTAGCCTTGTAGACCAGAACTACAGAGTTAATCAAGGCTTTCCAAAAAATAGGATTTTTAAAACAGCTTACATGTAAAATCCTTTTCTTTGAAGTACATCACGGAACACAGAGCCATAGTAATTACTATGTGGGTTATAGGCCACCTTCAGGTGATAGACACTGTCACACCCTAAGACAAGAAGTCCACTCCCTATATAACCCCTCCCACTACTGGGAGTACCTCAGTTTTGTAGCAAAGCAATACACGTGTATACCAAAAAAGAAGGGAGGGACCTCTGTATCCTGTGATGTACTTCAAAGAAAAGGATTTTACAGGTAAGCCGTTTTAAAAATCCTATTTTCTTATTGTACATCACAGGACACAGATCCATAGTAGTTACTATGTGGGATGTCCCGTAGCAATGCCAACTGAAGGGAGGGAGACAACAAAAGTAGGGCACAAAGAGACTAGAGGACTTATAATGCTGAATTCAGTACACTGCGCCCAAAGGCGATATCCTCATGACTTTTTACATCTACTTGATAGAATCTGGTAAATGTATGGACTGAAGACCAAGTTGCGGCCTTGCAGATTTGAGCCATGGAGGCTTGGTGATGCACTGCCCAGGAAGTACTAACAGCCCTGGTGGAGTGCGCTTGAATATGAAAAAGGTGAAATTTTCCTCTTTAAACCATAAGCTTGAACAATCACTTGACAAATCCATTTAGAAATAGATTTCGATGCTGCCTGTCCTCTTAGGACCTTCTGGCAACACAAACAAAACATCCGTTTCACGAATCTGAGCAGTCGCCTTCAAATAGACCTTGGCTGCTCTCACCACATCAAGAGAATGTAGTGACCTTTCTTCCGCAGAACGAGGTTCTGGAAAAAAATGAAGGCAGAACAATATCCTGGTTTAAATGAAAACCTGACACTACCTTCGGTAGAAAATTAGGATGAGGGCGTAATACAACCTTATCCTTATGAATAATCAAATATGGCTCTTTACAAGAAAGAGCAGCCAACTCCGATACCCTTCTTGCAGAAGATATGGCAACCAGAAAAACAAATTTCCTTGTCAAAAGGACCAAGGGAATATCACGTATCAGCTCAAAAGGCTGTTTCTGTAATGCCGACAGGACTAAATTCAAGTCCCAAGAGTTCAGGGGTGACCTAACCGGAGGATTCATCCGCATTACCCCCTGAATAAAGCTACGAACCAGAGAGTGCGAAGCAAGTGGTAGTTGAAAAAATACTGATAAGGCCGACACTTGGCTTTTGATTGTACTCAAGGCCAGCTTAATTTCTAATCCCATCTGTAGAAATTCAAGGATCCTACCCATGACATATTTCCTGGGGTGCCAACCCCTGGATTCACACCAGGAGACATATGCCTTTCAGACTCTATAATATACGAATCTCTGGAGGCTGGCTTCCTAGCATTAACCAAAGGAGAAACCAGTGGACCTGACAGCACACGCTCCTTCAGAATGTGGGTCTCAATAGCCAAACTGTTATATTTAGCGTTTGTAAGGTAGGATGCAATACCTGACCTTGCGAGAGAAGGTCTGGCCATGGTGGTAGGATCCATGGGTCCCCTACCGCCATCTTTACGATCTCTGCATACCAAGGTCTACTGGGCCACAAGAATCATTGCCTTCCCTTCCTGCTTGATTCTGTGAAGAAGTCGCGGAAGCAACAGAACAGGAAGGAACGCATAAATCAGTGAAAACTGATCCCATGGAAAAACCAAGGCATCTGTTCCGCATGCCAGCGGATCCTTTGTCCGTGACACAAAGTTGTTGATCTTTTTGTTGAACCTGGACGCAAACAGATCCATGTCCGGAATTCCCCATCTTTGACATATTGATAGAAAGATGTCGGGTGAAGAGATCATTCTCTCAGGAACAACTGTTGGCGACTCAAGTAGTCCGCCTGGCAATTCTCCATTTTTGGAATGAAGACTGCCGATGGGCAAGGAATGTTGTCTTCTGCCCAAGATAGGATAGGATTCACCTCTCTCTGGGCCGCACGACTTCTCTTGCCTCCTTGGTGATTGATATAGGCCACTGCTGTGGCATTGTCGGATTGGATCCGGAAAGGACAATTCTGTAATCTGAGCGTTCAGGCTTTCAGGGCCAGACGAGCTGCCCGAATCTCTAGAATATTGATGGACAAGGTAATTTCTGATTTGGACCATCTTCCCCTGACAGCCGCTTTTTCTAAAACAGCCCCCCTGCCCAGAAGGCTGGCATCTGTTACCACTTTCCAGGTAACAGGTAGAAAGGATTTTCCTTTTTAGAGATTCTTGGTTATCAACCACCAACTGAGGCTTTGACGCACTTTTGGGGATAAATGCATTTGGAAGTCTAGAGCTTGGACCTTCTTGTTCCAAGTTGACAGGATACTGTTTTGCAGCCGTCTCGAGTGAAACTGAGCATAGGAAACGGCCTCGAATGAAGCCACCATCTTTCCCAACAATCTCATGGAAAGTCGAATAGAAGGATTCTTCTTTGCTTTGACCACCTGAATCAGTTCCTTTATGGAACTTATCTTTGCCTGGGGCAAAAACAACTTCTTCGGAGCTGTATGTATGATCAGGCTCAAGTACTCCATTGTCCTTGATGGTTTTAAGGAAGATTTCGGGTGAGAATCCAACCTAGGTATTCCAGGTAGCTGACCGTGGTGACCAAACTTTGGTTTAAGTGGGCTACCGACTGATCTATCAAGAGTAGATAGTCTAAGTAAGCTAGAATCGTTATACCCTGAGCCCTTAATCTGGCTAAGGGGAGCCAAGACCTTTGCAAATGAGGTGCACTAGCTAGACCGAAAGGCAGAGCTACAAACTGAAAATGAAGATTTTCTATCTCGAAACTTAGCCATTTCTGGTGAGCAGGAAAAATAGGTACATGGGAGGTGAGCATCCTTGATGTCGATTGACGCCAGTAGTTCTCCACCTTGTAGAATGGAGACCACTCATCAGATTGACTCCATGCGAAAAGAGCGGATATTCAAAAACCGGTTTAGATCTTTGAGATCTAAAATGGGTCTGACCTCCCCGTTTGGTTTTGGTACCGTGAAAAGGTTTGAATAAAACCCTAAAACTCGCTCTTCCACCTTTGGAGACAAGAGATGGTCCAAAGCCAGAAAGAGAGACTTCTTTTTTTCTGGATCTCTGGGAACATTTGATCAGAGAAAACGAGGAGACGGGAACTCTAGTTTGTATCCTAGAGATATTGAGGAAGCCACCCATTTGTCTCGACACTGTTCCTGCCCGACCCTTGAGAACTGCAGAAGTCTTCCCCCCACTCGAAGAAGCCTGCTGTTTCGGACACAGCGTGATCTCTTGAGGAAGCATGAGAAGGTATGTGCTCCATACAGCCCCCAGTGGTGACACTTAGGCATGACAACATTTACTAATTAACCACTTAAGCCCCGGACCAATTTGCAGCCAAAAGGACCAGGCCCCTTTTTGGGATTCAGCACTGCGTCGCTTTAACTGACAATTGCGCGGCCGTGCGACGTGGCTCCCAAACGAAATTGGCGTCCTTTTTTCCCCACAAATAGAGCTTTCTTTTGGTGGTATTTGATCACCTCTGTGGTTTTTATTTTTTGAGCTTTAAACAAAAATAGAGCGACAATTTTGAAAAAAATTCAAAATTTTTTACTTTTTGCTATAATAAATATCCCCAAAAAATATATAAAAATTTTTTTTTTTCCTCAGTTTAGGCCGATATGTATTCTTCTACATATTTTTGGTAAAAAAAACGCAATTAGCGATTATTGATTGGTTTGCGCAAAAGTTATAGCGTTTACAAAATAGGGGATAGTTTTATAGCATTTTTATAAAAAAATGTTTTTACTAGTAATGCCGACGATCAGCGATTTTTATTGTGACTGCGACATTATGCTGTACACAATCGGACATTTTTGGGACCATTGTCATTTATACAGCAATCAGTGCTACTTAAATGCACTGATTACTGTGTAAATGACACTGGCAGTGAAGGGGTTAACCACTAGGGGGCGGGGAGGGGTTAAGTGTGACGTGTGTGTTTTTTTACTGTAGGGGGGCGTGGCTTGGCGTTCGACATCACTGATCGTTTTTCCCGATGACAGGGAACAGACGATCCGTGACAGTCTCACTAGGAAGCACGGGCAGAGGTTTGTTTCCACTTACCTCTCCCCATTCTCCAGCTCTGTGACCCAATCGCGGGACACCAGCGGCGATCGGGTCCACGGGTCCCGCGGTCATGGAGCTCAGGACCGGGTCGCACGCGACCCACGGCTGGGTACTTAAAGAGCAACGTACCTGTACGTTGATGTGTCCAGCCGTGCCATTCTGCCAACGTAAATGTGCAGGAGGCGGTCCTTAAGCGGTTAAAGGAGACATTTCATGAGAAAATTCAAAAATTTCTTAGAAAACTCCACTTACCTTTCCCGCCACAGGGTTTTCTGTGGTAAAAACCAACAGACCCAATCTTCACCCTTCACGGTGGGTTCCGTTAAACCTTCAGGAGCAGACGACCCTTGGGGAACCCACAATCCTGAACCTGTAATAGCATCCCGCCAGTAAAACTTTATGGCCTTAATACCAAAAGTACTGAATCCCGGGGTCCAGCTCTCTAAAAAGAGACGCATTTACAGGCAAAACCTTGTTTCTTCAGACACAAGGCCCGGGTACCATTCAATTAGACCTAAAAGACACTTTGAATGGATTCGGATGCATAGCTAACCCCAGCAAGGATTGCTCCAGTGGAGCACAGCACATCTTTACTCGTGACCAACACCTTAGACACTGGTGAAAAAACTAAAAACGGAGGTACTCTCAGTAGTGGGAGGGGTTATATAGGGAGTGGACTTCTTGTCTTAGGGTGTGCCAGTGTCCATCACCTGAAGGTGGTCTATAACCCACATAGTAACTACTATGGCTCTGTGTCCCATGATGTACAATAAGAAATGAAGGGTAGGGGCTTGCGCTGATTTCTACTTCAACAGAAATGTTTCGAGAGCTTCTGTATATGCCAGCGGGTCCCACTGTAAAATAATTTAAAGGGTGAAGGTGAATTTACAACAACACTTCCTGCTCCTCCAGTCCACTGTATTTATCTGCTGTGCCAAGAATTATTCCTCACCCATGACTGCGGGTGCACTGTACACAACTCCTGAGGCTGGGTAGCAGCATAATCCCAGCAATGGCTGTCAGAATTTCTTCTTCTGTCCTAGAAGTAAGAAGCGACTCTTAGCACTGTTAAATGCCCATTGCCAGCAGTGTCCAGGGCTGTGTGCAGTTTAAAAGTGTTTGGATGGGTGGCAGATGATTCTTAGCACATTAGACAGGTGCAGCGGGTCCAAAGGAATAGAAACGGTATTAGAAATTCAGCTTTACATTTTTAAAGTGTAAAAGGTGGAATTACCCTTTAAATCTATGATTAACAAAAACAATTTTTTTCCTGTTTTGAAAACGTTTCTGGGTACCATGAAGCTTAACTCTAAAATCATTTAATCAAGATATGCATCATGAAAAATAATCTTAGGCATTTTTATAATACGGGTAAGTCTTTGACTAAGCTGTACTGTTAAAAAGGCAATGCAGGTCTATGACCTGGCTGTCATTTCTGGCCGAGGTGATAGAATCACATGACAGATTTACAACTCTCCAGTGTATTTTGCCATTTCCTCAGAAACTCATCTTTGAGAAAGGCTAGTTGACAGGTTATGCGGGCTTTATGAGCATGCAGCACTATTCACTTACGTCAATGTTTACTGGCTCGATGGTGTTTATGTGGACATTTGGGGCAGATGAAGAACGATCTCGCTGGCCAAACTGGTTTCTGTGGTCTTCATCGGCAGGTCGAAAGGGCTGGGGAATAGGGATGGATTTGGACGGAGAATTACTTGGGAGGATTGGAGACCTGGAACAGAAAATAGAATGCATTATTTACATTTTTGGCATTAAAAGTCTTTTTGACAGCTTGATGGTAAACTGATGAGGTGGGGAAACATAATGGCAGTTACATACCCTTGCATTCAAGCAAGCTTCATTGGTTTTTGAACAGGCACATAAGTGAGAATATCGGGGTGCTGTGACAAAAGGACATTCAGATCTGAGAGTGATCCTGTATTCCCTCCTCTCTGTATACAGGAGTTAAGAGCATATAGCCCAGCACCTCCTCACTCTCAGAGCAGCTGGAGAAGAGAGCTGGAAGGAGGACTAAACACAGGATCACTCTCAGAGCCAAATGAACAGGGGTTGATTATTGCCCCCATCTCCTCCCCACACTGCTATCCTGGAAGCAGAAATTGTGGGTGGGTCCTGGTAATCAAACCCTGTACATTTGGATCTGAGAGCGATCATTTGCTATCTCCTGTATACAAACAGGAGAAAGCACAGCCTACACCTGCTCCTATTACTGCCTTTTGCAGACGAACAAGGTACCATTATTTTCTAATTTAAACCCCACGCATCTAGCAAATGCTCACATGTTCGCACCTGCTAAATGGCAGTACCATGCGTTTTGGTGGAGCACATTTTTAAAAAACCATGCCAGCCCCTTTTTTGAGCGTTTTACATGCATAGAGCAGCCCATTAAAAAATGCAACACGTGGGAACACTCCATCGTGCGTGCTCGGACGAACCTATACTGAACTGCAGAACTCGCTTTCCATGTTCATATTCATAACATAAGAGGACGGTGTTCAATAGTTCAAAATAGAGAAGTGAGCAGGACTGACAACACTTCTAGAGATTTCACCGCAGCAGAGGCAGTGTTGTCAGCTCAGAACAGGAATTCAATAATATTCTGGCAGATGTACCGCTATTTTTTTTACACTTGCAGCACTAATAACAGACGAAACCTGGGAAAAATGTGCAAATGTTGCAGAGATACAGCACATTTTAATTTTTTAAATTTGCCCAATCAAAAAAGAAAAAGCACAATGCCCCTTTGGAACGCCAAGGATAGAAGCTGCCACTTTTTCTCCCAGGCAACATACAAGTTCAAGGGCAGTACTGTATAAGTCTCCATGAAGCAGAATGAGCATCACTTCAATTGTACAGAGTTCAGAAATCCGATCACGGCAGCTTTCATTTGTGTTTAGCACACAGGAACTTCGCTGTATAACAGAGACCGACCGCTACATTATACTAAATTTGATGTTAGCCTCTTGTACAACTGAATAAAAAATTAAATGCAAATATGTCACAGTAAGAAATCGCAATCAATGGGAACAAGGGCTTAAAACTGGGGAGAGGAGGTCCTCACAGTGGAGATCTGGGAGGGGTAGTGAGACAACTGTAAAAGTACAAGCCAATGCCAGCGATGAAGCATGAGATGTGGATTTCAGGCAGAACCATGTAATAAACTAATGTGTCTGCGACCTGCAAGCTGTCAGGATGATAAATTGGAACTTTGCCACAATAATTCAGCGTTAATTTGACCGGTTACACGATTGCTGCACTTCATTATATCTGCCCCAGGAAACTAGTGCTTTTTGCTGCCTGATAGGCAAAATAATTGAAGCAAAAAATAAACTTTGCAGGTGGAGAGAATGAACAGGGTAAGAAAACAGGAGTAGGATAAAAACGAAGAGTCAAGCTTTTTCATTTTGGCAAAACGCACAACACTGACATGATGACTATGGACAACAAGTGCTATGAGGAACAGCAATTTCCTGCATACACCCCAGTTATGCCGCTATTTTAAGGAAGCTTAATAGTAAAACAAAACATCAGCCTCCTCTAATAGTGGGAAATTATAGAAGTAAAACAGGTTGGCTAGTTTCAGCCCATTCTTTCACTGCCCGAACCACATCCAACAATGCAGGGAAATTTCCTTTTCCTATGGGAGGCACACTCTGAAAAAGGAACCAGGAGCACTGGCCGGGGATCCCCCAGGAGAGCTGGATCAGGGCCACTCTGTGCAATATTATATCATTGGGACTACATGTCCCATGAGGCATTGCTCCTCACACAGATCACAGGCATTTCCTGACATATGGATGGTGTACTGAGCTGCATGTTTGCTGCACTGCATTTCCTGATATGTAAACAAATAATGCATTCTGTATGCAAGCCTACTAATCAGCTGACCAACTAATCGAATATGAAAATGGTTGAAAACTATTTTCATAAATCGATCATATTTGGAATATGTGGATTAGTTGTTTTAGCCTTACTTTTAGGCAATTTTCTCCAGTCAGACACGGTTTGATTAAGTAAGGTCACAGTCTGAATTGGATGAAGTGCAAGGCCCACTAGTGAAAGCAGAGCTCTATAAAGTGCCCAACTGCTTATCGTTTGGGTCCTTAAAAACAGGCACGTCCTCTAAAAGAACAAGGAACCTTGTTAAAATCGTTCTAAAGCCTACATTTATTTACCCTAATGCATTTTATGAATAAAAGGTAAAAAAGAAAAAAAAAAAAACACACACCCACCTTCCACTGTGTGCTCCCCGCTCCCTAACACTTGCCTGACTCCTGTATCTGTGCCCAACTGTAATTCTTCTCTCCCTCGTTTCCTGGTCTCTCAGGCTTTGTGGAGAACAGCAGCAGCCATTGGCTTCTACTATTGTCTGTAAAATCCAGTGAGCAGAGAGCAGAAGGTGGGGCTGCACGCGTCAATGGACACAAAGAGCCCATCTCGGAAGTGAGACCGCATGTCTGAGGGCAGACACAGAAGAGGAGGAGCCAATATCACTAACGGGGGACTCCAGAAGAGGCGGTAAGGGATGGCTCTGTGCGATACCATTACATAGAACAAGTATAAACCTGTTTAGAGATGCACTGAAATAGGGCTGAAACAACTAATCGATTAATCGACAACTAATCGATTATGAAATTAATCGATTACCATTTTCATAATCGATTAATCAGCCAGTAACATAATGGGGTTAAAAAAAACTAAAATTAGCCCTTCATAGTACAAAAAGAGCAAATCATAACTACTGTAAATATTACTTTCACAGTTCTACAGAAAAAAAATTAAACCCTTACAGTAGTGATTACTTGCTTTGTTTGTACTATAAAAGGGCTAATTTTTAGTTTTTTTAACCCCATTATGTTACTAAACGTCTTAGACCTGGTTCACATCTATGTGTTTTTTTGGTGCTTTTTGCAGAAACACACTACAGTTCATTTACATGGTTTCCTATGGGACACGTTCACATCTATGCTTTTTTCAGTCGCTGCGTATTTGGAAAGGGTCAGGTTTTTGGTTCAATATACTTCAATGGAGAAGCTGCAAAAAAGCATTTAATGCGTTTTTGCAGCAACAACAAATTGGCCAAAAAAAACCCCCACAAATCACAGCAAAATCACGTGTGCGCAAAAATCAAAAACGCACAGCAAAAGCACTGCAGAAACAGATCAAAAACAAACTGCATAGGTGTGTACTGAGCCTTATGCTGGCCACACGGATCAAATTTCAGATGAGAATATTCAGTCAAAAAAAAAATAATAGAACAAACATTCTTAAAATGAATTTTTTTGAAGGAAGAAAAAAAATTTGATCTTTGAGTCTGATGATATTTACCAGATTCACCCTTTAATAGTATATACAGTATATCTCTCCACTAATAGTATATACAGTATATCTCTCCACTAATATTATATACAGTATATATATATCTCTTCTAATAGTATATACAGTATCTCTCTTCTGTCTGTTATTCTCAGAGTGGATTAGATATTTTGCTTACTAAACATATAGTTGGTTATTTATATTTTCCATATTTAAGAATAAATTGCCTTTTTTTAATTTTACATATCAACTTTAAGGTTATTAACCGATTAATCGAAACCATAAATCGGCCAACTAATCGATTATGAAAATAATCGTTAGTTGCAGCCCTACACTGAAATGTCGGTGCATATCGGCCAAAAATTGTGCTATCAGCATTTTGCAGATTAAAAAAAATGTGCCGATAATGGTGCCAAAAAAAGCACACACACAATCTTGTTGCGATTTTACTGTGGTTATGGCATGTTTTTCATAGGTCATGTGACCCAAAAAACGCATTAAAAATGTAACACGGGTGCCTTATTGATGCATTCTTGCTGCACTTTCAATGCAATTCAACAGGGAGGTGCATTTTTTTTTGATACGATTTTAACTGACCAAAAATTCATCAAGCAAGATTTTTAACACTACAGAAACGCAAAAGACCAGTGTGCATTTTTCTTGTGCTAAAAGGTGCGAATAATGGCCAACAATAAATTCATGATAATTAAAACGTCAAATCCAAAATGATATTATAATATATATATATATTATATATATATATATATATATATATACACATACATACACACACACACACACACACACACACATATATATACACATCATAAATCATAAAAGTCACGGCTATTGTTACATTGAGGTGGAAAGCTAAAAATGATCATATGGTTTGTGTAGAAATTGTTTATAAACAATTAATCTTTATCTTTTACTTTTAACATTTTCAAGTGTCTGCAGCTGAATATAAGCTAATCTACACTAAAAAACAAAAATTAAAAAAGTTAGCTACATTTTGTTTTTGACTTTTTATTGTGCCAAAATACAAAGTAAAATCGCATTTTAAGTGCCAGGAAACAAAGCAGATTTCATTATGGTTCTTTTAGCTTTTACATCTATTGGCATTTGATTTTGCTCAGAGCACACATGTCGAATAGCAGCTGATAAAAAACAAAATTCAAGGACAGACTTTCCATGTTTTCTGCCAATGTCACCGTTTACTGCTCAGTGCAGTATTGACACACAAACACTTTTTGTGATTAGTCAAAACAGGACATGGCTAGACAAAGCGTTGTACAATTTACATACCAGCTGGAAAAGCAGGCATACAAGTATGACACAAGCTTAACCACTTCAATACTGGGCACTCTCAACCCCTTCCTGCCCAGACCAATTTACAGTGTTCAGTGCTGTCACACGTTGAATGACAATTTTGTGGTCATGCAGCACTGTACCCATATAAAAATTATATTTTTTTTTTCACAAAAACAGAGCTTTTATTTGGTGGTATTTAATCACCACTGGGTTTTTTTTTATTTTTTGCTAAGTGAAAAAAGACACAGTTTTTTGGAGGAAAAAAAAACAAAAAAAAAAAAAAAAAAAAAAAAAAAAAAAAACACACAAAACGGTTATAAACATTTTGAAAATAATCGTTCATTAATTTAGGCCAAACGGTGTTCTGCTATCTTTCTGTGGTGATAATAACCCAAATCAGTGTTTATTATTAAGCCTGAAGGGAAGTTATAGAGTCCACAAACTATGATATAGATCTGAAAATTGATCAATTCTGATGTACTGACGACCTAATTTCTTTTACACTACATACTCTCACCAGTGCAGTACAGCATCATCATAACTGACTTATGACATCCAACAGGAATGATAAAGGTCACGCCCAGCCTTCATTTGACAATAGGCCGGGTGGTAAGTGGTAATAAAAAAAATAAAATAAAAAAAAAGTAGATGCTACATGTTTAAAAGTTTTGTGGACACCAAACCGTAACCGCTTCATGAGTTTCCCATTTCAAAACCGTGGAAAAAATGCCTCATGCACATTGGGTTGCAGCTGCTTTTAGGGTCTACCGGAATTTTTTTTTCCCCTGCCTTTAAAATCCTCTGTATGTTAGCCTAGGTGCATATGCACACACACAGGATTTTAGCAGCATTGAGTGGCAGGGACTTTTAGAGGCAGTAAAGAAAAACCCACTGCCAGTGCATCCAGGAGCAGAGGAGTTTGGGCAAAAAACAGCGCGATACATATAAAAGCTAGGGTTGTTTAACGCTTGAGCATTAATTCATTTCAATGGCCAGAATAAATTAAAGCGGAACTTCACCCATAACAACTTTCTTCTATCTGAAGGCTAACATTTTTCTGAAGCCCAGAGCCCTCAAACAACAGTAAATCATATAGTGGAACTAAACCAATTTAACGGTTTAAAAAAACAGTTCTATTGCTGGAATTCCAGGATTGCCAACTGTCATATTTGCTTGTGTCCTCAACCAAACTGTCAAACCATCAAATGGCTGGTGTCATAACTGATCACATGTGCAGCACCATGGCAGTGGCAGTTTAAACAGAAGCAGCGTCCTTGGTTGTAAAAAGGATAGGAGGGCTTTCAGCAGATCGGCCTCTACAAACGCATCAGTGCCTAAAAAGGAGAGCAACTGAGCATGTGCAGAGCAGGGTGAAACAGTATTACTGCATTTTAAACACTATAGAGATTTTTAATGTTTTATATAGCTATACCTACAAAATGGGCCAGCCTGAAGTGATCTAGCAGGGCTTCATTTTCTGACTAAAGTTCCACTTTAATTTTCTGACCAATAAAATCAATCAAATCCCAAGCACTTCACACTTACATAAGCACCTAAATGAGTTACACACGTGTTACAAGCGTCAAGCGTTTTTTCCTACCAAAACACTGCTGGCAGGAGGAAAGGCTTCTAGGACAGTTTGCAAAATGTCTTCTAGGACAGTTTGCAAATTGTCCTGTGTGCATGAGGCCAAAATAGTTGATCCCCTGGTGTTGCTGTGGCAATTTGTGCCTATTCGGCCAACATTAGGATTTTTGGTTTGCCTGTAAAATCCTTTTCACAGGCACAACACAGGACAGAGGAGTAAAAGCGATTCCAAGGGCAATTTTTTATTTTTACCTTAATGCATTCATTAAGGTAAAAAATAAAAAATAAATAAATAAAAAAAAAAACACACCCCACACATTTCCATGTCATAACCCCCTCACAACTCAGCTAAGCCTCAGGTTTGTGGCAAGCAATAAGCGACACAAGCCAGGAGGGGATGGATCGCTGTGTCCTGTAATTTGCTACAAGAAAAGTATTTTACAAATAAACCAACAATCCTACATTTCTTAACGTACATCACAGGACACAGATGTTAACATTAATGCACGGCATGTCCCAAATGAATCTGAGGGGTGGGCAACACAGCAACAAACCCAAATCCCCAAACAGAATGGGGGAAACCCCTTATAAAGCTGTATGCAAAACCCTTCACCCGAAAGTGGAGTCCAGAGGCAAAAACATCAACCTGGTAGAACATTCCAACAATGTTAAGAGAAGACCAGGTTGCAACCTTACAAACTTCAAATAAATAACTGATGCTGAATGGCCCAGGACACTCCTAGCGGAATGGGCCTTAACCTGGAAAGGAGGAATCGCGCCCCTTGATCTCACAAGCCTGAGAAATGAATGGCCGCTTCTAAATCCACCTGAAAATAGTTGATTTAGAAGCAGCCTTTCCCCTCCCCGACAAGATCCTTCAGGAAGAAGAAACAGGAAATAAGACTGCTGAAACACTTAAAATAAAATGCAAGCAGGCCAAACAACCACCAAAAAGTGAAGCCCCCCCCCCTTTTTTGGATACTTAGGAATAAAAAAAAAAGAAAAAAGAAAAAAAGAAGAGGGATAGCAGCACAATATCCTAATTTAAGAAAAAACTAAGAAACCACCTTAGGCCAGAAAGAGTCTTGAGGCCTCAATGTCACTGTATCCTGGTGAAAAACCTTGCAGGAAAGCACTGCAAACTCCAAGTCCCTAAGACCTGTGGGAAAAGGAATAAGATGCAACTCTGAAAAAGCACTGCCAAGACCGATTTATACCCCCGGAAAATACTCAAAGTCAAGGATATCTCCAGACAAGATTAGAGAACAGCAAAAATCTGATCCATGAGAAACTACTGAGGATGAAACTTGAATTTAACACCAAATGAAAAAAGCTATCCAAAAACAATGATATACCTGCCTGAATAATTTTCTGGGAACACCTGAAAAGAAGAAAGGGGGAGAACATAGAATATTAACATTAACACACTGTAAAACATGAAAAGTCATTATTGGTGTCTTTAAAGTGGAGTTCCACCTAAAAATAAAACTTCTGCTTTTCCAGTCCCCCCCCCCCTCTCCAGTGTCACATTTGGCACCCTTCAGGGGGAGCAGATACCTGTCCAATACATCTATGCCATGTCCGGCCCCTCCTCCACCCCCCTGCTGTTTTCTGGGAGACACACAGGTCCCACAAGACAGCAGGGACCAGTGAGGACATGCAACGCGACTTGCGCATGCGCAGTAGGGAACCAGGCTGTTAACTTCCCGATTCCCTTACTGAAGATTCTGACACCTGCACCTGGGAGCTGAGGGACAGATCGGCTTCGGGTGAAGACATTGCAGATGCCCTGGACAGGTAAGTTTCCTAATAGTAAAAGTCAGCAGCTGCAGTATTTGTAGCTGCTGACTTTTAATTTTTGTTTTGTTTTTTTTTTGGCAAAACTTTGCTTTAAGATCTCAAAGAAGTTCATCTTCAGAGGAGACGGCAGCAGCATGCACCAGTTCTTCTTACCTCCCTTTGAATCAAACTCTTTAGAGGGGACGGTGGTAATGCTGATAAGACATGCAATCGCTCGTACAACAGAAGACCACTTTGAAAAGCATTTAATATGGTGAGAACTCAGCCTCATCTTTGACTTCAGAGGTGTTGGAGTGTACAATCGGTGTGAATTCTCATCATTCAAGAAATCAGATGGGGGTGACCATATGAAACGTCTAGAAATGCAGCAGCTAGTACTGCACGGGTGCTGCAATTGAGGTCCGTAGGCACATAGTGCCATTGATCAGGATCAGAGAACGATGCGTTCTACTCTGACATAAACAGAATTGTTTTGTTTGGTTGTGCATGTATCCCAATGCTATCTTGCTGTAGGAGTATAAGTGAAGAAGCCATTTCAAATTCTCAATTTCAAAATGTCGTGTTTTATAAGCTCAGCAATTTCAACAGCCAATATGGACAAAATTCAAGCCTTGCAATGGTATGTACCGTTTCGAGGTCAGCTTTGTCTTACCGAGGAGAAAACCCACATTTAAACTTTGTGGTAGGCCACTGCAGATAATGCTTCAATGGATGCTGAGAAAACATGGATCTCTCTCCACCCAGAGGATTGTAAATGCTGTTCACAGCAGACAAGCTCCTTGTTTCGTAAAGGGCTTGTCACAAGTGGATACTCGAAACATGAATGTGTCTTGTTGACATGCCAAAGCAATCCGAAGCCATGTTGCATAAGGGAAAGATTTGTTCCCCCGCTCAAATCCCTTTACACCAACATCATGGTCGTCAGAAGAAAAGGCTTTCATTACCCTGTCACTGTAAAGCCCCTTTCACACTGGGGCGGTTTTCAGGCGGTACAGCGCTAAAAATAGCGCCTGTATACCGCCTGAAAAAACCGGCCCCATTCACTCCAGTGTGAAAGCCGGAGGGCTTTCACACTGGAGCGGTGCGCTAGCAGGACCGCAACAAAAGTCCTGCTAGCAGCATCTTTGGAGCGGTGAAGGAGCGGTGTATTTACCGCTCCTATACCGCTCCTTCCCATTGAAATCAATGGGAAACCGCGGGGATACCGCCCGCAAACCGCCGCTGCAGCGGCGCTTTGCGGAGATTTTTAACCCTTTTGCGGCCGCTAGCGGGGGTTAAAACCACCCCGCTAGCGGCCGCATACCGCGGGTAAAACGATGGTAAAGCAGCGCTAAACATAGCGCTGCTTTACCGTCGCCGCCCCGCACCGCCCCAGTGTGAAAGGGGCCTTAGAGATAATTTTGCAAAACCTGGGAGGTTGGCAGGGGCAAGCATATACTAAGTTCTTGAGAAAATCAATTGCTTCTTCTTCTGCAAGCAGAGATTTAAGCCCATTGTCTACGTAAAAAATCATCTTCGACAAATCCGGGCAGCCGTTCCTGTCAGGAGAAGACATGGCTTATAGCCGCTGGCAATAATTGCATGAAAAATCCAACATGCTGGCTGTACCCAAGTTGATCGATCAACTTGGGTACAACAGCATGACCATACATGGTTCGAATCTCAGCCAGTCCCTGCTGAACTGAGCAGAGATTCAAACTGTTTAACTGTTTAAGTGTAACAGAGAGGCAGAGACAAGAGCTGCAGAGCTTGGGTGAGGACGTCACCCATACTTACTATGGGGCAGTCGTTGGCTGTCCCTCCTCTACACTGAAGCCAGCTATGCAACTAGACCGGCGCAGCTTCAGAATAGGCAAGTATAGGAATCTTTTCTTTTACAGTGTAGACAGAATCACTGCTAGTGTATGCAGTACCGCATGTGGCAAGAGGTGGGGGGGCGTCGGAGAAGCTCAGAGACACTTGGGAACAGAGTGTCCGAGTGTCACCGGCACCCCCCCACCTCTGGCCAAATGCAGTACTGCACAACCCAGAGGTTTGAATCCTGCTCGTCTTGCGAGACAACGCTCGCAAACCGAGTCAGCATTTAATTTTTTTTTTAAAAAAAAAAAAAAAAAGAAGAAGAGCTCGTATCCGTGATTTTACTATACAAGCAGAAACCAGAATGGCATGTGGTAAAGCAGGCAGCTTCTACTGGATACATGTATAATGTACATATTGACTTAACAGTCCCAATAGGCAATCACAGTAGTATTGGTATTGCAGGCTGTAGGAGGTTGTGCTGTATTCAGCTTGCAGGTACGTACAGGCTTGTATGACAATGGCTGCACAGTCCTAAGCTGCTGAATATCCAGGATCTAAAATCACATCCAACAGCATATTCCAGAGCCATAGAAGATGAAAGAGCTTAATTAACAGTCTCCGTAGATGGTATATAGTGCAAAGCATCCACCTGGAGGCTGACCATTGCCTTCTTTGTCCAAGACCATCCTGGACCCAGAGATTCCTCGTCTACAGAGGGTTTCCTGATACTCAACAACTTCCACTACATCCTCTCCCCGAGAACTTTCTCTGATGCCTCATCCTCCCACTATAGAGGGGGAGAGCAAGGAGAACACACATTTGCATCCTAGGCTAGTGAGAACCCTTAGAACTGATATCACTGTCCAGAAATACCTTCATAGAATTCTCTCCTTGACACAAAGAAAGGTGGAGGACGGTGTTCCTGAACAGTGGAGGTAGTAGATAAGGGCAGGGATTCAGAGCCAATCCCATAAGGGAGACATTGCAGATTGAACTTTACAGGGGAACCACCCTACTCGATGCATGAGATGCATCCCTACTCTGCATGGGAGAAGCCATGGCTTGCTGAGGGCTGATAAACCAACCACAGGCACTTTACTGATAGGAGTGTTGGCCTATGCCAAAACACTTAAGTGACAGCACCGCCAAAAAATATGTGCACCTGTACTTGCTGTGCCTCGATGAACAGAAGTCAGCTTGGTTGACCTTCCAATTCATCCAAAAAGTGTTCAGTAGAGTTGAGGTCAGGGCTCTGTGCAGAACACTCTAGTTATTCCACACCAAAGTCATCAAATCATTTCTTCTTTATGCAGTCAACATTATGCACAGGGGCACAGTCATGCAAGAACAGAAAAGAGCCTTTCCAAACTAAACTCAATCATTTTGAGTGATGGATATATAGGTGAGGTAGGTCAGGAGTCCACAAAGTTTTGACCATATAGTACATTTTAAAATTACAATGATGTGCTTTAACCTAAGATTTAAAAAAGGAATTAAAATCACAAAGCCATTCAGTCTTATGGCCCGTACACACGATCGTACGACCGGTTTCGGTTAATAGTCGCAAGTAGAAATCTAAATAAAGTCACGAAAATTCTCGTACGATAGAAAAAAAAAAAATCGAAAGCGATGTCATGTGTCGTAATGTATTTGTATTGAATTTTCAGACAACAACTATACTGACTAACCGAAAATCGTACGATCTGGAATCGTACGAGGAAAATTTTGGTGCATGCCCGACCGAATAAGATAGGATGAACGGTTGTCACCGGCTGTCGAAAGTAGTGTACACACGATCCGAAAATTCTACGATCCTTCCTCGGACGACCATTTTCGTACGATATTCGGATCGTGTGTACGGGCCTTTAGTCAATAATTGAAAAGGAAAAAAAAAAAGGATTTAAATGCTGTAACTGATAGCAACCAATGAGAATTCATATTTTACCAGCCTTCAGCACAAATTGCTGATTGGATGCCATTGGTAGCTAGGCTTGAAGAGGGCCTGTACTGTGGAAGTTATGCCCAAAAAAAGGTAAATGGCTAGCCACTAATATGGTTGATAGCTTTCCTGCAGCCGATTACAGACTTTCCATGCTTTGTTCTGCACAGTGTCTGTGCGGATTTGGCCATCTTGGAACAAGCAGTGCTTTGTTACTTCATACTAGCGCTGCCCCCCACCAAATGACTGGTGGGGAAATAAAAAAAAACACAGCAGGAGAAGTGGAGGAAGCACAGATCCATAGAATAAATAAAGCATCACCAAATCAGCAAATTTTCTAAATCTGGTGAGATTAGCAGTCAGAGGCAGCAGTGCAGTAGCTGATCTTACACTGAAGATATACAGCTATGAAGCTCAAGGGCACAGAAGAGGAATTCAAAACAAAGAAGGTAATTGTTTCTGGGTACTGCATATGCGCATTTACCATTTCTAGAGGTTTCCAATAACACAAATCTTTTCCTGTTCAGGTCCACTTTAAGAATAAGCATCTACAATGACCAAACATAAACCCATCCAATTCTTGGGACACTAAACTATATACCGTATGCCAACAATGAAAAATTATGAAACTGGAAGAAGTTTCGTCACAAATTATCCTTTCTGGCAGTTTCACTGATGAGCCCTCATGCTGCCGCTTCTCACTGTAGATATGCTCTCACATGCTGTACTTTATGCTTATGCAAAAAAAAAATTTTGGGAGCCAGGTCGCACGACCGCGCAATTGTCAGTTAAAGCGACGCAGTGCCGAATCGCAAAAAGTGCTCTAGTCTTTGGCCAGCCAAATGGTCCGGGGCTTAAGCAGTTTTAAAGTAACAGGATACAATTTGTGCCTACCTGACTGCATATAATTTGAAAAGAAATGTTTAGGTAACACTCCTGCTGCCAAAAGATTACAATATACATAGCAATAGGTTATGTATCCAGTTTGGTGTAGCTGGTTCTACAATATTAGGCTAGATCTGTACTATATTATATATTGGTTCTGTATGTGCATTTGATGGTTGGGCCATAATGGAATGATTTCCATGGCTCCTCCTACTGACCTAAAGTTAGCAACCACCCTCTTTATGTTTGAAATAAATGATTGAAAGTCTTGTAAAAGCATTCTGCCCTAAGAAGGCTCTACTGCGCTATGAACTAATCCAGTTCATTAATTCACCAATTGCAAAGCTGTGGCTTCATAAAAAGGTAACAAAAAAACGGTTAAAATTGTTTTCTTCCTCCTCCCCTCTCCTTGAGCATATTTGAATTTATTTTTTTGGGGGGGGGTGAGGGACAGGTACCTAGTTTTGACAGGCATTTAAATTTGAGCCCACCCTCCCAGTGAAGTGACTGGCCTCAGGTAATACAGAGATAAAACAAATCCTCCTACATAAGTTGTACCTGGTTATCTGCAGTCTTCTCTACATCTGTTCTAATTTAAAAATATATACAGCTTGCCTGAGCTTCCATAAAGGCAGGGGGGCGGAGAGCTGACGTTACATTCTGCAGAGCACAGTGAGGGGAGCGGAGAGATGATTTGAGGGAAGGGACACACACCCCTTCACACAGCAACAGAGATAAGGCTGTCAATCACAGGTTGTGTGTGCTGGTGCTCCATCACCTTTTTTCTTTTGGTGTCCAGAAGTGACTCATGCAGATATCAGAGGAACGAGGCAGCAGAGAGAAATGACACTTCGTGCTCTGGACTGAGACAAGTATTCAGTATAAAGGAATATGCTTCCTTCATACTTCATGTCTGAGGTGTATAACCACTTAAAGGCCCCATTCACAGCAGTGGCTGAGTAATACTGCAGCTGCCGCCGTGTGCTGTGAAGGAAGCAGTGTCGATATGTCAAATGACACATTGCACGTTTTTTTTTTTAATCAAAATAAAGTTTATTGAGTATTTAAATACAGAATATGTTACAACAGATAACAGGTGCAACATGCACCAACTGGTAAAAACATCATATACACGGTTTGTCTGACGCAATCAATATTTGCTGATATCATGTTCGTAGTACTATCAGTAGGTGGGAGTTGGGAGGGCAGACTAGGATGCGTACATATACCTGCGGGTCTGAGAGGAGGTAGGGAGATCCTCACAGGCAGGGAGAGTATCAGGGCACTGGTGGCACCGGTGTGCGGTTAGTAGAAAGGAGGGGGGTGAGCTCAGTCAGCACATGTGTTGGGGCTTTCTGTCCACCTGTCCCAGATTTTTGGGAATTTAGTAGGGCATCCGCGGTGGGAGTAGAGGACCTTCTTATATGGTAGTGTGAGGTTCACCGCAGTTTTCCATTGTTGAATAGTTGGGGAAGCTGGTCTGAGCCACATTTGGGCTATCTGCATTCTGGCAGCAAAGAGGGTTTCCTGTAGAAATATTGTAAGGTATTTCTCTTCCTCTGGCAGGGGGAGAAGACCAAGGATGCATTGGCGGGGGCATACTGTCAGAGGGGAGCCCATTTGGTCGTGAAGGAATTTAACAATCTGTGCCCAGAATTGTTGGATGTGTGGGCAGGACCAGATAAGGTGATAGAAAGTGCTGTCGGTGTCGCCACATCTGGGGCAGGTCGGGTCGGTGTCAGGTCTATACTTAGACAGTCGGGTGGGGGTGACGTATGCTTTGTGCAGGATATACAGGTAAGTAAGCCTGTCAGACAGCTTAGGCGATACCTTTTTAGGCGTTTCCAGGATTTCCCCCCACTGTTCGTCGTTAATTTCCCCAAGGTCAGTTTCCCATTTGGTTTTAAGGCGGTAAGCATGGGCAGTGGCTTTGGGGGTAATGAGGTGTGTATATAGAGTGGAGATCAATTTCCTGGAGTCGGTACCCAGTACCGTGTCTGCCAGGACCACTGATTCCAGAGGCGGCGCAGGCTGTCCGCACTGAACCTACCCTGAGGGGTACGTGGGCATGTAAGGGGGGAGCGCCTATTTGAGTAAGTGCCGTTTGCCAGACCCTGTTGTAATGTGTAAGCATGTGTTTTCTGTCCCCTAATCGCGATAGGCCCCTATGTTTGCAGAAAATAATTTGGAATGGATGAGCCATTATGTCAGTGGCCGCTAGGCACACCAACATAGAGTAGCGGATCCTATCGTGGCCGTTCAGGTGGTAGAAGTGAGACAGTTGGGAGGCTAGGTAGTACATTGCCAGGTCGGGTAGAGCCGTGCCGCCTAGGTGGGTCGGGCATTTGAGGGTCTGCCAGGTCAATTTGTGCCTGGAAGAGCCCCAAATGAAGGTGTTGAGGATGGATTCCATGTCTTTAAACAAGCGGGCTGGGATGTAGAGTGGGGCCTGCCAGAATAGGTAGAGCAGTTTGGGAAGGAGGATCATCTTTACCAAGCTGATTCGGCCCATGACTCCAAGGGGGAGCCTGGACCAGATCTGTGTTTTGCGTTTTAATAGGCCAAAGAGAGGGTCAATGTTGAGAGGTATATAGTCAGTGAGGGAGCGGGAGCATTGCACCCCCAGGTATTTAATTTGGCTGGTTCGCATTAGGGGGAGGGCTGCTTGTGTGTCTGTGGGGACAGTGACATCAATAGGGAGGATTTGGGACTTGGTCCAATTTATTTGTAATCCTGAGAATATGCCAAAATCCTGGATTAGGCGGAGGGCCGCAGTCAGAGAGGGACCTGCGTCCTCCAGGTATAGCAGCACACATTGCACGGTTTACTTTGCCCCCCCCCCCCCCCCCCGCCCCACTTCACTCAAATGTCAGAAAGTGGCATTTAATTTATCTTTATTCACTACGAGTTGTGGATGTGGTGTACTGCTTCACAACATCCAGAGTGCTTACATAAATTGTATCTGTCTATCTGCAACCCTCTCTTCTCTACATCCATTCAAAGTGCTGAATTTAGAAGCTTGTCTGAAAGTTTAGAAAAAAGGGGGCGGAGAGTTGAAGTTACTCTGCAGAGCTCAGTGAAGAGAGATCTGAGAGTTAATTGGAGGGAAGGAACATGACCCCTTCACACAGCACACTAGAACAGAGCTGAGGCCATCAATTTGGTAGAGATTCCTCTGCGGTCACCATTTTTACCTTGGTGTCAGGAAAACTTGTCAGAAGTGACTCATGCCGATAGCAGAGGAATGAAGCAGCAGACAGAAATGTGCTTTAGTGCTTTTAATTGAGACAAGTACACACTATAGAGGGAGGGTATTGCTTTGTTCATATTTCATGTTACAGGTTTACAACCACTTTAAGTGGTTACAGCCCCCCCCCCCCAACCCATCAGTGGTTAAATGCAAATAAGCAGGTACTGCCCTATGAGAAAGTTTATGAAAACAGATGTAGTCCTCAAATATATTAAAGCTATAGGATGTTGTGCTTCTTGCTTAATCTTAACATCCTCTTGAGAAAGTGTACCTTTGTGTTGCACCCACACTCCTTGACACTTGTGATGTGAATTGCAAGATAGTCATATATGTCGGTTAAAATAAACTTGTTAAATGGTTTGTTATACAACACTGTTTATGGCACATTGAACTTTTTTGTACTGAGTGAATTTTTGTATGTCAACTGACATGACCCCATGTTTTTATGTCACTCTTTTGTACCGGCCCTTTTTGCAATAAGCAGTTTTAAAAAATGACATTTGAAAACATAAGTACGATACAGAGAAGAGGAATTCTGCCAAGGTGAGGTCAATGATATAAAGAAGAAAATGAAAATCACAACTCATTCACGACCAGGATTACAGAAAATCCAACATTTAAAAAGCTCTATTAACAGATCAGGACTCCTGCTAAATGCTGGGGATAATCCAGAATTACATAACAACTGCTAACCCTCCGACAGATTAAACATAACAATATTTTCAGCTTGCTGTTCTTCCAGCCCTGCCTGGAGAAAGGATTGTTTAAACCACAGGAGCGCAGCTGCAGATGGGAATGCACAAGCAATTTGTGGGGGTCCCCACTCAGGGGTGGGCAAACCAAAAGGGGAGTTTAAATGGCAGTTAATGGCTAAGCAAATAAAGCTGGAAACCTCATTTAGAGCATGCGATTAAAAATGTTAACGGTTTTTGCATGTTTTGAGGTTCATATTACCATGCTGGAGCGAGAATATGCTATGAGCAAATATTGCTGCCTTTGTGTAATTACAAACTATACAAAAGTTGAATAGAGCAAGGAGGGGCAAGAACCTGCGTTGGTATTTTACTGCTGTTTGGGTCTCCTTTAGAGAGATTTCCCCTCACTTCCTGTCCTACTGACAAGGGTTTTACCAGACAAGAATAAGGGATCATCTGCAACAGAGAGAAATAAAAATCTAACAGAATTCCCCTGACCTCTGGTAAAACATTGTCACCAGGACAGGAAATCAGGCTCTCTTAAAGGAGCCTACGATAGCAGTAAGACCTGACAGGGGTTCAAAACCTTTTGAGCTCTACACAAAAACGAAGATAAAAAATAAAGAAATAAAGAAAATATGGCTGGACATACACTTTAAACCATTACCTTCATAATACTTACCCAGTCACCCTATCTTTGATTTCTTACAAAGATATACTGGTCAATGAATCTTCAGGAAGGGCCAATGCCTGCTTCCACCCACTGGCCGCTATGTCACCACTGTATCCTATTCTGTAGAGTGGATGGTGAGCAATGTAGCGCCAAGTGAGTAAAATCACAGTGTGCATGGGGAATGGATACATCTGACATACCTGTAAAAGTCAAATGCTAAACATTCTTTGGCTGGTGTCGTTCTGAAACACAGCCCAGTTTGAAGCCATGGGCACTAGTGCAGGTAAATACCACAACACACTAATAATTTACAAATGACATGTTTAACATTTTAGACCATCGGTTCTCTTTAAAAAATAAACCAGACAAAAAAGGAAATCCTGGAAACATTAAAACTGAAGTATCTTACCCGCTGATATCGGGTGGAGGTGAGGGGGAATAGGATTCGACAGCTTGAGTCACCTCTTCAAATGGACCTTCATCCTGAGATATCGGGTGGTGCTCAAAGAACTTAGAGACAAACAGTAAACTGGAAGGCAAGACAAAATGGAGAGAATGAGACTTGCCTAACTTGTGCGGTGTTCAGAGGAATTCACAGCCTCACACGTACAATAAAAACCCCAACAGCAGACAGTGGGTCCATATATATATATATATATATATATATATATATATATATATATATATATATATATATATATATATATATATATATATACACACACACACACACACACACACATTATATATATATATATATATATATATATATATATATATATATATATATATATATATATATACACACACACACACATACACAACTACATGATCAGCCATAACATCTTACAGATTACAGTACTGTATAAAAAAAAAAAAAAAAACACACATCCCCTTTGTCCCTAGTGGTCTGCCCAGTGCCCTGCATGTCATTTTATATAATAAAAAGATTTTTTTCTGCCTGGAAACTGGATATTGTCCATAGCAACCAAAAAGTGTCCCTTTATGTCAAAAGTGGTTTTAGACCAGCTAGAAAACACTGATAATAAATTAGAATCACAATTTATCATCAAACACTAAATTTAATGACAGCGACTATTCTGCAACTGAGCAAATTTCAGTGTTTTTGATTTGATTACATTATTGAATCATTTTTATATATATTTTTATTTTATTATAATTTATGATTTTGTGTTTCAAACTTTATCAAACTTTACCCGGGATGTCTACCAGACTCTGGTTCGGATAGATTTAAGTGAGTTATTCATAAGAATTGCATGCCTACAATATAAAAACCGCAAAATTTCCATGCAAAATAATTGTACCGCTTTCAGCACAAAATTCCAGACAGAATCATACCGCCAGGGAGGTTAAACAGATTACACGGACTAATCTTCGCTACCCATGTGCATCAGTAAACTTTGGCTGCCCATGACCTTGTCGCCAGTTGGCCAATTTTCATTCCTTGGAACACTTTGACTTCTACAGAACGGGAATATCCTACAAGAGCTGCAGTTTCCGAGTTGCTCTGACCCAGTCATTCGATCTAGCCATTATAATTGTGCCCTTGTCATAGTTGCTCAAATCCATAAAGATAAGTTCACCCGCAGAAACAGGTTACATGTTCCACCTGTTTTTAGGGTGGAACATGCAACTTGTTCCTAATCCCCACACTCTGCGACAGCAGGCTGGGGATCTTCTCCCCATACCTGCTGTCACTAATTGAAAAGAGTGCAACTGTGCGGGGCTCCGCCCACATGGCCGTGTCACTCATTCACAGAGTCCTTTGTTGCTGTTGGCTTATAGTTCCTTAATGAACTACCAGGGCACTGTTGACCGCTCTAGTGTTGAATTAAGTCTTCCAGTCTTTCTGAAACCGCCTGCCTATACGGGGTACAGGCAGACAGTTTACACTGTCAGTCTGTAGGAGTCCTGATCGCGGGTGCAATGCTTTTCAGGCTCCTACAAAAAAAAAGTGCATTTATTTATAAGTGAACTTATCCTTTAAAGCTTATTCACGTTCAAATTCTGCCCAATAAATCCCATCCACTTTCAGATGCCAGTGTAAAGCCCCATACACACGCTCGGATTATCTGAGGACCAGGTCCGTCGGATCATGTCCGTCGTACTTTGTCCGATGTTGGTTTTGCGTACACACGGTCGGACAAAGTTGTCGGAAAATCCGATCATTCTGAACGTGGTGACGTTTGTTGCCTACGACGGGACTACGTAGAGGCTAGTAGCCAATAGCTTTGGTCTTGTAATGTGATCTGAGCATGCATAGCACTTTGTCCGTCGGAATTCGTTACACACGATCGGATTTGGTGTGATCGGACTTTGTTGTCAAAAAATCTATCCAGCAGGAGATAGGACATTGTCCGTCGGACAATCCGATGGAAACTGTCCGATGGTGCCTACACACGGTCGGAATTTCCGACAACATTGTCTGATAGGACAGAATCCATCGGAAAATCCGACCGTGTGTATGGGGCTTCACAAGATAAATCAAAGTTATTCTTTTTACCCGTCAGTGGTCGTAATATTATGACTGATCTGTGTATATTAGACAGATATCCCACATTGGACACTCCAACAGCCAACAAGCAAAACAAAATAAGCCAATTAAGATTGTTGACAATGCTCATCGCTTGCCCTGCTCAAATGTGACACTTAAAATGTAGTATTTTGGTTTTAACAATTTATAGAGGGCCTCTATGTAAATGTCACCTGTCTTGCTGGGACAATTACATAAGTTGTAATAGAACAGCTGACATATCTGCCTTTCTTGAAAAACTACCTTCTGTTGTTCTCACAAGGATAGCCTAGGCACCTAGATACAAGTTTGTTTTTTTTGCTATTTAAAAGGGTTGTAAAGTCAGAAGGATTTTTTTATCCTAATGCATTCTATGCATTAAGATAAAAAGCCTTCAGTGTGCAGCAGCCCCCCTCAAAACAGGAGCCCCATCTCTGTCCAGCGATGTCCACGAGTGTCTCAGCCGTCCGAGACTCTCCCTCCTGATTGGCTGAGACAGCAGTGGCACCATTGGCTCATGCTGCTGTCAAGTCAGGTAGCCAATCAGAAGGGGGGTAGGTCACGGCTCTGTGTCTGAATGTACACAGGGAGCTGTGACTCGGCACAGGTGCCCCCATAGCAAGCTGCTTGCTGTGGGGGCATGCAACAGGAAGGAGGGGCCAGGAGCGCAGAACAGGCACCTGGATTAGAGGAGGATCCAGGCTGCTCTGTGCAAATCCACTGTACAGAGCAGATATATATAAGACTTTACAAATCACTTTAAAGTGTATGTGGAGTCAAAACTTTTTTTTTACGTTTTGGATAGAAAGAGAAGGGGTAAGGACTTCTGACAAGTTTTTATTGCTGTCAGAGTCCTCAGTGGGGAGATTCACCCTGCTATTGGTCATGGTGATCACTGGTACAGATCGTGATGGGAAATCAAAAATGCTTAAGCTGTCACGGAACAGGACGTGAGGGTAAATCTTCCTATGGGGGCACCTGTTCTGATGACAGCTGTCAAAGACAAGATTTTTCCCTCACTTTATAGAAATTACCTCACTTCTTCCTGTGTCTGAGAATTTAAGTGAAAGGAAAATCTACCCAACAGGACAGTAGATTTAACCCTTTCCTACTATATCCAAACATTAACGTACAGTGTTCCCTATACAGAAGATATCAAATACCCCCCTCTCCTGCCACCCAGACATCATCGATCTTAGCTGCAGTGAAGATAAACTGACAGCTGAAAATCATGCAGAATCCCACCACTTTCTGGTCTCCCACTGCAATCAGTGGTTTAGTCCGTCAGCCCCTATGTCACTACTATGTCCTGTAGTAACATAAGAGCTGTGCTGTCAGGAGAAACCTGAATGCACATCAGGGGATCAGGCATCTGACACTCCTGGAAGTGCTGTATTCTACAGAACATTTAGGCTGTAGTTTCTCTTTACTACAGCAGTCAGTATCATCAGCAGCAGAATAGGGGTGTATTCCATGACAGATTTGCAGGGGTCAGTGTTTTTAGAACATTAGTTTTAGTGATCCCCTTCAAATGTTCACTTCTCCCGCAGAAGAAAAATGGTTACTCTTGCTGGTGGTGGAGCCGACAAGACCAAACTGACCGCTCACAAACCCCAAAGTGTAAGGCCTGTTTCACATGGACTTTGGCTTGTATAAGAGCGGGGTGAACAGCAAGCTTATATGTAACTTTTAGCAAGCTTCAAGTAGCTTAGCTCATGCTTTGAAATGTTATACACAGATCTCAATGGGAGTGCCGATTGCCATTTTAAAACAAGCTTCTGGCAGGCTTCATCAGGCTTTTAACAAGCTTCAATTAGTGCTGAAAACTGCTAGCAGCTTGTTTAAAGTGGCAATCAGCACTGCCATTGAATCTGTGCTCAATATTTACAAACTGGAGCAGAAGGGCGCTTTAAAAGATTCAACAAGGCTTGATGAAAGCTCTGCAAATGCTTTGTAATAGCTTTCTGCTCATACTGCTCTTATACAAGCTAAAGCCCATGTGACACAGGCTTAAAAGTTCTTTTTGGACAGCAATGATCTTTAAAACGAGACAATGACAGGACACAATTATTTGCCAATGGTTGCTTACTCAAGTCTGTCGTAGTTGACGCACATAAGGGGCACCTCTGTGCTGCACCGCTGGTGAAATTTATAGCCACACGTTTGGCAGCGAAAACCCTGGAATAGCAGCTTCCGGCAAAAGTCACAGAACGCCAAAGTAAAGAATGTTTTTCGTACCTAGAAATAAGAAAAAATAAAAAAATCAGGAGCACAAGTCAGATTTCCCTCACAGTAATAAGACCACTTTACAGGACAGGCATCAAGCCAAATGATGCCTTGCTGATGTATAGCGTGCCAGTATCCCCCATAGTCAGTTTAGCCACCAAGGACTCCCTGACCAGCCATGTTTCTCCTGCTGGGAGCCACTTTGTGCAACATTGATATACTATCCACCTACTAACTATACAGACACTCTGTTATGAGGAAGAAGGATGTGAAGGGAGGCTGTGCGATCACATGATCACCAAATAAAAATAAGTGAATTAAAAGAAATACTATTTTCTGCATTACAGTCAGCTTTTATAGTAGCATGTTCAAATACACCTTTTGATAATTATGTGCAGCTGTATTTTAAAATGTTCAGTAAGGTTTTTTTGTATGAAAATAAAAAAAATGCACAGTTCAAAAACTAAAAAACCCCATAGGTAGTAGAATTCCCACTTCTACAGTTTACTGTAATACATACAAAATTATGTGTTGTGAGGGGCACGTTTTCCAGAACCTCTACGTGTAGCTCTTCCCCCGTAAGCCAGCTGATGTCTGTATCCCAACCTATTGGCTTCTTCTCCCTGTGAAAGAACAATTCTTGAATTACAAACGCTAAACAAGAAAAGTAAAAAAAAAAAAAAATTGATAATAATATTAATAATAATATTATTATTATTATTAATAATAATATATACACCACACATGTATAAAAAAAATACATACTGTAAAAAATGTATTTAAATATCAATGAAAAACTATAAAATATTGGAAGACCACCCCATCGCCCTTCTCCCCACCTCACGGTCTGCCGTTTAACATGGCTTGAGAGATAGAACGGGATCGGTCACCTAGATGGGAGGAGTGTCTGCCGGCGCCAAACAGCTGGTGACAATGTCCAATGCATTACTGTCCCCAAGAACTTGCAGGGTAGTCCTGCGCTGCTGCCTGCTGACATTGTGCCTGTGTCACTAAATGGAGTAGAAAAAGGTGCCCTGTGAATGCATTCAGCAGCAGAGAGCTCTCAGCTAAGTACTCTGGGCACAGAGAAGCCGGACGCGCCCCTACTAAACACCACCAATGCTGCTGCTGTGTAGTGCTGCAGCACCCCAAAGCTGGCCCAGCTTTGGGGTGCCATTTCCTTACCCCTTCAGGGGTGTATGGAATAGGCAGGAAAAAAAAAAACAGGCAACCAGATAATCTTCAAAGAGCATAAAACTAGCACAAAACCCGAGGCTTTGCAGTGCTGGGAGGGGTTTTGTCTGAATGGGGAAGTCTGCCTCATTTGGCCAGTGTCCATTTACCTGAAAATAATAAAAATGTGTCACACCACTGCCAAGTGGTCCAGATACAACTTTATTTGCATCGGGCTACTCTTTGGATTGTCCCCCTGACTTTTATTGGATTAAGGTTGTATCTACGCTATCTTGGTTACATTACACTACAAATCAAGGAGATCCTCTGGGGTAAAGAAATTCTAAAAGGAAGGTCCTTGTAATAAAACAGATCTTCTCCAGTGGCCTTTATTACTACCAGCACTGCAGCCTATGTCAGTCTCTTCAGCATTCAATACTCCCACTGGGAGTGATGGATCCCTGCTGAACCTTGTAGTTCTTTAATCTGACCCTCTAAGTTACTACAGGACTCAGCAGTGACCAAGGAGTTGGCGGAAGGAACCACAGCATGCAGTGGGTGGACACAGGTACCTGATACTACCAGAAGCTTTAAAGCCTAAAGAGACTTAATGAAGCTGCAGTGCTGAAAGGTGAGAAAGATAGAAGACACTGGCTAGCCAGAGAGGTGTGTACAATACCCCCTTTACTGCAGGATCCATCCTTTAGGATTTTCATTTAGTTTGACAGATGAGACTTTGGAAAAATACAAAAATCGATAACATTCTTACCCATCCTGGACCCTGTAGACTGCACAGCATTCTGGGATTAGACCTCGCATCATTAGTGCTTTCTTTAAGCTATCTCGCACTGTCACACCACACCTAGCTGGTACCTGGGGGGACAAAGATACAACTGATGTTTTTCAGTTTATACATAATATTTATTGAGCAGTTCATATGGCACAGGTTAACTTTTTTTTTTTTTTGGAGCATGTGTAATAAGGGTAGTGGGGTATATGTCCTGCATACAATGACTCTAACATTTAGGGAAATATAAGACTTTAGCGTGGCATAATATGTAGATACAACCAATCACCATACATGAGAACGGATGGCCATATATGTGCTAAAGTACACTTCTGGTCTCTCAATATGAATATTGCAAAAAACCCTTATGCTTTTTTCTTAGTAACTAAAATTAAGCAAGCATTTTTGGTATGACAGGAAGGACAGCAGGGTAAAATACAGAAACAACCTTCATTTCTACAGACTACCGGCTTACAACCATAAATGTATTTTAAAGCCATACATCAGGCAGGTGTAACAAAAATAAAAATAGGAAAAAAATATTAAAAAAAATAAAGAAGAATGTTTGTTTTTACTACAGCCAGTACAAATTTTTTACATTTTACTTGTTAGCCTATTGTAATCTCAAGTACAGCAGCACTTGGAATGGGAGGAGGGGTGGCACTTGGGGCCAAACAGGTATACTGCATTCATATGTGCCAAAAGGAGCAGAGAGATGACTGAATCGTGTTGCTGTTTCTTCCCTATCCAATCAGTGTTTGGGGGGGGGGGGGATCAGGTGGGGCCCTACTGTAGTTAGGCAACACAGTTCAGAAAAGTCAAGTCTTTAGGCTGGTTGTGCCATATCTAGGTATGGTAGGTCTAAGTAAATCTCAGTACTAGAATCACAAACAAAAAACACACTTTTGGATGGCAAGTCAGTTGCCATAAACGTTTTCTTGAAAAATATCACATGCTTAGAGGGAGCAGAAGACAACGCTACACATTATACAGGGTGTATTAAAGGTCAAGTTCACTTTTGAAACATGTTGCATGTTCCACCCTTTTTTAGGATGTAGCATGTTCCAGCATCTGCAGCTCTCCCCCTGCTAGTCCCTGCAACAGCAGGCCAGGAATCATCTCCCCACACCCGCTGTCACAATTTGAAAGCATCGCAGCCCTGTGGGAAAAGTTTCCTGTGAAAAAATGCCTACAAGTACGAGGGCTTGTAGTTTTCAATGAGCTGCGAGGGCACTGGTGAGCAACCTTGTACTCCATGGATATTTCTGCTCTCAGGCAACTGTCTCCCCGTATAAGTTACAGGCATGCAGCTATGCTAAAAGTCTGCAGGACATTGCACACATGATCTGCTGATCGCGTGTGAAATGTTCTGCAGGCTCCTTAGAGAAAAATAAATGCACATTTTTTTTTTTACCTGCAAAAAATTAGCATTTACCGGTATTTGTTTAAAAAAAAATAAAAAAAAGTGAACTTATTCTTTAAGTCCCACTACAGACTACTTGTACAAAGATAATGGTCTTATAGATGGTCCCAACTAAGCTATGCTTCTGAAAGGCAGCTTCTCCTAGAAAAAGTATGGGTGGATCGAAATCCACTTCATGGTAAGTGGACTAATAACAAAATTATTACCCATGCCGAATATATTTATATATGCTGTCATTCATGCTGCCTGGTGGTTCTTGCTTGTTCAACGAGACAAGTATTAAAACAAGAGACTAAATAAAACCAGAACTTTTGCATAGGTGTTGGTCAGGCCAGTAACTCAAAAGTACTGAAGACACTGGATCAGTATGATAGGCAGTCAACGAATACTTTCAGCAGAGAACGCCCTTTAAAAAAGGTAGAATTCCAGTCAAATACTATCTATATTTAATCCTGCTACCACTCCCATTCTAAAAAGGAAATGTCTATATTTACCTATTCTGAAGGAGCTTCGTTCCGGTTACATGATCGTTCCAGTGGCCAAGGAGAGAAGAGATCACCGGTTGCAGAGCCTAGGCGATGATGTCATCCATAGGTTTACTATGGGGAATGCATTGTTGGCTGTCCCCCCCTCTACACTGAGAGCCAATCATGTTACTGTATCAGAGCGCCCTCAAAATAGGTAAGTATAGCAATCTTTCCATTACAGGGTAGTTGGAATAGGCTTAGAATGGTGGTGGGAGCAGGTTTAAGTATAGTTAAATATTTGACTGGAATTCAACTTTAAGGCCAACTTCTCTTCTTGACTATAGATGTGAAAAGTTGTCAGAAAATTACAAACCAGTTTTATGAACTGGGCTCATTTGCCTGATACACCACAGTCATTTTTTTTTTTAGCATTTCCCAAAAAGTGAAATGTCAGTTGCTGGTTGAGTTTTTTCCCTCTCATCTAGCAACTTCTAGCAAACTGGACATACTTACCACAGTGCGCTGTTTGTTAGGTAGGAAGACTCTTACAATAGGTTTCTGTGGAGATTTGGGATTAATACGGGAGAGGTCAGAGGGGTTCTGCAGGACGGACAAGGATGAGGGTACTAAAGACAGGGAGGAGGGTACAGAAGATAGTGTCATTTCTGAGGACAGGGATGAAGACGAGTCTGTTCCATTCCCCATCGACTCCAATAACTGCTGTTCCCTCTGCTGGAGGGCATCGAGTTTACTTGTGTATTCCTCGTAAGCCTGTGGGAAGAATACCAAACAAATCAATAATGCCACTGTACATTTGTAAGGGAAGACAGACAGAAAGAAAAAAAAAAAAGTCAAAAAAGGAGTGAGATAGAGAGAAAGACGCACTTAACAGATATAATCATAAAACAATAGCATATCATAAAAAACAGAGAACACAAGTAATGTGACCCAAATCCTGCAGACTGGTCTTCGATATCAAAAGAGCAAGCTCACAGGGCCCAATCCTGTGAGGTCACATAATCAAGCTGGTAAAGATGGTATCCATCTAAAATTTTCGACCTCCTGGAATAGACACCTAAAGCAGATCAAGTGTTGTGCTTGCTTATTATTATCAAAACAGGATTTATATAGCACCAGGCACAGCAACAGTTTGCGCAGCACTTTATAAAACAAAGGGAGTCAGTACAATTCAATAAGTTAAGAGTTTAAAAAAAGGCCTTTTCAAGGAAACAAAATTTCTTCACCAGTTTAGGTCAATATATATTCTTCTACATATTTTTAATTCAAGCAAAAAAACAAAAAATGTCAATAAGCGTATATTGATTGGTTTGCGCAAAAGTTATAGCATCTACAAAATAGGGGGATAGATTTATGGCATTTCAATTTTTTTTTATTAGTAATGGCGGTGAGCTGCGATTTTTAGCGGGACAGCGACATTGCGGCGGACAGATCAGACACTCTTGACACTTTTTTGACACTATTGACATTTATACAGAGATCAGTGCTATAAAAATTAACTCATTACTGTGTAAATGTCACTGGCAGGGGAGGGGCTAACACTAGTGTTAATCAGGGGGTTAAATGTGTTCCCTCATGAGTGGAGGGGATGGGACTGACCGGAGGAGGAGACGACATATCGCTGTTCCTGATTCAGCAGATCTGTCTCTCCTCTGTCAGAACGGGGATTTGTGTGTTTACACAGTTAATGTCATTAACTGTAATTTATTTTCCCCCAGAAACGCATAAAATTCTGTATTTTTGGCTATAAAATTACTTAAACCCCCAGAATTACATAATTTTCTGAAAGCAGATGCCCTTTATAATAAAGAAATGGTAGTTGCACAATATTTGCACACCTGTTTGGGGATTAAATTGTGTGCCAAAAACTTAATCTCATAAATATTTTGTACCAAATAAAACTTGAGGTAGTGTCAATTAAATAGACACCAAATATGTCACGCCTCAAAACTGGATGTGCCTGCAAAAATTGCAGTACCCAGAATTATCAATAGGTGGGCCTTTAAATGCTTTTACAGCTCATCAATAGTAAACTGTAAATAAGGAAATTGGAATTATTGCTCTCACATTAGCAGCAATATATAACATAACATAAGGAGCAATTGCCCTTTACATACAAGTACGTGCACATGGTGTCGTCTACATACAAGTGAATGGAAAGGACATGATGAAAAAGCGCTCTTTCTTCAAAAAACTGAAAAAAATAAAAAAAAATAAAATAATTATATATATATGAGAAGCTAGAAATGTGCAACAAAAGGTTTGTGCAAATATATGCAATGTACACAGTAATTGTGCTAATGCCATTAGAAGATGCTGTCTTTTTGGCTCCGTTCACACCTAGGCTTTTCTGGCCGTTTTTCTGCTCCAAGCCTTCAGCTCTAAAAACGCCAAAGACAAATCCCATTCATTTCAATGGCCCCTGTTCACATCTGAGCGTTCTGTCGCCTAAAGCAAAAATGTCAGTCGCTCAAAAAAAAAAAAAAAAAAAGTACAGGAGCTTCTACTTTGGCAGATTACAGACGTTTTAAAGTGGTTGTAAACCCTTACAAACCACTTTGGACGTACAGGTAAGCCTAGATTAAGGCTTACCTGTAGGTCCAATAAATATCTCCTAAACCTACATGGTTTAGGAGACATTTAGAAAAGAAAAATGCATTGCTGTCTACGGCGCATGCGCCGTAGACAACGGCGCGCAGGCGCACTGAGCATGCCGGGTTCACGGCGATATGGCGCTTTCCTGCGCATGCGCGGGGGTGACGTCATCGCCGCTCCAGGGAATGACAGCGATGGAGCGGCGAGACCCGGAAGTCACTCCGGCGCTGGATGGCGGCGCAAAAGATCGTGGATGAGGACTGCTTCGTTTTCAGGTGAGTCATTCATAATGAGCTAGTATGCTATGCATACTAGCTCATTGTGCCTTTGCCTTGCAGGGTGTCTTTTTTTTTTTTAAAGAGGCTTTACTTCCTCTTTAAATTCTTTTACATTGGTGACCTTTTGAACTTCAAAACGCCTGTACACAAACTCTGCAAAAACGCTGGAAGAAACGCCTGTAAAATAGTAATGCCTAGATGTGAACGGAGCCTAAATGTAAGCTAGATGACCCCATCGGTTGTGTGAACTGACACTCAGGAATTACCCATCAAATCTGTAGTACAACATACAACCTGTAAACTTAGCCACAATCCCTTGTGCTGGGCATGCAAAGGGGGATACTAATGATGAAGGTAACAACCCACAGCTATGCCAACATGTCCATTGGTCTGACATGTAAAGGTCTTGTCCTGCACTCTGCAATTACTGAAGTCCCAAAGTGACCTACGTGGTTTGTGGTTCCAGACCAACAGTCAAAATGGGGCAATCACTCATTTCCTGGTGTGTAACAAAGAGACTGCTTGCCAAACTTTTATAAAATGCTATCCCATGTTTAGAAGGCTGAAGGCAATGTAACTACAGCATGTCATTCATGTACAATTAAAAATGGGTGACCGCTCATAATATTTAAAGCCTAAATTCAACTTTCACTTCTATGCATTCCAAGTAGCATCAAAAACAAAAACATGGAAAATCTTGTTTTGTTTTAGAAAATCAGCCATAGCCCAAGGCTGGCCATAGATCGTTCAATTTGTTTTGTTAAACCAGCGGGTTAAACAAAAAAACTGACCCAGTTCACCCATCCACACATTTGGAGGTGTATGGAGTAATCTTTCCCACTGTGTCATTGTATTCTAAAAGCGGGGAGACTTACCAACTGTTACAATTAAGGATGAGCTCAGGCGTGTTCGCAACCCGCACGTGCAGAGCCCGCAAAGAAGTTGGCACTGCACAGTGCTAATCGGAAGCAGTGAGACATTTTACCGATGTGCAGCTGCAGAGATCGAGAAAGGTCTCACTGCCTGTGATTAGCGATGTGCCGACTTTGTGGCGGGCTCTGCACGTGCGGGTTGCGAACACTCCTGAGCTCATCCTTAGTCACAATACACAGATAAGTGCTGCGGTCCATTTCCAAGCGATCTGCACTGCAGGAAATTTACAACAGGGCGGCTGAACAGAAGTCGATTGGTAGATTGATTTCTCTTTAACCACAGTGGCCATACATGGATTAAAATTTACCTAGATCAGCAGGGACCAGACAAATTTTGATTCTTGTGTGGCCACTTTTAGTAGAAAAGCCTGTCAGTTGCCAGCATACTCTACAGTAGGACTCTTGTTCTCTGCAAGCAGAGGTCTTTATGCAGGAGGTCCAAACACACCCCATCCTGGTTTAAAGTAGAGGGCAAATACTGATAAAGTCCAAAGCACACAATGTCTGGGCACCCCAACTGTACAAATTGCTTAAAATGTTATGATTAAGAGGACCGTTTTGATGATGGAAAGATATGGACTCTTGCTCGAACATTATAAAAATTTGACTACAACCTGCCCATACTTAGACCAAATAATGGCTACAAGTATAATTGCATCATTTTGATACCTGTGCTCTGCCCATTTGATTAAAGGGCCTTTTCCCAAACAGGATCCTACCTTATATTTATAAGGGCTCATTCATATGCATCCACCTTGGAGCTGCGTGAATGCAGCCGAAAAAGTGGATGCTCACTCTGCATTCAGATTCGAGCACCCATGCCTACCCGCAAGTCAAACTTTGACATGCCATTGTGTCAGTGCCGACACTGCATGCACATCCATTTCTATGGGCTGCCTGCATGCAACTCTGTGGTGGCTGCACACGCCTTCTGCCAGCAGCACTGATCTGCTGCCTGAATAAGCTCTTAGCTTGACTGGGATTTACACCTGGCTGCCCTGTTTCTCTTCCTAATATTGCATTGCTTCCCTCTGCATGAACATACATAAACCTGACAATTACAACAATGTAAAGTGAAACAATGGCTTGTGAAGCGTATTCAACCCTGTTGCCATCCTAAAAAACTTATATGAGAGGTAGCCTGTAAAAGAATAGGCTTAATACTTACCTGTCCAGCAAGTGTTAAGAGAAATCTTCTTGCCTTCAAGAGTTCTGGGTGCTGCTGACACTTCAAGGTATGTAGGGATCAGTAGAAGGAACCACAGTGCACAACAGGGGACATGTCATCTGACTCATGCTGGGTGTTAGTTTATTTTTATCAAATAACAAAATGGAAAATAAATGAACAGAAGAGAAATCCAAGTCAAACAATATTTGGCGTGACCACCCTTTGCCTTCAAAACATCAAATTATAGGTACACTTGCCTACAGTTTTTTTAAGGAACTCGGCAGGTAGGTTGTTCCAAAAATCCTGGCGAACTAACCACAGATCTTCTGTGGATGTAGGCTGCCCCAAATCCTTCTGTCTCTCCATGTAATCCCAGACTCGATGTTGAGATCAGGGCTATGTGGGGGCCAAAACAGCACTTCCAGGACTCATTCTTCTTTACACTGAAGATGGTTCTTAATGACATTTGCCGTGTTTGGTGGCGTTGTCCAGCTGCAGACTAAATTTGGGGCCAATCACATGCCTCTCGATGGTATGGCATGATGGATAATTACGCATTTCTCATCATGGAGGTCTCCTTTGATTCGGACCAAATCTCAAACTCAATTCGCAGAAATGCAGCTCCAAATTTGCAAAGAATCTCCACCATGCTTCCCTGTTGCCTGCAGACACTCATTGTACCACTTCTCCAGCCCGTCGGTGAACAAACTGCCTCCTGCTATAGTCAAATATTTCACATTTTGATTCATCAGACCAGAGCACCTGCTGCCATTTTTCTGCACCTCAGTTCCAATGTTTTCTTGCATAGTTGAGTCGCTTAGCCTTTTTTGTCACAATTCTTTCATGAAGACCACTTGTGGCCAAACTTCTCCGGACAGTAGACGGGTGTCCCTGGGTCCTACTGGTTTTCGCCAGTTTTGAGCTGATGGCACTGCTAGACATCTTCCGATGTTGAAAGGAAGTAAGCATGATGGGTCTTCCATCTGCTGCATTATGTTTCCTTGGCCGACCACTGGGTCTACGGTCCTCAAAGTTGCCCAACCAGGTGTCCTCAATGCTAAGAAATGCAGGCATTCTTATCCATCATGCCATACCATCAGGGAGGCGTGATTGGCCCCAAATTTATTCTGCGAGCAGGACAACGACCCCAAACAAGCAGCCAATGTCCTTAAGAACTATCCTCGGTGTAAAGAAGAACAAACTTCCTGGAAATTATGGTTTGGCCCCGTGAGCCCTGATCTCATCATCATCGAGTCTGTCTGGGATTACATGAAGAGACAGGAGGATTTGAGGCAGCCTACATCCACAGAAGATCTGTGGTTAGTCCTCCAAGATGTACCTACCTGCCGAGTTCCTTCAAAACTGTGCAAATGTACCTAGGAGAATTGATGCTGGTTTGAAGCCAAAAAAAGTAGTCACACTAAATATGGATTGGATTTAGATTTTTTCTCCATTTGCTCATATTGCATTTTGTAAATTGGTAAAGATAAAAAAAAAAAAAATCATTTTCGAAAGCACTTTTTTTAAAGGGTAGGTGTAGAAATGCTCTGTTTTCACCCTATTTGTATTATTTACCATCATCAATGAAAGTAAAAGAAAACCACATTTTCTGTTAAAAAAAAAAAAAAGAAAACCACAACATTTTGGAGTTCTCCACAGAAAAGTAATAGAGAGGAAATCTTCCAATGGGGACATTAGTTCTGGTGACCTTGGGGTCCCCAAGAAATTCCCTTAATATGCACAGACTCTGTCACACTTCCTGCTTTGGCTATGGGACAGGAAGTGAAGTGAATTCGCCTGCCATGGTTATACTTCGGTACTTTAAAGAGGAATATCATCATGGCAGCAGCTAGCTACCATAACCTCAGTAACCTCTTCTTCAGTGGGCAGTCCATTTTCAGATAACAATGGTCACTTTTCGCCGGCGCCCCCCCCCCCCCCCCACCGCCACTTACCGGAGCCGTCGGTAGCAGCGGAGGTGATCGGGTTCTCTTCCGTGTTTTTTTTTTTTTTTTTTTTATATTGCATTTTAGTGTAAATATCAGATCTGAGGTCTTTTTGACCCCAGATCTCATATTTAAGAGGTCCTGTCATGCTTTTTTTCTATTACATTGGATGTTTACATTCCTTGTAATAGGAATAAAAGTGACAATTGTTTTATTTTAATTTTTTTTTGAAGAACAGTGTAAAAAAAAAAAAAAAAAACTAAAAAAATAAATAAAATAAGGTAAGGTATATGTATATGTATATTTTATTTTTTTTAAACGCGCCCCCATCACGCCGAGCTCACGCACAGAAGTGAATGCATATGTGAGTAGCGCCCGCATATGAAAACGGTGTTCAAACCACACATGTGAGGTATCACCGCGATCAGGAGAGTAAGAGCAATAATTGTAGCCCTAGACCTCTGCAACTCAAAACATGCAACCTGTAGAATTTTTTAAACGCCATTCCACGAGCAGGCGCAATTTTGAAGCGTGACATGTTGGGTATCAATTTAATTGGCGTAACATTATCTTTCACAAAATAAAAAAAACTGGACTAACATTACTGTTGTCTTATTTTTTTTAATTCAAAACTTTTTTTTTTTTGTAAGGCCGCTGCGCAAATACGGTGTGACAAAGTATTGCAATGACCGCCATTTTATTCTCCACGGTGTTCAGAAAAAAATATATATATAATCTTTGGGGGTTTAAAACTTGTAAACAAATCTCAGAAAGAGGCTCGGCCCTTAAGTGGTTAATTTTAAAATTACACCTCAAATAGGGAGGAGATTGGGTACACTAAACATGCAGATAAATGAGCTGGCCAGGAGAAGAGAAACATAAAAGATCAAGCCGCAAGTTCAGAAGCACATAATGTTTATGAAAAGTGACTGATTCGGTTTACACAACACAGTGCGGTATTAGCCAAGGACGTATTCATTCTGGACTGGTGACAACTTTTAAGACTGGTTATGGGTAAACACATCTGGAGGCAAGGAGACGAGAGAAAACAAGTTTACAAATCTAAGTCTTAGTAGAAAAGAACTCTTATTTTCAGTTCGATTTTCAGGTTAGATATAAGCAAGTCTTTAATTAAAAAGAATACTTTATTTTATTAATTATTTTAACTCCCTTGCGTATTATTATTCCTGTTTAAGGCCCCTTTCACATGGACAGACCGTTCAGATCCGCCTGTCAGTTTTGACGCCGGATCTGAACGGGCGCTCCATGTTAGTCTATGGAGCGTCGGATGTCAGCGGAGACATCTCCGCTGACATCCGACACGGTCCGATCCGCCAAAAGCAGACGTATGGCTCTACGTCCAGATCCGTCGCTGGCGGATCGGATTGGGTGAGATCTGATGAAAACGGACACGCTGTCCGTTTTCATCCGATCTCTCCATAGAGACCAGCGGCGCTCGCAAGCCCCTCCCCGCTCAGTGAGCAGAGAGGGACTTGTCATCCACCGGCTCAGCGGAGATCAACGGAGAGATCTCCCGCTGAGTCGGCGGACAGAGGCGGACTCTGTGGAAGCGGAGTCCGCCTCGTGTGAAAGGGGCCTAAAGACCTACCTCCCTGCCTGCTGGTGAGCACCAGAAAGTCCATAGTGCACACAAATTTACTGTTATCTGTTTCTGCTGTGGGCCGTAGAGGCCGAGCTCTGACGTCACTCAAATACACTGAGTAGTCTGGACTTTCTTCTCTTGATGAAGAGGGATGAATAGCTCAGCTTCTCTGATGGAAATCAGCTTTACGGATTCTACTTCAGCTCAGAATCTGCTCCCTTTGTTATGATCCTCAGATGGCTTAATTAGCACTAAGAGCACATTGGTTTAATTGTTTCAACATAGTCCTGAAGTGACAGTGTGCAAGAGGATCAAACAACCTCCCCTTTAATCCCTTATACTTCAACTGGCTGCCTGCACAGAAGAGATGCACTATATTACCAAAAGTATTGTGACGCCTGCCTTTACACGCACATGAACTTTAATGGCATCCCAGACTTAGTCTGTAGGGTTCGATATGGAGTTGGCTCACCCTTTGCAGCTATAACAGCTTCAACTCTTCTGGGAAGGCCGTCCACAAGGTTTAGGAGTGTGTCTATGGGAATGTTTGACCATTCTTCCAGAAACGCATTTGTGAGGTCAGGCACCAATGTGGACGAGAAGGCCTGGCTCGCAGGCTTCACACTAAGGCCCCTTTCACACGGGACGGATCCGTATTGATCCGCCCCGTGAAGATCCGCTGCTCAGCGTGGATCGCTCAGCTGATCCCCGCTGAGCCGGCGGATGAAAAAGCGGTCCCTGCACAGAGACTCTGTGCAGGGACTGCCCTGTCAGATCTCCGCTCTCCCCTATGGGGGATCGGATGAACACGGACCGTCTGTCCGTGTTCATCCGATCCGCTCTGCAGACGGATGGAAAAATAGGGTTTTCCTCCGTCTGCAGAATCGGACAATAGCGGAGGCGGACGATAGCGGGTGTCAGCGGATGCTTATCCGCTGACAGCCGCTATCCCATAGGGGTCCATGCATGTCCGTTTTTCATCCAAAAACGGATGGATGAAAAACGGACATACGGTCCACACGTGTGAAAGGGGCCTAATTCATCCCAAAGGTGTTTTATCCAGTTGAGGTGAGGACTCTGTGCAGACCAGCCTCCACGCCAAACTCGCTCATCCATGTCTTTATGAACCTTGCTTTGTGCACTGGTGCATAGTCATGTTGGAACAGGAAGGGGACATCCCCAAAATTATTCCCACAAAGTTAGGAACATGAAATTGTCCAAAAATTTCTTAGTATGCTGATGCCTTAAGAATTCCCTGAACTGGAACTAAGGGGCCAAGTCCAACCCCTGAAAAACAAACCATATTCTCTCCCCACCCCCCGAACAAATGATTTGGACCAGTGCACAAAGCAAAATCCATGAAAACATGGATGAGCGACTTTGGGATGGAGGAATTGATTGGCCTCACAGAGGCCTGACCTCAACCCGATAGAACACCTTTGGGATGACTTAGACCTGAGACTGCGAGCCAGGCATTCTCGTCCACATCAGTGCCTGACCTCACAAATGCGCTTCTGGAAGAATGGTCAAACATTCCCATAGATACACTCCTAAACCTTGTGGACAGCCTTCCAAAAGAGTTGAAGCTGTTATAGCTGCAAAGGGTGGGCCAACTCAATATTGAACCCTACGGACTAAGTCTGGGATGCCATTAAAATTCATGTAAAGGCAGGCATTCCAATACTTTTGTTAATATAGTGTATATCGGGTACTGCCAGGTATGAGGAGCATGTGATTTTGTTCCCTTACAACGCTGTGCTTAGTGCTAATCACCACCTGGTGGTGGAGAAAGTCCAACCAATGCTTAGATAGATCTTCTTGCACTGACAAGAATGATGGGAATTCAATTAAAGCAGGTTGGCATTAGTAAAGAATACGGGTTGATTTACTAAAGCTGGAGAATGCAAAATGGGGTGCAGCTCTGCATAGAAACCAATCAGCTTCCAGGTTTTATGGTCAAACCTTAATTGAACAAGCTGAATTTGGTGCAGCCGTCTTAACTGGTCCGACTTTGAAAATGCTCACTGCACTACTTTGGTCTGACTTTGATCCTACTTCAGCCCATTGAGTATCACTGAAGTCGGATCAAATTCAGACCGCCGTCCTAACTGACCCGACTTTGGCATGCAACTTGTGCTCTGAGGATCTTGAAGGGAAACTCCGCGCCAAATAAAAAATAAATAAATCAGCATGGGTTCCCACTCCAAGAGCATACCAGGCCCTTAGGTCTGGTATGGATTTTCAGTGGAATCCCCACACTGAAAAAAACGCATTGGGGTCCCCCCCCCAAATCCATACTAGACCCTTATCCAAGCAAACAGCCCGGCAGGTCAGGAAAGGGGGTGGGGACAATTGCGCGCCCCACCACCCCCCCAACCGTACAAGGCCGCATGCCCTCATCCCTCATCATGGGCGGGTTCCTGCACCCCCCACCCCAAAGCACCTTGTCCCCTTGTTGATGAGGACAAGGGACGTAGGTTGTCAGGGTCTGCGGGCAGGAGGCTTATCAGAATCTTGAAGCCCCCCTTTAAACAAGGGTGCCCCCAGATCCCGGCCCCCCACCCTATGTGAATGAGTATGAGGTACATTGTTCCCCTACCCATTCAACTGGGGGGGGGGGGGGGGGGGGACATTACACGTATTTTTTTTAATTAATTTATTAAGGCAGCTCCATCGTCTCTTCTGATCTCTTCTCCCCTCTCCGGCTCTTCCGTCTCCCCTGCTGAGGTCTTCTGCCTCTGCCGGTTTTCTATGCTGATGTCTTCTACCATCTCCAGCTATTCTCCCTCTGCTGGGTCGTCCCCGCTATCTTCTCTGCCGAGTTCTCCCTCTGTTGTTCTTCCGATGTAGACTCGATACTCTCTCCTGCTTTAATGCTGGGTGCGCGGTGTGCCACTACTTATATTGGCATGGGGTGGGCTGCCTTAATAAATTAAATTATTTTAAAAATGTGTAATGTGAAATCAGCAGTGCAAATCGCAGCGGCTTTGAAATTGCGCAAATTCAAAGCTGCACTGGTATGAACCTGGGCTAAAGTCAACATTTTTTTTTTTTATTTTTTTTTTTTAAACTTAATGCATTCTCCGCGTTTAGGTAATAAACACCCCACTACTTGTCCACTGAGCTCCCTCAGGGGATGGACAACTGAGAATGCTCTCCATGTATTTTCTAAATCAAACACAAAACGAATGCACAGGAACCTACCTCCACGTATATTGAAGGGGGATTGTGCTCGCCTCCGAATTTATCTAAGAGGGCTTCAATGTGCTCTTGCGTTAACTTAATCATCTGCTTGATGTTCCAGATCTGAAAGAACGAAAAAAAATAAAATAATTGTGAAGATCAAGTACTAGTGTATTTACAAATAAGACTAGTAAACCCAAAGTACAACTTATTTCATGAAACCACAGAGAAGGACATAAAAAATAATAAAAATAAAACAAACATATGTACAAAACCGTTTGTAGAAATAACACAGCCATCATTTGCTTTCAAAGCACGCTCTCCGGTTGTCTCCTGAAAGCCAGGGTTGAAACGGAGCCCTCCATGCTCCAAACACACCGAGAAAACGAAGGACAGCAGAACAAATGACATGACATCACAATGTTCACCAATTTATTCCACAGACCACTTCCTCTAGCGTGTTTCACCTAATAGGGCTTAGTTGTAGAGTCTCTACTACGAATCCCTGTTGGGTGAAATGCATTAGGGGTAGCGATCGCTCGGTTGGGACTACTGTTGTAGTTGTCTGTATAATAAGCAAACATTGTCATGTCATCGGTGTGCTGCTGTCCTTTATTTCCTCACATCAAATGGAAAATCAAAACCGTCACCTACCAAGATGACTACCCGTACACAAAGACATGGTGCAGAACTAGGAAATACATTGTTTTTTGCCTCTTTCAGCCAGCAGATAGAGAAAGATAAAAAACAAACAATAGTCCTCTGGATGCTTCCAGTAACAGTTACATGAATCAGAGGAGAGACACGCACCTCCTCCCATCTCCCATGAGTTCTCGGCTGCATAACCGCTCCTCCGCTCTCCTGGAGATACAGGAGACAGAGCAGTGAACCATAGGCTGCTGCCAGTCAAACTCCTGTAAGGAGGGAGGGAAGGCGTGGCCTATCGGTGCTGTATGTGTCTATGGATACACAGCTTAACTCGGGAGCTCATTTGGAGGAGCAGACAGCACCAGCGGGGGCCTGTCCAAAAAATAGAAATAAGGCACCTCTCTGAGCAATATTGTTGCACAGAGCAGGTAAATATAACATCTCTTAATTAAACCTAAAAAATAAAAATATATCCTTTGATAATCACTTTAAAATTTGAGAGTAGGAAGATTTTTCTGCACAGACTGCAATAAAGGCTTCTCACCTTCACCCTCGCATGCACAGTTATGTGTACACCCATCACAATCGCGGTGCTGGGATGAGTGAACTCTCAAGCGCATGCGTGGGGGGAGTGATGTTGCGTCGCCTCAGCCCAGCCAGTCCAACATAGGCGAAGACCCCAACCCTGGATGAAACCATAGAGAAGTGGAGGCGAGTGTTAAAGGGTTAAATTACGCTTCAATTTGAAGTGCACCGTAAGCACTTCTGCCCAAAGCAACTCCTTAAAAAGGGTAACTCCTCTTTCGTAGGAAAAAAATAAAAAATGAGCAAATAAAAAAAATATAGCATGTACATTTGTGATGTCATATTGTAATGGAATTTTGTTTAACCGCTTTGCGACCGCCGGCTGTCAAATGACGGCCAGGCGGCGCAGCTCTCGTTCAGGGAGGGCGTCATATGACGTCCTCCCCTTCTGTGCACTAAAGGGAGCGCGCGCGCGCCGCCGGGAGCGCGCGCTCTCGCCGTGTCACTGGGCACCCGATGCGCGTGCCCAGCGGCCGCGATGTCCGCTGGGCACCCGCGATTGCCCGGTAACACAGCGGGACCGTGGATCTGTGTGTGTAAACACACAGATCAACGGTCCTGTCAGAGGAGAGGAGCCGATGGTGTGTTCTCTGTACAGAGAAACACTGATCGGTCTCCTCCCCTTGTGAGTCCCCTCCCCCTACAGTAAGAATCACTCTTAAGGAACATATTAACCCCTCCCCGCCCCCTAGTGGTTAACCCCTTCACTGCCAGTGTCATTTATACATGAATCAATGCATTTAAATAGCATTGATTGCTGTATAAATGACAATGGTGCCAAAAATGTGTCAAAAATGTCCGATGTGTCCGCCATAATGTCGCAGTCACAATAAAAATCGCTGATCACCGCCATTACTAGTAAAAAAAAAAATATTAATAAAAAATGCTATAAAACTATCCCCTATTTTGTAAACGCTATAACTTTTGCGCAAAACTAATCAATAATCGCTAATTGCGATTTTTTTTTTTTTTTACCAAAAATATGTAGAATAATACGTATCGGCCGAAACTGAGGAAAAAAAATTTTTTTTATATATTTTTTGGGGATATTTAGTATAGCAAAAAGTAAAAAATATTGTTTTTTTTTTTTAATTTGTCGCTCTTCTTTTGTTTATTGCGCAAAAAATAAAAACCGCAGAGGTGATCATTTGGGTACAGTGTCGTATGACTGCGCAATTGTCATTCAAAGTGCGTCAGCGCTGAAAGCTGAAAAATGGCTTGGTCAGGAAGGGGGTGAAAATGCACTGTAGTGAGGTGGTTTAAAAAATGACCTTTCCTTTTCAATCTGCAGCGCTGCAAATGCAATATGGATATCTGGAGGCGCCCTGTACACAGTTGATGTGCAGAACGCCCCCTGAAAATTTTATTTCCTGCTTGTGTGATTGGCTCACTGATTTTCCCAGAAGTCTGCACTAAGATACAAGTCAGATTTTGAGCATCCCCTGCAAAAAAAAAAAAAAAAAAAAAAAATGTAAACATTTTTGGTAAGATCCTCCCAGAAAGGAAAACATGTATCGAAGGGATGCAAACCCTGCAAAATGTCCTCATTAGAACCCTGCAGGTACAGCAGCTGACTGAGAATTATAAAAACCTCTCCCATTCACTTTGCACATGGACATACAGCTAAATCTTCAATAGCTATAGAAATCAACAAAGTTTGTTAAAATCCCTGCAATGTACATAGATCACCCAGGAGGGGAAAAGGGAGTTATTCTTTTTAAACAAAATGAAAGAAAAATTAACCCCTTCACGACCGCGCTATAGCCAAATGATGGCTACCGTGTGGCCACACTTTGCCAGGATGCTGTTATATCACGTCCTCCTGTGCCCCCTGCAGGGCGCATCGGCAATGATCTGTGATCGCTGTGTCCTTCGGACGGAGCTGATCACAAATCGGGATAAAGAGCCAGTCACAGAGGCTATTTACCATGTGTTCAGCTGTGTCCAATCACAGCTCATCACGGATGTAAACAGGATTTGCTGGTTATCAGCAATCCTCCCCTCATGCTGACAGCAAAGAGAGGAAAGCCAAAAACTGGCAAATCCACACAGGGGACATCTGCACTGACAATCAGGGAACTGATCATCATTGTCCTGATTATTAGTGCAGCCTCAACAGTGCCACCTATCAGCACACATCATCAAGTAAAACGGAGGAAAAACTACTTATTTACAAAATCTTATAACAAACTAATAAATATTTATTTATTTTTTTCTTTTTCAACATTTTCGGGTTTTTTTTTGTTTAGCAAAAAATAAAAAACCCAGTGGTGATTAAATACCACCAAAAGAAAGCTATGTCTCAAAAAAAAAAAAAAAAAAAAAAAAAGATAAAAATGTGTAGTTTGGGTACAGTGTTGCACGACAGCGCAACTGTCATCCAAAGTGCAACAACACTGAAATCTGAAAATTGGCCTGGTCAGGAAGGGGGAGAAAGTGCCCGTAGGCATTAAAAAGGCATGCAACAAACAAGAAAGTGCATTTTGCTTCTGAGTGACACAGAGAGCCATTTAAAAAGAGAAGTATGGGTTATTTTTTTTCTTTGATTCATACTTACCTCGGTGGATGGAGCATCGGACCGATGCTGCAGCTGTCCCCTGCCATCTCTGCACTGAGAACCGAGCCACCAAACACAGACGATGGCTCGGTTCTCACTCCTCCCTGAAAGGAAAGCTACCGACTGTCAGCGACTCTCCTCTCTGCTTCTCCACGCTCATTGTAGCGCTGAGCTGTGGAGGGGCGGGGGGGGGAGGCAGTCTCAACATCTCATGTGGCTTGCTGAGACGGCCATCAATCAAGGCAGCTGGCCGATCCAGACTTGGGAAGTCGGATGACGCGGTGAATAGACCGCTTCCAGTGACGTCAGCAGAGAGCAGACTTCAGACCGCTCCCTGCTGAAAACGGGTAACAGGAGTGCCGGTCATTTTGCACAGGCAAAGGCTGGACTTCTCTTTTAATACATTTTTTTACCCAGACACTGACAGGAGAAATGCTGGTGCCAAGGCACAGCACACTTCTGTGGCCTTGATGATAAAGTTGTCCTTTCAAAATATTTAAAGCGTCGGATGTTCAAATTATTAAGAAAAACAGAGGCAATGAAGCGATGTCTGTAGAATATTATTTGTACAGATGTTGGTGGACGTACACAGAAATACCCTTGATCTTTGTTTTGCATGACAGGAATCACTTAACGTTTAAAAAAGGTCGGTATAAATAAAACTGGAGCCAAAAGAACAGCTTTGTCATGTTTAGATCTGCAAAGCAAGGGGAACGCAAAATGAAAAATAAAAACAAAAACAAAAAACAAAGAAAAGACAGACATTTAGAATTTAGTTCTACAGAAGGAAAGCAGACAACAAAAACGCAGAACATAAAAGTTATATAGACATCCAAAGTTAAATTTCAGTTAAAGGTGGATTATCGTGGTAGAAGTCTTGGATCTTTATTTTTTGGCAAACTAGTGAAATTTCTGAATTAACGTTTTTGGCTTGGTTTCTGCTCAAAAATAAAAGGAAGGATATTTCCAAATGTGTTGCATTCCCAAAATAGAAGTAAAAAATTGAGGATTTCCGAGATTAATAAGAAATTGAGATGAACAGTGTCCTCTCAATTACTGCACAGTGGTGTAGTGGTTAGCACTTTCACCTAGCAGTAATAGGGTCGCTGGTTCAAATCCCGACCATGACACCTTCTGCCTGGAGTTTGCATGTTCTCCCTGTGCTTGCGTGGGTTTCCTCCGGGTACTCCGGTTTCCTCCCACACTCCAAAGATATGCTGGTAGGTTAATTAGATCCTGTCGATAAAATTGGCCAAATATGTGTATGTTGTAAGTGTATGTGTTTGTAAGCGTGTCAGGACCCCACAGGGCAAGGACCGCACTATACCACAGATGGACACCAGTGGCAAAAAGCGCCCTGAGGCGATTCAGTTCGCATAGGTTGCGCTATACAAGTCATTCATTCATTCATTCATTCATTCATTCATTCTGCCGCCCTTTACATTTAACCCCAACCCCGCTCCCACTGTAGTGTCCTCTGTCCCACCTTCAACAGTATCTCCAGGCAGAGTTGTGGTCATGTTCCACCTGCCGTCTCCCCGCAGTCCATGGCTTGCTAACCCCCGTATATAGGAACTTTGCTTTGCATTCAATTCAACCAATTTTGCAATCTGGCCAGCTCTGCGTGTTTGTGACCACACTTATCTACTGCAGTATATTAAGCAGGATAGTTTGGTCACAGACCTGCCCCCAATCTGCTGAATAGTGTCAATGGAGGAACAATAGCAGACTAATGCGATCAGAACTCTGCTCCCTTGAACACTTTTCTACCAGATGCGTTTTTTTTTTCAGGTTTTGAATTTTTGATTAAAATACAAATTTTAGGCCCGATTGTTAGTTAGAACCCCCAAATAATATTTACTTCCTGAAAGCATTGACCCTGCAGAATAAAATGGTTGTAGCTGCAATTTTTTATGTTACACGATATTCACACGTACTGTATACAAAAGATGGGGTTGTGTTGAGTAACTAGATATCAAACAGATCTAGCCTTTATACAGCAACAAACTTTGGTACCCACAGTTGTCCATAGGTGACAATTTAAAAGCCTTTACAGACTGTCAGTTTAGCGTTAATCATGAATACTGATCTAGAATTAGTACTTTCACTCGGACATGTGCAGTGATACGCAAAATGTATAGTTCAATTGTCATTTCCGTATGTAGGCGCACCCGACACATGCGTTTAAATGACTCAAAAAATAAAATAAATCGCAACGTAAACACACATCAATTAAAACCCATTAAATTCACTGAGATTTATTTTCTGTATATCGCAAAAAACCTGGTTGCTCCTGCTGTTCTGTCTCCCCTTGCTGTTCATGTCCCCACCGTGGTTGGGATTTTTGCAGTGTTGGCAGAATGCATTAAGGTGAACATTTTTTTACCTTTACAACCCCTTTAAGGTTTTAAGCATTAAGGTAAAAAACCTTCTGTGCGGCAGCTCCCCCCCAGCGATGTGCACAAGTCTAGCCGCTGTCGCTCTCCTCACTGGATAGATTGATAGCAGCAGGAGCCATTGGCGAATGCTGTTGTCAATCAAAATCTGTGAAACAAGAGCGGGGCTGAGTCCCACTGCCTGTGTCAGTGCACACAGCAGCGGGACTCAGGAGCGAGCCTGCACGGGTACCCCCATGGAAAGCGGCTTTTTCGAGGGGGCACCCGATGAAGAGGGGCCTGCAGCACTGGCAGAGGACCCCAGAAAAACGAGGATCAGGGCTGCTCTGTGCAAAACCATTGCACAGAGCAGGTAAGTATAGGCATGTTGGTTATTTGATCTCTTTGTTTTATATAAAAACCTTTACTAACACTTTAAAAGGAGACATCAGGGGTCTTAGACCCCCCTAATGTCATCTATGGATCTCATTGAAGCTGATCAGCTTCTGGCCCTGCCATAGCAGCTGGGAAATGGCAGCTCTGAAAAGATGAGACACTCTTAGTTTCCAGGTTCATTGTCTGCTGCTCTCCCTCTGTTCCACCCACCGACACCTGCCTCGCCAGGCCCGTAGGAGGGTACGCAGAACCTGGGATACATAGAGGGGGTAGTCTGGCGAAGGGGATGTGGAAGGTATTTAGAATCACTACCACCAGAAAACCTTAAAAGTGGTTCTTTAGACATTTCTTTAAAGCAGAAACTTGACTGTCTCAATCAATATGGATTTTTTTTTAATCCTTATGTTGGCAGCATTAATAAATAGATGGGAAAGTAGAACTGCACTATTCTGGGAAAAATTAGAACAACGATTTTTTTTTCTTAGAATAAAGATCACGATTCTCGGCGTAATATATCTTTCACATTATACCAAAAATAAATAAATAAATACAGCAGAAAATGCAGATTTTAACTTGTAAGCAACACAAATTAGAAAAAGGCTTAGTCTTTAAGTGGTTAAACTGCCCTCATTTACAGATCCAAGTTCATCCCTTTGTTCTAAAACAGTTGTCTCCAAACTGCGGCCCGGGGGCCAGATGTGGCCCTTTGCTCGATTTTATCAGGCCCTTGGGGCACTATTACTTCCACCGATACCAACAAGGAGAGATAATCACCCCCCCCCCACCCCACGCTGACTCCAAAAAGGGGGCACAAAGCCTCCCAATGACACTTTCGATGGGGCACATTTTCTCCCACTGATGCCAAGATGGGGCATGGTTTTGTTTCCCCACCAACATTGGAACCTTTGCTACTCCCAAAGGTCACAGTTAGGCCCCCAAAAGTCTGAAGGACAGTAAACTGGCCCTTTGTTTAGAAAGTTTGGAGACCCCTGATCTAAAAGAACTAAAATGTTACAATGTTTCCTTTTATCTCAGCGCTGAGCAATGTCGATAAACATTTGCTGGAGGTTTTTTTGACAACCGTGAGAGCAGAGAACGGCTCTGAACTTGTTACATGAATGACTCGTGGAAATGCAAGATTAAGATCGTGAGGGTGGGGTTGAATCAGGAACAATTTAACAATTCATTGTGCAGCTCTATAGGAAAAGGAGATCATATTGATTGATTTACTTTTTTTTACATTTTAGTTAATTTCTGGTTTCCAGGCCTAGGTAAATGAGGTCATACATCCCAGGAGTCTTCAGGAGGGGTTTTCTCAGCTAAGCACACCCTCCTGCCTGCATGCCTGAGCTAAGGGTAGAAGGATTCCAGGAAATGCTACATGAATCATCTGCTCTTACTCAAGATGGCCAAGGCCAGAAATGCTAGGTGGTTGTTTTTCAAAGTGATTTCGCAGCAAAATAAAGCCTGAAGACATGGGTGGATGGGCGAGTTTGGTATGAATTAACCGCTTCCCGACCGCCTCATGCAGATATACTGCGGCAGAATGGCACGGGCAGGCAAAATCACGTACCTGTACGTGGCCCTTTAAATGCCTGCCCGTGGGTCGCGCTCGCGACCCGGTCAGGAGCTCCGTGACCCCGGCCGCGGGACCAGTGGACCCGATCGCCGCTGGTGTCCCGCGATCGGGTCACAGAGCTGAAGAACGGGGAGAGGTTTGTGTAAACAAACCTCTCTCCGCGCTTCCTACTCTGCCTGTCATTGATCGGCTGTTCCCGGTCATCGGGAAAGCCGATCACTGACGTCAGACGTCAGCCCCGCCCCCCTAATGTAAAAAAAAACACACACACACACACACACACACACACACACACACACACACACGTCACAGCCCATAACCCCTCCCCCTAGTGGTTAACTCTTTCACTACAACTGTCATTTATACAGGAATCAATGCCTTTAAATAGCATTGATTGCTGTATAAATGACAATGGTCCCAAAAATGTGTCAAAAATGTCCGATGTGTCCGCCATAATGTCGCAGTCACAATAAAAAAAAAAAAAAAAAAAAAAAAAAAGAAAAAAAAAAATCGCTGATCACCGCCATCACTAGTAAAAAAATAAAATAATATTAATAAAAATGCTATAAAACTAGCCCCTATTTTGTAAACGCTATAACTTTTGCGCAAACCAATCAATAATCGCTAATTGCGATTTTTTTTACCAAAAATATGTAGAAGAATACGTATCGGCCTAAACTGAGGAAAAAAAAAATGTTTTTTTATATATATTTTTTGGGGATATTTATTATAGCAAAAAATATTGCATTGTTTTCAAAATTGTGGCTCTATTTTTGTTTATAGCGCAAAAAATAAAAACCGCAGGAGCGATCAAATACCACCAAAAGAAAGCTGTATTTGTGGGAAAAAAAGGACGCCAATTTTGTTTGGGAGCCACGTCGCACGACCGCACAATTGTCAGTTAAAGCAACGCAGTGCCGAATCGCAAAAAGGGGCCTGGTCCTTTGGCTGCCAATTGGTCCGGGCTGAAGTGGTTAAATAAATAGCATTTATGGTGCTCAGATACACTTTTAATAAACAATCACCTGTCCAAGGATCCAGCAGAGTCTTCACCAAGGCCCCGGTTTCCTCACCAGTCTTCGGCATAACGGTGTGCAGCCGGCCATAACTCCTAGTCGCTTCACAGTTGGCGGGTCACTGTGCTTCTTGAATGGTCACGAAGCCTTCTGGGACCGGTGACTGTTCCAGAAGGTTTCTGGGAGGGGGGAGTGTTAGGGGTTTAGGAGAACGCCCGCTCGGAGCTCCTGTTAAAATTTGGTACTTGCACACTCCCCCCACATAATATGGCGGAAGAGGAGGAGGAGTGGAACGTCCCCTTTTGGGTGAAGTTCTGCTTCAACAGTAGTAAACACAGTCCCGGGTGCTATAACGTGGTTAAAAGCCTTTGCTACCACTTGCAAGTTTGTAAATGGGGCTGGTATACAAGTGGTTAGAGCCAAAGTTGCAGGATAGTGGTTAAAAAAAAAAAAAAAAAAATAGAACCAAAAAAAAAAAAAAAAAAAAAGAAGAAGACACACACTGATTTATTAATAAATATATAAAATATATCACCTCTTAAAATTACCATGAAGTCATCGCCAGATTCAGGGAAAAGCAGCTATGCCCAAGCACCATGAAGCGGGATCAAGAAGTGGCTGTGTAACTCTCTTTTCCTGTCGCATCATGGCAGCATACACATATGGGGTTGTGGCTCCGCCTCCGCAACCTGATAGGACCGCGTAGCTATTAAACCTTGAGAGAGTCCCCGCCCCTAAAAACCAACATCCTGGCATACCTCTCAATGACCAGTGACCTAAGGAAAGCGGAGAACCTCCTAGTCATTCCATATGGCCCTAGGAAAGGTCAAGCAGCAACATCCCGCACTATCGCAGCATGGCTGGTAAAAACCATCAGTAGAACCTACACTTCCAGTAAAACTCAAGTACCTGAGGGCATAAGGGCACACTCCACAAGGGCAATGGCGACCTCCTGGGCAGCTTTCTGCAAAGTCTCCTCGGAAACGATATGCAAAGCAGCCACATGGTCCTCTAAGAGTACCTTTATTACGCACTACAAAGTGGACTCGGCCAGATTGTCCACGGTGGAATTTGGAAGGGCAATTATCTGTTCAAATACCTAAATTCCTTGTAAATAAAATATTTGTGTTCAGACCCACCCAGTTTGGCGAGTTAATCCCCATATGTGTATGCTGCCATGATGCGACAGGAAAACGGAAAATTGTATACTTACCCTTCCGTAATTTTCCTTTCCTGTTGCATCACATGGCAGCATACAATTACCCACCCATCTGAGGTGAGGTATATAGATACTGAGAATACTGGGGCGGGGACCCTCTCAAGGTTTAATAGCTACGCGGTCCTATCAGGTTGCGGAGGCGGAGCCACAACCCCATATGTGTATGCTGCCATGTGATGCAACAGGAAAGGAAAATTACGGAAGGGTAAGTATACAATTTTCCGTTTTGCTGTTCAGTGCTGCTAGAAGTATAATTCCCATCATGCAATGGGAATATGTTTCTATGATTGGATGGAGGCAGGACAGACTGACTAGGAGTCAGACTAGGACTCCCAGGTCCCCTCACTAAAGTCCCAGAAGATGGCGGTACATGACAGGGTGAAAAGGGCGAGGGGGGGGGGGGGGGCACGTCTGTGTTGAGTTTAGTTCGTCTTCAACAAACGATTGGAAAACCCTAAAACACCATGCTCATTAGCTGAATTCCTCATGTGGACAAGGTCAAAAAACATAATACTGGCACAAAACTGCAAAGTCTTCATCACAGACAGATCCAAAATACAAAGCCTACCTCCCTTCTCCTTTTACAAAATGTAGGTGCACCTCAAGTTACTACTTTAATCCAGGGCAATATCAATCCTTAAAGTCAAGGGAGGCTACGCACACACCAAACCGGTCAGGTCTTGCATTGCTGGAATAGCATTGATCATATGCAAGGGTGATGACACTATCCAGCTAAACTAGTTTTGAACTGTTGGGAGTAGCCTTATGCCTTGGGCACTGCAGCACCATAGGCATAACACAGAAAATTATCTATACAAATAGGGCCGAATATAAAAATAAAAAAACTTAAATAAAAAATTGTGCCTTGTCCTTAGCACACTTGACTAGCAGGTTTGTTTAAAAAAGAAACCAGTCATGTAAAAAAAAAATTAATAAAAAAACAAACAAAAAAAAAAAAAAAACAACAACATAAGGGCTACCAATCCCAACGGCTTTCTAAATATGCTAGTCTTCTGGTCATCATGCAGAGCCATTTGTTTGAATACTTTTGAGTCACTGACCACCAGGAAACATTCAGCAAGAAGTAGAGCCAGAACTTCTGTATACTGGAGTGAATCAAATTCCAGATGATGAATATGTCAGGAAAATTGTATTTTCAGAAGAAGTTAATCATTCTCTATGGCCAATACAGTTGCATTGGCAGCAGCGCACAGACCACCAGCTACAAAAGGTGCAAACACTGCTCGCCTCTGCTCAGACCGGGGTACCGAATCTGAGAGAGAGGAGATCTAGGGATTTCTACAGGCATAAAAATGATGGAGACCCCATATAAAAATTCTGAAAACCTGTTTGTGCATAACAGCTGTGAGTCACAATCATTACAACTCATCATAACCAGAACCGAGATGAATAACAATTTTGGTATGTTTTATGAACACACAACTCAGCAACCTTGAAAAAATTGTCCAACCAAAATCGACATTTATGTTTTTGGCAGATGCTGCACAGTTAAAGTGACCCTGTGGTCCCTGAAAACTGAACATGCGCTTTTCCTAGACACGGCAATACAAGTCTACGCTAAAGCTGGCAGCTCATATACAGTGCCTTGTAAAAGTATTCACCCCCCTTGGCTTTTTACCCAATTTTGTTACATTACAGCCTTTAGTTCAATGTTTTTTAAATCTGAATTATATGTGATGGAGCAGAACACAATAGTCTAAGTTGGTGAACTAAAATTAGAAAAATATATACCGTATTTAAATCGGCGTATAACAAGACGCACTTCAAGTTTAGGAGGGAATTTTAAAGGAAAAAATAAAAAATAACTTACATTTAACCACTTCAATACAGGGCACTTAAACACCTTTGTTTCAAAACTTTGTAAATAAGTACGTTTTCTCCTTCACTGGTGGGCACTGATGGGGCGGCACTGACGAGCACCGATAAGGCGGCACTGATATGTGGCACTGATAGGTGGCACTGATGGGCGACACGGATGGGTAATGATAGCTGGCACAGGTTGGCATGGATAGGCGGCACGGATGAGCATGGATGGGCACTGATAGGCGGCATTGTTTTGTACTGATGGATGCCAATCAGTGCCAAACAACAATAATGCATGCCAATCAGTGATGCCCATTGTGGGCCCTGATTGGCATCCATTGTGGGCACTGTGTCATCCCTGGTGGTCTGGTGGTGTCCCTGGTGGTCCAGTGTGGGCATCCTTGGGGGGGCTGCGCTGATAATTCGATCAGCACAGACCCCCCCGTCAGAGGAGCAGCCGATCGGCTCTCCTCTACTCGCGTCTGACAGACGTGAGATAGAAAAAGACGATCACCGGCTCTTCCTAGTTACACTGTGATCAGCCGTGATTGGTCAAGGCTGATCACGTGGTAAAGAGTCTACACTCATTGTGTAAATATTAACAAGTCAACATTGCAGACTTACTGTGCCCAATATTGCAGATTCATTGTGCCCCCATTGCCGACTTACTGTGCCCCCATTGCCGACTCACTGTGCCCCCCATTGCAGATTCACTGTGCTCAACATTGCAGACTTACTATGCCCAACATTGCAGACTCATTGTGTCCCCATTGGCAGCCGGATCATGACAGGAGGAAGAGGATAGCCCCGCGGGATCGCAGAGCGGTATAGCACGTGACGCTATAACAGCTTACATTGTAATTGCCTCCGTTCTGCTCGCCGTGACACACAGCCCGCCTCCTCCTGACCCCGCGCCTGTGATAGACAGAACGCAGGTCCAATGCGGGGAGGCATTCTGTCTATCACAGGCGCGTGGTCAGGAGGGGCTGTGTCACGGCGAGCAGAGCGGATTTCAATGTAAGCTGTTATTATAGCGTGTTATACCGCTCTGCGATCCCGCGGGTCTCCTCTTCCTCCATGCTCTCTGCAATCGGGGCGATCACTGGGAAAACAGCTCCCGATGCTCGCCCCACCACTACCAAGCAGCCCAGCTCGCAAGACCTCATTTTCCACTCACAAAATGCGAGTGGAAAATTTGAGGGCTGGTATAATATATATATATATATATATATATATATATATATATATATATATATATATATATATATATATATATAGATAAAAAAAATCACACACACACACACACACACACACACACACACACACAATCTCACAAAAGTACACCCCTCACATTTTTGTAAATATTTTATTATATCTTTTCATGTGACAACACTGAAGAAATTACACTTTGCTACAATGTAAAGTACTGAGTGTACATCATGTATAACAGTGTAAATTTGCTGTCCCCTCAAAATAACACACAGCAATTAATATCTAAACCGCTGGCAACAAAAGGGAGTACACCCCTAAGTGAAAATGTCCAAATTAGGCCCAAAGTATCAATATTTTGTGTGGCCACCATTATTTTCCAGCACTGCCTTAACCCTCTTGTGTATGGGAGTTCACCAGAGCTTCACCGGTTGCCACTGGAGTCCTCTTCCACTCCTCCATGACAACATCATGGACCTGGTGGATGTTAGAGACCTTGCGCTCTTCTACCTTCCGTTTGAGGATGCCCCACAGATGCTCAATAGGGTTTAGGTCTGGAGACATGCTTGGCCAGTCCATCACCTTTACCCTCAGCTTCTTTAGCAAGGCAGTGGTCGTCTTGGAGGTGTGTTTGGAGACTGGGACGCAGGGCAGTATTCCAACAGAACGACCCCCAAAGGGAGGGGGATTATGCTCGGCTTCAGTGTGTCACAGTACATGTTGCCATTTATGGTTCCCTCAATGAACTGTAGCTTCCCAGTGCCGGCAGCACTCATGCAGCCCCAGACCATGACACTCACACCAGCATGCTTGACTATAGTCGAGACAAACTTGTCGTTATACTCCTCACCTGGTTGCACCCACACGCGCTTAACACCATCTGAACCAAATAGGTTTATCTTGGTCTCATCAAACCACAGGACATGGTTCCAGTCTGCTTGTCTTCAGCAAACTGTTTGCAGGCATTCTTGTGCATCAATCTTTAGAAGGGATAACAGCCATGCAGACCAAAATTTGAAGCAGTGTGCGCTGTATGGTCTGAGCACTGACAGACTGACCCCCCCACCCCTTCAACAATGCTGGCAGTACTCATACATCAATTTCCCAAAGACAACCTTTGGATAGGACGCTGAGCATGTGCACTCAACTTCTTTGGTCGACCATGGCGAGGCCTGTTCTGAGTGGGACCTGTCCTGTTAAACCACTGTATGGTCTTGGCCACCATGCTGCAGCTCAGTTTCAGGGTCTTGGTGGGGGGTTTGCTCAGCCAGTCATCCCGTCCCATGTGCGATGTTTAAGGGGGGGGGTGTAAAGTTCTTCCTCCCCGTCCCGAGGGTCAGTGCTGCAGCTTATTGCGCCCCCCCCCCCCCCAGTAAGGCATTCGGGCATTCCTCTCAGCAGGCACCCTATTGCAGCTCCCCCTGCTCCAGGACTACTTTGGTTCAGTCTGTCCCTCTGCTGCAGCCTGTGGAACAGCGGAGGGGGAGGGGCGGTGCTTGGAGCAGGTCATTCATGGGAGAGGTGCAGAAGCTGCTAGCTGAACTCCCGGCGGCGGGGATATTGAGGAGCGGTTGGATGGCGGGGACTCCTACAATACTGCCCGGGGAGAGCTGGACAATGAGGCCATGGAGAGGTAAGGAGGAGGATGGATTCTCCGATCTACATTGTACTGTGTGTGGGGGGATGGGGATGCGAGTAGTGCAGGAAGTATGGGTCAGGTAGGCAAGTGCAATGGTCAGTGCATGTTGCACAGTGTATTCTGAGCAAATCTAGTAGAATCGTACGTTTTTTTGGTCCCTTAGGGCTCATGCAGAGGGATGATCAGTCTCATCCTCTGTACAGAGTTGCTGGTAGGTTTAATTCTGTGTTAGCACTTTGAAAGAAATACCGTATTTAAATTGACGTATAACACGTACCCCAATTTTAAGAGGGAAGTTTAAGGCACAAAAAAAAAAATGTTCACAGCCCCCCTCCCCTGTATACAGCACACCCCCCTCCACAGTACACAACTGCCTGCACTCCCAGGAGACCCCTAGTCTCCTGGGACAGCACTGCCAGCATACTCTACAGTTAAGAAAAAAAAAATCACTGCCAGCCCCTTCTAAACTGCTCCTCCTGTGTCACTCACATTGTAAAAAATGAAGCTTCTATATACCTCAATAATTTTTTTCACTGACCTGGTCACATGACTGCTCTCCTCTGACGTTACATAGATGGTCATGTGACTGCTCTCCTTCGCCAATCTAAAAGCTACACTCGGGAGGAGGAGAGCAGCCAGAAAAAAAAAAAAAAAAAACTGAGCTATTGTGATTGATATTTATCTAGCTTTGTTTTTACAATGACACTGACACAGGAGGAGCGGTGTAGGAGAACGGGCTGGCAAGTGATTTTTTTTAACTTTAGACTATGCAGGCAGCGCTGTCCCAGAGCCAGGGGAGGCGGGGTGGCCGGCCTGACATCCCCCCCAATGGATGGTTCCCATGGCGGACTGCCCAATCCCCACCCCGTTGGTAAAACATTATCATCGGAGTATAACACGCAGGCAGTGTTTACCCTCTGTTTTCAGGGGGAAAAGGTGCGTGTTATACGCCGATAAATACGGTAGGTTGGTTTTGTGTCACGGTTTGGGCACTCAGGCTCAAAAAGGTTCACCATCACTGGCCTATGCCATCTTTATGTAGAGCAACAATTCTTTTTTTCCGATTCTCAGAGAGTTCTTTGCCATGAGGCGTCATGTTGAACTTCCAGTGACCAGTACGAGAGAGTGAGAGCGATAACACGAAATTTAAACACACCTGCTCCCCATTTACACCTGAGACCTTGTGACTCGTTGGTGTTACATGAAACCGGGGTGGGGAAAAAAGCTAATTGGGCCCAGTTAGGACATTTGCACTTAGGGGCGTACTCACTTTTGTTGCCAGCGGTTTAGACATTAATGGCTGTGTGTTGAGTGATTTTGAGGGGACAGCAAATTTACACTGTTATACAAGCTGTACACTCTCTACTTTACATTGTAGCAAAGTGTCATTTCTTCAGTTTTGTCACATGAAAAGATAATAAAATATTTACAAAAATGTGGAGGGGTGCACTCACTTTTGTGAATATAATTCTAGATAGTGCGAGAGGTTTTTAGCTGCATAGCATAAGAAGAACTTTGTTATGCAGTCCACAGAGCCTGATAGCGCATATATATATATATGCGCTATCTCCCAGCTGTGTCACCCCAGGCACCAGGTCGTTAATTCTAGTCGCAAATGTGACCTGGCGCCCGGGGTTTGTCGAGCCCTGACATATAAAAAAAAATTACTAAAAGTATTGTGTGTGTAACTCATCATGTGACCTCTGTTCTCAGCGGCATAAGAGGATTAGAGAGATGGGGGTCAAAACTGTAGGGGGGGGGGGGTGTATCAGCAGAAGGCAGAGAAACAGCAGTACGCGGATCTTCCCAGTGAGCAACTGTGCAGGAGGGTGTGTCAGCACATTCTGACCACTGGATTCCTGGCACACTGTGCTAGGTAGAATGCAAAGAAGCAATCTGACCACACTAGGAGGGATGTGCTTCCATCCAGTGGTCAGTTTGAAATAGGAAAGCAGGAGAACTGGCACGATCACCAGGTATTTCAAACAAAAGGAAGTAATACAAAGGAGTACAGGATAATTTTTAATACAACAGACATGTGTCAGGAATATGAAATGTTGGGGAAACTTACAGGTTAATTAGTGCACGCATGGGAACTTGTTTTTGTTGTAAAAGTTTTTATTATCGAGTATATAAAACAATAACAGAAAGAACAACAGGCAATACATAATATACAAGACCAATTTCCTCAAAAAAGTGGGACTTTGATTGAATGGATCACAGACAGAAAGAATATAGAAAAAGAATTGAATTTTTATTATTACATGAATAGACAACTCATGGTGAAAAACACAATACAAAGCATTGGATAAAACCAAAGACATATACATGAAAAGCCCAGAAGCTGTCAGAACGACAGAGACGATCCGGGATGGTCTGTTGTTCCGACAGCTTCTGGGCTTTGGTTCATAGTTGGTCTTTTAATTCTGTTTTTCATGTATATGTCTTGGTTTTATCCAATGGTTTGTATTGCGTTTTCCACCATGAGTTGTCTATTCACATAATAATAAAAATTAAATTATTTTTCTATAGTCTTTCTGTGATCCATTTAAAGTCCCACTTTTCTGAGGAAATTGGTCTTACATGTATATGGGGATGGGAACAACAGACAGTGTTTTATCAGCTAACAAAGACAAATTCTTCTCTTTACATACATAATATACAAGTGCGGACGCAGCCGCAGACAGAAAAGTATACATGTACGATTGCATCGTTCAGTGTGGTATACAAGTTGTACATGTTATAGCATAGCATATTTTGTTTTGTTTTCTTGTGGGTCATTGGACATATCAGTTGTGGACGCATGCGACGATGATTAAAAGATAAGTGAAGATAGCTTGTAGAACACAAACCTGTCAATTTTTGCGGTAGGTTAGGTCATGTTGATATCGGATGTGGGAATCTGTAAATGGGGGATACGCGGGTGGGGTGGGTGGTGGAGGAGTGGCAAACTTAATGGGTGTTGTGTAAGGGGTTACTCAGAGTTGTAGAGAGGTGTGAGGTGAGGGTTCCTTTTTGTTCCTGCCACAGCTCTCACGGTCCTCTCAAATCAGGACCTTTTTTGTAGTCATCAGTGGTGACGAAGTGTAGCCAGCATGACCATGTTTTGGCAAACTTGGCAGGTGTATCCTTCTCTTGATGTATTAGTTCCTCCATTTCCGATATATTTTGTATACGTTTAAACCAGTCTGCTGTAGATGGTGGGTCAGGGGAACGCCACTTGACTGGGATACACATCTTTGCTACGTTAACCATGTGCATGGCTAGGGAGCGAAAGTAGCCATGTGTTGGAGTCGCAGAGTGGTGGAGCAGGAATTGTGCCGGTGTTTAGTCAAGTGTGTATGTGGTTATTTGGTTAATAAGCCTATGAACCTCCTTCCAAAAGGGTTGGAGTTTAGTACAGGTCCACCAGATATGTAGAAGCGAGCCTGTCTCGGTCTTGCATCTCCAGCAGTTATGGGAGAGCAATGGGTGGATGTGGTGTAGTTTGAGGGGAGTTCTGTACCATCTGGAGAATACCTTGAATGCGTTCTCCTGCGCATGTACTGTTCCCTTGTGAATGTGTGTGTATAGGTTTTCCCATTCTAGCTCCATAAGGTCGATTGAGAGTTTCTGGTCCCATATTTGGTTGGCCCAGTGTAGTTTGGGATTTCTGTCTGAGAATAGCAGGGTGTAGGAAATCAAGCATGGTAACTTTTGATAACAACCTCCTGTAATGTCCCGAGAGAGAGAGATCTTCCTCTGCTTTTTTTCCTACATGTTTGGAGTGTGCTTCCACTTCTCTCAAGAGGCCTGCCCTGAGCCATCTACCATTTCTGCTGGATATCATAATCCACTCTACTCAGTGTATGACTTTGAGACCCCTTTCACACCATGCCGCCCATAGCGTCGGCGGTAAAATGCCGCTAATTTTAGCAGCGTTTTACCATCGGATTTGCGGCGCATTTCAGCCGATAGCGGGGATCTTTTACCCCCGCTAGAGGACGAGAAAGGGTTAAAACCCCCGGTAATATGCCGCAATATCTGCGTTTTGCCGGTGGTATTACAACGCTGCCCCATTGTTTTCAATGGGGAGCAGCGGTGGAGGAGCAGTTAACACACCGCTCAAAGAAGCTGCTGGCAGGACTTTTCCTGACGTCCTGCCAGCGCACCGCTCCAGTGTGAAAGCCCTCCGGCTTTCACACTGGAGACAATGGTGCAGCTGTTTTAAGGCGGATTGCAGGCGCTATTTTGAACGCTACAGCGCCTGCAAAATGCCCTTGGTGTGAAAGGGATCTGGAGGTTATATGTCTTAATGGAGGTTCTGTTATGCATGTAGTAGCCCAGACAGCGAGGAGAAAGGCTCTGTGGACTGCATAACAAAGTTCTTCTTATGATATGCAGCTAAAAACAAGAACAGCTGGCAGGATCTACAATAGTGGCTGTTGGCTTGTGGCTTCTATTTACTGGGAACATTAAAGAACTAAGTGAGGGCGATGAAGAGGTGTATGTATTCTTTTTTTGTTGATTTCCATCCATCACCGTTGAGTTGCAGAGAGAAGAAGCCCTCAGTGGGACCCATTACAGGATCCTGGATTTCTATTGTACAGGTTTACACTGTTACCTTACAGCGGTAAGGGGCCATTGCACATAGAGGTGTAATTGCACTGAAGAAAAAAAGTAATCAAACCACCATCATATTTTTACAGTGTCAGTTGGAGTAGCACCCTACATTTTCACTTTTCTCATTACTATACATCTGAGGACTTTGTGTATCCGGACTTCACCTTTGACACCAGCACTTTATTTCTATGTATCCGGTATAGGATATGATTTACTCTTACATGATTTGTTGACTGGAGTTTATATTCATCTTGTCAGCACATAGTACTTTATATAGTTTATAATGTTTTTATGTGTTTGCATTGTCACTTTTGTATATTGCATTGGAGTCCTGTATTCAGTTATTTTAGCACTTTTATTGTTGATTTATCACTTAGAGCACATCACCATCTTTTGATTTTCTTTACAGTGTATGACTTTACCCATCCCTTGCCCGATGCCATACTATCCCACCCAAGACTTATTGTTTCTGGCATCCCTGATTACAGTTTGCACCATAACTACCCCCCTTTTACTGAAGTCAAGAACCTGACTGTACTATTTGGCCAGGGTGCCCGGATCACAAGATATTCAAATCTGGTATAACCACTTATGCATTTAGTTGTTTTTTTAAAGGAGCTTGAGTTTAGGTTTGTTTTATGCTTAGATCTTTGCATCAGTGTATTACTTTAGCACAACTGTAATGTTTCCTGGACACGTTCTGCAGCTCCCAGATTGATTTTATGTCCCGTCTGAAGTGGTCCTTTAAGACGCTCACAAAAAATACACAATCTGCAAGAGCCTGCACGGTAAATATTTACTTATCCAAATGCTACCTGTAAATAAATTCTGGGATGTAATTCAGCATAAATTATCTCGATCCGGATGCTCCCCTGAGGTGGGAAGAGTCTGATGGCAGACGATGCTGCATTAAGCATCTTCTCGTTTGCATCCATCCATGCTCTCACACGATCGGTGGCAGATGTGCCGCGTCTCATGGCCCGTTTAGTGTTTGTTTTCAATCTTCATTTCACAACATGTAATGCTAAACAAATTAATCTTATATCACTGAGCTGCTGTCAGCTTTAAGAGGACCTGTTAGCGGCTGAACTGGCATTTGTTAAAAAAGAAGAAAAAAAAAAAAGAATAGAAAAAGGGGCAAGTATTAGTAGTAGACTCTGCCAGTGGGCTACAAACGATAATCTCCCCAATTTCATACGGATGGAGACATTTCCCTCTACTCCCCATCTCTGTGAAATGGACAGTAAAAAAGAGAAGTAGCAGACTGCTGAGCTCATCTCTCTGCTCTCTCCTCCTATAAAGCTTGCTCCTTGAACTGTAGCACACCTGATTGGCTCATTGTGCTGCTTCTCCTCCCTCTCCAAGCTCTGCAGTACAGGGACAGTAGGAGGCAGATATCAAGTTAAATTCAGGAACCTAGAGGGCTTGAATTAAAAAAAAAAATTACATTTAATAACACAGACTTAAAGTGGAGTGCCAACAAAAAAAAAAATTAAAAGTCAGCAGCTACAAATACTGCAGCTGCTGACTTTTAATAATCGGACACTTACCTGTCCCGGGGTCCAGCGATGCGGGAGAACGAGACCCCCCCCCCCCGTTCTCCGCTCGCGGAGCCAGCATTGTTAATGTGGGAACCCAGCTGTGGCTTCACAGGCGGGCACCCACTGCGCATGCGCGAGCGGCGCCGTGATTCGTCGCTCACTCATCTGGGACACATGACAGGTCCCAGATGACTGTGCGGCGCCTACAGGAAGTGACGTTTAGCCCGTGCAATGAAGGTGGCAGACTACGAGGGACCCCCTAGCAACAGGCATTTAGAGGTGAGTAAAACATTTTTTTTTTTTCCAATTATTTTTTTTTTTTTTTATTTTTTAAGCCACATTTTTTTTTGGCCGCAACCCCAGTTTAATATCTGCCTGGAGTTCATCTTTAAAGCTAAAAACACAACCCTTAATAAGAAGACACCAGCGTACAGCAGCTGACACCAGTCAATGACGAATGAATAGCGTCAATGGAGTCCTATGCTGGTTATACTGTTTGCAGATCAAAAAATAAATAAAAAAGGCTGTGTATTCGCTGCCTCATTACACCTGCCAACCCTTGTGTCAGCCGTTTCCTCACTGAGTCTTCACTCAGCAGTATTGAGTAGTAATACTCACGGGGACTAGTGCAGAACATAACCACTTTATTAGCAATCTCCGTTACATTTACAAAAAAAATGTAAAACCCATTTTAATCTCAGAAGACCAGTCAAAAAAATAAATACCATTTATATACAAGTAGTTCAGACAGATTTAGGGGACACGGTTTTAATTATATTTTCTTTTCTGTGTAATACATTCATCTTCTGCCCCCGGCTGGCTATTTCATTGCCAGTATCCATATTTTCTGAATAGACCTGAATCTGTATCCAGGCAAAATGTGGACAAATCTGATCACTGGAGGAGAGCAGACAGAGTTCCTAGCATAGCTAAAGAACTGACCATGGTGTGCTCTCCTGCTTAGTGTGGTCAGTTTGTAATAGGATAGCAGAGGGACTGACAAGAACATCAGGAATTTCACCAAAAGTAAGCAATACACAGAACAGGAGACTCTCTCATACTGTACATCAGGCCAATATGAAGTGTTGGGGGTAACAAACGCTTTAAGGCCTGATCTGTTTTTGCTCAGCAGGGATCAATCAGCTGATCCCCTGCTGAGCAGAGCGGGTGGATGACAGGTCTGTATCCGCTCATGCAGAGTTGACGTGGACAAAGCCCACTCTGCTCTATGGGTAGCTGGCTATAAAACAGACAAGCTGTCCATTTACACCTGGCTGCCCTCCAATCCAGCCAGCCGGAGGGGAACGAATCCCCAGCATTTTTGCTTATGCTGGATCGGTCCTGAAAGGAAGCAGAGTGTAAACAGACAAATTTGTTTACATCTGGTGATCCACAGAAGAGACTAGATGGTCCAATTGGGTCCAGCAAAAAAAAAAAAAATAAATAAAAAAAAAAAAAACAAAAAAAAAAAAAAAAAAAAAAAAAAAAAAAAACGGACAGCTGGACCCAATCAGAGCGCTCATGTGAAAAGGGGCCAAAAAAAAAAAAAAAAAATGTCTAGTTTAGATCCATGCAGTATAGGGGTGCAACGGATCGTCGCCGATCCGTAAGGGTCACCCCGTTCGGATCGGCACACCCCGCGATCCGCGGCCTTAGGAAAGGCCGCGGCTTCGGCCTAGCTCCGGAGCGGCGGCCATCTTGGTACACCCGGACACTGTTTACAATGTGATCGCTCCGTCAAATGACGGAGTGATCACTTGTAAACAAACTCTGCGATACCCCGGCGATACTACAGTGGGGGAGAGGATGTGGATATTACAGTGGGGGAGATGACGTGGATATTACAGTGGGGACTATATGGTGGCAGAATTTTCACAGGTTTTTGCAAATTCAATTATTTGCTGATCCGAAAAATGATCCGATCCGAGGATCGATCCGATCCGTGAGTTTTTTGATCCGTTGCACCCCTAATGCAGTAGCTCTGTAGATAAACTTGTGTACAAACTCCCTGCTTATACATGGATCCAAATTCAGCTGAACCAGGAGAATTTCAATCCATGCATAGTCTGCTTAAAAAGTTCCAGCATCGATAGATGTACTTTGATCAAACCCATGTGGACAAAAGAAAAAACACACACAACACTGAAAAACAAAAGTGCAGACACTTGATTACATCCTCTAGGCTGGTTTATGACCAGGAAGGTACAAGCATTAATGATCATGCACATCTAAAAAGAAATGCTGGCGATTACTCTCCTTTAACATGATACTCAAACATTTTTCTGCACATGATTGAAAAACATAAAATTCTCGTCTACAGACAACAAAAGATGAAAATCCACCTCAGTAAATAAAAAATACCAACAAAAAGTTAAGTCCAAGCTGAATCTTCAATGACCTACACCCTCTTCAAAAATTACCCCATGTGTGAACAAGTCCACAATCACCATTGTGCATATATAAACCCAAATTTAGCGACACAATAAGACACAGCTAAGGTTTAAAAATAACCTTTTGCTTTCCCCTTCCTAAGGGCAGTGATAAAGAAGTTTATCCAAGCAGACAAAAAGGACCAGTCAAGCAACAATCACCACAATGTTCCTGAACTGGGGCAATAACCTAAAGATAGCAACAACTGCTGACTATACATCACCCTGACTTGCTGGTTGCTTGTCAAAGAGTTTTTAAATTAATGGTGGACTAGAATATAGACATCATTGTTAAATCCTTGTGACCAAGCAGCCATTTAAACACACAATCTTGCCAGTGGCTAGACTGCTTTCCTGGAAAAAGAAACCAGAAAGAACCACAAGCCACCACAGACAGTCTGTGGTGTTCAAGCCGTGGTGGCTTGTGGTTCTTTCTGGTTTCTTTCTCCAGGAAAGCAGTCTAACCACTGGCAAGATTGTGTGTTTAAATGGCTGCTTGGTCACAAGGATTCAACAATGATGTCTATATTCTAGCACATGAGTAAGTCCAACAATAATGCCCCACCATCAATCCATATGGCGGGGTCAGAGACTTTGTTGTCCTAGAAGGCGCATGTTTGATTTGCTTATTCAAGGCAATATGACCGGTCCTCTTTTAGCCAGCTTGCATATTGATTGGGACAAAGTTTGTGGGAGTAAGCTGCATAGATTTATTTTACTTTAACCCTTTCGCTGCCCCAGCCTTTTTTGTGTACACGCTATAATGCAGATTGTAGGCAAGAGAATTACTTATTTTATGAAAGCAGAGGCCCTGTAGAATAAAATACTGGCAGTGGCAATTTTTAATATCATGCAATATTTCTGCTACACTTTATTGCATTGATGGTCCTAGATTGATTTCTCTTATTTTGGCATGCAAGCCAATACTAAACACGCATAGGGCAATGATCGTTTATGTTCACATGTTGTTTATCTGCATATGTCTATGCGCGAGGCCAGAGCAAGGGCTTTAATTGTTTTCTTTATTAATTCTGAACTTTATTTTTTGCCTGTGATAGCACTTTGATTTATAGATACTACCTGGCATCCTCAATTGACTGCTTTATCCAGCTCAGAGAAGTCACAGTGTTATGAAGGGTGGATTGGATATCACTAGTAAAAAGGCTTGGATTTAAATCATCATTTTTAAAGAGCAGCTGTCATCTGTCCCGCAGCAGCGGCTCCACCTCTGATCCGCTGTTCACTCACCAACAGTCCTATTCACTTTAATGGGACAGCTGGTGATGCGGCAGGGACACAAAAAGGTGAGGGGGAACATGGCGGCAGCAGGCGAGTGGATACCCGCTAACAGGCGCACCCATGATGGATATGAAATGACTGGTGCTCTTTAAATGTAAGGGCTCTTTCACACGGGGCGGATCAGTGCTGATCCGCCCCGTGAATATCCGCTTGCTCAGCTGAGCAGGAAGCAGGAAGATCCGCTTGCTCAGCTGAGCAGGAAGATGACAGGTCCGTGCAGGGACGGACCTGTCAGAGCGCCGCTCTCCCCTATGGTAGATCGGGTGACGACGGACCGTAGAATCCGTCATCATCCGATCTGCAGACGGATGAAAAAATGGGGTTTTCCTCCATCTGCAGAAACGGAGCATAGCGGGCACGGACGAGAGCGTCTGTCAGCGGATGCTCATCCGCTGACACCCGCTATCCCATAGGGATACATGTCTGTTTTTCATCCTAAAACGGAAGGATGAAAAACTGACATACGATCCGTCAGTGTGAAAGAGCCCCAAGGACTTATTCTTGCTTGAAGTTAGAATCTTTATTAGTTGCAAACAAAATGAAGAATAAGCTGTCGGGTTAGTAAAACAGCGATATCCGAAACGATTCAATCATACAGTTTGTAGTGTACATAGATTTGCAAAACAATGGGACAAAAGGAATATTCCTGAACTTTGTCTTATCTCATGGTTACTGTAAAATTGTGTGAATGCATCAATGCAGTGCATGTCATCTCAGCCTGCATTCACTAAACGTTTGCTTACCAACAATGTAAATATTGCAGAATATACAGCCTCATGCTCCATTTCAAGCTGAACAAACAAAATTATGATTCCATGTTAAATGGAAAACTCTTTAGATTTATTTAAAAAAAATGCGTCAGGAAAAAAAAAAGCGTGGAGGCTACACGGATATAAAAGGAGTACAAACTCATCATTAGTACAGCACAAACTACCTGCAAAACACCACTGCTCGCTGGTCTGGCTATTGCAAATCAAGCAACTATAATGACAACCCAAGTACGGTATACCACAGTTTCACATTGCTTTACTTAATAGGCTGCCTACCAGAGCTGCAAAAAACTATTGCAGCTTCTGCCAATACATATTAGAAAATAAAAATGCTGCCGACAGGCCTGACCCACTGGTCCATCTAGTTTGTCTATTTTTTTTATTAGTAGTTTATTCTCATGACAGGTCTGCGCTTGTTTACAGCAGGTTTAAATTCTTTAAAATTTATATACGATTAGAGGAAGAATGAGGGTTTTTTTTTTTTTTTTTTTAAACTCCTAGATGTACACTGAGGGAAAAAAAAAATAAAAATATTTGATTCCTGATTTTGTAAATAGCGATAAAATAAACAGGATTACAAAAATAAATAAATTGATTTGCATTTTAAATGAGTGAAATAGGTATTTGATCCCCCTATAATTCAGAAAGATTTCTGGCTCCCAGGTGTCTTCTATGCAGGTAACAAAGGCTACTTTCACACTGGAGCGGTGGGGGCGCTGGCGGTAAAGCGGCGCTATATTTAGCGCCGCTTTACCGGCGCATTGCAGCCGCTCGCGGGGTGGTTTTACCCCCCGCGAGCGGCCGAAAAAGGGTCGGTGCGCTGCCCCATTGTTTCCAATGGGAACGGGCGCTATAGGAGCGGTAAATATACCGCTCCTATAGCGAGCCAAAGATGCGGCTTGCATGACATTTTCCAGCGTCCTGCAAGCGCACCGCTTCAGTGTGAAAGCCCTCGGGCTTTCACACTGAAGATACAGCAACAGCTGTTTCGGGTGGGTTTGCAGGCGCTATTATTAGCGTAATAGCGCCTGCAAACCTCCCCAGTGTGAAAGGGGCCAAACCGAGATTAGGAGCACTCCTAATCCCAGCTTGTTACCTGTATAAAAAGACACCTGTCCACAGAAGCAATCAGATTCCAATCTCTCCACAATGGCCAAGACCAAAGAGCTGTCCTGGGATGACAGGGACAAGACTGTAGACCTACACAAGGCTGGAATGGGCTACAAGACTGTCACCAAGCAGCCTGGTGAGAGGGTGACAACAGTTGGTGCGATTTTTCACAAATTGAAGAAACACAAAATAACTGTCTATCTCCCTCGGCCTGGGGCTCCATGCAAGATCTCACCTTGTGGAGTTTCAATGATCATGAGAACAGTGAGAAATCAGCCCAGAACTACACAGGAGAATCTTGTCAATGATCTCAAGGCAGCTGGGACCATAGTCACCAAGAAAACAATTGGTAACACTACGCCGCAAGGGACTGAAATCCTGCTCAAGAAAGCACATGAGCAGGCCCATCTGAAGTTTGTTAATGAACATCTGAATGATTCAGAGGAAAACTAGGCTAAAGTGTTGTGGTCAGATTAGATCAAACTCAAGCTCTTTGGCATCAACTCAACTTGCCGTGTTTGGAGGAGGAGGAATACTGCCTATGACCAAGACCACCATCAAATACGGAGGTGGAAACTTTATGCTTTGGGGGTGTTTTATGATAAAGGGGACAGGACAACTGCACTGTAGCAAAGGAACGATGGACAGGGGGCATGTACCATAAAATCTTGGGTGGGAACCTCCTTCCCTCAGCCAGCGCATTGGAAATGGGTCATGGATGGGTATTTCAGCATGACAATGACCTAAAACACACAGCCAAGGCAACAAAGGGGTGGCTCAAAAAGAAGCACATTAGGGTCCTGGAGTGGCCTAGCCCAGTCTCCAGACCTTAATCCCATAGAATATATGTGGAGGGAGCTGAAACGAGTTACCAAACGCCAGCCTCAAAACCTTAATGACTTGGAGAGGATCTGCAAAGAGTGGGTCAAAATCCCTCCTGAGGTGTGCAAACCTGGTGGCCAACTACAAAGAACGTCTGACCTCTTGTGGTGCCAACAAGAGTTTTGCCACCAAGTACCAAGTCATGTTTTATGAAGAGGGTCAAATACTAATTTCTCTCATTAAAAAGGCAAATTAAATTTATAACTTTTTTGAAATGCGTTTTTCTGGATATTTTGTTGTGGTTATTACGTCTCTCACTGTTAAAATAAACCTAAAATTATAGTCTGACCATTTGTCAGTGGGCAAAAAAGTACACTATTTTTATTTGAGATAAAAAATATATATATATATATATATATATATATATATATATATATATATATATATATATATATATATATATATATATATATATATATATATATATATATATATATATATATATATATATATATATATATATATATATTATATTATATTATATTAAATAAAAAAATCCAACACACACACACACACACACTTATGCTTTAAAGTATAATTAAAAAAAGGTAAAACTGTTTCCGTTTTGGATATAGTGAAGATGGATTAGAACAACTGTGAGTTTTTATTGCTGTCTGTGCCCCCATTAGGAAGATACACCCTCTCCGTTTGTCCTGTTTACCCATCATCGTTAAAAGAATATCCCTAGCTTTGGGTTGTCCCCCGAAAAAGTAAGAGGGGAAATCTTCCAATGGGGAGACAAGGTTTGGTGACCTGGGGGTACCCAAGGGATTCCCTTAAATTTGCAGGGGTTTCCTATCACTTCTTGTTTTGGCTATGGGACAGAAAGTGAAAGTAAACTATCCCCAGTGAGGCACACATGGCAAAAATAAATAAAATAAACCACTGACCGTTTAAACCCTAACTCAATCGAAAATGAAAAAAAAAAAAAAAAAAAAAAAAAAAAGAAAAGGGTTTTGCCTATAGTTCGTTTAATTACCGAGAGGCATTTCAGACTTTTGTACAGCTGCAGTATTTCGGTCTAAATTAATGCATCAGGGGCGGAGCACACGTCACTTACTGAATTTTTAACATTAATTAAAATTGCTTTATTTTCTTAATGTTCCATCTTTTGGTTTCCTACACAGAGGAAGGGAGAACATACTTTATTAGAAGAGTTCATGGCAAAGAATAATTATATACAAGAGCTGCATGATTAATCGTCAAGAATCGTTATGCGATCTTGGAAAAAAAAAAAGTGTTTCAAAATTCTTGCTATGCAAAGAATTCTCTCTGCTCTTCTGAAGCCACAGCCATCAAAAGAAAGGTGGAGAAAAACTGGGCAGTCTGCCAAGAATCAGACAGACATTCTTTACCAGTTGAACTTAAGGCCCCCTTTCACACTGGGGCATTTTCAAGCGGTACAGCGCTAAAAATAGCGCCTGTACAGCGCCTGAAAGAAATCCGGCCCCATTCACTCCAGTGTGAAAACCGGCGGGCTTTCACACTGGAGCGGTGCGCTAGCAGGACGGTCAAAAAAAGTCCTGCTAGCAGCATCTTTGGAGCGGTGTACTCCTACCCATTGATTTCAATTGGACACCGCGTTAATACTGCGGCAATACCGCCGCAAAGCTCCGCTACGGCGGCGCTTTGCGGGGGATTTTAACCCTTTTTCGGCCTCTAGCGGGGGTTAAAACCGGCCCGCTAGCGGCCGAATACCGCGGCTAAAACGGCGGTAAGGCCATTTTCACACTGGGGCGGGAGCTATGGGACACTGCGGTAATACCGCGGCAATACCGCCGATACGGCGGTAACTGTTTGAACAAAACAGTTACAAACATACTGTAGGTCACCACAATCCTGAATTGACAGTATAACTAAACAACCGATAAATACAGACTTGGGTGCAAATGAGCAGAAACCTAAATTATCCAATCAGAATGCTTTAAATTTATCAGACTGCTCTAAACCACACATCTGATTGGCTGCTAGAGGTCACTGGACTCTTCAGATCACAGATCAAAGCTCCGCTACCACTTGTTGCGGATTCTGGATTACCCAGAAAATGCTAAAACCCTGCCCCAGCGATAGGAGGAAGAATACAACACCTACAGCATAAATGTGACCCTAGATTACTCGACATTAAGACTAAACACTTCCACCCACTTCTGTGTGACAGCTCTGAGTCACCTATCACTTATCACGACCATAGCTGAAACTAATAACAAATTTGGTGCTTTTTATTAGCTGATGGACATACAAGTCAGCAATGATTAAAGTGGAACAACAGGATTTCTATTTTTTTTAACCCCTGTTGTACACAAGGAAGTTACCGCTAATGAGGTTTATCCTAGACTTGGACTAAAATTTTTTGTTTATCCAAATATCAAAACGTATACAAAACTTTTTCATTCTAGACTTAGGCTGGGTTCACACTTGTGCGATGCCAGACATTGCATGTGATTCGCAACGCATTGCTGTGCAGATGACATGCGATGTCTGTGCAATGCAAATTCAGCCATAGTTTGAATGGCTGTATTTGCATCGCATTTGCACCAAAGGGGTGCAGGACCCTTTTTTGGTCCGCACTGAAATCGGATCGCATGGGTGTTCACACATATGCAGTCCGATTCCTGTGTATTGACACCCGCAGCGGTTCGCAGAGTGCAATGTGAACCGCCGGCGATTCAGGTGCGATGCAGGAACCCGCACAGGAATCACGCTGGTTCCCACATAGCACAAGTGTGAACCAAACCTTAGACCAGAAAGTATGCTATACTTCCAGCGCACTTGGTCAAGTAGCCATGTCCAGCATGCTAGCTGGCCAATTAGGGAGCAGCAGCATCTTAATGAGATCATATCTGGGCTAGCCTCTCCTAAAGGCCCCTTTCACACTGGGGCGGTTTTCAGGCGGTACAGCGCTAAAAAGAGTGCCTGTACACCGCCTGAAAAAAACGGCCCCATTCACTCCAGTGTGAAAGCCGGCGGGCTTTCACACTGGAGCGGTGCGCTAGCAGGACGGTAAAAAAAGTCCTGCTAGCAGCATCTTTGGAGCGGTATAGGAGCGGTGTATTCACCGCTCCTACCCATTGATTTCAATGGGACACCGCGGTAATACCGCGGCAATACCGCTAGGGCGGCGCTTTGCGGGGGATTTTAACCCTTTTTCGGCCGCTCGCGGGGGTAAAACCGCCCCCGAGCGGCCTAATACCACGGCTGAAACGACGGTAAAGCAGCGCTAAATATAGCGCTGCTTTACCGTCACCGCGGCTCCCGCTCCAGTGTGAAAGGGGCCAAAGGAATGGCCACACTGTTAGACTGACAGCACTATGTAAAGTGATGGATCCCTTATGTGCAACAGAACTAAATTTTTTCTTAAAATAGTCATCGAGCGCATAGCCTAAAAATGTTAGAACGTAGTGTAGACCAGAATGTTTAGTAGTATTAAAAACGGCTGTAAAGGTTCCATTATTTTTTATTTATTTTATTGTAGCGCAAAAAATAAAAACCCAAGTGATGATCAAATACCACCAAAAGAAAGCTATTTGTTTGCGTCGCACGTGCAATTGTCATTCAAAATGTGACAGCGCTGAAAGTTGAAAATTGGTCTGGGCAGGAAGGTGTACAAGTGCCCTGGTATTCAAGTGGTTAAATGTGTATGTCTGGGGAAAAAAGAATTCAGCACATCTCTACAATATATGCATATTTCCCTGCGTATTGCCTTTTTTAAAAAGCTGCAACTACAGAACACCTCTTCCTCATGTTATGTAATTGGGGAGGGGGAGAATCAGGGCAATGCTGACAACAATGCTTGGGATTTCAGTGCCGCAAAAGGCAGGGTTGGGTTGTCAGCTTACTACATGAAGGGGGGGAAAAAAAAAAAAAAAAAAAAAAAAGGTTCACTGGATTTCTGAGAGGATCAATGAGTATCCCCCCCCCCCCCCCCCACACGGTACCGTGCAAATATGCAGTAAATTAAGAATGTTTTCAGAAATAGAAGTTTTAATTGTTTATTTTTATCATTGAACAAAATGGAAAGTAAATGAACAGAGAATATATCCAAATCAAAAATATCAATTCTTCTAGGCACACTTGTACACAGTTTTTGAAGGAACTTGGCAGGTAGGTTGTTACAAAAATCTTGAACCACAGATCTTCTGTTGATGTAGGCTGCCTCAAATCCTTCTGTCTCTTCAAGTAATCCCAGACAGACTTGATGTGGAGATCAGGGCTCTGTGGGGGCCAAACCATCACTTCCAGGACTCCTTGTACTTCTTTACACTGAGGACAGTCCTTAAAGCAGGAGCTCTGTCGAGATTAAGTCAGCAGCTACAAATACTGCAGCTGCTGAATTTTAAAATATGGATACTTACCTGTCCAGTGCGCCCGCGATGTCAGCACCCGAAGCCTAACTGTCATTTGGCTTTTGGGTGCTGCTGCAGCCATCTTTGGTATGGGAATCAGGAAGTGAAGCCTTGCGGCTTCACTTCCCGGTTCCCTAGTGTGCATGCCAGAGTCGCGCTGCGCAATACGGATAGTCCCTGCTGTGTCTGGGATCAGTGTGTTTCCCAGCAGACAGCGGGGGGGGGGGGGGGTACAGGAAGTGGCGTAGCTAGCCGCAGAATCTGCAGCTATCTAAGCCCAGAAGTGGGTGCAGATACCTGTATTGTTATTATGGGGTTTTTTTTTTTGCGCTATAAATGAAAAAAAAAAAAAGACCGAAAATTTTGAAAAAAAAAAAACGCATTTTTCTTTGTTTCTGTGATAAAATTTAGCAAATGTTGGCCACAATTTATACTGCTACATATCTTTGGTAAAAATAACCCGAATTAGTGGATATTATTTGGTCTTTGTGAAAGTTAGAGAGTCTACAAGCTGTGGTGCAAATCATACAAAATTCACATCTGATGTACTGGTGGCCCATCTCATTTCTTGTGACCCGAACAAGCCAGGAAAGTACAAATACCCCCCAAATGATCCCTTTTTTTGAAAGTAGACATTCCAAGATATTTAGTAAGAGGCATGGTGAGCTTTTTGATGTTGTCATTTTTTCCCACAATTCTTTGCAAAATAAATCCCCCCCCCCCCCCCCCCCCCACAAAATTGTCATTGTAATAGGTTATTTCTCTCACATAGCATGTGTATACCACAAATGACACCCCAAAATAAATTCTGCTACTCCTGAGTATTACGATACCACATGTGTGGGACTTTTTCACAGCCTGGCCACTTAGAGAGGCCCAACATGCAGGGAGCGCCATCACGTGTTCTAGGAGCATAAATTACACATCTAACTTGTTGACTACCTATTACACTTTAAGGCCCTGGAGCACCAGGACAATGACACATGACACTGATGACAGATGGCACTAATGACACATTTATTTTCATTTTTTTAACTTACGGCCGCTGCAGCCGTTCATCTCTCCCTCATCACACGCTGTCTCTGTGTGAGGAGGGAGAGCAGCGCTGAGATATGTTTACATACGAGATCATCTCTCATTGGACACGCCGATCGCGCTGTAAACGGCCGATGTGATTGGCCGTTTACAGCGATCTGTGACTGGCTGTGTCCGAGGGACACGGCCAGCACAGAACTTCCCCGATGAGCGCTCTCCGGAACGCGCATTGCGGAAGTAAACAGGAGGACGTCTTTCGTCTATAGCGTGGGCGCCAAGTGGTTAAGGACCAAGCCTCCTGAGATTTGGTGTTTACAAGTTAAAAACATTTTTTTTGCTAGAAAAATTACTTCGAACCCCCAAACATTATATAGATTCTTTTTCCCAACACCCTAGAGAATAAAATGGCGGTCTTTGCAATACTTTGTCACACCGTATTTGCACATCGGTCTTACAAGCGCACTTTTTTGGGAAAAAAAAATACACTTTTTTGAATATTAAAATAAGACAAACAGTAAAGTTAGCCCAATTTTTTTTATATTGCGAAAGATAATGTTACGCCAAGTAAATTGATACCCAACAAGTCAAGCTTCAAAATTGCGCCCGTGGAATGGCGACAAAGACGTTTACCCTTAAAAATATCCATAGGCACAGGTTGCATATTTCGAGTTACAGAGCTATACAAGTCTAGGGCTATAATTATTTCTCTCGCTCTACCGATCACGGCGGTACCTCACATGCGTGGTTTGAACACCGTTTTCGTATGCGTTCACTTCTGCACGCAAGCTGGGTGGGACAGGGCGCGTTTAAAAAAAACGTTTTTTTTTACCTTTTATTCTTTCACCGTTTAAAAAAAATAAAAATAATAATAATTTGTTTCACCGTTATTCCTATTACAATGAATGTAATAGGGGGGGAAAAAAAAAAAAGCATGCCAGGACCTCTTAAATATATGATCTGGGGTCAAAGACCTCAGATCTCATATTTACACGAAAATGCAATAAAACAAATAAATTAAAAAAAAATGTTGCTTTAAGAGCTATGGGCGGAAGTGATGTTTTGATGTCGCTTCCGCCCTGCAATGGTATGGAGATGGGTGGGGGCCATCTTCCCCTCACACGTCTCCATACCAAGTCTGGGAGAGGACCCAATTGCCTCCGCCACTACCGACGTTTCCAGGAAGCGGCGGAAGGCACTGCAGAGCGGCGGGAGGGGGGCCCCCTCCCCCACAATAAATGATCTTGCAGCGAACCCGCCGCAGAGACCACTTTTATCTGAAACCGGACCGCTCACGGAAGAAGAGGATACCGTGGTCATGGTAGCTAGCTGCGGCGATAATAGTGATATCCCCCTGCTGATGTACATCGGCGTGAGCCGGTCCGGAAGAGGTTAAGGCACGGGGTAGGCGACCTTGGCACGCCAACTGTGGTGAAACTACAAATCCCATCATGCCTCTGCCTCTAGGAGTAATGCCTGCGATTGTCAAGATCTTGCAATGTCTCATGGGACTGCCTACCCCTGCTTTAAAGAGTCTTGGGTGGGACAAAGCCTTCAATCCTGTGTCAAGGTCTTACTGGAAACCTGTAGGCTGTGATTACGCAGGTGTGCATTATAAGAATCTGAGTTTAGGGCTCCTATCAGGAGACAGATGTGGGGCCCATCTAGAAGACAGGCGAACTCCCATTATATACTCAAGAGACAGCACTCCATGTTGGAAAAGAGATTCCCTACCCACAGGATTGAGATTCAGAACGACAAGGCGGGCTGAGGCAACTAGGCCAGTCCAGGGGACTGAGGGAATGTGTAAGTCCGGGTTGCCAGAAGTTCCCTACTGAGAGGTAAGGGATTGGGCCTGTGCAGTAGCAACAGGGGAGCTGTATTAGACAGCCGGGACCAGTGAAAAGAGCAGCTGTGCTGCTGAAGAGAGACAGGCGACTTGGTATTTTCATTATCTTTTTTGCTGGTGACAATCCCCTGCCCGGGCAACAAGCCTGTGTGAAACTATGCTTTCCTTTTAGATAGAAGTGGGGTGGCAAGCCCTAAAACCACAGTTTGGACTGGACACATATTTGCCTAGATATACACTTCAAAAATAAAAAACAAGAAATGTTTTTTTACAAGTGCTACAATTTAGGAATATCTGGTCAGACTCTGCCCCAAGTGTCAGAGATACTGTGTTTATTTATGGGAAAAAAATAAAAACATAAACCCCACATACATACACACACAGACACACACATACACAGCTCAAGATTACACCTATATTTAGAAAGTTACTTCCCCCAGACAATAAGTATGTCCTTCACACTCATTTCTGGGCCATGTAACAGTGCCAAATATCTTTTTAAACTGTCAGACAGAACAGCGAGATTATCAACTCTGCATAAGACCGTATACATTAATATGGTCCTTCTGAAGACTTCTGCACCCATGTGGAGGGCTGTATTAAAGCGCCCCCACTCTGAATGAAGGAGCACAGGGGGCGCCTTTGGATAGCAGCTTTGTCAGACGAGGGGGGGGGGGGGGGAGGGAGTGTGATAGATGTTCTAGCAGATTTAAATACACTAACAAATTACCGTAACACCAAAGTCCAGCTAATACTTTATCACCAGTAAGGCCCCTTTCACACTGGAGCGGGAGCCGCGGCGATGGTAAAGCAGCGTTATATTTAGCGCTGCTTTACTGTCGTTTTAGCTGCGGTATTCGGCCGCTCGCGGGGCGGTTTTACCCCCCCGCGAGCGGCCGAAAAAGGGTTAAAATCCCCCGCAAAGCGCCACCGTAGCGGCGCTTTGCGGCGGTATTACCGCGGTGTCCCATTGAAATCAATGGGTAGGAGCGGTATAGGAGCGGTGAATACACCGCTCCTATACCGCTCCAAAGATGCTGCTAGCAGGACTTTTTTTACCGTCCTGCTAGTGCACCGCTCCAGTGTGAAAGTCCGCCGGCTTTCACACTGGAGTGAATGGGGCCGTTTTTTTCACGCGGTGTACAGGCGCTATTTTTAGCGATGTACCGCCTGAAACCCGCCCCAGTGTGAAAGGGGCCTTACAGCAATCACCTTTGTTCCTTTTGGGATAAAGGTTTTACATAAATAGAAGCTGATCATTGTAATTGCCCCTCTCAGCAGTATATGGTTCATCTCATCTCTGTAATGATTTCATTCTCTTGGAAAGCTTGTTCTTTTTAAAAACAGCCTTTTTGGCTGGATCACGAGATGAACATAAAAACATAAAAAAAACTTTAACAGGAAGAAAATTCTTTCATATAAATAAAAAATCCATGCAACAGTGATAAGCATGCAGAAGAATTTAGCACATTTTGGAGGTGTGTGTTGCCACTTTCCACCCTTAGTATCTGGGAACAAATGGACACCCAAACTCCCAATGACAACAAAATGCATCTAAAATCACATCTAATCTTTACTGCACTTGCCCATCTCCCAAAGCCATCATTAAACCCAAACTGGCAGGCAAGGGTCAAAGGAGCACAGTCTCCACCTCATCAATGCAGGGTTGTTCCCTGATCGGCAAGCCAATTCCCCTGGGAAAGTATACTGTGTGCACTGCCCTATGCAAATATCGACTTTAAGAAAGCCTCCGACTAAGCAGTGGCATTGTGGTGTTCCTGCTAAAATGCTACAGAATTACCTTGCTTTGTTGTTTACAGGTACACTTTGTCTGGCATATAAACCAGAGTTCATGTGAGATTAAACATATGATAATAATGGAACGTATGCACAGCATGCAAGAAGGTGCTGCCATACAGGTTCTAGCTGATGGATAGCATAGATGGATAAAGAGTCACAGGCATGAAGTGAGAGCTCACATTTAAAATATGCAATTTTGTGCCATCACCCTTCTAAAAAACTAAATGCAGCTTTGTGTAAAATGTGCACAAAACACATACATAATTTTATAATTTATATTATCAAATATGCAGTCAAAAAAAAAAAAAAAAACAAACACAAAAACCCTTGTGAATAAAGTCCAATTATACACAAGAAAAAATAAATAAATAATATAAAAACACACACAGTTGCAACTTTTCTTCTTAAGGCCCCTTTCACACGGGCAGTCAGTTCAGGTCCGCCTGTCAGTTTTTCAGGCGGACCTGAACGGACACTCCATAGAGGTCTATGGAGAGTCGGATGTCAGCGTTGACATCTCCGCTGACATCCGACCTGCTCCGATCCGAAAAATGGTGACGGAGGAAAAAACAATTTTTCCATCCGTCATCGGATCGGATGATGATGGACTCTACGGTCCATCCCTGCACAGTGTGCAGAGACGGACCTGTCATCTTCCTGCTCAGCGGAGATCACTCTGGCGTTCCCCGCTGAGCAAGCGGATATCCACGGGGCGGATCAGCACTGATTCGCCCTGTGTGAAAGAGGCCTAAGGGTCCTTTTACATGGGCATGGGCTCTCTGATCAGGTCCACCTGTAAGCTTTTCAGGTGAATTGGATTGGAAAATCCATGCAGCTCTATAGGCAGGCTGATGTAGATGAACTTCTGTTTGGACTCCTCCCAACGCATTTCATCCACTGGACAGTCTAGTTCAGTGGTTCTAAACTCCTGTCCTCACTAACAGGCCAGGTTTTAAGTATTACCTTGGGGAGATGCAGACTAGAATACTGCAATCACTGAGCAGCAAATGATCTCACCTGTGATGCATTTCAGTTATCTTGCAAACCTGGCCTGTTGGCGGTACTTGAGGACAGTAGTTGAGAACCACTGCACTAGTTATTCTGCTTATTTTGCTATTTTGCTTCCTCCTAACCCTTTCCCTTATCAACAAGCTAATGAAATTAAATACAATTTTTCCAGTTTCATTGTATACCTTATTTAAGATCTAGAGATGTCATCAGTGTCTCAGTTCTTCTCTATGCAGTGCACACAGATCATGACTGGTGGGAGGGGCTGTAAATCACTTCCTGAAAACATTACATCACCCTCCCTCAGTATGATTCTCAAGAGCCCTCAGCCCTGATGCAAGAAGAGGGCTGGCACTTGGGTGGAGTTATGCAAATATCAAAATACCAAGTGGGAGTTCTTAGGCATGCAGGCTATATTTGCATGCAGACCACCCTAGGTAAAGCCTACATGTGATGTTGACTCTCTACGATTAAAAAGATGGAAACCCAATGAAAGGAGTGGGTCAGAAACGGTGCATGTCCATTGAAGTCTATTACACCCTAAACGAAATCTGCTGCAGAAAAAAAAAAAAATCCAACCCTTTTTAAAAACGCGCATTGGCTCAAAAAATAAATAAATAAAATAAAAAAATAAAAGACATACCAAATGTGAACTAGATCTATAGGAAACCATGTTAAATAGACTGTAGTGCATTTCTGCAAAACACAAATGGTGGAGGTACAAATGCTTGGTTACATAAAAAGGTTCTTTCAAATACAATATCTGATACAAGCAGACATATTCAATAAGGAAGAGCCAAGGACAGTAACCTATAGCAACCAGAGTTCACCTTTTCGCTCATTGGTCACCTAATGCAGAGGTCCATCAGTGTAACTAAGAAAGTTGGCACCACATGCAAAATTGATAGCACAAATGTATTTTATCCTTCAGGAAATTTTAATTAAAAAAAAAAAAAAAAAAAAAAAAAATTGATGGCACAATGAGGACCTGTCATGTTCTGAACACACAGTTATGATGCCACAAAAGGAAACACAGCAAACATTGGAAAGACAAAAAGATGTGGAACACATTATGGAGAGACAATACAAGACCTTACAATGTAGGTAAACCATAACAATCAACTTTTATTTGGAAACTTAGTCTGTTAAAGCAGAGCTCCAGGCAAAAAGAGAACTCCGTCTCAAACTATTTTTGGTAGTTTTTTTGCATGATCTAGTCAGGACTTCCATCCCATGTCGCCGCGGCGAGGGGAAGGCACTTCTTTTAGCCGGCCCCCTCCTCCCCCCGTTACCTTCTGGGACCCGTGTATGTCCCAGAAAGTGCCACCCGACTCGCGCATGAGCAGTAGGAAACCGGCTGTGAACTGCCTGTTTCCCTTACTTGCAATCTGGTGCCTGCACCTGAAGCTGACGGATGGACTTTGGGGTGCCGACATTGTGGGCTCCCTGGACAGGTAAGTGTCCTTATATTAAAAGTCAGCAGCTACAGTATTTGTAATTTTTTTTTGTTTCCCCCCCTAGGCTGGAACTCCACTTTAAATATATACTTGAAAGAATTTTGTTGTATCTGTGCATTAGGTGCAAAACATATCTACTGATCCTGTCAGAAATTCAGTGCTCTCCACCATCCTGTGCACTCTAGGGGTGCATGCACGTCCCTTCATGACCTCATTGTTTGCATTTCTCTGGGCTGGTTTATGTATTCTCTAAGCCAGTGATTCTCAACCAGGGTTCTGTGGAACCCTAGCGTTCCTCCAGAGGTTGCTAGGGGTTCCTTCAGCATTGGGCAGTTTCTGCCTCTCAGATAAGTTCCCTCTGACACCATTGATCTTTTTAGCCATCTGTAAGGAGGTAATTCTTCCCAACGACAACAAGTGTAAGGACCATTCTTCCCACTGACCATCACACTAATGTATCATGAGTTGTACATTTTACATTTTTAGCAGGGGTTCCTCGAGCCCGGACAACTCTTTCAAGGGTTCCTCTGTGTTGAAAAGGTTGAGAAAGGCTGCTCTAAGCACACAAGAAAGAGTGGTTCCATAGCACCCTGCAAGTCAATGAGCCACCCCTAAAAGAATAGTATGGCCAAAGATTTTTTGATTATACATGGGCTTCAGGAGTACAATGACTTTTGCTCGCCTGTGACCCAGCTAGCTGGTAGAGGGCAATTGCCCGATACCAGCAGAAAGAGCAGAGCCGCTCCAGGTTCACAAAACATACCACAATATTGCCAAGATGCACCCCACCCAGGCAGCCGCTCCCGCCCCTTCCCAGCCTGGTGCTCGAGTGAGTGCTGGAGGAGCAGGATGGAGAGTGACAACTGACAGTCACTGCTCTCTGCTTGCAGCAGACCAAGAACTGAGCAATCATGTGAAGAAAGATATGGTCACCTAATCCCCTGTCCAGGTCTTTCATCACTGCTGTTTCATGGTGCAGAGGACCGCTAACCCAGGGATGCAGATGGTCCCTCTCCAGCCGCTCATCTGCTGCCCCCTTGTACTGACATAACTCCTCTTCTGGGTCCAGAGAGGACCAAGCCGCTGGGCAGCCAATAGGAAATGCACACGTCATGCAAGCAGACACCCCAAGGACACGGCAGAAAGTAAACAATGGAGGAGAGAAGGCTTGGGCTTGCAGTGTCACATGACCAAATACTTGACTACTTAATAAGACTAGGTTAAATAAATAAATAAATAAATAAATAAAAGGGGGGGGGGGGGTAAAAGATCAGACGATGCAACAAACAATGGAAGGCTTACCATCAGCCTCTGAAATTGTTTTGATTTAATGTGTCATAATAGGATTATACAAAGAGGACCTGTCATAACAAAAAAAAAGGCTTGCCATATAAACATAGGGATCGGTTATGACACACAGATTACTTAGTATCACAAAGTTATAACACTGACTAGTTACATTCAGCAGACACAAAGACAGAATACCAACAGGACCTGTCATGACACAAATGACAGCACAATAAGAAGTGACATTAACACTATTTGTGTGTGGTCAGACAGATTTGGGATGCAACTGCCAGGACTGGGTGGGGTGAATGTGGAACTGCTGGTCAACAAACTTGCTGGGTATTTCTCACCGTTCCCCCAAATGCAGGACCTTGACCCCAACATGACCAATTCATAACAACGGATTGTGGCAGCTACAGACATTTGACAGCAGAGCACTGCCCACAACAATGACACAAGGAGAGTGTGCCATATCAAGAACGGGATTCGCTGAGATGTCATGGCAGGTGTAACTCTATAAAATGTACTTGTCGTGACACCACCTCACCAATTACCCAACACATTGCAATAAGACCCAGAATAGGAGGATAGAAAGTGAACCTGTCATTGTACTCCTAACAAGACGACCCAGAATAAGATATAAAGAGGACCTGTGAAAGAACGCATCACAATAAGACCCAGAATACAAATGCTATAAAGTGGACCTGTCATCAGGCTCATAAAAAGAAGACCCAGAGTAAGATATAAGGAGAACCCATCACAATAACACCCAGAATAGAATGATATAAAGTGGACCTGTCATAGCACATAAAACAAGAAGACCAAATAATAATAATAAATATAGGACCTATCAGAGTACACATGATGAGAACATCAATAAAACTATATTATAAAGTGGACCTGTCATAGCACACCCCATAAGAAGATCCAGTATATAGTAATATAACTGCACCTGCCATAGTACCCATCACAATAACACCCAGAATAGAATGATATAAAGTGGACCTGTCATAGCACATAAAACAAGAAGGCCAAATAATATTATTATTATTATAGACCTATCATAGTACACAATGAGAACATCAAGAAAATTATTTTATAAAGTGGAACTGTCATAGCACACTCCATAAGAAGATCCAGTATATAGTAATATAAAGTGCACCTGCCATAGTACCCATCACAATAAAGGCCCGTACACACGAAAACGAAAATCAGAAGTAAAATTTCGTCCAACGAATGATCTGATGATTTTCAGTTCATCAGTACGGTGCTTTCGAAAGCCGATTATGAATTTTTTGGATGAAAAAAAAAAAAAAACTGGATGTGCAGACTATAAAAAAAAAAAATTATCGTACAGGAACACAACATCCAAATTGCGTATAATTAGTACAGTTTTGCTGGCATGTCAATGCTGACATGCCATAACAAGACCTAGATCAGCGGTTTGGGACATGGCATACTTGTTTTGTTGTTCTGTACACCGCTGCGGTGACCAGGTGACATGACAGGTTCCCCTTTATATCCTCATATTCTGGGTCTCACTGTGATGTGTTCTTACGTTGGGTAATGCAGTGAAAGGGGTCACTGTATCTCACAAAGGTGCACTTTGTATCAAATAAGGCCCCTTTCACACTTGTGCGACTTGTCCTGCGACTTGGGACTGCAAAGTCACATGACAAGTCATACCCCATGATTTCCAATGAGTACCATTCATATCTGTGTGACTTCAAGTCGCACCGGCTTCAAAGTAGTCCCAGTACTACTTTGGTCCGACTGTGACCTCAAGTTTAGACAGGCCTTCCCTGCAATTGTGGCAAAAAAATTAAAATAAATAAATAAAAAACAAAAAAAAAAATCGCAAAGTCGCAGGCGCAAAAAAATAAATAAATAAATCACACGACTTTAAAGTCAGGGCAGTGTGAAAGAAGCCTAAAATATAATGATTTGTGCTTTTATTAGGCAATAACAGGTACACTTTGTGTTATATTTTGGGTCTTAATGTGCAATGATACAAAGTGTACCTGTCATGATAAACAATGACACCTTCACTGCAAAATAAGAACAGGACACAAAATATGAGAATATAAAAGGGGACCTGTCATTGTACAATGAAGACCTGTCATGTCACAAGGGTACCACAGCAGTGCACACAACAATAAGATAAGTTTGCCATACTGAGACCAGATATATGTCATAGATGGTTCCAAAGTGCACCTGTCATGAAGAATAATGATGACATAATCGTATTAAACAAAATAACAGACTGTCATAAGAAGACTCAGAAACATGGAATATCAGGAGAGCAGGCGCTAAGGGAGACCTAATGTGCTGCAAAGGGGACCTGTCACATAGGGGACCCAATGTGCTGCAAAGGGGACCCCTCTTGACCTGTCACAAAAAGGGATCCAGCCCATCACAAAGGGGACCTGACCTGTCACAGAGGGAAATCTGACCCAGCACAAAAGGGGAATGTGACCAGCACAAAGGAGACCCAATGTGTCACCTAGTTACAGATCACTGCTGTATTACAAAGAACGACAATCTGTCAATGCCAAGACCCAAAAACAATAGCAGACTGTCATGATAAGACTCAGAAACATAGCATGCCAGGCAAGCATGAGCCAAAGGGGACCCAAAATGTCACAAGAGGGACCTGATCTCTCATAAATTGGACCCAACATGGCACAAGGGGTACCCGATCTCTCACAAAGGGGACCCAACATGGCATAGTTACAGATCCCCATTGTATTACAAAGATGACAACCTGTCATCCGAAGAGCCATAACAAGACCAGGTCAGGTGATGGTATAACAAAGAGGACCAGTCATGGCATACAGTGCCAGCCCATCATTGTATAACACAAAGCCTGCCATCACCCACACAGTGATATGTCAGGCACAGAGAGGACCTGTCATGTCACACACACAGCAGCCCCAGGGATGTCAGGCCAGGCAGGGTGACAATGGCAGCTGGCAGTCTGCAGTCCTAAGCCCAGTGTATGTGGGCTCCTCTCACCTCCTCTTGGTAGCCCCCAGCAGCTGACATCTCCCCGGCTCCGCTCAGGCCCCCGGCCTCGGACTCCAGGTCCCCGTTGAGCAGTGAGGGCCCCTCGGCCGATCCCCCGCTTAGCGCCGCCATCTTGAAGTGATCCGGAGGCGCGGGAGCGAGCACGAGAGACAGGCGCGCTCGCCCCTGTGCAGCCGGTGTTCTGTCATAATCCCCAACCTATCAAAAAATCCCTCCGCTTGTACTGCGCATGCGCGAGCGCGGGCACGAGAAAGGGCTTTCTTCTGCACGTCGGATTGCGACGTAAAAGCCATCTGAACTACACCAACTCCTCTTGCCGCCGCACCGCGCCTGCGCGGTCTTCGTGTAACACACGAAAATCCATTCCATCAAATTCTCCAACTGTTATGGCAGCAGTGCGCATGAGCGGGAATACCAACATCCCCTGTCACATCTTCCGACCGTCTCACACATAAACCAAAAGGCGATACATGGACAGTTAAAGTGGTGTTGCACACACAAAAAAAATATATAATTAAAATTCCTAAAAAAAAACATCTGGAATTTTTCTTTTTTTTTAAACTCACCTCTAAATGTCTGTTGCTAGGGGGTCCCTCATAGTCTGCCTCCTTCGGTGCCTGGGCTGGTGACATCACTTCCCTTCGGCGCAGAAAGGGCTCCCTCACTCCTGTCAGTCATCTAGGACATGTGACAGATGATTGCGCGGCCAATCACAGCGTGCGGCACTGCTCGCGCATGCGCAGTGGGTGCCCGGCTGTAAAGCCACAGCCGGGTACCCACAGTTAGAATGCCGGCGCCGCTGAGCGGAGGGGGGAAAGTGCGGGGCTTCGTTCCCCCGCATCGCTGGACCCTGGAACAGGTAAGTGTCCGATTATTAAAAGTCAGCAGCTGCAGTATTTGTAGCTGCTGACTTTTAATTTATTTTTATTTTTTTTAAGGGAAAATACAGTTTTATCATACCAGATTCAAAGCAATGAACTGGGAAGATAATGTACGGAACAATGTATTTGCAGAACTATGTTCACACTCGCATACATATCCACACATTGTTCTGTACATTATCTTGCCGGTTCAGGGGATGTGAGTCTTCCTGCGCAATCTGATAATAAGATTGTCATGTAAAAGGCATCAAATAGACCAACTGTTTTCACCGCCGCAGCACGCCTGAGCCATCAAATAGACCAACTACTCTCACCGCTGCAGCGCGCCTGAGCCATCAAATAGACCAACTACTCTCACCGCTGCAGCGCGCCTGAGCCATCAAATAGACCAACTACTCTCACCGCCGCAGCACGCCTGAGCCATCAAATAGACCAACTACTCTCACCGCCGCAGCACGCCTGAGCCATCAAATAGACCAACTACTCTCACCGCTGCAGCGCGCCTGAGCCATCAAATAGACCAACTACTCTCACCGCCGCAGCGCGCCTGAGCCATCAAATAGACCAACTACTCTCACCGCTGCAGCGCGCCTGAGCCATCAAATAGACCAACTACTCTCACCGCTGCAGCACGCCTGAGCCATCAAATAGACCAACTACTCTCACCGCCGCAGCACGCCTGAGCCATCAAATAGACCAACTACTCTCACCGCTGCAGCGCGCCTGAGCCATCAAATAGACCAACTACTCTCACCGCCGCAGCGCGCCTGAGCCATTAAATAGACCAACTACTCTCACCGCCGCAGCGTGCCTGAGCCATTAAATAGACCAACTACTCTCACCGCCGCAGCGCGCCTGAGCCATCAAATAGACCAACTGCTCTCACCGCCGCAGCGCGCCTGAGCCATCAAATAGACCAACTGTTCTCACTGACGCAGCGCGCCTGAGCCATAAAATAGACCAACTGCTCTCACCGCCACAGCGCGCCTGAGCCATCAAATAGATCAACTGCTCTCACCGCCGCAGCGCGCCTGCACGTCCTGCATATCACACACTTGACTCTCCATCTATCTCTTTTGATTTATGTGTGAAAGAGACAATCGGAAGATCAGACAGGGGATGTCAGTCTTCCCGTACACTGCTGCGATTTTAGTTGGAGTATTTGATAGGATTCTTTTAGCCTGTGATACGAAGGCCACGCAGGCGCGCTGCGGCACTGAGAGCAGTTGGTGTATTTGATGGCTTTTACGTGACAATCTGATGTGCAGAACAAACCCTTTCTTGTGCACATGCTCGTGCATGGCCAATAGACCCACCTATGACGCGGTTGGAGTTTTTGACAGGTTGCAGATTTTGGCAGAACACCGGTGTTCTAAAAAAATCCTTGCCTTATGCGAAGCCTTGACTGCGTCACTTCCGTTGAGGCTACGTCAGAAAACAGCTGTTCGCGCAGCCCCACCGTGCATGCACATGTTTTTCGGGTCCAAAAAAAAATGATAGACTCGAGCAGCGTGCCAGGTGATATATGACATCAGCAGGAGCACTGCGTCCAGTCCCGCCCTCGCCACTAACACACCCCCTAGGCTGCTCTGGAGAGAGGGACAGGCCTGTGCATAGCCATGTATTTGTCACTGGAGCTTGGATTGACAGAGCAGTGCCAGTGGGGGGGGGGGGGGGGGGGGGTGAATATCTGTCAGAATGTTGATCCCTGTGCCCAAGAGCTTGCAATCTATGACAATGGCCTACAATTTAGTTGCTAATATAAGAAGAGCTGTGTCTATTCTGATCTTCTCTGTCACTCTGTTATTTTGAAAAGTGTATTGTAGATAGAGCATGTCAAGCCGTAGCTGTGCTCCCTGGGGATATGCTGAGTAGGGACCCCTATCAAATCATTCTCTGTAGCTATTACCTTTTGTACCACCACCCCCTCCCTTTAGAATGTAAGCTCTATGAGCAGGGCCCTCCTGTACCTTTTGTATTGAACTGTACTGTAATTGTGTTGTCCTCCTATACATTGTAAAGCGCTACGTAACATGTTGGCGCTATATAAATTGTGTATAATAATAATAATAATAATAATAATAGGGATGAGCTTTCTGTTCAGGTCGAATACGAGTTAGACTCGAACATTGGCTGTTCGCCCGTTCATCGAAAACCGAACATTATGGACCGTTTGCACCAAATTTGAGCAGCGCGTAACAGCCCATAATGCCAATCATGGCTCAGGTGGACTAAGACAACGCCCCACACTATATAAGGCCGCCTGCACGTGGGCCTCCTGTAGTGTGTTGTTGGAGTGGATAGAGAGAGAGTCTCATTTAGATTGAGCAGCAGGGATGAGCTTTATGTTCGGGTCGAACATGAGTTCGACTCGAACATTGGCTGTTCCAGCGTTCGTCGAAATACGAACATTATGTGGCGTTCGCACCAAATTTGAGCGAAGCTTCATGCCCCATAATGCACTGCTCAAAAAAAATGCTCAAACTCATTTTCAGGAGAGCTAAAAAAAACTCAGGTATGAATGGCGTCTAAATTCACATTCAACATCTATGCAAAGCACGTATTTGTGCAAATGTTCATTGGAATGGAATACCAAATGCTCAGAAATTTCACTAAAGAAGTGTATGTACTTCTTTTTTTAAACACATTGCACCATTTTGGTCCAGAAGAAGAGAAGGTTAGACAGAAGAAATACTAAACCACACACATAACCAATTCCTAGACTGCAATATTTTTGTATTATCCTTAAAGACCTCCCTTCCACCTCAAAAAAAAATAAAAATAAAAATGTTTTAAGCACTAGAGCTTCTGGTAGTTTCAGAAATGATCCTTCAAAAGGGGTTGTAAAAGGAGATTTTTTTTTTTTTTAAATAACAAACATGTTATACTTACCTCCACTGTGCAGCACGTTTTGCACAGAGTGGCCCCGAACCTGGTCTTCTGGGGGTCCCTCGGCTGCTGTCTCGGCTCCCCCCCGCAAGTACTGCTCACCTTAATGCGAGCTCCCTCGCATGGTGTGGAGCACTTGCGGGCGTGCTCCCGTGATACAGCTGGCGGCTATAGCCACTCGCTGTATCCATCGGCCCCGCCCACCGGCACGCTGCATCATTGGATGTGATTGACAGCAGCACGAGCCAATGGCTGCGCTGCTTTCAATCCATCCACTCTAGCCAATCAACGGCCAGGGTGAGCAGCGAAGAGGACGTCAGGGGCTCGCGGGACTTTCGAGGGGTCAGGTAAGTAAAACGGGGGGGCGGCATTGTCAGATGTTTTTTCACCTTAATGCATAGAATGCATTAAGGTGAAAAAACTTTTACCTTTACAACCCCTTTAAGAAGAGTCAAACACATGGGTCCCCCACTGTGTTCTATGGATCCTCCTATTGTCTACTACATACAGGATATAGTAGTGATGTAGAGGCCGGTAAGGGGAACCATTGAACTCAAATGGAGGACCAGACCTCCAATACTTGCTGCGCAAGTTTAGAAAAAATCCCTTCAATATTTTGTCAGATTCTTCAGCACTTGAAGACTGCAGAGTTTGGACTCACCGCCCACAAAGGGGGGAAATATTCAATGGCCTAGATCAGGGATATGCAATTAGTGGACCTCCAGCTGTTGCAGAACTACAAGCCCCATGAGGCATAGCAAGACTCTGACAGCCATAAACATGGACACCCAGAGGCAGAGGCAGAGGCATGATGGGACTTGTAGTTTTGCAACAGCTGGAGGTCCGCTAATTGCATATCCCTGGCCTAGATCCATATTACCCTATTGCCGCCAGCATAACACATACAGTGCCTTGAAAAAGTATTCATACCCCTTGAAATTTTCTACATTTTGTCATGTTACAACCAAAAACGTAAATTCATTTTATTGGGATTTTATGTGATAAACCAACACAAAGTGGCACATACTTGTGAAGTGGAAGGAAAATAGTAAAAGGTTTTCCAATTTTGTTCACGAATAAATATGTGAAAAGTGTGGTGTGCATATGTATTCAGCTCTTTTATTCTGATACCCCTGACTAAAATCTACTGGAACCAATTGCCTCCAGAAGTCACCTCTTTGGTAAATAGAGTCCACCTGTGTGCAATTTAATCTCAGTATAAATACAGCTGTTCTGTGAAGCCCTCAGAGGATGGTTAGAGAACCTTAGTTAAAAAAAAAAAAAAAAAAAACACAGCATTTTGAAGGCCAAGCAACACACCAGACAGGTCCGGGATAAAGTTGTGGAGAAGTTTAAGGCAGGGTTAGGGTATAAAAATAAATATGCCAAACTTTGAACATCACACTGTTCAATTCATCATCCAAAAAATTAAGTTTTGTACATTTTGGAGTATGGCACAACTGCAAACCTACCAAGACATGAACGTCAAACTGACAGGCTGGGCAAGGAGAGCTTTAATCAGAAAAGCAGCCAAGAGGCCCATGGCAACTCTGGAGGAGCTGCAGAGATCCACAACTCAAGTGGGAGAATCTGTCCACAGGACAACTATTACTCGTGCATTCCACATATCTGGCCTTTTTAGTGGAAAGAAGAAAGCCATTCTTGAAAGAAAGACATAAGAAGTCCCGTTTGCAAGAAGCCATGTGGGGGACACAGTAAACATGTGGAAGAAGGTGCTCTGGTCCAATGAGACCAAAATGTAACTTTTTTACCTAAAAGCAAAAAGCTATGTGTGTCGGAAAACGAACACTGCACATCAACCTGAACACACCATCCCCACCGTGAAACATGGTGGTGGCAGCATCACGTTGTGGGGATGCTTTTCTTCAGCAGGGACAGGAAAGCCAGACAGAGTTGAAGGGAAGATAGATGGAACTAAATACAGGGCAATCTTAGAAGAAAACCTGTTAGAGTCTGCAAAAGACTTGAGACTGGGGCGGAGGTTCACCTTTCAGCAGAACCACGATCCTAAAACATACAGCCTGAGCTACAATGGAATGGTTTAGATCAAAGCATATTCATGTGTTAGAATGGTCCAGTCAAAGTCCAGACCTAAATCCAATTGAGAATCTGTGGCAAGACTTGAAAATTGCTGTTCACAGACACTCTCTATGCAATCTGACAGAGCTTGAGCTATTTTGCAAAGAAAAATGGGAAAAAAAATGTCACTCTCTAGCTGTGCAAAGCTGGTAGAAACATACCCAGAAAGACTTGCAGCTGTAATTACAGTGAAAGCTGGTTCTACAAAGTATTGACTCAAGAGGGCTGAATACAAATGCACGCCACGCGTTTCACATATTTATTTGTAAATCATTTTGAAAACCATTTATAATTTTATTTTCACTTCACAATTACAGTATGTGCCACTTTGTGTTGGTTTATCACATAAAATACATTTACATTTTTGGCTGTAACATGACAAAATGTGGAAAATTTCAAGGGGTGTGAGCACTTTTTCAAGGCACTGTATGCGTGGTGCCAAAAGGGTGGGCTTTAATGCCCACATGCCATGCTTAAGTGTCTGTGCTGAGAGCACGCTCACTGCACACTCCCAGCATAGAGACGGAGCTGTCAAAGCCAGGTCTTGGTCCCCACTAAGGATCAGTAGCTGGTGGGACTAACTCACATTTGCTTGACCATCTTGATGGCCAATCACAGTGGTCACATGATCACTGATTCCCCCCCCAGGCATTCAAAGGGATATGGGGGGGGAAGGTGGGAAGGGTTTAAAACGTGGTGAAAGGAAATACATTTTTTTACACAACTTGTTTTTGTTATGTGCAAAAAAATATTAGGAAATGTTTCAGAAAACATAAATTTTCCTAAATTTTCCTTTTTTTTTTCTTTTTTTAAGCCTATATCTAAATAAGCAGTTGAGCCTTATGAAACTCTTGACAGGTTAGAAGGGTAAAGGTAGCATAAAACCGTCATTATTTCATACAATGTAATCCCAGTTTGCAACTTTTTTTTTTTTTAACTCATCCACCCTTTTGCTATATAAAATATACAAGTGAACAGCAGTGATCGTTACCGAGCATTCACTGTTAATAACGGAAGCATAGTAAACAGTTTACTATGATTCAGTTTGCGAATGAACTGGAAGCCGCTCAGCATTCATTCATTGTCCAGTGCAGCAGAGGCTGCAGAGAAAGGGACTCAGGAATCTCTGTCCTCAGTCTCTTTCTCTGTCCCAAATGTGGAACATCAGGGGTCTGTTTAGACCCCTGATATTTCAACAAAGTGCCCCAATGAAGCTCCTAGTAATTGTAAAAAAAAAAAAAATATTGTTTAAAAAAAATAAATAACTACTGACACCATCCACTTTTAAAAGGTGACATTTTACTTACTATTTAGTTAGGACATGCTAGTTAAATTTAAAAGAAAAAAAAAAAGAGAGAAGAAGGATGGCAAAATCTTTCACGTTGTTCAGGTAGATTTCCACCTCTCAAAAGGTTGCCTACCGCTGCCTATAGTGTGTACTTGTATCAATCCAGAGCACCAAGTGTCATTTCTGTCTGATGCCTCAGTTCCTCTGCTATCTGTATAAGTCACTTCTGACAAGTCTTCCTTACACCAAAGAGGTAAAAAGGTGATGAGGAGTGAGCTCCAGCACACAGCTTGTGATTGACAGCCTTAGCTCTGTTCCTGTGTGCTGGAAAGCGTGTCCCTTGCATCCAATCAGAAAGTAGATATTTGCCAGCACACCACGGATGGACACAAAGTAGCGTCCAAACAGATAGTTTATTGCATGATCACAACACAAGGAAGGTGCAATGTTTCGGAGTCATGCAGGACCCTTTTGTCAGGCATGCGATTCCCTCCAATCAGCTCTCCTCACTGAGCTCTGTATAGTGTCATTTTTATCTCATCGACCCTTGCTTTCTGAAAGTTCAGACAAGCTGTATACATTCTGGGCTTTGACTGATGTAAAAGGAGAGGTGGCTGCATATAAACAGGTACATCTTATGTAGGAGGATTTTTCTTTTTCTGTGCATCACCCGAGGCCAATCCCTTTACTGGGTATGTGTGACTGTTTACAACCACTTTATTGAAAAAAAATGTATTGCCTTTACAACCACTTCAATAACTGTTACATAATGAAGCAATATCTAGGCCAGTGATGGCAAACCTATGGCACGCGTGCCACAGCTGGCACGCAGCGGCATCTCTGTGGGCCTGCAAGAGGGTACAGGACAGAGCTAGAGGTCTCTCTCTCCTCTCAGCCCCCCTCTCTCTGTCCCCCCTATCTTCCAGCTCACCCCTCTCTCAGCATCTCTCTTGCACCCCTTTTTCACTGTCCCTCCTCTCTCTCTCTTTTCTTTCTTTGTTCCCCCTCTCTCTCTCCCATGTCTCTCTGTCCCCCATCCCTCTTTGTTCCACCTCTCTCTCTCAGCTCACCCCTCTCTCAGCCCACCTCCCTCTCTCAGCCCACCTCCCTCTCTCTGTTCCCCCTCTCTAAGCATTTCTCGCACCCCTCTCTCTGTACCCCTCTCTCAGCATCTCTATTACACCCCTCTTTCTCTGTCACCCTCCCTCGCTCTGTTCCCCCTCTCTCTCTCAGCACATCTCTCACATCCCCCTCTCTCTCTGCCCCCCGTCTCTCAGCATCTTTCTCACACCCCTCACTCTCTCCGTCACCCCCCCCCCCCCCCCCTCTCACACATTTCACACACACACTTTCGCTCAGCCCCCTCTCTCGCAAATTTCCGTGTTGGCACTTTGCAACACAAAACCAACGTATTTATTTCAATTTGGGCACTCAGGCGCAGAAAGGTTCGCCATCACTGATCTAGGCTGTCCAAGTCTTGGGCATTGACACTTTTTGTACATGAATGGACTCACCTTTTTTGAATGTTATTAGAAAGATACTATAAACGCAACACTTTTTATTTAATCTTTTTATGTATACCACAGTATTGGGGATATTTGCGAGTGCTGCTAAAGTATGGATTTTTTAATTAAATTAGGATATCTGTGTAGTTTTCATGAAATATGTAGCACTTGGCAAAGTTTTTTTTCCATATATTTAATATCTAGGATGTGGCATCAAAGGATTAGGCTACATACTGTTTATTTTAATAGCTATAAGCTATACGAGTTTGTCTGCCTTGAACAGTTTTCATCTAGGTCTGCAAGTATATTTAAAAAATAAAACCAAGGATGGATCGAGTTAAGTGCAAGATCTTCAGTTTCTGAATCTTTAGTTGCTGGCTTAAGGATCCCAGGACCTCAAAGAGGTTTTCAAGTGAGGAACGGTTATATAACAAACTCCCTGTGACCATAGATAGTTGGATTATCATTTGGCCATGTTGGAAAAACACTATAGATAATAATGTAGAAGTAAGAAGTTTTCCATTACCATATATACTCGAGTATAAGCCGAGGCACCTAATTTTACCACAAAAAAAACTGGGAAAACGTATTGACTTTAGTATAAGCCTAGGGTAAGAAATGCGCAGCTACTGCAAGTGGAAAAGAGGGTCAACAATGCCCATTTTCATGCCTCACTGTGCCCATTTGCAGCCAGAGGTTCCCCCGAACTTTAAACTCTGTAGTTAAGGGTTCCTAGATGCCCCCCTAGCTGCCAGAACACACCATGGGGTCTCTGGACCTAAAGCGTCTCGAAATGACATTGCTGCAGATGGACAAAGTTGACCGACTTTGGGGCCCCGTACCTTGGGGCCACTTGGTGCTAGGAACCCCTAATTTGGTGTTCCTAGCTCCAAGTGGCTCCAAGATACGGGGCCCCAAAGTCGGTTCAGAAAATTTCATTCTCTGCTGCAGAAGTGCTTGACTCGAGTATAAGCCGAGGGGAGCATTTTCAGCACACAAAAAAAAAAAAAAAAAAAAAGAAGGTCTGAAAAACTCTCACACACACACACACAGGACTTATATTTTAGAATGTATCACATATTTTATTTAAACCATTCTTTCCTTACCCAGTAGAGAAGTGCAAAAAATAATGAGGATGTGCAAAGCACAGCTACCAATCAGCATCCATTCCCCACCAATCCAACTTGAGTAAACTGAAAAAGGGATTGGCTGTTATGTTGAATGCACTCTACCCATCATCACTGGTCTTTGCACTACCTCAATGAATAGCCTTGTTAATATTCATACAGCAATGATTTGGCAGTCTTTGGAGGGAAAAATAAAAAATAAAATAAAAAAAATAAAAGGACAAGTCCCAGTTTATTTAGAGTCCTCTGTGTAACTACCCAGGCATCGGTGGGGTGAGATGTCTGCAGGAAGCTTCCAATGCCATTCTTTCCTGGCTGGAGATATCCATCAAGCTTTAGATGTAAGAGCAAGACCACCAAACTGGATAATACAGGTCAACAGAGCTGAGCCAAATCACGTACTTCCCCGAGTCTCTCAGAATCCACTATTGATATTTCAATGGTTTCATCCCACCCCACTATATCTCAAGAGCTAGAAGAAGGCGATTTAACCCATGAGTATCTAACCAATACTGACCAATCATTTTTGGATGGATAATTCTTTAAAAAGGAGCTATTTCTTCTTCATTGCTCTCTTGCCTTCACCCTTTTTGGGTGGTCCTTTGCCACGGAGCTGGCGGAGTCGTCTCATTTCTTCCTTGAAATCCTCATGTTCATCCCTACAAGAAGATAAAAGTTAGATGAGCCCGGCACTAATTTTTACCAAGGGGGTCTCTATGATGTATATCAATTCATAGAACCCTCAACTAACTCCACATAATAAAATAATAAATTACATGTAAAAGCACTCACTGCGTGATCTGCATTCTTGTGTACTTATGACTTGGTATAAGGAAGCATTAGGATCCTTTTGTAGCTCCAGCCTTGATGGAGGGTATGTACATCCAAAAATGACAGCTCTTAAAGCGGTTCTGCACTGTGTTTTTTTTTTGGGGGGGGGGGGGAATACAATGCCAAGGATTACTAGGTAAATTGGGGGACTCACGTGTTCCATCTTTTTAATCAATAGCAGCTGGTTTTCCTCCAATAAAATTATTTATATAATTATTTTCTGCTGGGGGCCATCTTGCCTGTGGGCATGTGAAACCCCACAGGCACTTTAGATGGCCCAGCATGCACCGCCGTTACTGCGCCGAGCTTGCGCAGTAATGGCAAAGTGCAGCTCACGTTCTCCAAAATCTCGCGAGATGTCGGCACGTCTGCCGACATCTCGTGAGATTTCGGAAGATGTGGCCGAAATCTCGCGAGATTTCGAAGATGTCCGCACTGACTCCTGGGAACAATGACACCAGATGCCAGGAGACAGTGCGGCCTGACGACGATCGACGCAGAGACCCCGCCCACCGCCGCAGAGACAGAGGACAGGAAGTCAGCGATTATCAAGGTAAGTGGAAAAAAAAAAAAAAAAAAAAAAACACATTTCATTTAGTACTCTTTGCCTGATTTGGAAGACTTGGAGACTTACTAAATGAAATGTGTGCAGAACCGCTTTAAGAACAGCCCCCCCCTTTTTTTTCCAAGGGACCAAAAGTAAATTGGACAATTGAATCAAAAGCAAAGTGCCTGAAAATGGGGGGGGGGGGGGGGGGAACTGTGTATAAAAATGGTTGCAGTTCATAAAACTTGTACTTGATATTTATGTTCAACCCCTTGAATTAAAGCTGAAAGTCTGCACTTCAAAGTTATTTGGATTGTTTCCTTTAAAATTTTATTCTGGTGGCATACAGAGCCAAATATATATATATTTGGCTCTGTATGCCTCCAGAATAAAATTTTAAAGGAAACAATCCAAATAACTTTGAAATGCAGACTTTCAGGGTTGACTGGGAGCCGTTCTCCCGGTGGAAGAGTGCATGGAGTTAGAGGAGAGCCGCGGTAAACCACGCTGTAACAGCTTACACTGAAACTGTCTCCGCTCACTCTCACACAGCCCCGGCTCCTCCTAACCCCACACCTGTAATAGGCAGAACGCGGGTCCAATGCTGGGATGCATTCTGTCTATTACAGGTGTGGGGTTAGGAGGAGGCAGGGCTGTGGTAGTGTGAGCAGTGCGGAGACAATTTCAATATAATCGGTTAGTGTGTTTTACCGCTCGGTGATCCCGCGGCTCTCCTCTAACTCCAGTCATGATCCAACACCAGCCACCCCTCTCACTTCCTCCACCTTGGCAAGGCTGCAATGGGGGGGGGCGCTGCAAGGCTGCAATGGCCTGAGGTGGGGGGGCGCCGGAGCCGAACAGCGCCGATCGTTAGCGTTCAGAAATGCACGGAAAGGCCCGAGAACTGTTTGGCTGACCTCGGCAAAGCTTGTGAACGGAGACTTGGTGAGGTCAGCCAAAGTGTGCACGGACCTTTTCGGACGTTTCCGAGGCTCTCCGGCGCCCCCGCCTCTGGCCGCATGCAGTATTGCATCCCATTGAAGTCAATGCGGAACTAATTATTTTCGCTTCCATTGACTTCAATGGGAAAACTTGCTTTGATATGCGAGTGCTTTGGATTACGAGCATACTCCTGGAGCGGATTATGCTCGTAATCCGAGGTTCCACTGTAATATATATTCATTCATCAGATTAAATGGTTTTGATCACAAAACAAAAAAAGAAGGTTAATTACTGCCTGGTCATGATGGATCACTGCAAGTGGGGCCTATGTAGACTATGGCTAAAAAAAAAAAAATGAAATACCCAGCAAAATGGCTGAGTTCAAGTGAAGGGCTTGGTTAATGCTACATCATCATTTTTTGTTCCAGTAGGACCACTCTAGTGTCCCTGTGCACACAGCCAGCTCCATAAAAGACATACTGTAGTCTAACCGCTTTTGTTCCCACCAATTTGAGTGGCCTGCACAGAGACCTGTCCTCAACCTTTCCGATTCATCGAAAATAAAATTTGTGAGCCAGGTCTCCTTATCAAACATCAGTATCGGAACTCACAAATTCTATTGGGCTAAACGGGCACAATATCTCACAGACCTACACCGAAATCTTACGGAATACCCTTCCCAGAATAGTGCAGGCTGTAATTGCCACAGAAATGGGAGGACAAATCCACATTTGGAGTGATACCTATGGTTTTGGAGTGGGATGTCAACAAGTTCATATAGTCGTGATTTTGGCTATATAGTGTATATGAGCATTTGTTTATGTCAAAACAGTTTTTCCACTATAGAAGTAATGTAATGTCAAATGCAGTTGGAACGAGTAGCTCAGTAGGAAGCTAGAAGAAACTCAAAACTGATCACAAAGCCAAGCTAAAAACGCCCAAAAGAGCGATACACAACCCTTTAGAATCTTCAGATGCAACAATACGACAATACCACGACGAAAAAAGCTCTGGCAACCATAATTTATCATGTTTATGGTACAAGTTGGAAAAAAACAGACATCACTAGTAGATGCAACACAAATAACAAAATCATTTCTCTTTGCCAACATTACAAAGCAAGACACACGACTTATAGAGTGTGATCTGACATCAAGTTATGCACAATATAAACACTCCAGGTAGCCAAATGTTTTATTTATTCATACACCAGACTTTTAAATCTGAAGGAGGAACATTTCATAGTTTTACACTCAGAGGCATGTTTTAAAAGAGACAAAGATTTGATTTGCCGCTTTGGCTCCTGACAAAACAGCCGTGGATTTTTCTGTGTGAATTCCAAGTCTCTGTAACATTCGATGTACAAGGCAATATTACATTTGCGGTTTTGAAAAGGTGAATCACTGAAGCTGCTCAATCATCTAAGGCCACCGCACTGAAAATGAGGAATTTATATGAACATATAGAACTGTATACAGTAAATATATCCTGTGAGACAAAGCTTACTGAATCCAAAGGAGGGTCAATTGGAAGCTATGCACGTATACCAAGGCATAATCCAATCAGGCATAACAATATGACCGGTATGTGAATAACACTTAGGTCATTACAATGATATATGAAAGTGGCTGGAATATATTCAGCAGCAAGTAAAAATGTTGTCCCCGAAGTTCATTTTTGGAAAACCGAAAACAAAAAATGGGCAAGACAACTGGGTCTGAGCAACTCCAAAACTGCAGCTCTTGTGAGAGGTTACTGGTCTGCAGTGGTCAGGACCTACTAAAAGTGGCCCAAGGAAGGAAATATGGTGAACCAGTGACAGGATCATGGGCACCCAAGGCTCACTGATGCACGTGAGAAGCCAAGGCTAGCCTGTGTAGTACGATCCAATAGAGCTACCGTAGCTCAAATGCAACAGACCAGTCAAGATGCCCATGCTCACCAGGTTACACAACAAAAACGCCTACAAAGGGCCCATGAGCATCAGAACTGGACCATGGTGCAATTGAAGAAGGCGGCCCAGTTCGATGAATGACATTTTCTTTTACATCATGTTGATGGTGCTTGTGCATCGCTTACCTGGGAAAGAGACGACACCAGGATGTACGTGATGTAAACCATAGGGCATGAGCGGAGGCGGACCGGAAGCGACACAATAGGAAATCAAGTATTTGGTTCCATGCATGATTACAAAGTGCATTATGTTTATACAAGTGTGATTGCATTCAACATTAGTCTCATCTGACAATAACCCCTTTTTCCATGTGGCATCAGAGTCTTTAAAGGTGTGTTTAAGGTGGTCAGATAAGACCAAAAATTAATTATTTGGCCTCAACACCAAAGAATACGTCTGGCGGAAATCCAATACAGCGCACCATCTAAATAACACCATTCCTACAGTAAAGCATGGAGGTGGTCTTATCCCATTATGGGAGTGTTTCTCTGCATCAGGGACTGAAGCACTTGTCAAGATAGAAGGAAAAAATGGATGGGGATAATACCATCAAATTCTTGAGGAAAATCTGCTGCCCTCTGCCAGAAAGTTGTTAATGGGAAGAAGGTTTACCTTCAAAACATGACAATGACTCAAAAGCACACAGCAAAAAAGATCACAGTGGTTGAAGGAGAAAAAGGTGAATTTTCTTGCATGGCTTAGTCAGAGCCCAGACTTAAACCCCATTGAAAATCTGTGGAATGACTTGAAGACTGCAGTCCACAAACAGTCACCATCAAATTTAAATGAACTTGAGCAGTTCTGCAAAGAAGATTGGCCAAATATTGCAAAGTCTAGATGTTCAAACTTAAAGCGGTTGTATAGTCAAAAAAAATGTACTTTTACCTACAGGTTAACAATAACAAGGCTTACCTGTAAAAAAAAAAAAAAAAAAAAAAAAAAAAAAAACTGTATGGTTTAGGAGATATTCCCCTTGCAATGAGCCGCTGACTGCAGCAGCGCATGCGCACGGGGGATTCTCGGCTGAAAGCCCAGCAGAATCCGGACCTTGCCGGGAAGAAGTCTCCCGTGCGAATGCGCGGGAGTGAAGACATTGCGGCTCCAGCCACTCACAGCGCTGGAGTCGCGATATCCGGAAGACAGGCCGAGGCAACGTCAGTTACCTCGGCGTGGACCAGGTGAGTTACCGACGCCTCGTTCTAAGGTAAGTATTTCAGAATGAACTAGTATGCGGTGCATACTAGCTCATTATGCCTTTTCCTTTACAGGTGTATAAAAAAAATAAAAAAAAGGGGGGTCAGCAGCAGGTTTACTCCCGCTTTAAAGGAGACATATCCCAACAGACTAAAGGATGTAAATAAAGCAAAAAAGGTGGTTCAACAAAATACTGACAGAAGAAGGGGTGATCCTTTTTCCAATCAGTGATTCCATTTTTGATTTTTTTTTTTCTCTCACATGTTGGTGTTCTATCTTTCACTTGGCTATATATATATATATATATATATATATATATATATATATATATATATATATATATATATATATATATATATATATATATATATATATATATATATATATATATATATATATATATATATCTATATATATCTCTTTGCCTGGAGTAGTCCACTAGCAGCGCAACACTTTCATTAGCATCCAAGGTAAGCATGTTGCCTCTTTCACAAGTTGCCAGAAGTGATACTGTGGCGACAGGGTGATTTTAAAATGGAAACCAAATAAATAGAAAAGATTACTCTTCCAACCATAAGGTTAACAGTTATTTTATAGATAGATACACAGATATAAAAAATGTAAAAAAAAAAAAAAAAAAAAAAAAAAAAAAAAGACATAATGTATTGTAAGTTACCTAAAGAGACCCATAGATCTCAAATTGCGCATCAGTGGGTTATAGATATGGTGTGGTGGGTACCAGTCGTAGACCTCTTTCCTTTTGGCCAATGGCTGCTCGCTAAAGAGCTTCACTACTTTCATAGACTTGCTATCTGTTGGACGTACAACCTCTCCGAATATCCTGGCGCTCAGACAGGTCATGCGAAAAGCATAGTTCGACAAGTTGGACATGGCTGGATTGCTGTGATCTCTCCCTATGGGAAACATAAGACATTAATAATAGATACTGTATGACTATACATTTAAAGGGGTTGTAAACCCTCATGGTTTTTCACCTTAATGCATTAAGGTGAAAAACCTTTTGTACTACAGCACCCCCCCCAGACCCCCCCCCCCCTTTTTCTTACTTGAGCCCGATCCTTCCAGCAATGGCGATGAGCACAGCAGGACCAGCCGCTGTCTCGAGAGCCCCATTGGATAGATTGATGGCAGCCATTGGCACCCGCTGTTGTCAATCAAATCCAGAGATATAGGGGGCGGACCGAGTCCTGCTGTCTGTGCCAAGGGACGCAGCAGCAGGACTCGGGAGCTTTTGCCCCCATAGAACGCGGCTCTACGTGGCGGCACTCAAGAAGAAGAGGAGCCAGGATCTCAGCGGGGGGACCCCAGAAAAGTTGGATCGGGCCACTCTGTGCAAAACCCTTGCACAGAGGAGGCAAGTATAGGCATGATGATTGTTATAAAAAATTAATAATTAAAAAAACACAAAGCTTTACAATCACTTTAAAGTTACAATCCAGACAGCTTGAAATCGACTCAAGGGACACAAACTGTCAGATGTACATTTACAATTTTAATTCCAAGATTTATTCCATGCAGCAGGCTGCCTGCTAATATAATGCCTGTGGTTGCCAGTAACCTTATCTTCTAAACCACCCTGAATTAGAACATGGGGAGATATAAAGCTGAACTCTGAGCACAAAATCTTTAATTTATTCCTAAATAGTCATAAATGATAGAAATGTGCACTAAAAGCCTTTTGCAAACTCAGATATTATCTTGTAAACATAGCAGTAACATCACCACTAGGCTGTGTATGAGAGAATGGATTTGTGGGGAGGGCCCAGCAAGTCTCACCAGGTCTCACCCACTACAAGCTGCCTGCAGGAAACTACAGAAGGGGGCGGAGACCAGACCAGTCACCGTGAACAATGAGAGAGCAGCAGTGAGCGGTCTATTACAGGAAGTTCCTGCACAGAGGTGAAGTTTCACACTGGATTTCTGCCCTGATCTGGAAGAAAAATCCAAAGTATACTAAGATTCAAGTATGTATTCATCCATTTAGACATGTTCAGCTTTTTGTTAAGTTATTTTAAACCTCCAATGACAAATAATAAAAATGTGCAACATAAATCCTAATTAAATGCAGTCACCTCTCACACGATGTCCTGTACAAACTGCCTTTAATTTAATGCATGAGTACTTGAGTTCCAGGACCTGCCATCAAGCTTGCAGACTATTAATCGAGTCACTTCCAAATAATGCTGACTGGTGTTTTCTTCATCAGTTTGTCACTAATCTGTCAACATTCGAGCAGAGCGGCGGCCCAGACTGAAAAATGATGAGAACGCAGGTGGGGCCTCTAAAAGGCGTTTAGGGAGATTCCTGTCACGTCAATAAAATTCAGAAAATTGACAAGCATTAAGCTAAATTTTCTTTCAGCAAGCACTCACGGCGTATTTTCATTCCATGCGTCAGACAGGCAGGGCGGCATAGTGAGCTAAATAAACAGTCCATGTAAAACTGAAGGATTATCCTAAAACGGCCCAAATCAGGAACCAATTACACACCTTTCTTGCATCATACTGCACCAAAAATAAAAAAGGGACCTTCACCAGAAAAAGAGTGCATGGGAATGTATGAGCTCTATTGAATGAGGCATTGGGGTTGAGTTACTGAAGGCAAAACAGACTGTGCTGAACTTTGCAAGTTGCACTAATTTTCCCCAAGTTTGTGAAGCTTCACTCTATAAAAAATACCCAATCAGGTGCAAAAAAAAAAAAATAATAAAAAAAAAAAAAAAACACAGAATTTCTTTTGCTTGCACGTGATTGGATGATGGAAGCCACATTCCCTAAACTCTGGTGAGAATGAGTGCAACTGCACAGTCTATATGCCTTTAGTAGATTCAGGCTGATTTCAGATGGGCGATATATCCCCCTTTTTTTTTTTTTATGAGACATTTATAGTTGTTTTCTATGGAATCGCTAACTGGCTAATTTCTCAGCAATTTGCGGTTCAGTTACTCAGTGATTGAGCTTCAGCAGTGTTCTATGTTTGCAACAATCACTCTTCACTCACCTCTATGGGCTTAGCTACAAATCGCTGAAGGTGAAAAGATTGTGGCAGAGCACACCAAGCCAATGATGAAGCATTAGTTAGGCTTGTAGCAGCAACAAATCGCGACTTAGTGACAAGTTGCCAACGACAATAGCAAATTAATCCCTAGATTTACCAAACTGCTGTAATTGCTAAAATTAGCACTTTGCAGCAGTGATTGATGCAGCTGGACAGTTATAATTACAAATAAAATTACAGAAAAAAAAAAAAAAAAAAGAAGAAGGGTAGACAGATGTACTAACCAAAATGTTTAATCAAGCCAGCTTGTGATCGTCACACCCATGCCACACTGCGGAGCAATGTAGGTGACCCTAGGCCCCTTTCACACGGGTTGCCCAATCAGGACCACCAGTCAGTTTTTCAGGCAGACCTGATCGGACCCTCCAGTCTTTCCTATGGAGCGGTGGACGTCAGCGGTGACACGTCCGCTGACACCCGCCGCTATCCGATTCTATCCTGTCCACAAAATCCAAATAGATGGTGGTCTTATTTTCCATCAATCTGGCAAATCAGATTGGATATAATTGGATGAAAATGGACAGGCAGTCCGTTTTCACCTGATTTCCCCATAGAGTAGAGCGGAACTGGGTCCATCTCTGCTCTGCACACTGAGCCGACACAGACCTGTCAACTGCCTGCTCAGCATAGCGATCCCCCGCTGAGCAAACAGAGTTCATCAGGCGGAGGAGCCCCTGTGAAAGGGGCCTTACTTTTTCCGCTAGGCCCCTTTCACACAGACGTTCTGAACGGGTCCGCCTGTCAGTTTTTCAGGCAGACCCGATTGGAATCTAGATTCTTCTCTATGGAGCAGCGGGCGTGAACGGACATGTGTCCGTTTACACCTGCCTACATCAGATCCGCCACAAACAGATGGATGAGGATACATTCCCCATTCATCCGGCGGATCAGATGGCAGTTGGGTGTATACGGACAGGCAGTCCATTTACATCTTGCGGCCCACAGAGGAGAGTGGTCTGTATCCATTCTGCATGAGTGGACCAGACACGGATCTGTCATTCGCCTGCTCAGCGGAGAGATCCCCTGCAGACCAAGCGGATCGCAGAGGCAGCCCACCCCATGTGAAAGGGGCCTTACAGGTAAGCAATGCGGCTTGGCTACTGATCCTCCCTTAGCTAGCTGACTAAATGATGACAGCGCAAGAGCATTAGGAGGTCTGAAGGTGCATTACATTAACGGCACTGTGCAATGCAACCCAGCCTGGCTGGTTCACAATGGTGAGATTGTCTCTCTCAGTTCAGCTGTGCAAAAGATTGTAGCATAACAAGATGCAATTAAAAATTTGGTATTTGCCATCAGCAGTATTTATAACACATACACACTTAAAGTGTCATGATTTTACTAAAAGTGTATCTAAATCTAGGGGAAAAAAATAAATAAAAAAAAGTTACAAATACTGCAGCTGCTGACTTTTAATAATTGGACACTTACCTGTTCCAGGGTCCAGCGATGCGGGGGAATGAAGCCCCGCTCGTTCCCCCCTCCACTCGGCAGTGCAGGCAATCTAACTGTGGGCACCCGGCTGTGGCTTCACAGCCGGGCACCCACTGCGCATGCGCGAGTGGCGCCACAATGTCATCTGGGACCTGTCACGTGTCCCAGATGACTGACGGGAGGGAGGGGGCAGAGCTGTAACCTTCCTGCCGTATACTTTGGAAAAGAACCGCATATCCTTGCTTCCTCGTGTCTTATGGTCTTTGGATATCATAGTGGGTTTTTCACATCATTAGAGGCTGAAGAGCAGTTATTGTTTATGATCAGAGAGACCAAATCCTGGTGAACTTGATGTAAGAAAAAAGGAACAGCAAGACACAGCTTTGTGCTAAAAGAAAAGGGATGCTTTCCAGGAGTCTTCATGTTTCTCTGTACTGGGGAATCAGTACCTCTGGGTCTGAGCTGTGGACAGAATCTAAATAGCCAATCAGAACTTCTGCCTGTACCTAGCTCCCACCATATGCCTGAAAGTGGAGATCATTTAGCAAGCCTAAAAAAAATAAAAAATAAAAATAAAAAAAAAGGAAAAAACAGTCCTGAAAGGCAAGTACACTATATGGCCAAAAGTATTTGGAAAGCCCTCCTATGAACTGGCATGACCTCAGCCCTATGGAACACCTTTGGCAATCACTGGAACACAAACAGGTCTACTCAACCAACATCAGTAACTGAAATCCCTATTGTCTTCTGGCTGAATGGGCACAAATTTCCACAGACGCACTCCAAAATCTCATTGAAAGTCTTCTCAGAAGAGTGGAGGCTGTTGTAGTTGCAAGGAGGGAAGGGGAGGGCCAACTTCATATTCATGTCTATAGTTTTGGAATCCGGTTTACAACAATCTCATATAAGTCCAACGGTTAGGTGTCCACCAACTTCCTATATATTTCTGCAGGTTATGGTGATCTTAGCGCCAGGTTAGAGCCATTTCATTGAATGGTTTAGTTTGCATCCAGTTCAGTTACTAAACTTTCCTATACATGTTTTCCAAAAATCTAGCATGCAGAAGTCTGCACCTGATATGTGTTCTGCTTAAAGTGATAAAAGACAAACAAACATAGATCTATACTATAAAAGTTAACGGAAAAAATAAATAAAAAAAAATTAAAAAAGAAAGCAGACTCAATGGACCAGTCTTTTTCTGCGGCCTCGTTTCTACGTTAACCACTTGCCTACTGGGCACTTTGAATGACAATTGCGTGGTCATGCAACACTGTACCCAAACAAAATGTTTATCATTCAAAAAAAAAAAAAAAAAATTGTTTTTCTTAGTTTTTCTAAATAAGTACATTTTCTCATTCACTGATGTGATCATTCGCCTCTGTGCAGTTGGTTTTGCATAGATCCTCCTCTTCTGGGGTCCCTCAGCAGCGCTCCTGGCTCCTCCTCTCCTCGAGTGCCCGGTTGGAGAGCCGCTTTCCCTTTGGGCACTGGTGCGGGCGAGCTCTCGTCTCCTGCATCCATTGACAAACAGCAGGACTCGGCCCTGCGTCATTGGATTTGATTGACAGCAGCGGGAACCAATGGCTGCGCTGCTATCAATCTATCCAATCAGGACCCAAGGCACCGGCTGGAGCTGGTGTGCTCATCCCCGTCGCTGGAAAGACCGGGTTCAGGTAAGTAAAAGGAGGGCTCTGGGGGGGGCTGCTGCATCACAGGAGGTTTTTCACCTTAATACATAGAATGCATTAAGGTGAAAAACCTTGAGGGTTTACAACCCATTTAAAGCAATATTTATGCTTACTGGGCACTTATACCCCCTTCCTGCCTGTTTTAAAAAAAAAAAAAAAAAAAAAAAAAAAAAAAAAAAAAGACCAGAAGCTCTCTCCACTAGATTAGTCTGTGAACAGTGAACAGGCTGCAGTCATCCCAAACAGATAGCTATATGATGGCATCACGAATATCCCCTGGGAGAGAGTAAAGAACTCTTTCTTTTCTGTCTGATCACTGACTAATACGCATTTACGTGACCCGCCTGCAAGATAGTGAGACCCCTTTCTCTTCCTTGCAACTACTGAACCCCAAATTTGTCCTGAAGAAGTGTACAACGAAACGCATAGACGCATTAGGGCTCACATCATATAAAGATTGTTGTTATCTGTATATACGATTTTTATCTATATTTCTTTCATGTCTCTGGTCTTTGTACTTTATGTATTTTTCAATAAATGTTAAAAAAAAAAAAAATTGTTCTCCCAGTGTTTGTTGTGCCTTTAAAGTCCAACCACAGGTGTTCTCTGGAATCTTTTTCTTTATTATTTCCCCAGAGAAGCATGTGACTCACTCCATGTGGAAGCGTGGACTGCTGTACTGATAAATGATGTGTGAGCACTGCTCAGTCCTGGAGTATGGTGAGCCCAGGCAACTTAATCATGAGGGAGGGGCTATGACAGTAGGGGCTTATAGGAAGTGGGCTGGATGATACTGTGTCATTCAAGTGGTAATGTCACTGCTGGGGGCAACTCCACACAAAAAGGAAGGAATATTGTATTTTTTTTATTTTTACTAACCCAAAACAGCATTTAAAATACAATGCCAGAATTCAACTTTTAAAGATTAATTCCCAGGTATGGAATATTTTTTTACAAAATTGCATTAGTTTAGCTTGGACCAATGTAACCATCTATATACCATAACGGGCCGATGTCCCTGGAAGCTGGAAATCACAGAAGTAAACACCGCTATTCTAGCGATCTCCACATGCTTCCGAGTCCCATGGCGAGCGGCTGACCTAATGCACTGTGAACAAAGGGGGGGGGGGGGGGGGGTCGACCACTCAGCACAGGCCATTTAAAGAACGCTTTTCTGAATAATGCAAAGCATTCTCTGATTGGACAAGGTGGGACAGTGACATCAGGATGCATCAGGCCACTCAGCACAGGACCTGGAAGAAAGTAGAGCTCACTGCAGTAACAGCATCAACTTCAGTGTTTCCCAGCTTCCATGTGCATCAGTCAAGTATGGGATAGATAGATATATTTAGATACATACAGAATTACATTGGTCCAAGGGGGTAGGGGAGGATTGAGGTCTGGGCACAGTACCTATGGGGGGGGGGGGGTTTGGAATTCTATTTCAACCTTTTTCCCTTCAAGTGTTTTAGTTATCCATGTTTGTACAGTAAATTGAAATAGAGAGGCTGCCTTCTATGAGCAGACACTATGCTGTGGGACAGAGCTGTTTAAATCTCAGAACTGGATGGACAACAATCCTCCAGCTCAGTTCACCACGGCAATCTGATCCAGAAGTGGGAGCGGTTACCTGTCAAAATCAGGTACCCACCAAAAAGTGCCAAATGCAGCAGTGGGGGGGGGGGGGGGGGGGGGTGTTGCAAACAAGTGGAACTTCCCCTTTAAGCTTTGAAAATTAAAGCTAGAAACTCCAGACTTTTAAATTCCCCTTAATCTAGTAAAAATGGTGCATGAAAATTGCTTGTAATCATCTCCAGAACACATTGCATCCTGTGCCAGCAATACATCATTCTATTATACCAAAAAGTGATATTAATGTGGCTGTGAACCTCAGACATGAAATATGGAAAAAAGCATATCCTTCTATATTGTATACTTACCGCTCTCCAAAACATAGGAGGGGGTTATTTACTAAAGGAAAACCCACTTTGCACTGAAAGTGCACTTGGAAGTAAAGTCCCTGTAGATCCGAGGGGGACATGCAAGAAAAAAAAAAAAAAAAATAGCATTTTAGCTTGCACATGATTGGATGATAAAATCATCAGAGCTTCCACTCATTTTAGATCTACCCCTTAGATTTAGGCCCCATGCACACGAGACGCAGATGCAAACTCTGCTGAACGCGTGTTTTAAAAAGCAGAAACCTGCGTTTAAAAACGCGCGTTTTGCTGTGTTTTCATGCCACGTTTAGACGCGTTTGCGTCTATAAGCATTTGTAAAGATAACATCATATAGACCCTCCCCAAGCTCAGAAAGCATGTATTAACTATTTAACTTGAATGTGCTGCCCTACGCGTGCCAAAGAACCTTCCACAACTTTTCAGGCAATGAGCTTCGCCCAGCAAAATGTACATCTGCATTTGGGGTGCCATTAAGAATAGCACAAGTTTGTAGCACGTTCCCAGAACACACAGGTGTGAATTGGGGCAAAACATCTAAGCGGTGCATTTTACACGTGTCTAAGGTGTGCTACTTTCTTTTAACACATCGCACAGGTGTGCACACTCTATGGCTGGACATTAGGGTGCAGAGCGGATCTGTTCAGCACTGCTGTGCGGTACATACAGCGGTGCAATCTGGTACCAATCAATCATTCTCAATGTCATTCCAACACACCTTCCTAGCGCACTTGTTCTGTAGTAAAGAATTGCCACCCGCACACTTCAGTTTGTGGTGGTACATTGGGTAAGGCAATATGCCTTTATTGAACACACCACAGCTGTGCTGGTATGAAAGGAACTTTTATCTCTTCTTGCAAGACATTCCCTTCCACAGCAGCTAAAGATCCATGATTTATAAATATGGATAATTCATTGACATAACCCCCCCCCCCCCTCTACCAACCCAAAAACAAAGTAGGTGCAAAGCCTGTCCCTATAAAGATGAATACACCCTCAGGAGTGCCAAAAGGAGCTACAGAACGGGAAAGAGCCACTTTCTTACCTGAATGACCTCTCTATAGCTCCATGCAGCCTGTCCGACCCGGAAGCAGTCGCACGATCTCCGGGGTTATGTCAGTGCACGTGGCGCATGCGCAGTGAGCTCCGGCTGTCAATTAGCGGCCCGCCCACTGCAAAGCGTGCCTGCAGAGCGGCGGAGGTTGCCAGGCGATGGAGTTCCCGCCCACACTGCGTTTCGTGACGTCAGGGTGCGAAAAAAGCCGGAGGAGATGGAAGGTTGTTCTGTATGATAGGGTGATGTGTATGTAGAATACATTGCTCCTTGCGAAATCTAAGAAAAAATGTTTCCGTTTGATAAATGACTCTGATTTCTAATAAAAAATAGTAAGATCTCTGACAAGTTGTCTGTACACCATACAATCTAAGTGGGCGTTCTCTGTACACCATACAATCTAATTGTACGTTCTCTGTACAGTCAGGTTGGGCTGGGCCGGGGGGCAGGGTGGCAATTGCCCCCCAGGCTGCCCAATCTTATGTTAAAAACAGCTGGCGGCCGCTGCCATTTTTCTTCTCTAGGAAGTCGGGCTGGGGGTAAATCCGCAGCATTCCGGGAGTTGTAGTCCACACTCAAGCTCTTGGTGGGTAGAGAACTAAGAGCAGCGCAGAGGAAACTACATCTCCCAGAGATCAGAGTCTTGGAGGCAGGGCACGTAAGGGAGACCTAATGCCCGTGACTGGCTCAGGCTGTGGGGCTAGGAACTGGCTGCAACTTGACCCCAGATCCTGGACCAGAAGCAACACCCCCCAGGAGGCCGTGGCGTGCAAAGACCTGCTGAGCTGCCAGACGAGAGACCCTGACATCCCAGCTGACCCCCACATCATCCCATTTCCCCCCCATACACCCTATTTACCCTGCCCCAGTAATCAGGCTGCATTTGATGGGCACTGGTGAGGCTGCATTGATGGGCACTTATAGGCTGCATTGATGGGCACTGGTGAGGCTGCAATGGATGGGCACTGATCAGGCTGCATTGATGGACACTGGTGAGGCTGCATTGATGGGCACTGGTGAGGCTGCATTAATGGGCACTGGTTAGGCTGCATTTATGGGCACTGATCAGGTTGCCTTGATGGGCACTGGTGAGGCTGCATTGATGGGCACTGTTGAGGCTGCATTAATGGGCACTGATCAGGCTGCATTGATGGGCACTGGTGAGACTGCATTGATGGGAACTGGTGAGGCTGCATTGATGGGCACTGATCAGGCTGCATTAATGGGCACTGGTTAGGCTGATTAGATAGGCACTGGTGAGTCTGCATTGATGGGCACTGATCAGGCTGCATTGATGGGCACTGATGAGGATGAGCTGATGGGCACTGATGAGGCTGAGCTGATGGGCACTGGTAAGGCTGCATTGAAACCCCAGGTGGGCATGATTCGTGGTTCAGCGGGCCACTTGACTGGACTTGCCCCTCAGGCCTAAGACTGCCAGCCCTCCCCTGTGTACAGTCTACTTTAGCATTACCAAAACGATGTTCTACGAGGACAAGCCTAAACAATCCATTCAATTTGTATCAAGGCAGTCCGACCCCGGTGCTACATAGCTAATGGAGATCGTTTACAGCCGGGGTCTCCAAACTTTATATGCTAAACGACAGTTTACTATACTTCAGACTTTAGTGCCCCATTGTTGGTATCAGTGGGTGGAATAGTGTCCCATCTATAGTGTCAGTGGGTGGAATAGTATCCCATCTATGGTGTCAGTGGGTGGAATAGTGTCCCATCTATGGTGTCAGTGGAATGAATACTGTCCCATCTATGGTGTCAGTGGAATGAATACTGTCCCATCTATGGTATCAGTGGGAGGTATAATACACCATCTATGGGTCGGTGGAATGAATAATGCTCCATCATTGGTGTCAGTGGAAGGAATAGTGTCCCGTCTATGGTGTCAATGGGATAAATAGTGCCCAACTATTTTTATCCATTTGTAGCGGTCACACTTCAACAAGTGTGCACTATAAGTGGAAATGTAGTTTTTCCTCAGAACCGTAATGGAGTTCTGAGGGTTAATTGTACAGGTTTACTTTGGAATCAGTCTGTCTGGGCTGTACTAGGGTTCTGCCTGGTCATAGGTGCAGTGAGGTACCTATGACAGGCCAAGAACCAGGCCTGGTTGGACGTCTTAGGTACCAATCTTTCCCCGGAGCCAATCAGTGGGCGCGTCTGGCCCTGCTGCGTAGTCTGGGAAGGGGTACTTAAGGTGCTGAAGTCACGTGTTCGGGGTTCGGCCGCAGCTTTTGGTTCCTGGTTCTGGACTGGGGTCCCGGGCCTAGGAGCTTTGCCGTCCCGCAAGCATGGTCAATCTGACCAGCCTCATAGACCCGCATGGTCTGGGGCAGGGATCCGTCTGTTCCCGAGTCTCAGAGCTGGCTAGCCCAAGGCCCAGTAACTGAAGGAGGATTCAAGGCGTCCCGCATGGGCGTCCGCAGGTAGGGGCAAGGGGAGGCAAGTGCCCCCCCCTGGAATTAGGGATCGGATCAGGAGTGAGGACCCCCATCACCTGGGGCCGGTTTGCGGCTGCAGTGCTCCCCTGAGTACCCTCTCTCCTGCTCCTGTGATCACGGAGCTGGCCGGGTCTGTGTTCTGCGCGCTGTAACATGGTCCCGCCCCCCTAGACCGGCTCGTGTGATAGTAGATAGAATCAGTCTTCCACCTATCACACGAGCCGGTCTAGGGGGGCGGGACCGTGTTACAGCGCGGTGCACGGCCGCAGAACACCCGGCCAGCTCCGTGATCACAGGAGGAGGAGAGATGTGAGTACTCAGTACAGCCCTAACGGTGTGCCTGAATAGGGGGATCAGCGGGGGGGGGGGCAGCATATAGAGGAGATTAGCTTTCTATATTCCTCCATGCAGCCGCTGAATGCTTGGAGGAGGGAAAGGAAGAGAATCAAGCATTCAGCGGCTGCATGGAGGAATATAGAAAGCTCATTTCCTCTATATGCCGCCCCCCTGCTGATCCCCCTATCCAAATTCTTTTTCTGCCCCCCCCCCCAGTGCTCTCCTTCCCCACCAGGCTCTACAGCCCCCCTCCAGTTCTCCTTGTGCTCCCCCCAGTGCTCTCCTCCCCCACCACACTCTCCAGCGCCCCCCCTCTCAACCCATGTTCTTTCTGCCCCCCCTGCTCTCCAGCTCTCCCCATCCTTCTCTAGCCCCCACCCCAGTGCTCTCTGCCCCCCCCCCCGTGCTCCCCACCCCCCACAGTGCTGTCCAGCCCTTCCCCCATGCTCCCCACCCCCCACAGTGCTGTCCAGCCCCCCCCCATGCTCCCCCCCCCCACAGTGCTCTCCAGCCCCCCCGTGCTCCCCACCCCCACAGTGCTGTCCAGCTCCCCACCCCCACAGTGCTGTCCAGCCCCCCGTGCTCCCCACCCCTGTTCTTTCTGCCCCCGGTGCTCTCCAGCTCGCCCCCCATGCTCCCCACCCCCCACAGTGCTCTCCAGCCACCCATGCTCCCCACCCCCCACAGTGCTGTCCAGCCCCCCGTGCTGTCCAGCCCTGTTCTTTCTGCCCCCGGTGCTCTCCAGCTCTCCCCATCAGTCTCCAGCCCCCACCCCAGTGCTCTCCACCCCCCACAGTGCTCTTCAGCCCCCCATGCTCCCCAGCCCCCCGTGCTCCCCACCCCTGTTCTTTCTGCCCCCGGTGCTCTCCAGCCCCCCCACAGTGCTGTTCAGCCCCCCGTGCTCCCCACCCGTTCTTTCTGCCCCCGGTGCTCTCCAGCTCTCCCCATCAGTCTCCAGCTCCCACCCCAGTGCTTCCCACCACCCACAGTGCTGTCCAGCCCCCCCGTGCTCCCCACCCCTGTTCTTTCTGCCCCTGGTGCTCTCCAGCTCTCCCCATCAGTCTCCAGCCCCCACCCCAATGCTCTCCACCCCCACCGTATATATATATATATATATATATATATATATAATGTAATAATGTATGGTTTTCCCTTTCATGAACCAGAAAATAATGACGTTATGCTGTTGCGCTGGTATACTAACGCTGTGGGGCTGGTATGAAATTTTTTCCAGGGCTGAATTTTATTCCCAGTCCGGCCCTGATCACCCCTCTCTGTCACCCCCACTCTCTCTCTCACCCCTCTGTCTTTTTCACCCCCTCTCTCTCTCTATCACCCCCCTCTGTCTATTTCTGTCACACTCCTCTCTCTGTGTCACCCCCTATGTCTCGCTCTGTCACCCCCTCTGTCTCTTTCTGTCACACTCCTCTCTCTGTGTCACCCCCTCTGTCTCTTTCTGTCACCCCTCTCTCTGTCACCCCCTTTCTCTCTGTCACCCTCTCTGTCTCTCTCTGTCACCCCCTGTATGCAGTTTCTGACAGTCTCTTGGGCCATGTATGCAGTCTCTGGTCATCTCTTGTGCCATGTCCGCAGTCTCTTACAGTCTCTTGAGCCATGTATGCAGTCTCTGACAGTCTCTTTGGCCATGTTCGCAGTCTCTGATAGTCTCTTGGGCCATGTTCGCAGTCTCTGACAGTCTCTTGGGCCATGTATGCAGTCTCTGACAGTCTCTTGGGCCATGTCCGCAGTCTCTGACAGTCTCTTGGGCCATATCCGCAGTCTTTGACAGTCTCTACGGCCATGTCTGCACTCTCTGACCATCACCTGTACTAGGTCTGTAGTCTCTGACCGTGATAATGTGATAATGACATTGTCGAAAAGGTCAGAGCATGGGTGACCTTAAAATGATGCCCCCCCCCCCCCCCCTGAAAAAAGTTCTGCGGACGCCCATGGCGTCCCGGTGTGCTCTCGGTATTGGAGGGACAAGGCAACTCGTACAAGTGACCAGGGGAGGACTCTTCGGAGGAGGGCCAACAAGCTGGCTACTCAGTAAGAGCCTGGAAGCTGAGTTGTATGGACACTAGAGAATCCACACTTCCACAGTACTGCCAAGGAGACAGAGAAAGTTCCAGGTACTGTGAGAAAGGTTCATTTTCACCTTCAGTTACAATTTAGTCTGTGGCAGAGACTTTTTGCAAAATTTCCGGATCACATTGTCAGCTGCTAGATCTCTGGCTAGAGATTTATCCGGCAGTGAAGCACCCAGCTGCGAGTGGCTACTCTCTGGGTTGATTAGAGACATTCAGTAGATGTCAGCAGTTCAAAGTGCCTGAGTTTCTTCACCTGTGCCCTCTATTCCCATCAGAGGCTGTGTTATGTTGGATGTTACCACTGCAAGAATAAAAACCTTAAAAAGGGAACTCACGAGTTCCCAGCTGTCATACCTGTACCAGATGACACATTCTAGCTCCGCAGACTCCAAAATGCAAGAAACAAATTACAAATTGTTATCACGCTGGTACAGAGTGCCAGCAGACTTAGCGCGAATGTACCCCAATATCTCTGACCGGTGCTGGCAGGGATGCGGAGGCCGGGGAACCCTCCTACACATATGGTGGGATTGCCCCATAATCACTCCATACTGGGAAGATATTAAAAATCAGATTAAGGAAGTTATGGGGATAGATATCCCCCTTTCTCCGGTCTACTTCCTCTTGCACATTCCTTCCATGCCTATAAGTCATTATAAAAAAAACGCACTGCCTCACCTACTAGACGCCGCTAGACGGCTACTCCCTATTTTCTGGAAGAAAGCGCAGATACCGAACAGAGAGGAATGGATGTGCAAGACAGATCAGATCAGAGAAGCGGAAGAATGGGTTGCAACCTGTAAAGGCACTGGAGAGAGACACACGGCCAGATGGGCTCTCTGGACAGATCACTTCTCTACTTCTCTACTCATAATCACATCCCCTCCAGTCTAGATGAATCTCTTTTACGATTAGCAGATCCGGCTATAGGCCAGGGTAGGACGCAAAAAAGTACCTGATGCTAACCCCTCAAGGAGGGGGACATGGGCCACGGACGATGAGCTACTGTGGGAAGGTCACTACTTCCTCCACTACATGACGAACGAGTGGCTAGCGGTCCGGTGCCGGCAAGGTAAACCCTCTGAGAGCAAAAGGTGAGACACTGCATCCCCCCCTTCTCCCCACCACCTATCCCAGTTTCCCCCTCCCTTTCCTGAGTCCATCCTCATGACTGAACCTGGGGTCATTATCCCCTTGTCTCTGTCAACCTCTATTTTCTTTCCCCCACTGTAACTTTTCTATTTCTCTCCAATAGTTGCCTATTACAATGATTAAAGCGGACAAGACTGATGGTAGCAGTCCGCACACAGTTAAGATGCCTGCTCGCGGTGAGGCCAGGCGTGTACGCGTGAGTGCCCTGTACAAGGGTGCTGGCGGTGTGTGGTCCGGTGGTAGGTGTGGGGGGCGCAGACCCGGGCGACGCGCCGAGGGAGGTTTGATGGAGGCCCTGAAGGGCACCCCTCGCTTGGTGTGGTGCTCGGGGGAAGTCGTCCTCAGAGTTGGCTGCTGCGGCTCCCCCCCGCCCCCCCCCCCCCCCCCCTAAATATGAAGCCCAACGTGGGCCGAACCGCGAGCGGACACTAACTTTTCAGGAGCAACAGTTTTTAAGCCACAACCGCTATATCTACAAAGAACCACCCTCTCATTGTCTTGTTATACAGATGAAAGTTGTTATTGATAAGAAATGCTACCTTATTGTTGTGTTACGTTTGAAACAAATAAAAATACTATTTACAAAAAAAAAACCTTAAAAAGGACTGTGTCAGCATCTGAAGTTGTTGGGTACCAGCCCTGGGAACCCCTAGAAATTCATTGACAAGCCACTAGGAGGTAACCGGTAAGCCCAAAAGTCAAGGCCGCCCCTCAAGGGGTTATGGCCGCTACACATAGGAGAAATTATCCCCATAATTAATTAGCCTCATTGTTGGTGTCAGTGGTGGAATAGTCTGCCATTGTTGGTGTCAGTGGAAGGAATACTATCCCATCTATGGTATCAGTAAGGTATAGTACACCATCTATGGTGTCGGTGGAATGAATAGGGCTGCATCATTGGTGTCAGTGGAAGGAATCGTGCCCCATCTATGGTGTCAGTGGGTGGAATAGTGCCCCATTGTTGGTGTCAGTGGGAGGAATAGTGTCCTATCTATGGTGTCAGTGGGAGGGATCGAAGCTGGTTCCCATGGGGGCACTCGTGCGTGCTCGCACCCGAGTCCCACTGCTGCGTCCATTGACACAGGCAGCGGGACTCGGCCCCGCCCCACCTACTTGTCACTGGCTGTGATTGACAGTACTGGGAGCCAATGGCTCCCGGTGCCCCATCAAAGCCAGCTAGTCCCAGAAGTGAGGTGAGAAAAGATCTGCAGACGCTGCACGGCGCTGGATCGAATGAGGTCTCAGGAAAGTAAAGGGGGGCTGAGGGGGCGATGCTGACACCTAAACATTTTTTACCTTAATGCAAAAAACATTTTCCCAAAGGAATTCAAAAACAGAAAAAACACACGTACTTTTGGGAAAATTCTTTTATCTTGTCTAATATTGTATTAATACATTTTCAACCTTTTTATGAAAATACTAGCTTTATTGTTTACAATTGCCTTTAAAATCTCATTCATGAGGTATTTCGGATTTTTATTACAGCAGGGATGATGGCAATTTACATGTCAACTTGCATGAGTCAAATTTTTTCCCCCCATTAGAGAGATTTCCCTCCCTTCCTGCTCCTGTGCCTCCTGCACACAGAATGGGGGGTCTCCAGGACAGGGGGTCACACACACACACAGCAATAAAAACATTGCCAGAAGTTCCAAGTTTTCCTCAGTCTACTAAAGGCAACACAGCTCCAACACACATAACGTGCAGCGCACCGTAATAAATGGTGACTCCCTTTTGTGCGTTGTGGTGCACTGCATTGGAATAAATGCTGAATATAAAAAAATGTTGTCCATTCCTGTGCGTTGCAAGCCCATGGGCTGCCTTAATGCAATGCATGTGACGAATGACACAGCATGCATTAACGCTCATGTCATGGACGCACTGCGCATGACGCTGCAACTGGTCACAGGCGCACGGGTTCATCAAGAGGTGTTCCAGCTCACAGGCATCCAGTGGTAAGTAGATGTGCACCAATGCGCATGCGCGCGCACACCCGCGCCAATGTGCACCCCGCACACAGACTCGCGCCAATGCGCACGCCCGCGCCAATGCACACACGTGCGCACAGTGACGCGGCTTTGGCGCCCAATGATCCTTATAAGGGGCCTCTTCAGAATACACTCTGACATGCTGTCTGATCTGCAGCTCATCCTGTAACCTGATCCTGAACCCACATCTGTTCCAGTATTGACCCGGCTCTCCTGACCTTGCTGCTATCTCCGATCCTGACCCCTTGGCTTGCCTTTGACCTGCTCTGTGTACCTGCTTGTCTGATCATCTGTTGCCGAACCTGCCTGGACTTGACCATTCTCTGCCTGCCGTTCCTGTCTGATTGATCCGCTGTTGTGACCTGGCTTTACTGACCCTGCTTCTTCCTGCTGCCCTGCGCTTGGGCACACCTGCCTGCTGCCACACCTGCCTACAGACCTGCATCTGTGCGCTTCGGCCTGCTGCTCCGAGCTCGTTCCTGTTGCTGCCAAGCGGATACCATCCTCAGCCAAGCGAACCCTGCAGGCTCTCATACCCCACTGAGCTCCGAGGGTCACTGTCCCCACTTCAGTGATCCCAGAACCAGAGTCGTACGAGAGGTCTCCCTCTGCACGTCAGGCTAACCTCCAAGGTATGTGTCAGTATCAGACAGCCATGCCTGAGCCTGCAAGAGGGACTTCTCCCACAGACGAAGTTTGCCAACATCTCTTCGCTCTTGCTCAAGTGGTGGAGTCGCTCCGGGACAGTTATAAGCACCTGGAGGAGCGAGTGCAGCTTCTGGGCACCACTGCACACTCTGCTACCAACCAGATATCCTCAGAGACCATCACCACGCCTGCAGCAATGATGTGTTTTCCAGAGCCAAGAGTCCTTACCCCGGAGAAGTTCTCTGGGGACCGGAGTGAATTTCGGGTGTTCCGCAATGCCTGCAAACTGTATTTTTCACTACAGCCCCTGACATTTACCCAAGAGACCACCAAGGTGGGGTTTGTTATCTCTTTGCTTCAAGGAGAGCCTCAGTCCTGGGCCCACCGTCTGCTAGAGGGTCACCATGTTATACTGGACTCTTTGCAAACCTTTTTCAACGTTATGTCATTACTTTATGAAGACCCGCAGCGGTCTTCCACTGCAGAAGCTGCCCTTCATGCGCTCCAGAAGGGCCGCCGAGCGGTCGAGGACTATGTCTCGGACTTCAGACACTGGACAGCAGATACCCAGTGGGATAGTGCAGCCCTGCGGCATCAGTTTCGCATGGGCCTGTCTGAGGAATTAAAGGATGAACTCTCCTGGGTCGGTATACCAGGCTCCCTGGAAGCTCTGTTTTCCCTGACCACTCAGATGGACCGACACCTTTGTAAACGCAAGGCAGAGAGAGCTACCCAGCAGACCTATTCCACCAGGACATTATCCAAAGTACCTGCTTCCATTGGTCCTGCCTCCTCTTCCTTTGCTCCTGGCTGTCCTGTACCAAGTAAACGGACTTCCAAATCCCCCCAGACTTAAGCAGCTGGAATTAATAAGGCCTTCTCTGTCCGCTAAGGAGCGATCACGTCAGCAGCGGAATAATCTTTGCCTGTAATGTGGGGAAGCCGGCCACTATGTATACGCCTGTCCAACAAAGTTCCAGAGATGCCTGTCTATATCTCCGTCCAGTTACTGTCATGAAGATCCTGTCAGAAGCCTGAATCCTGGGCTTCGCAGGCCGCGGGCCCCTGTTGGCGCCAGGTAGGCTATTTAAACCCATCTAGAGCAGACGGTCCCCGCTGTCTGCTCTACAGCGTTGTGGTGACTTAAACCTGATACCTGATACCTCTGATCTGTGTTTGAGTGTGCTTACCTATGACCATCCATCTGTCTGCCTGCACCCGACCTTGGCTTGTCTGTGACCATCCTTCTGCCTCACCCCCTTGTACCTTGCTGCCAGCCTGATACCCGACCCGGCCTGCCTGACTGTCCTGCTTACCTGTGCTGATCCAGTCTGCTCAGAGATCCTGTCTACTCTGCTGAACCAGTGTACCTGTGCTGATCCAGTCTGTCCTGAGATCCTGTCTGCTCTGCTGAACCAGTGTACCTGTGCTGATCCAGTCTGCTCTGAGGTCCTGTCTGCTCTGCTGAACCAGTGTACCTGTGCTGATCCAGTCTGCTCTGAGGTCCTGTCTGCTCTGCTGAACCAGTGTACCTGTGCTGATCCAGTCTGCTCTGAGATCCTGTCTGCTTTGCTGAACCAGTGTACCTGTGCCGATCCAGTCTGCTCTGAGATCCTGTCTGCTCTGGTGAACCAGTGTACCTATGCTGACCCGTCCTGCTCTGCTGTCCAGTCTGCTTTGCTGATCCAGTCTGTCCATGCTGACCCATCCTGCTCTGCTGTCCAGTCTGCTTTGCTGATCCAGTCTGTCCATGCTGACCCGTCCTGCTCTGCTGTCCAGTCTGCTTTGCTGATCCAGTCTGTCCATGCGGACCCGTCCTGCTCTGCTGTCCAGTCTGCTTTGCTGATCCAGCCTGTCTCCTGATCCAGTCTGCTAAACCGATCCGGCCTACTTACCTACCCTGTCCGCTGAGTTGACCTTGGGTCACTCCACCGGTCTGTTGATCCTGCCAGGCACCCGTGCTCCTCCTCACTCCTGGGTCTCCTATCACCCTACCAGGGAGCCAGGAGTGGGAGTCGCAAGGAAGGCCCTCCTCCTGCAATTCGGGCTCTCACCACCAGGTACCTGACAGTTACCCTGCACCTGTTGCCAACACCACGCACTTAGCTCTCTCCATCTTGTTCCAATTTCCAGAAAGAACTGTTCCGGTTGTGGCAATTATTGATTCTGGGGCTTGCAGTTGTTTCATCGACTTAAACTTTGCTCAACAACAACGCATTCCTCTCTGACCCAGGGCGCAAGGACTTTCCGTTTTCCTGGCAGATGGGTCCCGCATCAAATCAGGTCTGGTCACTCAGCAGACCCCTCCGTTACCTGTAATGTCTGCCACAAACCACAAGGAACTGTTAAGTTTGGATGCAATCGCGTCTCCGCTATTTCCAGTTATTCTAGGGCTACCATGGCTCCAGCCCCATAATCCGCAGATTGACTGGGGTTCCGGAAGTATCAAGTTCCAATCCCTCTACTGCCAGGAACATTGCCTGCCCACACCTCCAAGAGCTTCTGGGCCTTTACTATGTATGGAACCTCGGAATTACGTTCTTCAGTACCTGAACCATACCATTAATTTCTGGACGTTTTTAGTAAACGGGGGGCTGAAACTCTCCCTCCTCACCGCTCCTTTGACTGCCCAATTGAGTTGTTACCAGGGGCAGAGATTCCCTTCGAACAAATCTTTCCTCTGTCGGAAGCGGGAGTTAGAGGTGTTAAAGGAATATGATGATGAGAACCTTAAAAAGGGATTCATCAGACCATCTACTTCTCCGGCAGGAGCAGGAATCTTTGTTGAAAAAAAAGACCATACCTTACAACCCTGTGTGGACTACAAAGAGTTGAATAAGGTTACGGTTAAGAACCGGTACCCTTTACCCCTGGTACCCAAGCTTTTCCAAAGATTACGCACCACAGCTGTCTTCACCAAGCTGGATCTGCGAGGGCCCTACAACTTGGTGCGAATTCGCTCCGGGAATGAGTGAAAGACTGCTTTCCGTACCAGATTCGGCCACTATGAGTATTTAGTGATGCCCTTCGGTTTATGTAACGCCCCTGCAACCTTTCAGCACTTCATGAATAGTATTTTCAGAGACTGCCTTGACATTTTCGTAATTGTCTATCTGGACGACATCCTGATTTTCTCCACATCCCTGGATCAACACCGGAAGCATGTTAAGACTGTACTCTGTCGACTCCGTCAACACGGGCTATATGCCAAGCCCGAAAAATGTGAATTCAAACGGCAGAGTATTCAGTTTCTGGGTCTGGTAATCTCCACTAAGGGGTTCAACATGGATCACACAGCTGTCCTAGATTGGCCCGTACCTTCAGACAAGAAGGGGGTACAGCGGTTTGTCTGGTTCGCAAACTTTTACCGCAGGTTTATCAAAGGGTTCTCCAAAATCATCTCTCCAAACACACAGCTGACTAAGCAAAATGTCCGGTTCCATTGGAATCATGAGGCCCAGGTGGCTTTTACCACCTTAAAAGGACTTTTTACCTCTGCCCCCATCTTAAGTCATCCGGATCCCGCTTTACCTTATCTACTCGAGGTGGACGCCTCAGAAACGGCAGTAGGGGCAGTCATTTCCCAGCGCCAGGGTCTAAAGCACTTTATACACCCCATAGCCTTCTTCTCCCGGAAACTTTCCCCCGCGGAGAAGAACTATGATGTGGGTGACCAGGAACTCCTGGCTATTAAGGCTGTGCTCGAGCAGTGGAGGTATCTGCTGGAAGGGGCAGCACATCCGATACTCATATACACCGACCACAAGAATCTGGAAAATGGGCGCTATTTTTCTCCAGATTCTCGTTCCATATTACATACCGGCCAGGGTCGAAGAACATTAAACCGGATGCCCTCTCCCGTATGTTCGATGATCCTAAAGAGACTTCAGTTCCTGATACCATTCTATCCCACAGCAACTTTCTTCCTTTTCAGTCTGATTTAATGCCCAGCCTAAGACAAGCCTCAGCGGGAGTATCCAGTCCTCCAGGAGTCACCTTGTTGCCTAGAGACGGGTTACTTTGGAAAGGCAATAACATTTTAGTACCAGAGACTTTCCAGACAAAAGTACTCAATCTTTGCCATGATAATCCCCTGGCTGGCCATTTTGGGGTCCACAAAACTCTTGAACTGATTCAGCGCATGTTCTGGTGGCCGAACCTTGAGAAACACTGCAAAGAGTATGTCAAATCATGTACTGTCTGCATTCAAAACAAGTCCACTAGAACTAATTCGTGGGGGCTCCTCAGACTGCTACCAATCCCTGAACGACCGTGGAGAATGATTTCTATGGACTTCATAGTAGAACTACCCTTGTCTGAAGGATGCACGGCTATCTTCGTAGTCGTTGACCGCTTATCAAAGATGGCCCACTTCATTCCATTGAAAAACACACCCTCCGCCATGGAAACTGCCTGGGTTTTTATTAACCACTACAATACTGTGCACTTAAACACCCTTCCTGCCCAGACCAATTTTCAGCTTTCAGTGCTCTCGCACTTTCAGTGACAATTGCGCGGTCATGCAATGCTGTAACCAAATGAATTTTTTATCATTTTGTTCGCACAAATAGAGCTTTAGTTTGGTGGTATTTATTCGCGACTCCGTTTTTTATTTTTTGCGATATAAGCGAAAACATAGCGGAAATTTTGAAAAAAAACAATATTTTCTCCTTTCTTTTTTAAAAGAAATCCAATAAAATCAAATATTGTCATAAATTTAAGCCAAAATGTATTCTGCTACATGTTTTTTGTAAAAAAAATTCCGTTAAGTGTATAATAATTGGTTCGCGTGATCACGGACATATGTACGCAAATGATCATGTAAAACGGGTGTGCAGGTGATCACGGACATATGTGTGCAGATAATCATTGGCACATGTTATTTTACTGGGACATATGTGAGGGACATGTGTTTTTATTATTTGGGGACATGTGTTTTTATTTGGGGACATGTGTTTTTATTATTTGGGGACATGTGTGTTTTGGGGACATGTGTGGGGACATGTGTGCTTTACTGTGGGGTCACAACTGGTGATCAGTGAGTAAAAAAACCAGCTCATACTCACTGATCACCAGCCGGCTGCAGCGATCCGCTCTCCTCTCCTCACCGACGACTTCCGTGTGAGGAGAGGAGGGCCGATTGCCTAGCAACCGGCTGTTTGTTTACATCACATGACAGCTGTGATTCGACACAGCTGTCATGTGATCAGGAGGGCCAATCACCGAGCCCTCCTGCCGATCCGAGATGCGCCGTGTCCGGGTGACACGGCCGCATCGGGATCGCGCCGCTGCGCGGGCACGCGCGCGCGCGATCCCTCTACTTCTGAAGGACGTTCCGGAACGTCCTATGAGAAGTAGACGGCTCCCACCCGGCCGTATATCTACATTGGCCGGGTGGGAAGTGGTTAAGGAAATTGTCCCGTTGCATGGAATCCCAATAAACATAGTGTCTGACAGAAGAGTCCAATTCGCTTCTCGTTTCTGGAGAGCTCTATGCAAGGCCTTGAAGATTAACCTATCTATGTCCTCTGCTTACCACCCGCAGACTAACGGCCAGACTGAGAGGACAAATCAGACTCTCAAACAATATATCCGGTGCTTCACTATATTCGTTCAGGACAATTGGGTAGGACTCCTACCCTTAGCAGAGTTCGCTTTTAACAACGCCAGCCATTCTGTTACAGGCCAGTCCCCATTTTTGTGCGAACTATGGGTTTCACCCAGTCTTCTTACCTGACGTTGTTCTGGAGTCTCCAGTCCCAGCAGTACAGTCTACTGTCGATTTCTTGAAGCGGAATAGCAAGCTTCTGCAAGAAACTATGGTCAAGGCACAGGCAACCAACAGGAAAACATACGATCGGAAAAGAAGGGGTGAACTGCCTCTTCAGCCTGGTGATCAAGTATGGTTGTCAACCACCAACCTCAGAATGGCTTGCCCTTCAAAGAAGTTGGCACCTAAATTTATTTGCCCTTTTCCGGTTAAAAGAAAACGAAACTAAGTTTCCTATGAACTCACCTTACCAGATTCACTCAAGGTCCATCCAGTCTTTCATGTGTCCTTACTGAAGCCCACTATACCTGACCCCTTCCCGGACAGGGGATCCGGCCCTCCAGAACCTGTAACAGTCGACAGGGACCAGGAATACAAAGTAGAGGCTGTTCTGGATTGTAGAAGACGGGGTAACTAACTACAGTATGTTATTAAATGGAAAGGGTGGTCTGGAAGAGAACTCGTGGGAACCTCAGCAGGATGTCCATGCCCCAAGACTGATTCGGGCGTTTTTTCACAGCCACCCTCAGAAAAGAGTCCTGTTGGGCACCCAGAGGTTGCGCATGACGCTGCAACTGGTCACAAGTGCACGGGTTCATCAAGAGGTGTTCCAGCTCACAGGCATCCAGTGGTGAATAGATGTGTGCCAATGCGCATGCGTGCACACACATCGCACACACCCGCACCAATGCGCACCCCCGTGCGCACACCTGCGCCAATGTGCACACATGCACGCAGTGACGTGGCTTTGGAGCCCAATGATCCTTAAAAGGGGCCTCTTCAGAATACACTCTTGCTGCCTGATCTGCAGCTCATCCTGTAACCTGATCCTGAACCCGCATCTGTTCCAGTATTGACCCGGCTCTCCTGACCTTGCTGCTATCTCCAATCCTGACCCATTGGCTTGCCTTTGACCTGCACTGTGTACCTGCTTGTCTGATCATCTGTTGCCGAATCTGCCTGGACTTGACTATTCTCTGCCTGCCGTTCCTGTCTGATCGATCCGCTGTTGTCACCTGGCTCGACTGACCCTGCTTCTGCCTGCTGCCCTGCGCTTGGGCGCACCTGCCTGCTGCCACACCTGCCTACAGACCTGCATCTGTGCGCTTCGGTTTGCTGCTCCGAGCTCGGTCCTGTCGCTGCCAAGCGGATACCATCCTCAGCCAAGCGAACCCTGCAGGCTCTCATACCCCACTGAGCTCCGAGGGTCACTGTCCCCACTTCAGTGATCCCAGAACCAGAGCCGTACGAGAGGTCTCCCTCTGCACTTCAGGCTCACCTCCAAGGTACGTGTCAGCTCATCTGCTAACCCAAGTGTTAAACCTGCCTCCATCCACTCAAAGGTGCCTGGGAGGGGGACATGGATTACAAGAGAGATGCTGAGGAAATTGTGGAGGATTGTGGTAAGTGTAGTTTGCAGGAGAGACTGAGCTATACCACAGGTTGGTTGGAAAACTACAATTCCCAAGAGAGAAATGTTAAAGGGGAGGGACTGCAGTACTTTACCTGGGTTGAAGGAGGAAGAAGGCTCTTTCTTCTGGGGGGACAAGGACTGAGACAGACTATTTGATCATCTAGAATGGGAGCATCGAGTCCTTTCAGTCATTTGTCACTTATTATAATGACAACACTTTGGGTCTCAGCTTTAAACATGTGATAGATTCCACCAACCTAGTGTTTCTGGACCTGGTATTATACCATGAAGGTGGGTCTATTTGCACAAAAAAATATTGCCAAACCCTCCAGTGGCAACTCGTACTTACATTATACGAGTTGCCATCATCCTTCTTGGAAAAGTGGTCTTTTTCCATTAAGACCCTGGCACTACCATAATTTATCATCCTTCTTGGATAAACAACATTCCAAGTGGACAGTTTCAAAGGCTAAGAAAAAACTGTACCAACTGTGGGGAGTACGAATCACAAAGTTTGTGCTTAAAAAACAAGTTTCTACAAAAGGGATACCCAGCAAAATTAGTGCAGATGGCTCGTGACAAGTTTTTGGAATCTGTACAACCTCCCAAGAATCGAAGAGAGCCAGATGTCAACACAATTAGGTTTGTCACTGAATATAACAGCAAATATAGATCCATTCAGAATATTGTTAAAGTGGAAGTAAACCCTCCTATCGTTTTCAGCCAAGAAAGCTGCCATCTTGGCCCTTGGCCTCTGTTCAATCTTCAACTGCCATGATGCTGCACATGTGATCAGTTATGACACCAGCCATTGGATGGTTTGACAGTTTGGTTGAAAGCATAGTCAATGTGACAGGTAGCATTTCCGGCGTGCCATTTTTTTTTAACTATTTAAATCAAAGGGTTTACGTCTGCTTTAAAGTGGTTCTGCACTGACATAATTTATTATTATTTTTTTGAATGTTTAAAAATTATGTCTTTTTAATAACATCCTTACTTGTAGTGACGCTGCCCGTTATCCAGGTCCGTTTTTCGATAGAATCGATTGTTTATAAAATCTTTGTCGGCCGATGTCATCTTGCTTGTGGGCATTTGAAGCTCCCTCCCTCGATTTGGAGGAACCAGCATGCCTTGCTGGTTCCCGCGCATGCTCAGTGGTTACAGCTACGAGCGGCGTAATCCTAAATCGCCGAAATAACGCGAGATTTGGCATCGGACCTCCGCACTGACTCTTAGGATTAATTACACGAGATCCCAGGAGACAGTGCAGCGGGCACCGGATATGATGCGGATCCCCGAGTAAACACCGCCCACCGCCGCAGGGACAGAAAAATAACATTGAAAAGCAGAACAGGTACGATAAAAAAAAAGATATTTAAACGTCCATTGTGAACTCTTTAGTGCATGTAGAAACGATTGAGCCAAACATAGCCAAATGTCTGCAGAACCGCTTTAAGAAACATTGGTATATTCTGCATATGGATCCAAAACTAGAACCTATCCTACCCCCAGCACCACAGATCACCAGTGTTGGTCATCTAACTTTAAAAAAGTAATTAGTTAAGTTACAAATTACTTCTCCCAAAAAGTAATTGCGTTAGTAACTCAGTTACTACATTGGAAAAGTAATTAGTTACGCAGCAAAGTAACTGTGACTTTTTTTAAAATATTCTATACGTGTAACTAAGGGGCGGGTCTAGTATTACTTTAAGCAAGGGGCGCATTTATTATTATTGTTATATATCGTGTAACCAAGGGGCTGCTCTATTATTACTCTAACCAAGGGGCAGATCTGATATAGCGTGTGAGCAAGGGGCGGGTCTATTATTATTATATTGTGTAAGGGGTGGATGGCTACAGAAGAGGGCGAATGTTAAATTAATGTTAATATATAACAATAATAATAAATGCGCCCCTTGGTTACAGTAATACTAGACCCGCCCCTTAGTTACACGATAGACGCCCCTTGCAGAGTAGCACGAGCATCGGGAGCGTGCGGCATCACCTCGTACAATTACATGTTAACTGCGCCTGCGCGGTGTAGAGTTCACTCAGAGCTGTTTAGGTTCGGCAATTTTCGTAAGCTCCGTAGTTCTTCGCACTGCACAAGTGCTGCGCCTGCGCAGTATAGGGGGTCCTTATCCGGCGGGGGAACTTTTTCGTCAGGACACCGGAATTACACTACTGCCATCTAGTGGCGGTAGATGTAATTGGGGTAACGCCGCCCAAGTAATGGGAACTGAGTTACCATGAGGGGAAAAGTAATCAGTTAGATTACTCGTTACCCTCTAAAGTAACTGCGTTAAGTAACTCCGTTCATTTTAACTCAGTTACTTACATCACTGCAGATCACATTCAAAAGAACACGTACTTGGAAGAACATTGTTGCCCCGAGCAAACGTAAGAATTCTCGAAAGGAGAGAGTTATGGACATTAGGTCCTATTTCGACAACAGAACTGGTATTTTCCAGTGTAAGAAAAGGGGTTGTCTGACTTGCCAGTTCATCCAACATGGCCAATCCTCTTTTCTGATAGGGCCGGTAATGAGTACAATATAAAGCAATTTATTACCTGCTCCACTGAGTATGTGATATATGTACTCATATGCCCGTGCAACTTGTTATACGTGGACCGTATAATGCGAACCTTACAAAAACATGTAGGGGAGCACCGACGGTTTATACAAAAGGGACTTCATGAACCTAGTGTCCCCCGCCACTTCAAAACCTATCATGCTAAAAACATCCATTGTCTAAAGGTTTTGGTCATCGAATGCATCCCGGGTGGTTCTCTGACTGATAATGAGAAGTTCTCCTTGTTGTGCAAACGAGAATAATTTTGGATCTATAAACTGGCCTCTCTATCTCCCAATGGGTTGAATGAAGGCCTAGAGATTCATAGTATCATCTAGACCCCTTCTGTTACCATTCCTTATTGTCCTGTCACCACCAGTTTTCAGTCTGTATATCCTCAGGGTGTACCCATAGTTTACATACTGAGGGGATCATAGTAAACATATAGCATAGGATGTTTTGTATTGGGCGCCACTTGTCCATTCCTACATGGCTTCCAATCACCATTCTATCTTTTATTAAAAAAATTTTTATCCATATACTTGTTAGGTTCTCATTGGGTTTTGACACTATGAACCATGGGAACATTAATCATAAACAAATGAATCATTGAAATAATTAACTAATTAACTTGCCTGGTTCTATCACAAATATTATTATTATCATTAATCTTTAGTGAATATGTACTTTGGGCTATCATACACAGTATGGTCTGTATCAAATTTACTTTCTTGAGAATCATCCTTATCATTATTAATTATTATTATTAATTTTATTTTCATTAGTAATTTAAATGTATTTAAATTTTTTTTAATTTCAATATATATATATATATATATATATATATATATATATATATATATATATATATATATATATATATATATATATATATATATATATGTGTACATGGTAATAGATAAAACACCAATTAGGTTCTCATTGGGTTTTGACACTATGAACTATGGGAACATTAATCATAAATTAACAAATCATTGAATTAATTAACTAATTAACTTGCCTGGTTCTATCACAAATATTATTAATATCATTAATCTTTAGTGATTAAATTATATGCTGCGGTGGTAAAACCAATCATGGTTCCTTAAAATTTTGTGAATTTTTCAGTCTATGTCACATGACCTGAAGAAGGGCCACTCCCTGATACGCGTAGACAGCTATCTTCCCTCTCTACTCTCCTCAACTTGCTCTCCACCTGTTGTTCTCCAATCTTTGTTTTGGACCTGCGTTCCCCGATTGTATGACGTCACGTTCGGGTGTTCCCGTCCACCAGCTCTGGTCGGTGGCTGCTTCGCCTGCCTCTTGTTCCCTCTTTTGCTTCCTGGCTGCCCCATCATTCTGCCACACATAATTGGGGATCTGATCGAGGCTCCACACTGTCCATCCGGCTCTGCACATTCTGGCTTCCCTCTTCCTAGTGACATCCAGGAACACATGAAGGTTTTGCCATTGCAGCACTGCCCCACCAAGCCAGTCCACCACCGACTGTTGCTTAAGGTACTATCACAGTGAGGATCATGCTTTGCAGTTGTTCCATCTATGCAAGGAGATGTCTACATAATTGTTCATCCAATCATATGTTATTAATAAATCGACACATGCTTTTATCTCATTGAACGTTTTAATTATTTGACTGTTTGTCCTTTCAAGACTGTCCTGATCAGCGCTTTCAATTGTGGTTGCTCCTGAATCTTTTTACTTGTATTCACACCCCTCCTGGTGTGCTCATACATACAGCTGCTCTTTGGGCTCTTGCAGGACATTGACAAGGTTCTTAGTGCAATAGATGTCCCAGTTTCCTGGCGCCAGACTGTTTTTGTCTGTTCTTTGCCCAAGGTAAGTGTTCTGACCAGTTCTTATGATGGTCAGCAATATAGCAACGTAGAAACTGCTTCAAGGACTGGTTGTCTCGTTCTGCAGCCCCATTAGACTGCGGGTGATACACAGAGGAGAAAGAAAGCTGAATTCCAAACTGTGCACAAAAGGCTCGCCAGAACTGGGACACAAACCGACTACCCCTGTCCGAGACGATCACCTTGGGTAGCCAAAAATGGAAGCCACTTCCTTAGATGTGGGCAACTTCTTACGTGTTGCCCTGAGAGTTGGGTAAATCCACAATGAAATCAATGGACAGGTGGGTCCAAGACCTCTCTCCATTGGGTATGGGTTGTTGGAGGCCCACTGGAAGGTGTCGTGGTGTCTTACTCTGAGCACACACGGAACAAGCAGCTAGGAAGGTGGCTACATCAGCACATAGACTAGGCCACCAGAATTGTTCGGAAATGGCCCAAAGGAATTGATTCTTCCCTGGGTGGCCAGCAGCCTTGGAAGAATGGTAAGTCTGGAGCACGGCAGTGCGGACACTCTCAGAGACAAAGCAGCAGTCACAAGGTTTCTCAGGAGAAGCATGGACCTGAGCAGCAAGAATTTTGTCACCCAAAAGGAGAAGTGAGACTGGTGCGAACTGTAGCCAGAATACAATCAGGAGGAATCACAGGAACATATTTAATCTTGGACGTGGAGGAAAATTGTTGCGACAAAGCATCAGCCCTTACATTCTTAGTACCGGGTAAGAATGAGACAATGTGATGGAAACTAGACAAGAAAAGAGCCCATCGCGCCCGTTCTGGGAGAGAGGCGTTTAGCCTCAGACAAGAATGTGAGATTCTTATGGTCAGTAAGAATGAGAACCGGGACAGTTGTACCTTCGAGGATATGCCTCCATTCTTTAAGGGCTAAAATGATCGCTAACAACTCTCTGTCCCCAATCTCGTAATTGCATTCCACAGGTGACAATTTCTTGGAAAAGAAGCCACAAGGATGCATAGTGCTCTCAGAGGTAGGACGTTAAGACAGGAGGGCGCCAACTCCAGTCTCAGAAGCATCGACCTCAAGGATAAAGGGTAACGTAGGATCAGGATGTGCAAACACAGGAGCAGAAACAAAGGCAGCCTTGAGACTCTCAAAAACCTTAATGGACTCTGGAGACCAACTCTGTGGGTTACCATCCTTTATGGTCATATCAGTCAGGGGCTTGACCCGAGAATAAAAATTACGAATAAACTTTCGATAATAATTGGCAAAGCCAAGAAAACATTAGGGCCACTGTAGAACTGCTGAAAGTTTCTCTGGGTCCATCGAAAAAGCGACAGTGGAAATTACATAACCCAGGAATTTAACCTGTTCATAATGGAACTCGCACTTTTCCAATTTACAATAGAGATTGTCCTCTCTCAGCTTCTGAAGCACATGACAGACATCTGTGTAGTGGCTCTCTAGGGACTTGGAAAAAATTAGGATATCGTCCAGATAAACCACCACACATAGCTGCAACAAATCTCGGAGGATATCGTTGATAAATTCCTGGAAAACCGCTGGAGCGTTGCGAAGGCCAAATGGCATTACGAGGTACTCATAATGGCCTGTTCTGGTATTAAACGCAGTTTTCCATTCGTCGCCCTCCTTGATCCTCACAAGATTGTATGCTTCTCTCAAATCAAGCTCCCTAAACAAAGAACAAACCAGCACCAGCAGGGGACGAGGACTTGCAGATGAATCCTCGAGAAAGTGCGTCTGCAACAAACTCCTCCATGGCCTTATCCTCCGAGACCGACAAAGGGTAAACCCGCCACGAGGGGGTATGGAACCAGGTTGAAGGTCAATTGCGCAATCATACGACCGGTGGGGAGGCAAACTACTGATTTGACCTTTGTCAAAGACATCGCTAAAATCGCGGTACTCCACAGGGAGGAGAGTGAAGAGGTGTATCCATCCAGCGATCCATCCATCCAGCGATCTACCGCACTAGCAGCGGCTGCAGCCGGTGGAAGGGGTGGGTAGGAGAGCCAGTAAGAAGCTGCATGGAGGGGGCACCCAGCAATTAGGGAGGTGGGGGGCACTGAAGGGGGGTTGGAGGAGCGGATGGGGGTGGTCGGAGGAGCGGAGAGCTGCCCTGAGAGAAAGGGAGAGAAGCCAACAGCTGCAAGGCATCGGGTTTGCAACGGGGGGGGTCAGTGCAGCAGGGGGAAGTGGCAGGTACAGGGAGCCTGGGGGCAGCGCCGCCCCCCTGAGAAATGCTGCTCAAGGCAAATGCCTTGCTTGCCTTGTGGAAAATACACCCCTGCTGTGGAAGAGAGAGGTGGAATAATAAGTATTCATTATTTTCAGCCTGTTAATTACTACAATAACACTGTTTGCTGATGTTTAATTGTTAACACCAGTGTTAATAAACTTTGATGGTGAACCAACTCAGAATACCCTTTCCTTGCTGATATCCAATTGAGAATCTGTGGCAAGACTTGAAAATTGCTGTTTACAGACGCTCTCCATCTAATCTGACAGAGCTTGAGCTATTTTGCAAAGAACAATAGGCAAAAATGTCACTCTCTAGATGTGCAAAGCTGGTAGAGATATACCCAAAAAGACTTGCAGCTGTAATTGCAGAGAAAGGAGGATCTACAAAGTATTGACTCAGGGGGGGCTAAATACAAATGCACGCCACACTTTTCACATATTTATTTGTAAAAAAAATTGAAAACCATTTATCATATTTCTTCCACTTCACAATTATGTGTTACTTTGTGTAGGTCTATCACATAAAATTCCAATAAAATACATTTACGTTTTTGGTTGTAACATGACAATGCAAATATCCTTAAAAAAAAAAAAACATAAAAGTGAACCAGCGTAAAAAAAAAAAAAAGTGCATAAATTGACCTCACGCAGTTCTAAATGTACTTGCAGGCGCAGCAGGCTTGTTCAGAAAAAGTTACTTTCTCATTCTATTTTGGGCATATTTGTTACTTGGGCAGTTATAACTATACTTCCTCACATCACCAACATTACCCCCATAATATTGGCACTTCCAGCTTCTTTAAACTTCTTTAAGATGCCGTGCGCCATGTCTATAGTGGCGCACCGATCGCCTCCTCCCTGGCGCCAACAATACAATAGTAAATGGGGAATTGCGCTGTGTTACAGGCGCAAAATGTTTTGTAAATACGAAAATGGCCGTTGCGCATCGGCGTGCACCGCAACTCATGGCACAAACCATTCATAAAACAGCCCCATTGTGTGTTCCCACAGTGAAGTGACCAGGTATTGTAAATGGAGTTGCGCAACCTATAAAATGTAAATTCCTTCACAATGATGTAGCAAGGTCCCGGACCTCCAAAGGCCTAATGGTGACTTCCAGAGTCAGGGATAGCCGACATCCGCCTTTGTAGAGTGGGTTACAAGGCATGGTGGGTGTGATGCAAGATGGAGTGATGGGTGCCAGACACTTTTTGAATGCAAAAGAGATTTATTGACTCTAAGCCCTTTTTCACACCGGAGGCGTTTTTCAGGAGCTTTAGCAATAAAAAAAAAAGCGCCTGTAAAGCGTCAGGAAAATGCCTCATCTGCAGTCCCAGTGTGAAAGCCTGAATGCTTTCACACTGGGGCGCTGCGCTGGCAGGACGTCAGAAAATGTCTTGCAAGCAGCATCTTTGGGATGCTTTAGGAGCGGTGTTTACACCGCTATTAACCACTTAAGCCCCGGACCATTTGACTGGCCAAAGACCAGAGCACTTTTTGCGATTCGGCACTGCGTCGCTTTAACTGACAATTGCGCGTGGCTTCCAAACAAAATTGATATCCTTTTTTCCCCACAAATAGAACTTTCTTTTGGTGGTATTTGATCACCTCTGCGGTTTTTATTTTTTGCGCTATAAACAAAAATAGAGCGACACTTTTGAAAAAACGCATTATTTTTTACTTTTTGCTATAATAAATATCTAATAAATATAGATATAAATATATAATAAATATCTCTAGCCAGATACCACTTCTATATAGGTAGGACTGCTGTCTCCTATGGCAACAAATCTTGTAACAGTCACTAACAGTAGTTGTACTTAACTATTGGTAATACAGAATAGTTCTCCTTGCACTCTACAGTCTCTCACTGTAGGTTTTCACTCACTGAGCTCCCAGTGTCTCACTAGACCTCCAGATCCAATCACCACTGAATCTCCTGGGCTCTTCTACAGATAGCACACTGTATACTACTCAAGCGTCACCCCCGCTATCCTGCTGGGTGCCTAGCTTAGTACTCGATGCTCCTCAAGCGTTACCCCTGCTGTCCTGCTGGGTCCCTGGCTTGGCACCTGCTGAAGCTTCCTCAATCTTCACCGTCCCCGGCTGGTGAGAAGTCTGCTCTGGTACTGGCTCCAGCTTACTCACTGTAGTCTCCGGTAACAAGGTGGTTGGTCCCTTAGTGGTGACAGCTTCCTCTCTACCTCTGATCACAACTGGTTCCCCGCCTGGCTGAACCTTCACAACTCGGTTGGACTCCAATCCTGCAGTCCCAACCCTACGCTTCTTCTTTTGCTTCTGGATAGGCCTCAGGCAGCCTAGCAGCCAGGTGTCACCGGGATAGGCCTAGCAGCCCGGGGCAACATAACACACGTCCACCCAGACAGCTGTCCAGGTGGCACAGAACCCCGATCACCAGACTCCACCCAAATAAATAGGCTCTCCCAGCAGGCCAAGGGATCAAAAAACCCTGCCAATTGGCTGAGATACTCCATCCATCCATAGTCTGACCTTGCTACATCTTTGTCAATCTAATGCCACCAACAAGCGCCACCTAGTGACAGAAGAGAAAAGGTACAGCAATACAGAGTTACGGAGGATTCAGTGGATCTTCTAACAATCAGCCAGGATGATTAATACCTGACAAACAAAATTTATTAGCAACCCTGCCTAAACACCAGAGTGCTACATCGATAATAATTAAAAGTGATCAGAAATATATAAAGTGAATATAAAATTATATAGTCCACAGCCAAAGAATATACAGTATCTCACCAAAGTGAGTACACCCCTCACATTTTTGTAAATATTTTATTATAGCTTTTCATGTGACAACACTGAAGAAATTACACTTTGCTACAATGTAACGTAGTGAGTATACAGCTTGTATAACAGTGTAAATTTGCTGTCCCCTCAAAATAACTCAACACACAGCCATTAATGTCTAAACCGCTGGCAACAAAAGTGAGTATACCCCTAAGAGAAAATGTCCAAATTGGGCCCAATTAGCCATTTTCCCTCCCGGTGTCATGTGACTCGTTAGTGTTACAAGGTCTCAGGTTTGAATGGGGAGCAGGTGTGTTAAATTTGGTGTTATCGCTCTCACTCTCTTATACTGATCACTGGAAGTTCAAGTTCTCCTGGCAAAGAACTCTCTGGGGATCTTCAAAAAAAAATATTGTTGCTCTACAAAAGGATGGCCTGGGCTATAAGAAGACTGCCAAGACCCTGAAACTGAGCTGCAGCATGGTGGCCAAGACCATACAGCGGTTTAACAGGACAGGTTCCACTTAGAACATGCCTCACCATGGTTGACCAAAGAAGTTGAGTGCACGTGCTCAGTGTCATATCCAGAGGTTGTCTTTGGGAAATAGACGTATGAGTGCTGCCAGCACTGCTGCAGAGGTTGAAGGGTGGGGGTTCAGCTTGTCAGTGCTCAGACCATACGCCGCACACTGCATCAAATTGGTCTGCATGGCTGTTGTCTCAGAAGGAAGCCTCTTCTAAAGATGATGCACAAGAAAGCCCAGAAACAGTTTGCTGAAGACAAGCTGACTAAGGACATGGATTTCTGGAACCATGTCCTGTGGTCTGATGAGACCAAGATAAACTTATTTGGTTCAGATGGTGTCAAGCATGTGTGGCGGCAACCAGGTGAGGAGTACAAAGACAAGTGTGTCTTGCCTAAAGTTAATCATGGTGGTGGGACTGTCATGGTCTGGCACTGCATGAGTGCTGCTGGCACTGGGGAGCTACAGTTCATTAAGGGAACCATGAATGCCAACATGTATTGTGACATACTGAAGCAGAGCATTCTCCCCTCCTTTCAGAGACTGGGCCGCAGGGCAGTATTACAACATAATAACTACACCAAACACACCTCCAAGACGACCACTGCCTTGCTAAAGAAGCTGAGGGTAAAGGTGATGGACTGGCCAAGCATGTCTCCAGACCTAAACTTTATTGGGCATCTGTAGGGCATCCTCAAATGGAAGGTGGAGGATCGCAAGGTCTCACATCCACCAGCTCCGTGATGCCATTATGGAGGAGTGGAAGAGGACTCCAGTGGCAAACTGTGAAGATCTAGTGAACTCCATGCCCAAGAGGGTTAAGGCAGTGCTGGAAAATAAAGGTGGCCACACAAATTTTGACACTTTGGGCCAAATTTGGACATTTTCACTTAGGGGTGTACTCACTTTTGTTGCCAACAGTTTAGACATTAATGGCTGTGTTGAGTTATTTTGAGGGGACAGCAAATTTACACTGTTATACAAGCTGTACACTCACTACTTTACATTGGAGCAAAGTGTCATTTCTTCAGTGTTGTCACATGAAAAGATATAATAAAATATTTACAAAAATTTGAGGGATCTACTCACTTTTGTGAGATACTGTGTGTATATATATATATATATATATATATATATATAAATATATTACGTGATAAAACAATCTTCAATCGTGATCGATAGAGATAGTCCACTTCCTTAATATGACTGATTTCATGTGTGATAGTGTGAAACCATATGGTGTGCTTCCATTAAACACCTCCATGCTCACAGAACTCTCATCTTGATACATATTCAAGCAAGCCTTATAATCAAATCTCGATAGGTGGTGTGTCAATCCTCAAGTCACAGCATTCTCCCACATAGGCTTGTTCAAATCTGGGTTGCTGGTCCATTTTAAGGCGCAGATAAATGCGCTCATAAGCATGTCGGGATAAAGCAAAATTGTCTCCCATAGTGTAGTATTAAAACTGCAACAAAATTAAATTAAAATAACTCTTACATCAAGTTTATAATAAAAACACTTTTGTGTAATAAGAATACTCAGCATCTGTCGAACTTTCACATCACTTCCGGTCCGGTGAGAGTTCTGTGACCATGGAGGTGTTTAATGGAGGTGGAAGCACACCATATGGTTTCACATTATCACACATGGATTCATTCATATTAAGGAACACTTTTATACTGTGTATTTGTCTCTATCCAAAGCACTGAGTGTTATTCTCATTCCTCTGTTATCTGCATGTGTCACTTCTGAAAGCAATTCTGGGCTCCATAGAGATGACTGATGACAGGAGAGGAGAGCTCCAGCACACGATCTGTGATTGACAGCCTCAACTGTGCATGTTCCAGTATACTGTGAGGATGTTTGTGTGTCTTTTTTCCTCCAATCAGGGCTTTCCTCACTGAGCTCTGCAGGGTGAGACTTCAGATCCCCCGCCCCCTGCTTTTCAAAGCTGAGAAATGCTGTTGATGTGTTAAATTTGTGTTTCAGAAGACTGTAGAGAAGAGATAAACAGGTACAGCTTATGTAGGAGGATTTGTTTCATCTCTGCGTATCACCTGATGCTAGTCACTTCACTGGGGATATGTGAGGGTTTACAACCACTTTAAGCCCAATTCACTAAAGGTATTAGGCATTCTGTGGGTTAATAAATTCTAACTCTAAGTGGTTCTAAAGGCTCAAAGCTTTTTTACCTTCATGCATTCTAGGTTAAAAACCTTCTATGTGCAGCAGCCCCCCACAGCCCCCTAATACTTACCTGAGCCCTGAAAGGCTACCCTCTACATGCCGCAACGGCTAAGTGACTTGTTCTCAACAACAGATTGCTGAAGACAGGGTCTCTGGGACAAGGGCATATTGTATAAAGTAATAAGTACGGCATATGTTAAACACATCCATAGATGTAAATGTTCAATGTCGGTTAACCAAGCTCACACCTGCTTTTCTCCTCTCTTTTTCTACTCTCTCTCACCCTTCCCTTCTCTTTTCCTCTCCTTACCTGTCTCTCATTCCCTCTACCCCTCATGCCTCCTCCCCCCCCCCCAGAAAAGGACATATGGCAGTTAGTAAACGTTTGTAGATGGAAGCCATGATCACAGCTGTTCAGCTAGATCCCTGACCCGTTAGGGTGCGGGGGCGACCAACAGTTTTAGTACAGACGCTGTGATGATGCTCACAGAAACGAATTTAAGTTGTAATGTTCTGCAAAACCAAAGGACTTGTTTTAACCTGTATAAGCTGTATGTTAAAAATGTTCAATAAACAAAAATTAAACAAAAAATACTTACCTGAGCCCCATCTCGATCCAGGGATGTGCACAAGAGCCTCGGGTCTCTGGGGACTCTGCCTCCTCATTGGCTGAGACAGAAACAAACTGTCCTACAGCTGTAGCAATTAGACGGTTGAAACCATTTAACACAGGGGTGGTTAAAATGGTCAAATATTATATATATATATATATATATATATCTCAAAAGGATAAGAAAACTGTTGCTGTAACTGCTTATAAAGTATTAGCTAGGGGTTGGCTTCAGTTTATTAGATGTACTAGCCGTTTTAGATACACTAACACCCCCCCCCCCCCAAATGAGAATGCTGCTGTCCAAAGATATCTCTGTTGCTCCTTCATGTGGAGGTAATCTAATACAGACTGTATTGGACATTTGAAGAGACTTACCAAGCTGAGTGCCGTGTCTTTGAGGCTGACCAGGAATTGCACAGGACGTAGTAGCTCAGATGCACCTATTCTAATACAGTTTATATGTTACTGGCCAGATCAGCAGGTGAAAACAGGGAAAAAAACGTAAAAAAAGAAAACTGATACAGCCATCACATCTAACGATTGGTAAGCTGCAATATATTACATTTTTGATTTTGGGTTTAATACCCCTTTAACCACTTCAGCTCCTGAAGCTTTTACCCCCTTCCCGACCAGGCCATATGGCACTGCGTTACTTTAACTGACAATTGCGTACCCAAATAAAATTGATGTCCCTTTTTTTCCCAAAAATAGTTTTCTTTTGGTGGTATTTGATCACCTCTGTGGTTTTAATTTTTGCGCTATAAACAAAAAAGAAATTAAAAAAACAAAAAAACAATATGTTTTACTTTCTGCTATAAAACATATCCAATAAATATATGTAAAAAATCTAATTTCTTCATAAATTTAGGCCAATATGTATTCTGCTACATTTTTGGTAAAAAAATCCCAATAATATTGATTGGTTTGCGCAAAAGTTAAAGCATCTATAAACTATGGGATAGATTTAGGGACTTTTTATTTGATATATCTCATTTCAGATAGTAAGATTTATTTTGCTCTCTCTTGCTACGTCTTTGAACCTTTTTCCATGTCCTGAGGAAGCCTTTACGGCGAAACGCGTAGACGCGACGCACAAGGGCTCAATGTACAAATTGTATAATTTTATATGATTTTTATATTGTTTTGAACACTGTTATGATATTGTAAATTTTCCAATAAACTATTTTTGCTACTTTCCTATTTGCTTCCATGCCTTAAAAGTCCGACCTGTTGATATCTATTTGGTATCTTCTTTGTTTTCCCTTGATATATACGGATGTGGCACTGTGGGTGCTCCCTCCTTTTTCCCTATTTCTCATATGATTAAATCCCATTTTCTTAAAGGGGAGTTCCAGGCCTTTTATGTTTATTAAAAGTCAGCAGCTACAAGAAGTGTAGTTGCTGAATTTTAATAAACAGACACTTACCTGTTCCACGGTCCAGCATTGCGGCCGAACGGGGTGTCACTCCTCTCCCCCGGCGCCTCCATTGCCACTCTGGGCACCCGGCCATGACAGCTTTCAGCTTCACGGCCGGGCACGCACGGCACATGCACAAGTCGCGCTGCGCTCCCGGAGTATCATGTGTCCCAGGAGATCGCCTAGAGGGAGGGGCCGCCTAAGGCGAAAGGAGGAGTCGCCTAGGCGGTCCCTGGGTGGAAGGAGGAAATGGGACAGGAAGTCCCCCTCCTAATGAAGCCCCCACTCCCCCCCAAAAAAAATTACATCCAAAATGACATCCCCCCCAAATGGGGCATGTAAGGGGGCAAGGAGTGCTTAAAGCGGAAGTTCAATTTTTGGGTGGAACTTCGCTTTAACCCTATTGCAATACCTCCTCCTATGATGTTCAGTTGTCCTTGAACCAAAAGGTGGTAATCATTGGGCTGGTGGACAGTTATCATTTCTGTACCCTGCAACAGCCCAGGCCACTGTTAGTGCAGATGTGTAAGCTCTCAGCTTGATGTCCTGATGTCCTGGCAATGAACATACAGTGCCTTGCAAAAGTATTCACCCCCGTTGGCTTATTACCTATTTTGTTACATTACAGCCTTTAGTTCAATGTTTTTTTTAATCTGAATTATATGTGATGGATCAATTTTTCAGAAATATAAAAATGATAATTGGCATGTGCGTATGTATGTCACCCCCTTTGTTATGAAGCCCATAAAAAGCTCTGGTGCAACCAATTACCTTCAGAAGTCACATAATTAGTGAAATGATGTCCACCTGTGTGCAATGATCTGTCATTACATATACACACCTTTTTTTAAGGCCCCAGAGGCTGCAACACCTAAACAAGAGGCATTACTAACCAAACACTGCCATGAAGATCAAAGAACTCTCCAAACAAGGGACAATGTTGTTGAGAAGTACAAGTCAGGGTTAGGTTATAAAAGAAATATCAAAATCTTTGATGATCCCTAGGAACACCGGCAAATCTATCATAACCAAATGGAAAGAACATGGCACAACCGCAAACCTGCTAAGAGACGGGCGCACACTAAAACTCACCGACCGGGCAAGGAGGGCATTAATCAGAGAGGCAGCACAGAGACCTAAGGTAACCCTGGAAAGACATTACTTTCAGCAAAAAACAAAATGGCACGTTTTGAGTTTGTGAAAAGGCATGTGGGACACTCCCAAAATGTATGGAGGAAGGTGCTCTGGTCTGATAAGACTAAAATTTTACTTTTTGGCCATCAAAAAAAACGCTATGTCTTTAGCAAACCCAACAAAGAACATCATCCCCACAGTGAAACATGGCGGTGGCAACATCATGCTGTGGGGACCTTTTTCAGCAGTCGGGACTGAGAAACAGGTCAGAGTTGAGGGAAAGATGGATGGTGCTAAATACAGGGATATTCTTGAGCAAATTCCACTCTGTGTGTGATTTGAGGCTAGGACGGACATTCACCTTCCAGTAGGAACATGACCGCAAACACACTGCTAAAGCAACACTTGAGTTGTTTATGTGGAAACATGTAAATGTGTTGGAATGGCCTAGTCAAACCCCAGACCTCAATCCAATAGAAAATCTGTGGTCAGACTTAAAGATTGCTGTTCACAAGCGCAAACCATCCAACTTGAAGGAGCTGGAGCAGTTTTACAAGAAGGAATGGGCAAAAATCCCAGTGGTAAGATGTGGCAAGCTCATAGAGACTTATCCAAAGAGACTTGGAGCTGTGATAGCCACAAAAGGGGGCTCTACAAAGTATTCACTTTAGGGGGGTGAATAGTTATGCACATTTACTTTTTCTGTTATTTTGTCCTATTTGTTGTTTGCTTTACAATAAAAAAAAAAAAAAAAAAAAAAAATAAACTTCAAAGTTGTGGGCATGTTCTGTAAATTAAATGATGAAAATCCTCAAACAATCCATGTTAATTCCAGGTTGTGAGGCAACAAAACACAAAAAATGCCAAGGGAGGTGAATACTTTTGCAAGGCTCTGTACCTGTCTGGCCCAGGACAGTGATGGTTAAAAAGACTGGAAAAAGGTGACAAACCTAGGACATGCTCCACCAACTGCTCCATATTTCTGCTCTGACAAGTTCCATTCAAAGGCTCCTTCAAAAGCACGCTTGTTCTTCAAACCTTTTCATGTCTTTATGTGAAAGACCCGAGTGTCAGTTATCAACCCCTGTGGCAGGAATTCCTTTCATTCCCGTTAATTGAACAGCTTTGATCCTAATTTATATTGGTATCTACGTAAATAAGAACATTTTCTTTCTTTAAAAAAATGTATAAAATGGAATCGAAGTTAATTGAAATCTCTTGTTTTGTACATCTTTTGTTATGTTAATGCACAGTCTTGAATCATGACAGTGGAATTAACATCTTTTTAATAAAAGAAAAATAAATCCTTGCTAGACAAAAAAAAAAGGATGAAACGCCAGGGGGCCCAATCTATCAATATGCTTTTTCTGGAGCCTTATATGGAGTTTTAAATAAAATAAGCCAATCTTTTGTTGCCTGAACCAGTCAAATTCCACCTTTTATTTGACTATAAAAGAGTCAGATCCCAAAACACTAATATTTTAGTTACAGTTGCATGTTCTCGGGTGTCAAATCACCAATGGAATTCTGTACTGCAGTTATTGCTATCTCTGCAGCACAGGGGTATGAGATGCCACTTGTGGTCCATGCTTCTCCTTCACTGCAGTGTTCAGAACGGTGGGCTATGGTCACAGCAGAATAACAGAGCCTTCTTCACTCTCTGACACTTGGCCAGATTAGTGCAATTAAGCAAAAACTGGTTATCACTATGTTGGCATTACAGGGGAATGGGACGCCATGTGTGGTCCATGCTGCTCCATCACTGCACTGTTTGTAGGGTGTATTAGACTCATAGAAGAGTAACAGAGCCTTCTTCACTCTCTGACACTTAGCCAGATTAGTGCAATCAAGCAGCAACTGTTCATCACTATCTTACCATCACAGGGGCATGGAATATCATTTGTGATCCCTGCTGCTCTATCACTGAACTGTTTACAGGGTGTTTTAGGGTCATTACAAAGTAACAGAGCCTTCCTCACTCTTGACGCTTAGCCAGATTAGTGCAATCAAACAGCAACTGGTTATCACTATCTTACCATCACAGGGGCATGTTATGTCATTTGCAAGCCATGCTGCTCCATCATTTTAGTGTTTACATGGTGTTTTAGGGTCATTACAAAGTAACAGAGCCTTCCTCATTCTCTGACGTTCAGCGAGGTAAACACATTCATGTAGCAGCTGGTTATCTTAGCAACATGGAAATCCTTTTGTGGTCCATACTGCTCCATCACTGCAGTGTCCAGAGGGTGAATTAAGGTCATAGCAGAGCCTTCCTCACTCTCTAACATTGCTGGATTTGTACACTCAAGCAGCAACTGGTTATTGCTCTCTTGGCAGCACAGGGACATAGGATGTCAAATGTGGTCCCTGCTGCTCTATAATTGATGGGGAAATAGCATATTTCATATTTCCTTATTAAAGTTGTCTCACTGTTTGCGCTAGCCATGGAACCCATGGCTGCCCGCATCAGATCTGCCCCCTCAATACAGGAAATTCAAGTAGGGGTAATAATGAATAAAATATCCTTATATGCCGATGACACCCTTATCTTCCTCAAAGATATCTCCTCCCTCCCACCAGCACTTCAAATAACAGACAAATTCGACTCGTTCTCAGGAATCAAGGTTAACTGGGGGAAAATCATTAATTTTTTCGTTAAACGCATCTGGTCATCACCCACCAACAGATACTCCCCTAAACTGGACACCTGAATTTAAATAGCTAGGAGTAAGGGTTGGAACTCCGTTGTCCTCATATTTTGAGCTGAATCTCCAACCACTACTCAAAAACTTTTCACAGAAATGTATAGCCTGGAATATCCTCCCCCTCTCACCGGTGGGCAGAGTAAACTTAATTAAGATGGTATACCTGCCTAAATTTCTGTACCTTTTTTGGAACTCACCTTTGACCCCCCCGCCTCATTTTTTGCAAGCTAAAAAGTATAATATCTTCCTTTGTCTAGAACGGAATGCCCCCACGACTGGCCATCACCACCCTTCAGCTTTCCATCACCCAGGGGGGCCTGTCTCTACTGGACTTTCAGGTTTACTTCTGGGCGGCTGTCCTGGTGACGGTTAGATGGTGTTTCTCCCAACAACATGATAACCCAGCGGTGACCCTGGAAGCTGCCATCATGGGATCCTACTCCTCCCTTAGCAATGTAGTGTTCAGAGGGACGAGATATCACCCTGGCATTACGGAACTGATGAGCACTACAATTACAGTATGGAATAGGGCCAGTACCCGTTTTAGCTCCCCCGAGACATTTTTCCCTCACATCCCCCTCTGGGGCAACCCTAAACTACCACACATGAACACTGTTCCAGATCCCTAGATCTGGGCAAGGAAGGGAATAGTGAAGCTGAAGCACATCATTGTGGGTGGTAAACTAAGAACCTTATCTGATCTCAAGGGTGCCTACTCACTACCGGGATGCATGCTATTCCGATATTACCAGCTCCAACATGCCTATAGGAAACAGTTCCCACCACTCCTTAAGCTAGAATCAGACTCTGTGGAGGGACTACCTCCTGCCAAGATCATAGAAAAACCCCTATCCTCCCTATACTTCCATTTGTCCATAGCTCCTACAAAGAAGCTTGAGAAAACCCTGGACAAGTGGAAAATGGACAAACATGTGTATCCTCCTTTGTTACTAACACTTTCTCGGCTAGAGACCGATTTATGCAAGTCAAGTTTCTCCACAGAGCCTACTAAACCCCCGAAATGATTGACAATCATGAATCCCAACACCCCGGTGGCCTGCCCCAGGTGTGGTCTAGGGTCCGCCTCCTTTCTCCACATGGTATGGTCCTGCCCCTGCCTCGGGGACTATTGGTCAGCAATAGCTGACACTCTTGACCAGATCAATTACTACTTAGATGTGGGAACTAACCCCAAAGCGATGTTGTTAAATATTTTCAACCCTAGTGTAAGGGGCAAGTATGTTCCTGTGTTATGCTACATTTTATGCCCGGAAAGAGATATTCCTCCACTGGAAGGATGCCACACCCCCCAGGGTTTCTTCATGGTGCCTAGCATTGAACTCGGTGCTCCTATTATACAAGCTTACCTATGCCAATCGCAGTTGCCCTAACAAATTCGACAAGATATGGTCGGGATGGATAGATGCATGGGGTGCAGAGGTAGCAGACGACATTCGAGGTATTGCTGATGTACCTGCTCCATGATCATGAACCACTGATAAGATCTTTTGAATAATTACCTACTGTTTATACTAAGCAAAACCAATTATGTAGTTGAGGTCCCTCCTCTGTCATCATGCATGTGTCTGGTCTGGTTATCTGTGCTACGCCACGAAAGCAGGCGGGACTCCGTGGTAAAACAGCAGCTTTAGTTAAGTATTGTTGTTATATTTTCTAATATTATTACATTTGTTATCTGTTATTACTTAATTAAATGTTATACTTACAAGTGTTTGTGTGATCTCTCTTTACACATCTCGAATACAACCTCAAAAATAAACTATCACGTAACCGTGATAAAATAATCATTGCAGTGCAGCAGAGTAACAAAGCTTTCCCCACTCTCTGACACTCAGCTAGATTAGTGCAATCAAGCAGAGGTCAGGTATTACTGTCTTAGCAGCACAAGTACATGAGATGTGACTCATGATTCATACATTCCTTGTGACAGCAATAAAAGTGATCAAATTTTATTTTTTTTAAAGGAACAGTGTAAAAAAAAAAAAAAAAAATGAAAAGCGCCCCATCCCTCCATGCTTGCGCACAGAAGCAAACACATACGTAAGTCGCACCCGCAAATGTAAACAGGGTTCAAACCACACATGTGAGGTATCACCGCGATCTCAAGAGCAATAATTCTAGCACAAGACCTCCTCTGTAACTCTAAACTGGTAACCGTTAAAAACGTTTAAAGCACCGCCTATGGAGATTCTTAAGTACCGTAGTTTGTTGCCATTCCACGAGCGTGCGCAATTTTAAAGCATTAAATGTTAGGTATCTGCATTATACATTATACAAAAAAATTGGGCTCACTTTATTATTATTATTTTTTATTTATTTATGAAAGTGTATTTCTTCCAAAAAAAAATTACATTTAAAAGACCGCTGCGCGAATACAGAGTGACATAAAATATTGCAACGATCGCCATTTTATTCTCTAGGGTCTCTGCTAAAATATATATATATATATATAATGTTTGGGGGTTCTAAGTCATTTTCTAGCAAAAAATACAGATTTTAACTTGTAAGCAACAAGTGTCAGAAAAAGGCTTAGGCATGAAGGGGTTAAGTTGTAGAGGTGCTTAAAGCTGGCCATACACCTATAGATTATCTGCAGATTTTCTATGGTTAGATGGAAAAAGTGCAACAGATTTCTCCATGTTCGCTAAACTGTGTGAATGGAGGAATCTTCCACTTTTTCCATCTAACCATAGAAAATCTGCAGATAATCTATAGGTGTATGGCCAGCTTTGAAGTCATTAAATCTACATAACAATCAGACAACAAGCTGTGATACTTACTAGTGTAATTTTTCTTTAGCTGCATCATTTATTAAAGCAATGAAGATGTATTATATAAAAATCCAGCTTGCTATTGGCAGACAGTGATGTAAGTAACTGAGTTAAAATAAACTGAGTTACCTAACTCAGTTACTTTAGAGGGTAACGAGTAATCTAACTGATTACTTTTCCCCTCATGGTAACTCAGTTCCCATTACTTTGGCTTAGTTACCCCAATTACATCTACCGCCACTAGATGGCAGTAGTGTAATTCCTGTGTCCTGCCGAAAAAGTTCCCCCGCCGGATAAGGACCCCCTGTACTGCGCAGGCGCAGGGCTTGCACAGTACGAAGGACTACGGAGCTTCCGAAAATTGCCGAAGCTAAACAGCTCTGAGTAAACTCTACACCGCGCAGGTGCAGTTAACATGTAATTGTACGAGGCGATGCCGCACGCTCCTGATGCTCGTGCTACTCTGCAAGGGGCGTCTATCTTGTAACTAAGGGGCGGGTCTAGTATTACTGTAACCAAGGGGCGCATTTATTATTATTGTTATATATCGAGCTCTGCCCATTAATTTAACATTCACCCTCTTCTGTAGCCATCCGCCCCTTACACGATATAATAATAATAGACCCGCCCCTTACACGATATAATAATAATAGACCCGCCCCTTACACGATATAATAATAATAGACCCGCCCCTTACACGATATAATAATAATAGACCCGCCCCTTGCTTACGCGCTATAACAGATCTGCCCCTTGGTTAGAGTAATAATAGAGCAGCCCCTTGGTTACACGATATATAACAATAATAATAAAAGCGCCCCTTGCTTACAGTAATACTAGACCCCCCCCCCCCCCCTTAGTTACACGTATAGAATATTTAAAAAAAAAAGTCAGTTACTTTTCTGCGTAACTAATTACTTTTCCAATGTAGTAACCGAGTTACTAACGCAATTACTTTTTGGGAGAAGTAATTTGTAACTTAACTAATTACTTTTTTAAAGTAAGATGACCAACACTGTTGGCAGATCACCAAAGAATCTATATCTGACATATATAAGACAAGCATTATTATCCGATTACTGCATTCATTGTAGATAGTTTCCCCACACAATAATAAACCCGTGCATTCATCATCATTTTGTACTACATGAATTATTCTTGAACATATCTCATTATAAAATTAACTTTGTTAATCATGTTTCTCATCACAAAAAAAATCAAAGCTTTTATTTAAAATGGACCTATACTCAAAAAGTGAGTATTTGTTATGTTATAAGGAACATCTAGAAATGTTAATTTTACCTAAGCAGTACCCTGAAGAATTTAACTTTTGTCTTAATATCCTTCTAATAAGTAGCAGTGCGTTTCCTCTGATTATAAACTTCTGTGCCTTCAGCCTTGTAGCTGTATATCTGCAGTGTGAGATCCTCTAAGGCAGAGGTCCCAACCCCCAGTACCGGTTAGTGGCCTGTTAGGAACTGGGCCTCACACATTCACATGGGAACATAGAATAGAGAGCTGCCTAAGTGCTTTACTGCTCCAGTAGCTGTCTGTTCTCAGCTGCGGTAGGGGGCAGTGTGGTGTTCGATTATTTATTTTTTTGTTTTTTTGTTTTTATTTTGTTTTTTACAAACTTTATTTGAAGTGTACAAATCATACACTTCATGGCAATGTACAGCAGTGCAATGCGGTTTTACAATGCAGTCACCACAAACTGTGTGAGTGACTGTGTCTGGAGGCAGGCTATAATAAACCACCCCCCCCCTCCCCCAAGTCCATGAAAACATTTTCTTCCATGAAACCGGTCCCTGGTGCCAAAAAAGGTTGGGGACCGCTGCTCTAAGACACTGCTGTCTCTTACGGCTAGGCTCGCCAGATATGGAGTGAGATTTGGTGCCAAGCTGCTCATTGTTCTCTTCACTGGAGAGAATGCTGGACCGGCAAAGCAAGGATCTCCCTGCTTATTTTTCATTAATTCTGTGGATCTATGCATCTACCGGGTATATAAAATAGGCTTATAAAGTAATGTGTGGAACATTGTAACATGTTCAAGCAGCTGCAGCCGCTTCCCCCTCACTGTGACAGCTGGAGGGGGATCTTCTCCCCCTGTGAATGATTGCCTACAAGTACCGTCAGCCATTGCGGCTGGTGGCTTGTAGTTCTCAATGAACTGCAAGAGCCATGGTGAGTGCTCTCAAAGTCCATCGAGCTTCCTGGACTTCAGTAACTGTCTGCCCATATCAGAGGTACGGGCAGACCAGTGTACTGACAATCTGCAAGCTCCTGACATTGTACTTGCAATTTGCTGATTGCGGGTGCAATGCTTGACAGGCTTCCATAAATAAATAAATGCACATTTTTTTTAACCTGCAAACAAATATGCATTTACTTATTTATTTATTTTGGAAGGCCAGTAACACACCTCCTGTATTAGTGAGACATAATTCTGGATGAACGAGAGCAGGAGGCACAGCAGACTGAAGCATTGTCAGTCTGGAGGTGAGGTGAATGTTCAATGTATTAGCAGATTTAAATACACTAACAAATTGAAGCCAAACTCCAGCTCACACTTTATAATTAGTTACAGCAAACAGTTTTTTTTCCTTTTGAGACAGGGCCGGCCTGTTTATTAAGGGCGCACAGGCGCCACCCCCTCTATCCATGCGTCCGGCCCCTTTCAGACAAACAAAGACTTGGGGGACACACCCTAAAAAATGCATTCCAAGCTGGTGCTGCTATAAGACCATACAACCAGAACAAAATATTTTTTTGAAGCTCCGATTAGAGCCGGAAGCTCTAATAGGCTTCAAAATAAGGTGGGCTCAGAGTGCAGAGAATGCGAACGGAGGTGTGTTACAATAGCAAATGAATATTCGCTATTTTAACACTGATCTTCCTCCCGGCCAATCAGGAAGTGGGTCGTGAGACCCGGCACCCGATTGGCTGAAAGGACAGGCGATCCTATTGGACACCTAGGTGGAGGGGAGGAGTAGCACGGCTGCAGCTATGGAGGAAAGGACATAGAAGCCGCTGCCCGTTGCCTGATGCCCACCACCTGATGCCGCCGCCTGATGCTAGCCACCTGTTGCCTGATGCCCGATACATTCTGATACAAACTGATACATTCTGGTAGAGAGTTTGTCCTGTGAGAAACAACAGATTTGCTGGCTGGATCACCCAAAGGAAATTAAAGAAAGCCTAAAAAAAGACTACTAATTCAGCCATCACTTCTAAGAATTGTTTAGGTGCAATATAATAAATGTTTGCTTTGGGGTTTATTACTGCTTTAAGTATCCAGGGGTGCCCCAGGTCTTTGTCAGTCCTAGCAACACCCTTGGTGATGACAGGGTCTCTTTTTAAACTGTTGAGCAGGAAAAATGCCCAGAGCTACACAGATCAAAATTCAGGGTGTGAAGACTTGACCGTGACAACACTGGTTGCTCTGCATATCATAATTGTGAAAAATTGAAGCAGAGAGAACCACATTTAATGCAATCACGATGACACTTAAAACACAATCACAGGCTGATTCTGCCTCTCTGCAAGATGCATAAGTCTTTTATTTAAGGGGCTGCTAACATTTCACAGGGAGGTTCAGCTGCTCTTTTGAATACTAAATATATTACAGATTTTTTCTCAAAGGATGGACATGCATTGTGAAATCAGTAATGAAAAACTTATTTAAAGGATAAGTTCACCTATTGGGAAAAAATAATAAATGCACATATTTTTTCAGGAAAACCAATGTGCATTTATTATTTTTTTACCTAAGGAGCTTGGAAAGCATTGCACCCGTGATCAGTGGACCAGGGGTGCAATGGCAGACTACTACAAACAAACTCTGCAGCTTTCAGCCTGTACCTGCATACAGGCCGGCTGTTTACAAGCCGCAAGACTTTTATTTTCATTTTGTATGGTTTAGGGGAGGGGTGCCCAACCTTTTGAAGAGCAAGGGCCACTTATTCAAAACCGGTAGTGGCCATAATGTAATGTACGCCTATGCAGAGCGGCGGCTGTCAGTGCTGGGAAAATCATCAACATTATCCATTCTCCATGTCCAGCTGAGGCCCGCGGGCGGCACTGAGAAGGACAGTCGGTGCTGCTTAGCTAAGTAACTTAGCTTACCGTCCGTTCCATCAGACCGTGCTCTCAGAGTGGTGGGAAAACCGAAAGTGATGGTTCTGTGGAAAGCCATCCTTCGGACCCGCCAATCAGGTGCAACAGGGCAGAACGGAATGATGAATAATTTGATGTAGAGTTGAGTTGCTTCTAGTGAACAGCTTAGTGTCCGGTGACCAGACGCTCTTAAAGGGACACTTTTTTTTTGATGTCCAGCTTTGGGGGAGGGGGGGGGGGTTAGCGCCCGATGGCCCCCTATTGGTTGGGCCGCCACTGGTCTGAATAGGTCGACTTCTATTATATCCTGCAGGAACAAACCCACAGGTATTAACAAAAAGTCTATGGTTCAGTGCGGATACAGTAAGTGCACCTGCAGATAAGTTTGAAAGCAGCTCAGTAACCAATGCAGAAGAGAGATGGCCATATATACAATGTTATTTTAGAATATAAACTGACCTTTAATATTCTTCCATTGAGAAATCTCCCTTGCTACAGGTATGTTGCTGTCCCACGTGGAATGTAATTGGTATCACTCCGCCTGTGACAGGAGCTGATGCTATACAGGAAGCATTGAATTACGTGGCTCTGCACCCTCTGCAGCCATGCTTCCTCTAGTGCCAGGTTCAGTCAGAACACTAATGCTCTAGGATGGCGGGGAACCCGCAATCTGGGCTTGCCAACCCACCATCCCAAAGCAGAAAGTAACAATGTCAGTTTTATTTTTTTTCTATTATCATTATTTCCCACTACTTCCTGTTCTGTAGACACAACAGGAGTGAGAAAAATTCTCTGAAAAGGAAAATTCTTTTAGACAGCTGTCACTGGAATAAGTGTCACCATTGGAAGACTTCCCCTCAACTCAAGTTCTGGTGACAACACAAATTCTCCCTTACATTCAGTCTCAGTGATAATGATCTCCAGGACAAATCGAGAAAGTAAATCTCCTGGACAGAGGTTCTAACCACTCACCACTCTATCCAAAACTAAATTAAAAGTTTAGGCATTATATATACTTTATTAGCCTTCTACCCTAGGGTTCATTCAGCATTTACCACGCAGTTTATCGTAACACTTGGCAATGCATGTTAAAAGCATTGTTGCAAAAGGATAATTAATTCTTAATGAATGCATGGCAATGCACCTCGCTGAAGGACGCCGCAATTCAGAATGAATGGCACTGCAGTGCACCAACAATGTGTGTTGATGTGCATTGCGGTAAAGCGTGCAATAACAAGTTACCGCCATGATACCCGTGGCCGCTAATGTGAACAAGCCCTTAGGAATACTATGTATGCCAAAAAAACGTCCTATGCATGCCTAAAAAACTTCCCCGAAAAACACATGGCATATGTATCCTGACCTGTTCCCCCTTTGCTGCCACTTCCCCTGTCATTTTTACCATCAATTCAAAATGATAGCTGGCTCCAGACCCTGCTGCCAAAGCAGACTTTTTGACCTCTGTTTTAAACACTGTTAAGTAGCGTAATTCAGAGATACAATGTAACATTACTTTTTACTTAGTCTGTTTCATTGATGTGCAGATCAGAGGTGAGTTTTACCTGCATATAATGTAGGAAAAAAATATTAAGTAAATTAATTTAATTTTTTTTATAACCTTTGTTCCTATTTAGGCAATTATTATATACCTTAGTTAACCCTAATCAGCCCTAATTAATTATTCTCCCCTTCTCCCTTAATATTTTAACTTTTTTGAATTCATATTTGTTTTGATTGTTAATTTTTATTTAGCGTCAAAATAAAAAATGTGCAAAATAAAATTTATAAATATTATAATTCATTTATGAATATCTTTGCAATGCTTTGTTCCAGAAAAATGACTTTAGTGTAATTGTAAATGGGACAAATTATAGAATAAAAAATATAATTTGTATCTACAGTAACACTAAAGCCCCATACACACGGTCGGAAAATCCGACCACCAAATCCATCGGATTTTGTCCGACGGATTTAGTCCGACACTGGTGTTGCATACACACTGTCGGACAAAGTTGTCGGAAAATCCGATCATTCTGAACGTGGTGACATTTGTTGCGTACGACGGGACTACGTAGAGGCTAGTAGCCAATAGCTTTGGTATGTAATGTGATCTGAGCATGCGTGGCACTTTGTCCGTCGGAATTCGATACACACGATCGGATTTGGTGTGATCGGACTTTGTTGTCGAAAAATCTATCCAGCAGGAGATAGGACTTTGTCCGTCGGACAATCCGATGGAAACTGTCCGATGGTGCCTACACACGGTCGGAATTTCCGACAACATTGTCCGATAGGACAGAATCCATCGGAAAATCCGACCGTGTGTATGGGGCTTAAGGGCTAATTTACACTTTCTTCGACTTTAACACACAATAAAGTGGCCATCACTTCAACATGATTTTTCATGTGTTTTTGAAGCTGCTGTAATGCTTCGATGATGCTTCTGTGATGCTTTAATGAAGCTTGACAAATGCCCTGTGTGTGTTGATTTTCTATTTGTTTTAAAGGGGACCCCCAGCTTATTAGTACCCTCATTATGCAGATATTCTCCAGTTTATTAGTACCTTCATTCAGCAGATCCCCTGCTCAGTAGTACCCCCAGCTCTGCTGATGCCCCACTCAATAGTAACCGCCAGCTCTACTGATCCTCTGGTCTGCTGATCTTCCTCTCTCTCTGGTCCCTGCTCACCTTCTGCTATAGCATTCCCATATTGCACACCACGTGTGCTGTCTGCTAGTTGCTCTTCTCCGTTCGGACCCTGCTCACCTTCCTGCTGCTCCATGCTACACACCAGATGTGACATCTGCACCAGACACTTCCAGAATATATACACATGAAAATGTGAAGTGACTGCTCATGATGTCTTTCTGGTTTGCTTTTTGGTTTCCCAGTGCATCCTGGGATCTCTCATACCTGCAATACTTCCAAAACAAAGTAAAGCTAACGTTGAATATAAGCCCCTCAAAAGCTTCAGGTGCGTTGAGCGAGCTTTGTCATAGACTTCTATGGAGGCTTTGGAGATGCTTTGAAGCACCAAGAAAGCAACATGGGGTATAGTTTTTGAAGCAAAGTAAAGCAAGCACAACATGTGAACAGATCTGTAAGGTAACCATTTTATTTAGTGGCAGGTGCTTTGATTGGCATTCCAATGCCACATTTTGAAGTGTAAACAAACCTTAAGAGCTCTTTCACACTTTAGCGCATTTACGCACCTATAGCATTAATGAGCATTTAGGATGTGTTGTACAGGCATCCATGTTCCGTCAGGCAACACTTCTCAAACACCGTTTTTTTTTCAAAGTTACAATGGGAAATTATCACTTTTGACACTTTGCAACCGCACCGTAAACACACTGTAAACGCCGTAGTGTGTTTCAAAAGAAGTTAATAGAGGTGGTTGCAAAGGGTGAATGCCTGCCAAACTCTCCAGGCTAACGCTGCGGTGTGAACACTCCATCCACTCCCCATTGTAACAATTTTGAGTGCCATTGATAGGCATTCGGGAAGCGTTCAAAACGCGATCCAACCACCTAATTTCAATGCCTGAGTGAAAGAGCCCTAACAGTGGTCAAAGTTTTTTTAGCTTCTAGGTTTGTCAAAGCTTAAAGTGATACTAAAGCTTTTTTTTTTTATTAAAAATAACAAACATGTTATACTTACCTCCTTGGTGCAGTTGGTCTTGCACAGAGAAGCCCCAATCCTCCTCTTCTCGGGTCCCTCTTCAGCACTCCTGGCCCCTACCTCCTGTTCAGTGCCCCCACAACAAGAAGCTTGCTGTGGGGGCACTCGAGCCAAGCCGCAGCTTTGTGTGCCCATTCAGACACGGGGCTGCTGCCCGGCCCCACCCCTTCCTCTCCTCATCGGCTCACTGACTTTGATTGACAGCAGTGGGAGCCAATGGCGCCGCGCTACTGTCTTAGCCAATGGACAGGGGAGTCCTGGACAGCTGAGTCTCTAGTGCAACATCACTGGATCCAGATTGACCTCAGGTAAGTATTAGGGGGGCTAAGGGGGCTGCTGCACACAGAAGGTTTTTTTATCTTAATGCATAGAATGCATTAAGATAAAAACTTTCTGCCTTTACAACCACTTTAATTGAACAAGATGAAGTTAGAAGCTGATTGGTTACCTCATTGTATTGTGTGTGCCCCTTAGTTTTAGGAAGGATAAGAAAAAAAAAAACACACATTATTGGCCCTAAGGGTGCAAACAACAAATTGTTTACACATATCTAATTTTGATGTAATTTGTCAGGAGTAGGCAAATTAATTTGTTTTTTTTTGGTGGTGGGTCATTGTAATGACACGAAACATACAGCTGATTGTTTATTTTTTATTTTTTACTATTTTGGCCCAATTTTCCTTTTATACTAGGAAAAAAAAAACATAGGGATAGATATTACTTTGAACAAGCTAACGAAGACCCAATTTATCCTGAAAAAACAATGGGGTTGATTTACTAAAGGCAAATCCACTTTGCACTACAAGTGCACTGAAAGTGCACTTGGAAGTGCAGTCGCTGTAGATCACTGTAGATCTTAGTGGAAGCTCTGAAATGAGTGGAAGCTCTGCTGATTTTATCATCCAATCATGTGCAAGCTAAAATACAGTTTTTTATTTCCCTTGCATGTCCCCCTCAGATCTACAGCGACTTTACTTTCAAGTGCACTCGTAGTGCAAAGTGGATTTGCCTTTAGTAAATAACCCCCAATGTATTATTCACCTGGATACACTTAGTAGGTGTATAATTTTACTAACACATGTCAAAGTTGCAAAACTGAATCTAAACATTATGATTTTTTATTTTTTTTGGCTTTCAGGCATTATGGTGTTAAGAATTGCATTGAACCAACCTGGGCTAGAGCTGAAGGGCGCTTTAGAAGTTTTAAGAAATATGTTTGAAGATCATCAAATACTTTGTAAATGCTTGCTGAAGTTCAAACTGCTTAACTTGGCATTTACAAGCAAAGATCAAACAATGCAGACGTGTTTAGGACTCGACAGCCCGGTGAAAGGACCCCAATGGTTCTGACACTGTATGGTCCTAACAGAAAGTCCTGATATAATAATTGGTTTTGTATTCGCTGTTGCATGCTGCATATCATTTCTCTTTGTATGTTATTGACCTTTTCACCATGTCATTAGATAAGTCCACACATTTTATTTCCCCTTTTCTATAGGAATTTATAATTGTGTCTAAATGACACGCATCAGTGTCGCCAAGTCACGGATGGGTCACGTTTTGCTAAGACACATAATATATTTGAGACGCATTAAGCTGCAGGCACAGCACTTAATAAATAGGTCAGAAATGAAATGTCAATATAAAAGCCGTTTTATTACAGCATTTACATCTCATTACCACTGACATCCATTAAAACTAGCTGCGTGATCCTTCAGGACGTGGATTTCAAGGCATATGCCTTCAGTAATAGTTTGTGAAGTTTAGATCAGTCAACAAACTGCTGGAGCTGTGCCGAAAACCCTGCAGCTGTGCTAAAGTCAGATTTCATCTGAAATCGAAATGAAAGCTTCCGCTAGGAAACAAGCTATTATATTCATCTTTCTGGTTGGCCGTGTCTCCTACCAACCCTCTGTTTCAGATCTGCTGCCTGCATCATTGTCTTTAGCTTTCAACACCTTTTGGCGTGTCGGATGCCTCCCACCATGCTGTTCTTCTTCTGACCCCTATGTCACTACAGGACTCAGCAGTGATGTAGAGGTCAGAAGGAGTCACATCTTGTGTAAGCCTGGGTTCACACTATAGCGAATTCGCAGTGGGGCAAAATACTGCGAATTCGCAGGACATTTGAAAACCCATTGTTCACACATGTCCGTGCATGCGCAATGTGAATTGACACAAACACGCAACCGTCCTTGGTGCGGATCAGGTGCGAATTCAGGCCCATTATCTTCTATGGGCACGCATCTGATTCGCACCTGGCTTGCGTTCTGAACAGAAATTCGCAAGTCATTGTATCACCTCTTTAGGGGAAGTCCACGCCCAATTTTTGAAAAAAAAAAACGGCATGGATTCCCCCTCCAGAGGCATACCAGGCCCTTAGGTCTGGAATGGATTTTAAGGGTACCCCTACGCTGAAAAAACGGCGTGGGGGTCCCCCCAAAATCCACACCAGACCCTTATCCGAGCACGCAGCCTGGCAGGTCAGGAAAGGGGGTGGGGATGAGCGAGCGCCCCCCCCCCCCTCCTGAACCGTACCAGGCCGCATGCCCTCAACATGGGGGGGTGGGTGCTTTGGGGAAGGGGGGCGCCCTGCGGCCCCCCACCCCAAAGCACCTTGTCCCCATGTTGATGAGTCACGCAGGGCCCTGAAATCGCAACGCACTAGTCTGAACCCAGGCTAAAGGAGTGCATCTAGTGTAGAGTGATGCTAAACGATATCCTTATTCTCCAAATATAATCCATCCACTACTAAGCCCCCGTTCACCGGTGTATCATGTGATTTGACAGTTCCAAATTTCATGACAAGTCACACCCCATTGCTGGCAAAGGAACTGTTCATATCTCTGTGACTCATGATGCAGTGATTATGAAAAAGGTTCCTGCACAATTTTTTACTGATTTCATTGCGACTTGCCTAGACTTCTGTTATATGAAGTTGCAAGCCACAATAAAATCAGCAGTGCATATTGCACTGATGTGTGGCTTTGAAATCGCACCGAAGTAGCGTGATTACAAAACCGTACTGGAGAGAATGACCCTGCAATCTATTTTTCATTAAATCGTTTTTTACTGTGTTTTTCTGCATCCTTGGAATGTTCTCTGTAAGCTTACAAACTTTTCCCCTGACTTCTGTTTCTTTAGAAGGAGCAGTGTATGTTAGTTGCGGTCATATACACAGGTCTCCGCACACTACAAATACCATAGTTGATAGTCCATTTCAGAAGTGAACAAGAGAGGGGTGGCTACATTCCTACAAACAGTGGGACCATGAAGAACGAAGTAGCCACCATCTAACAGCAAGTCAGACTGAAGCTGAAAAAAAAAACCCCAAAAGAAATTGGAGATTTGGAGGAAGCTAAGGGCATTAGAATGGACTTTTTTAGTTAAGGATACATACTTGAAAGGAATTTCCTTGTTTTAAACCAGAGTTTAGTTTATATTTAAAGTGGTTTTAAAGACAAGGCATTTTTTTACTTTAATGCATTCCCTACATTAAGGTAAAAAATGTCCCATGTCCTGCTACTTGTATCTCCACCTCACCTCCCTAAATACTTACCTGAGTACCATCTAGATCCAGCGCCTGTGTCCATCTGCAACAGCGCTGCTCTTTCTTTCCCTCCTCACAGGACACAGAGGCAGCAGTGAGAGTCATTGGCTCCTGCTGCTGTCAATCAAATCCTGTGAAAAGGGAGCCGTGCTGTGTGTGTCTTTGAAAGCACACAGCTGGGCTTGGGAACACACCCGCAAGCTGCTTGCTATGGGCGGGCACACATAGCAGAGGACAAGCCGAGAGTGCCAGAAAAGGACTTTAGAAGAGGAGGTTCGGGCCACCGTGTGCAATTCCATTGCACAGAGCAGGTAAGTATAACTTTAAAAAAAAAAAAAAATATTAGAGTAGAACCATTGGGCAAAACTCTTTTTTTTTATTTTGGATAGAGTAGGAAAGTTGTCAGTTTTTTTTTTTCCGCCATCTGTGTCCCATTGCAGAGATTTCTTCTCACTTCCTGTCCCAAAGCCAAACAGGAAATTTCTGCAAATTTAGGGAATTCCTTTGGGACCCCCAGGTCACTATAACTAGTGTCCCCATTGGAAGATTTCCCCACTATAACTTTTCTGAGGACAACCCAAAATTTGGGATTTTCTTTTACTTTCACTTTTAATGATAATGGTAAACAGGACACATAGAGAGGGTGGATCTCCTTAATTGGGGGCACAGACAGCAATAAACACTGATAGGGGTTCTAATCCATCTCCACTCTATCCAAAACGAAAAAAACGTTTTGCCTTTAGCTATACTTTAACCTTTACAACCACTTTAAGCTTTGTATGCCTAGCTCCAGACAACTTTTTTTTTTTTTTGGGGGGGGGGGGGGGTAGCATTTTAATTCTGTATGTGACAGATTGGGGAGATTTTCGTGCAGTTATTGCCAGGAAAGGCAGCACAGACAGCAATAGAAACATTGTAAAAAGTTTTCGTTCTTCTAAAAATGGGTTTTTGTCTGCGTCCCCATTAAAAGATTTTCCATCACTTCCTGACAGTTAATGAGACGAAATCTGTTATAAAAAGACACAGAGGGCAATTAAAATCTGGCAAAGGTCCCAACTCTTCCCTCCCTACAATATAAACAGTTTTGTCTGGAGTCCAGGCTCTAAGACACTCTTGTGAATGACTAATAATCCACGTTTCAGCACCTTGGTCAGCACCATATGAACAGCCATAGCAACTACTGAGGAAATAGTAAGTGAGCATTCATTATCACATTTTCAAATGGAATTCCACTTTTGCTGAGAAGAAAACAATTGTCTATGCTGGTTTCACACATTGCAAGGATTTTTAGCAAACTTTATTTCAGATTCTTGCATACTTTTGTCCTGTAGATAGAGGCAGACCATTTTAGTCGCTTCCCCTTGAGAAAACTGGCAAAGCAGACCAAATCTTACTTCATGTGGGTCAATATCACAGGTTGATGTGGAGATGTTCCGAATTTACCAGGTTCCTGGCAGCCAGAAGGTTTTACTTAGAATTAGACATGTGCGATTAGTTTTGTACGAATCGAAAATTCGTACGGATTTCCAAAAATTCGTACATTCGGAAAGGAACCCGAAATACGAATTGCTATGCTTCCGAATTTTTGTACGAAATTTCGGTAATGAATTTCGGATCCAAATTCCATTACAACGAAAACGTGACTGGTGTTTTGTTGACCAATCAGATGTTTTCTTCTGCTGCTGAGTAAGGGTTGGGAAAATTATCTTTTATAATATGGGAGTGGGAGTCAATGGGAGATTCAGAATCGGACAAAATAAGAATGTTCGTTAAAGTGGAGTTCCACCCACTTTTACAACTCTTCAGCATCCCTCACTAAACTGTGCACTGTAAACAAATTGGATATTTATTTTTTTTTTCCAGCACAGACTGTATATCTGCTGTATTCATTTTTCACTTCCTCCTCCCTGGCCGCGGCCCATCGCATCATTTCCTGTTTGCAATGCCTCCTGGGAAGGGGCAGCAACTTCCTCTCAAACTGCCGTTGCTATGGAAACCTGACCTGAAACCTATTACACTGCTTATGCTGCACTGAGCATGTACGAGATCTGCAAGGATGAGATCCAGGAAGAAATACAGTCTGGCTTCAGATGCCCACACTTAAGATGGCCACGGCCTGCTGCAAGTTTATAAAATAACAAACTACTGCTAAAAACTAACAAAACAGACCTTAGTTTACAGACTAACTTTACTAGAATACATTAAGCTTGTGTATTATAGGGGTATTTTTATTTAAAAAGTATAATTTTGGCCGGAACACCGCTTTAACTACGATTATTCATTATGATGAAGTTTAAAACCCAGGAAGTCAGCACAGCAAAGGGATGGTGGGAGCCCCTCAATGAGCACAGCACAGGGATGGTGGGAGCCCCTCAATGAGCACAGCAAAGGGATGGTGGGAGCCCCTCATAATGATAAATTCATCATAACGAACTTTCGTAATTGTTACCATTTGTTAACAAACCTAACGAAAATTCTTATTTCGTACGAATCCAAATTGAATTTCAGACATAAATTACGAATTAGCGGCTAATACAAAACGGAATGGAACAAAACAAATTTATTGATGGCGCACATGTCTACTTAGCATGATGATTGGTGACCTAGTGGACTCAAAAGTGCTGGGAGGGAGTAATCTGTCCACTGTAAGTATTTCTATTCCTAAAGTTTTAATCAATTTAATGATCTGAACCTGATCACTAAAACCTCATATAACCTTCAACATATTGATGTAATTTTAAAAATAGTTTTCAATCTTTTTAAATCTGCAGCTTCCAGTAATATAATATACCTGGTGATCCAGGCATTATGGTCTTTGTAAAACTTCCTGTTGTGGGGTGATAACTGTCTCTGAATTATGCTCCTGCTGTGTCACCTGGACACATACCTTTGGTGGAGACTACAAGTGGCTGTGAAACACACTGGGCAGGCACCGTTGTCACGATCAGGAAACCAGTCCAGAGCAAGCACTGATGTGCATCTGTCAAAAATTATGAAAAAAGGTAAAAAACTTAATTTATAAGAAAAAACGCAGCTGCTTATGGCACACGGTGCCTTAACATTTCATTTGTAATCCCATTTAGGTTTAGATCTACTTGAGCCTTTACCCGGTTCCACACAAATTCTTTATTGCATAACAAGCTACATACTCTTTGTAAATTCTGATCTTGGGGTCCAAATATCACAGCACTTTAACCAAAGCAGGGTGGTCATGCTGTCTCTCCTCTCTCTAATACAGCTGTTCTCAACTAGGGCTCCTCCAGAGGATACTAGGGGTTCCTTGAGCTATGGCTAGTTTACCTCCCATCTGACAGTGCCTTCATAGATCCAGGTCCATCACCACTTCGCAGAGTCAGTAGCACCAATGACCTTTAAAGCTGTCTGTGAGGGTGGCATTCTAACCACCACTGTAAGGCAGGGCATTGACCACTGACCACCACCAATGCAATGGGCATTTTCCCAATGACCCTCACAATGGACTAATATTAGCAGGGGTTCGGTGAGACATGAAAATTATTTTAAGGGTTCCCCTGGGGTATAAAGTTTGAAAAAGGTTGGTCTAATACATGTGTCTTTTACTGTATGAAAGGCTGCAGCACTGCAGCGTGTACAGTATATACATAGGGGTACCTTCTAATGAAGGAGGAAATAAAGATATAAATCCACAATTCACTCCTACGGCAGAGATTATTATACTGTTTGGTCTACAGCAAGGGGGAGATCTGCTTCAGTTGGTGATCCCAGTGTGACCACAAGAGGTCAGTAAGTAAATGCACAGAATACAATTGACATCTAATTGAGCTTTCAGTACAAGAAAAAAATAGATCATGCTAATATATATGCAACAGTTTTTTTTACTATCTGTACAGAATTGTATTTCATGAATTTCTATCCCTAACATTATCATAAATTAAAGAGAAAACTGCCACCCCGCTGATACTTACCTTCACTGTGCTTTACTTTTACTACATTCGTCTGTTTGAACAGTGGGAATATAGTATAGGATTGTATGTGTCCTTCACCCCTTCTTCCCTTGATGCAAGACTTGGCTTGAGCAGCCAATTGCTAGGCCCCAAAACTGTCACATGGGGGAGGGTAGTAGGTAAATATCCTTGTTTAAGCTTTGACAATGCAGACTGAAACAGAGCGTACATAAGGTTTAGGTGCAGAACAGGAAGTATCAGTGGAGGGAGGGGAGAGGGGGTAGCCTATCAAGTCAACAGGTCACTTTACCCTGAATGGGTAATGTGATCAATTCTCTTTAAAGTGGTGTTTCCCCCAAAATGACAACATTATTTATTTTTGCATTAAATCTGCTAATAAAAAATAATTGGATAAAAAATTAATTTCACTTACCTATTTCTCCCTGTTGCTAGGTGGTCCCACGAAATCTACCTCTCCCTTAGCCCGGGCTAGAAACGTCACTTCCCCTCGGCAGTCAGTCATCTGGGACACTTGACAGGTCCCAGATGACTGTGCGGCGTATCATGGCGTGCAGCGCCGCTCGCGCATGCTCAGTGGGTGCCCGGCTGTGAAGCCACAGCCGGGTGCCCACAGTAAGGATGCCCGCGCCGCGAGTGGAGCGGGGAACGAGGGGGGGCTTCATTCCCCCGCATCGCTGGACCCTGGGACAGGTAAGTGTCCGATTCTTAAAAGTCAGCAGCTGCAGTATTTGTAGCTGCTGACTTTTAAAAAAAATTTTTTTTTAATGGGCACACCTCTTTAAAGTGGTAGTAAACCGCTGGGAGTTTTATTTTCCTGAAAGGTAATGTCATAATGTGCTAGTATGTACATTATGTGAAAGTTACATGAAAACAAATTCTTCCAGGGCCACGCTGTCACTGCTGCAGGCACTTCCATCTTCATCTGGTCTTCCTTCCGGGTTCGCAGACTCCAGCTGTGTGAGTGGCCAGAGCCGCAATGATGAGCCACCGTTTACGGCACAGAACTCTGAAGGAACGGCCCGGGTGACCAATTGCGAACCAAAGAGTTCAGAAGGAAGTGTAACCAAGCACCAGCTTCCTAGAGGAATAGGTACCTAGGGCAGTGGTCATCAACCCTGTCCTCAGGACCCACTAACAGGCCAGGTTTGCAACATAACTGAAATACATCACAGGTGATATAATTTGCTGCTCAGTGATTGCAGTATTCTAATCTGTATCTCCCCAAGGTAATACAAAAACCTGGCCTGTTAGTGGGCCCTGAGGACAGGGTTGATGACCACTGACCTAGGGTACAGATAGCCTTCACCCAATTGACAGCACCGGAGCTGGGGACTGGCCACTGAGGAGTCAAGTTCTGCATGGCAAGGGACTGTAGGCATGTCACATGGTAAAGATAATAGCGGGACTGAAAAATCTGAATTGACCCTTTGCACACTACAATACACCCTTACATATTTCTAGAAAACTTTTGCATAAAAACAGGGATTCTTAGCTCACATATATTGCATGTTCAAGCTGGCCAACTGTGTCAACATAATACCCCTTTGGCCAGGCCCTACTCTACTGAGCAAAATGCCAAACACTTACTTGCTTATAGAATACTTTAATGGACATACAGTGCCTTGAAAAAGTATTCATACCCCTTGAAATTTTCCATATTTTGTCATATTACAACCAGTGTTCATTTTGGCAGCAAATTTCGATTTAGTTTTAGTCTTAGGACTAAAATGCCATTTTAGTCTTCTGCAATTGTTTTAGTTTTAGTCGTATTTAGTCAAATAAAATCTCAAGTACATTTTAGTTGACTAAAACAAATTTTAGTCGTCTAAAATCCAATGGGTGTAATTAAATTGTAATGCATTAGTTAACCTTTCTCTACAATTTTCAAACTCATTATATACTGCTGGAGTGAAAAGTCTAATATGTTATTATTTATGGTATTGAGGTGTGAACGTGCACTACAGACCAGTGTTAATTTTGAAGTCAAATTTCAATTTGGTCTTAGTTATAGTCTTTTGACTAAAATGCCATTTTAGTTTTATTCCCATTTTAGTCTTTTCATTAAAATGCCATTTTAGTTTTAGTCGTATTTTAGTCATCTCAATTGTTTTAGTCGTATTTTAGTCAACTAAAATAGTATTAATTTAGTCAGCTAAAATGTTTTAGTAATTTTAGTAGACAAAATTAACACTGATTACAACCAAAAACATAAATGTATTTTATTGGAATTTTATGTGATAGACCAACACAAAGTGGCACATAATTGTGAATTGAAAGGAAAATGATAAATGGTTTTCAAAATGTTTTACAAATAAATATCTGAAAGGTGTGGCATGCATTTGTATTCAGCCCCCCTGAGTCACTACTTTGTAACAGGGATGTGCAGTCAGGAGAGGCAGGTGAGGCAGAGCCTCTCCTGCCATGAACACACAAAAAAAGTCCTACACCACCACTGGTCAACATTTGGGGCTCCATATAGTTCCAGAAATACAGGCTTCTTGTTCAGCCTGTCAGAAGCTACATACAGAGTGGCCAGTTTAAATACAAGCTGGCACACTCTGTTTGCAGTAGACTGAGAGGCTGAGCTCACAGTGCCTCTCACCTCTTGTCAGAAGCACTGAGCTCAATGGACAGCTTGGAGCCTTGGACCATTGGAACAAGCTGTCCAAAAAAATGCTGCAGTGGAGGCTGTCCTCTCACTGCTCCCTTCCAGCCCAGCCCTCTTAACTAGAAGGAAAAAGCATGGGTTTATGGGTATAAGATTTACACATAATCTCATGTTTTTCTCACACAGGTAAGCGGAAGAATGAGAATCTGCTGCTGTTGAAAAGGCACTGTTTTAATCAAGCTAAATCATATATTATTATGCTGTTATAACATAATAATTTATTACTTATCCATTTACTGTGAAATTACTGGTTTGAAGTTATAACTTCAAACTTCACTAATTTGTCCGTTAAGCCACCTGCTTGAGTACAGTTTTTGAAAAATAAATTACCTTAAAAATAATATATAATAATTATTTGTATATTACTTACGTATGGTAATTAACTGCTTGCCACCCAGGCCAATTCTGATACTTCTCTCCTACATGTAAAAAGCATAATTTTTTTGCTAGAAAATTACTCAGAAAATTACTCAGAACCCCCAAACATTATATCTATCTATATATATATATATATATATATATATATATGTAGCACCCTCTACCAATAGGTAGGTGCTAGTAATAGGATTTTACTAGATAGATTGTCAGCTCAGGTAAATTTAGGAAGGCCTATGCTGCAAGCTAGGCCTGTCTGTTTTGATCTGGGGGCTGGAAGTGGTTAGAATAGCAGAGGGTGTGACCACCTGTGCTCTAGTTCTGAGGCGCCTCCCCTGCTTTTAGGGAGAATGTTCTGGAAGAGGGGCAGGGCCTGAAATTGGAGTGGCATGCAGCTCATGTGGGAGCCCTGACCAATCCCCAACTGGTATTGTCAGGGGGCGGGCCTCCTATATAAGCTGAGGTAACATGCCACTGGGGGAGATGTCAGCTGAGTGAAGTGGAGGATGGAATACTAAACAGCAGCAGGAGGGCACCCCCATCTGGGGGGGGGGGGGGTGCGCCGATCGCAGGAGAAGGCCCAGGGAGAGCTGTGAGGGAGCCACTTACTAGCCACTGACCTCACCGCTCGTACCTGCTTTGTAGAACCACCATCTTTTTGGGGATGTCTCTACCAGCTTTGCACATCTAGAGAGTGACATTTTTGCCCATTCTTCTTTGCAAAATAGCTCAAGTTCTGTCAGATTGGATGGAGAGCATCTGTGAACAGCAATTTCAAGTCTTGCCACAGATTCTCAATTGGATTTAGGTCTGGACTTTGACTGGGCCATTCTAACATATGAACATGCTTTAATCCAAACCATTCCATTGTAGTTCTGGATGTATGTTTAGAGTCACTGTTCTGCTGGAAGGTGAACCTCTTCCCCAGTCTCAAGTGTTTTGCAGACTCTAACAGGTTTTCTTCTAAAATTGCCCTGTATTTGGCTCCATCCATCTTCCCATCAACTCTGATCAGCTTCCCTGTCCCTGCTGAACAAAAGCATCCCCACAACATGGGATAAGGTGTTCGGGGTGATGTGCACTGTTACTTTTCTGCCACACATAGCGTTTTGCTTTTAAGCCAAAAAGATACATTTTGGTCTCATCTGACCAGAGCACCTTCTTCCACATGTTTGTTGTGTCCCCACATGGCTTCTCGCAAACTGCCAATGGGACTTCTTATGGCTTTCTTTCAACAATGGCTTTCTTCTTGCCACTCTTCCATAAAGGCCAGACTTGTGGAGTGCACGACTAATAGTAGACAGATTCTCCCACCTGAGCTGTGGATCTCTGCAGCGCCTCCAGAGTTGCCATGGGCCTTTTGGCTTTTCAGATTAAAACCCTCCTTGTCCAGCCTGTCAGTTTAGGTGGACAGCCATGTCTTGGTAGGTTTGCAGTTGTATGAAAAAGGAAAAAGAAAAAGAAAGCGGGAACCTAATAATTACCTAAACATGAGGGTACCTCCATATATGATGGTAGGGTGTATTCACAAGCAGCAAAGTGACACAAAAATAGAATGAAGAAATATCCACACCCAGGGGTTATCTCCTCATTCCAATTTATTACAGAAAAGGTAAAAAGCATCACAAAAATCTCCATATGGTATCTACCCACCCCCATAAGACCCCACCGCCCCCAACCTCTGATAACCCACACCCCTCACTGTCAAGCGGCGGGGACCCGCTGACACTCGCCCAACCTCTACCTCCCCACAATAACTAAATGAGACCACTAAAGCTCTCCCCTGCAGAGCTGGAACCAGGAACCATATATACCTCCCCTGAAATAACATGTTACCCCTATACACTAATATGCAATAACCAGAGATGAATTAGAGCCTACAGCACCCTGTACAAGGAGCTATGCACCTTATGACCACAATGGGCGAATGCAGTAGCAGTGCCTGAACAGGGAAAACTGGAAAAGCTGTCTTACTGCTGGGTGAACACCTGAGAGGATAAACCTGCAGGGCTTTTTTTCAGGGGGAACTTGGTGGAACTCAGTTCCCCCCACCTCTGGCTCAGACCCTCATCTCAGCACAATCACTTGTAAACACAGAAGTCTGGTTTCTGTGTTTACAAGTGACAGCTCTGCACTCTGTATGTAATGCAATCCTGGTATTTAATGCCCCTTTAAGACCCTCCTACTGTTTTCGTAAAACTTGACTGAACACACCCACTATTTGATGTGATTTGGAGGGTGTGTGTAGTGGAGGGATTTTGTGAGGCCGTGGTTAAGTTCCAGCACCTATTGTTTGAGAAAAAAAGCCCTGTAAACCTGCTTAGTGATAGCAATGCCGGTCTCTATGGAACTGGTGTAAATAAGGCAAAGAGCCTGTCAGGAAGTCCACAGCAAGGAATAGAGAAGTGACTGTCAGCTGAGGGATGTAAATAGTCTCTCTGTGGGATGAATGTAAATCGTCCCATACAATGCCGCCCGAGGTGGGGGGGACCATTTACAATTCCCACAAGCGGGATACAAATAGTCAAAGTCACATGGAAATTTCAACAATCGCATCTGATCTGGCCAGTGTATGATATGCACAATCACATTCTTGTTGCAAAGATAAAGAGTTGCCCCACAGTACCTGGTTCTTTCAGCCAACCCGGCGATACTGTGTAGTAGATAATCCAGGATGCATCCTCCAACTGAGTCTCCAGGCTTTTCCCTGAGGTACCAGCCTTGTTGCTCAGTCCTCTTCCGAAAAAGTCCTCCCCTGGATCCTCCAGTTGCGTGGCTTCTCCCCTTAGGCAAGACAGCACAGGACCATTTCTGGATCAGTAGGCCCCAGAGCTTCCGGGCCTACTTTTCAGTTGCGGAGCCTCAGGCCAGCCGGCCCTGAGACATTGAGTAAGGCAGCACACGCCTTAGGCCAGGAGGGCCATGAGGTCGGGATAACGAACCCCAAAAAATGGCGTTGGTACCTTAAGTACCCTTACCCAGAATGCTCAGCGGGTAGACCACTCCCTCCGGGCTGTTTCTGAGTAAAAGGGGTACCCAATACATTTCCAACACTTACCAGTGGTGACAGCGACACCCACGGCCAAGTGGAAATTAGCACAACCCAGCTAAACTGGTACAGAAACCATAACTTTAGTATAATTATTCTGAGCCAAACTGCAGCTTCAGACAAACTTCAATTTACAAAAATAATAGCGTCTGCTCCTTAGGAGCAGGGCGCTACAATCCTTTGGTTCCTCTCAGATGATGAAGCATAAGGTGCATCGGGGGGTGTGAGGGGGGGTTGTTTGTTCCTGTGTCTACATATGTGTCTACATATGTTTCGTTCCTCCCGGGAACTTCTTCATTAATCAGGTTGGGCGGGTGTTAGCGGGTCCCCACTGCACGACAGGGAGGGGTGTGGGTTATCAGAGGTTGGGGGGCGGTGGGGTCTTATGGGGGAGGGTAGATACCATATGAAGATTTTTGTGATGCTTTTTACCTTTTCTGTAATAAATTGGAATGAGGAGATAACCCCTGGTATGTGCCGCAACCTCAGTGAGTGTGATCGCGGGTCCCGCTGACTCGATGTCCACGGGGATACCCGCGATCGTCTCACGGAGAGGAAGAACGGGGAAATGCTGATGTAAACAAGCATTTTCCCATTCTGCCCAGTGACACTGACACTGATCACAGCTCCCTGTAATCAGGAGCGGTGATCAGTGTTGTGTCACACACAGCCCCTCCTCCCCACAGTTAGAATCACTCCCTAGGACACACTTAACCCCTACAGCACCACCTAGTGGTTAACCCCTTCACTGACAGTCACATTTACACAGTAATCAATGCATTTTTCATTGCACTGATCGCTGTATAAATGTGTATGGTCCCAAAATCCTGCCAAAAGTGTCCGATCTGTCTGCCATAATGTCGCAGTCACAATAAAAATCGCTGATCGCCGCTATTACTAGTAAAAAAAAAAATTATTAAAAAAAATGCCATAAAACTATCCCCTATTTTGTAGACGCTATAACTTTTGCACAAACCAATCGATAAACGCTTATTGAGATTTTTTTTACCAAAAATATGTAGAAGAATACGTATCGGCCTAAACTGAGGAAAAAAAACATATTTTTTATATATTTTTTGGGGATATTTATTATAGCAAAAAAATAATGTGTTTTTTTCAAAATTGTCGCTATTTTTTTGTTTAAAAAATAAAAACCGCGAGGTGATCAAATACCACCAAAAGAAAGCTCTATTTGTGGGAAAAAAAGGATGTCAATTTTGTTTGGGAGCCACATCGCAATTGTCAGTTAAAGCAACGCAGTGCCGAATTGCAAAAAGTGCTCTGGTCTTTGGGCAGCCAGATGGTCCGGGGCTTAAGTGGTTAAACTTCTCCACAATTTTATCCCTAACCAATCTGGTGTGTTCCTTGGCCTTCATGATGCTGTTTGTTCACTAAGGTTCTCTGACAAACCTCTGAGGGCTTCACAGAACAGCTGTATTTATACTGAGATTAAATTACACACAGGTGGACTCTATTTACTAATTAGATGACTTCTGAAGGTAATTGGTTCCACTAGATTTTAGTTAGGGGTATTAGAGTAAAGGGGGCTGAATACAAATGCATGCCACACTTTTCACATTTTTATTTGTAAAAAATCTGGAAAACCATTTGGCCCCTTTTACACGGACGATCCGTTCAGGTCCGCCTGTCAGTTTTTTAGGCGGACCTGAACGGACACTCACAGAGGTCTATAGAGGGACAGATGTCAACGGTGACAAGTCCGCTGACATCCGACCCACTCCAATCCAAAAAAGTGTAACGGAGGAAAACCCTACTTTACATCCGTCTGCGGATCGGATCGGGTGATGACGGACTCTACGGTCCGTCTTCATCCGATCCCCCATAGGGGAGAGCGGCACTCTGACAGGTCTGTCCCTTCACAGTGTGCAGAGACAGACCTGCCACCAAAATTTCAAGGGGTGTGAATACTTTTTCAAGGCACTGTATAGGGGTTGATTTACTAAAACTGGAGAGTGCAAACTCCGGTGCAGCTCTGCATAGAAACCAATCAGCTTCCATTTTTTTGTCACAGCTTAAAGTGATTGTAAATGATCACCTTGTAAAACAACCCATTCCGTTTAAAATAGTAATGAAAGGCAAAACATTTTTGTATAGATTCGATAAAAAACAAACATTATAAATACCTTTTTTCCCTTTTTTATAAGTGATCACATTCCCTCTGTTCTCAGCTGCATAAAGCCCCATACACACGGTCGGATTTTCCGATGGATTCTGTCCTATCGGACAATGTTGTCGGAAATTTCCGACCGTGTGTAGGCACCATCGGACATTTTCCATCGGATTGTCCGACGGACAAAGTTGTATCTCCTGCTCTATAAATTTTCCGACAACAAAGTCCGATCACACCAATTCCGATCGTGTGTAGCGAATTCCGACGGACAAAGTGCCACGCATGCTCAGATCACATTACAAGACCAAAGCTATTGGCTACTAGCCTCTACGTAGTCCCGTCGTAGGCAACAAATGTCACCACGTTCAGAATGATCGGATTTTCCGACAACTTTGTCCGACCGTGTGTATGCAACACCAGTGTCGGACTAAATCCGTCGGACCAAATCCGATGGATTTGGTGGTCGGATTTTCCGACCGTGTGTATGGGGCTTAAGAATGGTGGGGAGGAGAAGCAGCAGCACACTGAGCTTCCCAGTGAATGGCTGTGCGGTGGGAGTGTGTCAGGACAAGTCTGATCATTGGAGAAGAGCAGGCTGAGTTTCTAGCAGAACTGGCCATGGTGTGCTCTCCTGCGTAGTGTGGTCAGTTTTTAATAGGAAAACAGAGGGACTGGCAGGAACACAAAGGCAGCAATACAAAGAACAGGATACTTTATCATACAAGTACATGGTACAGCAGGCCCAGATCAGGAATATGAAGTGTTGGGGTAACAAACGCTTTCATTGAACAAGCTGAACTTAGAAGCTGATTGCCTACCATGCAGAGCTGCACCGGCTTTTGCACTTTCCAGTTTTAGTAAATCAACCCTATATTGCCAATATGGGGCAGACAAACAGTTGAAGGAGAGCTACAGACTCATGTCTGGTCACTGATCTGCACTGTGTAATAGTAATGGAGAGATCTCTGGGTAAGTATAGGACCCTGTGAAGGCCTAGAACAAGTAGGTTGAGTTTTTGTTTTATTTTGACCGGCTTGCTTTAAGGAAAAGTGAACATCCGAATTTCCTGGATTTAACTCTCTTTGAACATTTCCAGGATAATTGATTTTAGACGAAGACTCAAACAATTGCAATGATCCTTTATATTGCCTCCATGGCTGGCATTACCTGTGTGTTTGCCTTGAGAGCGCACAGCGGTGTACGGCAGATGCTGTCCTAGGCAGTCACCCAGACACAACAGCGTTCTAAAAATAGATACATCTGAGACTTGGTTGTGTAACTCCTTCCTGCATTCTGCAGACCTGCCCATCGCAGTCCTCACACATGCAGGAATACGAGGTCTGTGGAAAAGAGATGATAGATTAAAAGAATGGACATCTACATGTGATGTATACATCAGTTAGGTTCATGTATACTGTATAAATATATGTGTGTTCGTACATTGCATTGCTTCTCATCCAGAACCAGGGATTCTTCCAACAGGCTCAAAGGTTCTTTAGCAGGTGAAAGCAAATTGAAGCTATTTGTAGGCAGTGGCGGCCGGTTTAAATTTTTTTGGGGGGGGCAGCAAACAGTAACACCCCCCCCCCCCAGTCGGCCGGGTCTGGAGGACTTACCCCAGCGCTTCTCCAGGGCTTCAAATGCGGCTTCCCTTGCTCGGCGACGGTGACGGCGACGGTGACGACTTTCCCTTCCCCTGCTCTCCACGGGCATCACGGCAGCTTCCGTTTCCTCCTCGGCAGCCAATTGGGACTCTTGAGGATCAGTGTTTCAATAGTGAATATTCATTCGCTGTTGTAACACCTGGGTGGGCTAATGGCACAATGCTCTGCGCTCCGAACCCACCCTATTTTGAAACCTATTAGAGCCTATGTCTCTAATCAGGTGCTTTAAAAAAAATCTCCCTCGCCGCTGTAATTCATGCTCCCGGCATCCTGAAAGGGCCCAGATGCATGAATAGGGGGTGGCCGCGGCGGCCGTGGATAGATTCATTCATAGCATGAGCTCTATCTATTCATATACGAGGTGGCGTGGATAGAGGGGGCACTGGCCGTGTGCCCCTAATGGACGGGCCACCACTGTTTGTAGGCAATGCAGGCTCCCTACATACTTACCGTCTCTTTGCTTCCCCACCACTCAGTTTGCATTAGGAAACAAAGAGAAGTACCCAGTGCTTCCAGGTATAGGGAGCACGTGCCTCACCATCTCTACACCCATGTGACAGCACTGGTGCTTAGCGATTGGTTGCTCTGGTGATCAGACCTGTCACATGGGGCAAGGAGAGAGTCAATAGAAATGTAGGAGATATGTCTGCACTAAAACCCTAAAAGCTTACCTATATATAGTACATCAGGTGCTAAGGGCGGTGCGACCACATGGAAACACTGAAAACGAACCCTTTGCACACGGCTTTACACTCTTACATTCACACTTCAGCATTTTGAATCGCGGGCAGATTTTGCCCGCGATTTGAAAGCGCTGATGTGTGAATGATAAACCGCGGGACCCACAATTGAGATGCCATTCATTTGAATGACACCTAAAATCGCAGTGCAGGTCTGCCGCAATTGTTGCACGATAAATTGCGCTGCAATTACGGCAACCCACATCACGTGACGCTAGCATGTCGCCTAAAAAAGTTCAGGAGCTACTTGCTTCACGGGATGTGGGTTGCCAGAGATTTATCGCACGAGAATCACGGCAGACCCCCACTGCGATTTTAGGTGTCACTCAGATGAATGGCAGCTCAAATGTGAGTGCTGCGTCAGTCACACATCTGCCCTTTGCAATCGCGGGCAGAATCGTGGCAAATCTGCCCGCGATTCAAATCGCTGAAGTGTGAATGCAACCTAACTAAGCTCTGGAGCAACTGCACAGTCTATTTGCCTTTAGTAAATCCACCCCATAATGCCAATATAGGGCAATTGGACACAGTTGGAGGACAGCTACAAACTCAGGTCTGGTCACTGCCTTGAATTATTCAAAAAAAATGAAGGCAATACTGTGGGGTTTATTTACTACAACTGGAGAGTGCAAAATCTGGTGCAGCTGTGCATGGTAGCCAATCAGCGTATAACTTCACCTTAATAAAAAAATTAAGCTTTCTCCAATTTTAGTAAATCAACTCCATTACATCTGTGTTTAAACCCAAATATTGGATAGTGCAGATCAGTGACCAGATGAGTCTGTAGCTCTCCCCAAAAGGCGTCTGTCTGACCCATAATCAGTGGCGGAACTACCGCCATAGCGACTCACGCGGGCGCTATGGGGCCCGCAGCCGAGTAGGGCCGGTGAGTCGGCGTGTAAGTGAGCGGGCGGCGGGTGAGCTGCTGAGCTGCCCTTCTGCTCAGCGCTCGTACAGTCGCACTGACTGTGCGTGCGGATGCAGCTGGGTGGCTCGGCGGGGGGCGGACGGGAAGCTGCCAGCTGGGAGGCTCGGTGGGTGGACTGGCCAATCAGCGGGTGGCGGAGCAGAGAGATGACATCATCCTGGCAATTCCGTCCTCACTCACTGTGCAGGCAGCAGAGAGATTACATCATCTCTCTGCTGCCTGACTCAGACTGGGACACAGGAAGTGACAATCCCCATTCCCCACCTTAGCAGGAAAGTGACTATCTGCAACTTGTGGCAGGTGATGTGGCAAATGGACAATCCACAATGTGTGGCAGGTGACGTGGCAAGTGGACAATTTGCAACTTGTGGCAAGTGACAATCCGCAACTTGTGGCAGGTGACGTGGCAAGTGTACAATCCGCAATGTGTGGCAGGTGATAGTGGACAATTTGCAACGCGTGGCAGGTGACGTGGCAAGTGACTTTTCCACAGAAACACAGAACAGCGTACAATTTTTTCTCCTCCCTCTGTGCCAACATAGTGTGCTCGCAGGAATCCAGATTTTCAATGTCCTAATGCCCCAAATGTGTTTGACATGTTGCACAGTAAAGTAAGGACTGGCCAGAGAGGGATCACTTTGAGAGAAGCAACATACCGATTGGCTCTTCTCTGCCATTCTGCTTGCTCCTTCTATCAGCATGCTTCTTGCACTGCAGCACAACAGATTGGACCATAGTGCTGCTCCCCCCCCCCCTCTTTGAGGTCTGCTGTACGGGAACTGCAAAATGCTGACACCAATTCAAATTCAGATACTTACACTCAGGGGCTTTGCTAGGTGGCAAAAAAAGCAGGCTTCAGCCCGAAGTCCAAGTCCATCATCGGGGGTGTTACCTACCTACGCGCACTGACCTACCTGGCATACACTGACCTACCTGACACACACTGACCTACTTGACATACACTGACCTACCTGACACTTGCACACACTGACATACACTGACCTACCTGATACACACTGACCTACCTGACACACACACTGTCCCATCTGACACACACTGACCTACCTGAGCAGACTTCAGGTGACGTGACTTCCTCCTGGAGCTCAGCCGTAGTGTGTGGTGCGCCCATCACACACAGCAGGCACTCCAGGCAGCCAGAGCCATGATGACAGGACAGGAGAGGAGAGCCTCCCGCCTGAGCGCCGAGTGGGGATCTTCTGATAGTGGTGTGGCAGCCGTATAGCAGGTCCCACCTTCTGGAGCCTGCAGCGCCTATGATGGACGTCACGCGTAACGCGGTCCCTGCATTGGACCAGTGGGACGTCCATCATAGGCGCTGCAGGCTCCAGAAGGCGGGACCTGCTATGTCACTCGGCCACGCTCGGGGTCAGATCGGTCCCCTGCTCGGTTGCGGCGCTCGGGGCTAATAATAGAACCATGCATCCCCTAGACCCGGGGCTTTTTGGGGATCCACTCTGGGTTCTTTCATGACTGGTTTACTCTACCTTTTAGGCCAGTGGCAATTTTGATGCTCCAATAAATGTCAACGTAAATTATCTTATGGAGTCTGTTTCATGCTGCCCAAACCAGCAATATGTCGCTAAGTCTCTGTTTCCACCATTGATTGAGTTTCAACAGCATCTCAGGATCCACTAGTATTAACATGTGCACTGTATGGGCCCATTTTTTTCTATCAGGAGTCGCATTCATTACCTCTCACAGAGATCACAGTACTCTCCCTGACAATGCTTTCATCTGCTTTTCTCACCAGAAAGATAAAGCCATGTTTGTTCAAGCACCATCCATGGTCATCATCTATTTCCTGAATTCAGATACCAGCTCAGAGATGACACAATCATGTAAAGCCAGGTACCTGTGTAGTTTTTGGCTGTTTTCACAAATGTCAGATACAAATAACCTCCAGCTGCAGCCTCTTACCTTGTTACAAAGTTTCAACGTTGCAGTCTGATCACTGCGGGGGGGAAAAGACTAAAGAAACACCTCCTCCTGTCTGCAGCAGACTCAGGCCTGGATTTACTCCCTTTGCCGCCCCAAGGCCGGGTCCTTCAATGCCGCCCCCCTCCCTCCCCCCCACACACACACACCACCATTCTCGTCCTTTATCGATGACTGCTACAATAGATCGATTAAAAACATATCTCCACTATATACTCCCCCTCTATCATCTCTATATACTCCCCCCTCTATCATCTCTATATACTCCCCCCTCTATCATCTCTATATACTCCCCCTCTATATACTCCCCCCTCTATCATCTCTATATACTCCCCCTCTATCTTCTCTATATACACCCCTCTATCATCTCTATATACTCCCCCCTCTATCATCTATATATACACCCCTCTATCTACACCCCTCTATCATCTCTATATACTCCCCCCTCTATCATCTCTATATATGCCCCCTCTATCATCTCTATATACACACCCTTTATCATCTCTATATACACCCCCTCTATCATCTCTATATACACCCCCTCTATCATCTCTATATACACCCCCTCTATCATCTCTATATACACCCCCTCTATCATCTCTATATACACCCCCCTCTATCATCTCTATATACACCCCCTCTATCATCTCTATATACACCCTCTTATCTACACCCCTCTATCATCTCTATACACATCCCCCTTAATCTCTATATACATCCCTCTATCACCTCCATATACACCCCCCTCTATATACAGGTATACAGGCAGGCTAGGGCGATATACAGGCAGGCTAGGGCGATATACAGGCAGGCTAGGGCGATATACAGGCAGGCTAGGGCGATATACAGGCAGGCTAGGGCGATATACAGGCAGGATAGGGCGATATACAGGCAGGATAGGGCGGTATACAGGCAGGAAAGGGCGGTATACAGGCAGGATAGGGCGATATACAGGCAGGATAGGGCGGTATACAGGCAGGATAGGGCGGTATACAGACAGGCTAGGACAGTATACAGACAGGCTAGGACAGTATACAGACAGGCTAGGACAGTATACAGACAGGCTAGGACAGTATACAGACAGGCTAGGTTCTAGCCTAGGGGGGGGAGAGAGAGAAAAGGTGATGATCATGAGGAAGAGAGGTGGGAGGAAGAAGGTACATAGCACAAAGGGGTGGGAACAGAGAGGGGGGTTATTCTGGGGGTCTCACTCACCAATTATGCTCTCCCATTCAGGCTGGTCTCCCCCCAGGGCCGTGGCAGATATTGTTTGAAAACAGAACTCCCCTCACAGCACAGTACAGTACATTGCATGCATGTGACTGGAGTGTGGGCGGGCACAAATGGGAGGCTGAGTATTGGATTGGACAAGCAGTGCAGTGAGGGAGGGGTTAGGAGGACAGTGGAGACAGAGCACAGCCCGACTCCTGCACAAAAGCTAGCTGGCTTTCCACGCTCACACTGTATTACTGTGACAGGATGCCAGAGGCTGTGGATCGCCGGAGCTAGAGGGGAAAAGCTATTCTTGATCTCCCCTAAACACTGTACAAGCCTTGCTGCCTGGGGGAGAAGACGCTCCTCCTGCAGCTGCCCACAGACTCCGCCCCCTGCTCTCCTTTCTAGTCAGCACCAGCGCTTGTTTATACTCATCCCCGCCCTGCTCATACAGAGCTCCGAATGATTTAAGTGCGGGGGGCGGCCGCGAAAGCCGAGAAGCCCCCTGCGGGGGCGGCGCCGCCCCTGCACCACTGCCGCCCCGAGGCCTGGCCTCGGTGGCCTTGTGGGAAATCCGGCCCTGAGCAGACTGATTACATCATCTCAGCTAGGGATGAGCCGAACACCCCCCCGTTCGGCTCGCACCAGAACCCGCGAACGGACCTAAAGTCCGTGCGAGCTTTAGAACCCTATTAGTTATAATGGATGCGAACGTTCGAAATTAAAAGTGCTCATTTTAAAGGCTAATATGCATGTTAATGTCATAAAAAGTGTTTGGGGACCTGGGTCCTGCCCCAGGGGACATGTATCAATGCAAAATTTTTTTTTAAAAACGGCCGTTTTTTCAGGAGCAGTGATTTTAATAATGCTTAAATTGAAACAATAAAAGTGTAATAGTCCTTTAAATTTCGTACCTGGGGGGTGTCTATAGTATGCCTGTAAAGGGGCGCATGTTTCCCGTGTTTAGAACTGTCTCTGCGCAAAGTGTCATTTTTGAAAGTAAAAAAGCTATTTAAAATCACTCGCGGCTAATGTTAATTCACGGCTCCCGTAACACAGAGAACAGTGATTCATTGAAACTCATTCATAAAAAAAAGTCATTGATAAAAAATAAAAAAAAAAATAAAAAAATGAAAAAAAAAAAGCGTAGGGGTCCCCCCCAAATTCAATAACCAGGCCCTTCAGGTCTGGGATGGATGATTAAGGGGAACCCCAGCCAAAAAAAAAAAAAAAAAATGGCGTAGGGTCCCCCTCAAAATCCATACCAGACCCTTGAGGTCTGGTATGGATTTTAAGGGGAACCCTAGCCAAAAAAAATGGCGTGGGGTCCCCCTCAAAATCCATACCAGACCCTTATCCGAGCACGCAACCTGGCAGGCCGCAGGAAAAGAGGGGGGACGAGAGCGCCCCCCCCTCTCGCCTGAACCGTACCAGGCCACATGCCCTCAACATTGGGAGGATGCTTTGGGGGTCTAAGACCCCTAAAGCACCTTGTCCCCATGTTGATGAGGACAAGGGCCTCTTCCCCACAACCCTGGCCGGTGGTTGTGGGGGTCTGCGGACGGGGGGCTTATCGGAATCTGGAAGCCCCCTTTAACAAGGGGACCCCCAGATCCCGGCCCCCCCCCTGTGTGAAATGGTAAGGGGGTACTTGTACCCCTACCATTTCACCAAAAAAGTGGCAAAAATGGTAAAAATGACAGGAGACAGTCTTTGACAATTCCTTTATTAAAATCTTCTTTCTTCTTTCTTCATCCTTCGGATTCTTCATCTTCTCCTTCCTTCATCTTCTTCCATCTTCTTCTTCCATTTTCTTCTTCCTCCGATCCGCTTCTTCTTGCGCTGGTCTTCTCGTCCTTCTCGTCCGGCATCTTCTTCCGTCGGCGTCGGCGTCGGTGTCGGTGTCTTCTTGGGCCGCTCCGCGCAATGGGAGGCTCCCGCTGTGTGAGGCTCCGCTCCATCTGACAGGTCTTTTAAAACGGAGGGCACCTGGTGACCCCGCCCCCCTCTGACGTCATGGGGAAAGCCATCATGGAATTCCCCATGATGTCCCTGTGCGTCAGAGGGGGCGGGGTCACCAGGTGCCCTCCATTATAAAAGACCTGTCAGACGGAGCGGAGCCTCACACAGCGGGAGCCTCCCATTGCGCGGAGCGGCCCAAGAAGAGACAGAGACACCGACGCCGACGCCGACGGAAGAAGATGCCGGACGAGAAGGACGAGAAGACCAGCGCAAGAAGAAGCGGATCGGAGGAAGAAGAAAATGGAAGAAGAAGATGGAAGAAGATGAAGGAAGGAGAAGATGAAGAAACCGAAGGATGAAGAAAGAAGAAAGAAGATTTTAATAAAGGAATTGTCAAAGACTGTCTCCTGTAATTTTTACCATTTTTGCCACTTTTTTGGTGAAATGGTAGGGGTACTTTTGTACCCCCTTACCATTTCACACAGGGGGGGGGGCCGGGATCTGGGGGTCCCCTTGTTAAAGGGGGCTTCCAGATTCCGATAAGCCCCCCGCCCGCAGACCCCCACAACCACCGGCCAGGGTTGTGGGGAAGAGGCCCTTGTTCTCATCAACATGGGGACAAGGTGCTTTAGGGGTCTTAGACCCCCAAAGCATCCTCCCAATGTTGAGGGCATGTGGCCTGGTACGGTTCAGGCGAGAGGGGGGGCCGCTCTCGTCCCCCCCTCTTTTCCTGCGGCCTGCCAGGTTGCGTGCTCGGATAAGGGTCTGGTATGGATTTTGAGGGGGACCCCACGCCATTTTTTTTGGCTAGGGTTCCCCTTAAAATCCATACCAGACCTCAAGGGTCTGGTATGGATTTTGAGGGGGACCCTACGCCATTTTTTTTTGGCTGGGGTTCCCCTTAATATCCATCCCAGACCTGAAGGGCCTGGTTATTGAATTTGGGGGGACCCCTACGCTTTTTTTTTTGTTTTTTATTAATGAATGACAGCTCTCTGTGTTACAGGAGCCATCAATTCATTAGCCGCGAGTGATTTAAATAGCTTTCTTCCTGCAAAAATGACACTTTTTTGCAGGGAAAGTTCTAAGCACAGGAAACCTGCCCCCCTTCACAGGCCACCTATAGACACCCCCCAGATGTGATACTGCAATGCTGTTCTAACAGCATGCACACACATATCCCCAGAAATAAAGCACATATTGTTGTCAGCAGTCAGCAGCACACTGACACGCTGACACTGTCTGAAACATAATATGCGAGGCCGCCGGCGCGGCGGCCTCTTATACCGTGGGGCGTGTACTAAAGCCCCTGAGCTATAATTGGCTACAGGCATCCTGCCTGTAGCCAATTATGGCTCTCCTCGCTGCCGGCGCTGTGATTGGCCAAGCATGCGGGGTCACAGTGCATGCTTGGCCAATCATCAGCCAGCATTGCACTGCGCGGGCCGCAATGCATTGCGGGGCCGCTCGCATCACATGAATTTGATGCGAGCGGCCCCAATAGTTCTGGGCTCGCCGAGCGAGCGAACACCCGGTGTTCGATTCGAACATGGGTTCGAATCGAACACCGGGCTCATCCTTAATCTCAGCATAGGCAAAGTCAATGGATTGAGATCAAAGAAGGCATTTTAATGATAAAAGGTTAACGTTTATTTCAACTTTTGCAGCTAAATTGGGATAACGCCTACTATATATTTGATACATTCCCCCAAAAATTCAAAAATTGCAGCTTACCTTTTTGAATGCTCTACTCTGGACCCTCCAGCAAGGGAAACATCCTAGGTAGTTTCTTTGTGAGGGGGCTGGGCAGCTACGTTTGCCATAATTAACACTGACTGTACTGTGCATGTAGATCTTCACTAAAAGAGAGCCCACTGGTGGGCTCTGAGGAAGAAGGTATCCCTTCGAAACGCGTCAGCTGGCAGTGGCCCTATATAATCTTCTCCATTACCATCTGGAGTCTGTTGTCGTGAGACCGATGGCCATCATCTGAAGGCTTTTTATATTTAGTTTTTTTTCCACATGTTTGTGAGTAGTTATTAATTTACTTTTTAAATAAAATACATTAAGGGATAATGCACAAGTCGGTGCGCCCTCTTTTTTCTATTTTTTCTTTTGACTGCTAGGATATCCCTATCCTTGAGGGCAGCAAGGCCTGAGATGTTGTCCATTACAAACTCTAGCCCACCTGGTTGGCCCACTAGTGCGCAGGAGTATTTGTTTTCTGCTATCAATAGATTTGAACACTATCTGTCGTAACAAAGGGTTAAAGGTGTAGAGGCTGGGCTTCTTGCCTTGTATGCTAATTAGGACAGACTTGGGACAGGCTAACTCTAACACAGTTTTAAAAAACCTTGCAGTCATCCATGATTTCTCCTCCTACCTAAAAGGCAGGACATATTTTGTAGGTACTGAATGGGAATAGATGGCAAACATATAATGAGATTTTCTCAAGTTTGACGGTAAAAATTGGAAATATATTTTAAGCTTTTTGAAAACTTTTATTGTGATATGTCAGGAATTTATTCATCCAGACTTTTCAGACATGCAAAATTTTGGAAAGGTCCACTTTAAACCTAAAGCTATGTATCGATTTTCTGTTTAAGATAAGGCTTATTAAATCCAGTTCTTAGTAAAAACATAATGATGCATTGAGGGCAATTTATTAAAGTGGTTCTAAAGTCTCAAGGTTTTTTTTTACCTTCTATGCATGAAGGTAAAGAACCTTCTCTGTGCAGCAGCCCCCCGCCCCAGCCCCCCTAATACTTACCTGAGCCCATAGCAGTCCAGCGAAGTGCACGAGTGCCTCGGCTCTCTGGGCACTCTCCCTCCTCATTGGCTGAGCCATTGGCTCCCACTGCTGTCAAACACAGCCAAGGAGCCAATGAGGAGAGAGAGGGGGGTCGGGCTGAGCCACGACTCTGTGTGTAAATGGACAGGCAGAGCCCCGGCTCTGGAGAGAGCCTGCTTGGGTGCCCCGATTGCAAGCTGCTTGCTCTGGCTTACTCGGCAGGAGGGAGGGGCCTGGAGCATCAGCAAGGGACCCGAGAAGAGGAGGATTGGGGTTGCTCTGTGCAAAACCATAAAACAGAACATGTTTGTTATTTTTAAAATAAAAAAAGCCTTTAACCCATTGCCGGCGCTTTAAGGAGTATAGGGCATGCGCATGCCCGCTAAGTGATGTAGGATCCAATGCATGCTACCCGCGATCACTCCTGAGAGGGACAGAAAGGAGATCTGTCAATGTAAACAGACAGATCTCCGTTCTGTCAGGGGAGTAGAGACAGATCATCTGCTCCTACTACTTAGGAGCAGCGATCGGTCTCCTCCCCCAGTCAGACCCATCCCCCCCACAGTTATAAACACACTGAGGGAACACATTTAACCCCTTGATCGCCCCCTAGTCTTAACCCCTTCCCTGACAGTGACATTTATACAGTAATCAGTGGCTATTTTTTTTTTGCTCTGATCGCTGTATAAATGTCAATGGTCCCAAAATAGTGTCAAAAGTGTCCCATCTGTCTGCCGCAATGTCGCGGTCCCGATAAAAATTGCAGACTTTTTAGTAATAAAAATGCCATAAATATAGCCCCTATTTTGTAGACGCTATAACTTTTGCGCAAACCAATCAATATACGCTTATTGCGTTTTTTTTTTACCAAAAATATGTAGAATACATATCGGTCTAAACTGAGGAAGAAATTCGTTTTTTTATATATTTTTGGGGGATATTTATTATAGCAAAAACTAAAAAATATAGCTTTTTTTTTTTTAATTTAAGTATTTATTTTTTTGGGGGGAAAAAATAAAAACCGCAGAGGTGATTAAATCCCACCAAAAGAAAGCTCATTTTGTGGGAAAAAAAAGGATGTCAATTTTGTTTGGGTACTACGTCACACGACCGCGCAATTGTTAGTTAAAGCGACACGCTTACAGTGCCGTATCGCAAAAAATGGCCTGGTCAGGAAGTGGGTAAATCCTTCTGGGCCTGAACAGTGGTTAATATCAGTTTAATATATGAGCAGACAGAATCTGGAGTAGCTGTGCATGGTAACCAATCAGCCTATCTTTCATTTTAGCTAGAAGCTGATTGGTTGCCATGCACAGTTGCTCCAGATTCTGTCTGCTCCAGTTTTGATCAATTCTCCAATATTTGCATCATGAGAAGGATGCAAGCCATTATGATGTCATCACTTTGAAGTTTCAAAGTGCATACTTGCATAAGTTTACCGGGAAATCTGTGTGACCTTATTTACCCCTCTTTGTTTCATATAATATTTTTTTCCCCTCAAGACTAAATTGAACCATGAACAGAAACAGTTTCTCGGAAGAATAAACTGATCATTTCAACCGAAAAAGCTCCCAGTCCCCCATATATGCATAAAGATGGCTGAGAATATTTTACTGTTATTATTTTTTGCCCATTATGGAGCACTAGGTAATTATTTGGGGCTGGTTTGTCAGGCTTCACAAAGTCAGGCAATGACAGAGGGAGCAATGGTGTGTTTTATGGGCCTCTTGCATGAATTAGTTCTGATTTATAGCGCGTTGGTTCCCGCTTCATATTCTCGCAAATAATAACATTAAATGTTGCCATAGGAACACAGCCAGGTGTATATTGCATTACCGTTTACCTGCTACAAAAGGGAAATTGCCATTAAAGCAGCATGAAACAGAATGTGGAATTCAAAGGCGGTTTTGTTGGCTGTTTCAATAAAATAATTACCGTAAGTTGTATGTCAAGCCGAAAACTTTTTTCTTGTCAGAGTGGAGAAGAATTAATACTGCTGATGTGTTTTTTACTGTAATCCAGGCAGCACACAAATACAGTCCCCGGCAGCTTATGGGGTGAACTGGGCAGGGACTGGCGCCAGTTATGGGGCGTACTTGGCCGGTGGGAAGGACTGGTGTCCCTATAAAGAGGCCCAAAGTGACTGCCAGGGGCGGTCTCTGCTCGGCTGAGCTCAAGCAGAGGGGCGGTTTCAGCTCAGCTCACCTCTGCTCAGTTCTGTAGGGGGGCAGGGGGGCGGTCTACGCTCAGCTGTGCTTGGGCAGAGGGACGGTCTCAGCTCACCTCAGCTTGGCTGTGCCCGGGAAGAGGGACAGTCTCAGCTCACCTCGGCTTGGCTGTGCTCGGGCCGGGGGGCGGTCTCCACTCAGCTGGGCTTGAGCAGAGGGACAGTCTCAGCTCACCTCGGCTTGGCTGTGCTCGGTTGTCATGTTATAGAACTTAAGCTGTTCCCCACTATGATTACAGTGAATGAATGGCTGGAGACTTTTCTATTCCCTATAATGACCTTGGGGAGTCATGTCCGCGACCTCTGATCATGTCTGCAGACTCTGATCATGTCCGCGACCTCTGATCATGTCCGCAGCCTCTGATCATGTCGGCAACCTCTGATCATGTCTGTGACCTCTGATCATGTCCGCAACCTCTGAACATGTCCGCAACCTCTGATCATGTCCACAGCCTCCCATCTTGTCCGCAACCATTGGTCATGTCCACAACCTCTGATCATGTCCGCAGCCTCTGATCATGTCCACAGCCTCTAATCATGTCTGCAGCCTCTAATCATGTCCGCAACCTCTGATCATGTCCGCAGCCTCCGATCATATTTGCAGCCTCCGATCATATCCGCAGCCTCTGATCATGTCTGCAGCCTCTGATCATGTCTGCAGCCTCTGATCATGTCCGCAGTCTCTAACCATCTCCTGTATCATGTCTGCAGTCTCTAACCATCTCTTGTATCATGTGTGCAGCCTCTGACCATCTCGTGTCTAATGTCCGCAGTCTGATCATGTCTTGTATCATGTTCGCCGTCTGTAACTATCTCCTGTATCATCTCTGACCAACTCCGGTATCATGTCCGCAGTTTCTGATCTTCTCCTGTATCATGTCCGCAGTCTCTAACTATGTCTTGTAACATGTCTGCACTCTCTAACCATCTCCTGTATCATGATCGCAGTCTCTGACCAACTCCTGTAGTATGTCTGCATTCTCTGACCAACTCCTGTAGTATGTCTGCAGTCTCTGACCAACTCCTGAGGGTGAACGCTAATAGGAAGAGGTTTTGCCTAAAGAGGAAGGGGTGGAGTTTACAGATGAAGGGGTGGATCTTAAACTGGAAGGGGTTTGGCAAATTTAGATGGGAGGTTCCCAATTTTAGCCTTGCCTAGGGCAGCACAGAACCAAAATACACCACTGGAACCAGACAGGAAGTAAGGGAAAAAATCTATTACAAGGACAGAAATAAAAATCTTACTGGAGTTCTATCCTTCCTCTACTCTGCTAAAGAAAAGCATTTTTATTTAGTTTTTTTTGCTGTTGGAGAGTTCCTATCACATCTCTCCCAGCTCATATCTCTATCAATCTGCTCTCTCCTCCTATCAACATACGTCTTGTCAGCACATAAACCGATTGGCTCTTTGTGCTGTTTCTTTTTCTCAGACTTCAACTCTGTTGTACAGGGACCCCAAGAGACTGATACCAGGTCACCATATTTAAAGTGTTACTAAACCCACAACAGTAAAATCAGTCTGTATATGCAGTAAAGCATGCTGGGTATACTCACCGTGGAACCTAAGGGGTTAATCCCCTGCATTGTGTAAAAAGGCTGTTTGCTCATGTCTTCTCTGGTCCTCCCCTTCTTCCACTGTCCCTAATCCATCTCCTGATAAGACAGAACTTTTGGAGTCACTCTGCACATGCTTAGTTTGGTGTGTGTTGCTAGAGAGTTTTGGGAGGGTGCATGTGATCAGCACAGGGCCAATCAGCACTGTCCAGAGGGTCAGGGGTCATGCAGCCTCAAAGAACAATCAGGGGAGAATGAAAACTCATCCTACAAGCTTTAAACAGACACTGATAGAAGTCACAAGACTGCTCTATACGGCTGATGAGAAAAGGTATTTAGCAGTTTATATTTACTAAAATAATTGCAATTCCATGTTCTGTGAACTGCGGGAGACAAGATATAGTGAATGCAGGGTCCTGGGTTTACGAACATTTTAAATACCTTTAATGATGTAGTAAAGAATAAACAGCTGCATCAGTTTGTGTCTATATCTGCCTATCAGATTATCAGATTATCAGATTTATATAAACTCAACCACATGGCTGAGATACTTCTGGGCTTTCCCCTTTCTATAAACCCAAATAAAGTAATTATTTAGCATCCAGTGCTTGCAGCAGTGCTACTATTTTTCTAATAGTTGCCTAGAGTTCTTATTTAGCCTAACCCCAACCATTTTTTCTAGTTTTGGATAGAGAGTCGAAGATTTAACATTTTGGTCAAGTTTTTATTTCTGCATAGGACCCCATTGTGGAACATTTCCTTCACTTGCTGTCCCTGTGCCACAGTACAAGAAATGGGAGGAGTGGCTGTCAATAGAAAGTAAGAAACAGAAAGCAACAACTACATTATACAATGTTTTAACCATTGCCTATTTTTTTGTTTCTATTGAATAGATATCCTTTAGCTTTCTAGCCTGACTTCCTGTCAGCTTGTTGCCTGTCGGCTATGTAAAAAAATATATATTTTTTTGGTTTTGAAAGCTGAACTGCAGGGAAAAGCAAATACATGAGCCTTGTGTATTTTTTCTTAAATCTTGGTGTGCTTTGTGTATTTCTTCCAGATCTGTGCAGTAGTCCAGTGTGAAACTTCACCTCTGTGCAGGTCCCTGTTTACAAGGACTAGTCAGTGCCGCTATCGCTTCACATGCAGGGTGGCTGGTCCTGTCTCCTCCCCCTCCTGTAGTTTTCCACAGGCATCCTTTAGTGGGTGGAGCCTGCTGGGTCCCTCCCACAGCTCTGTGCTCTACACAGATTATGTATAGTAAGAAAAGGTTTTGGCGGTGCCCGGATCTACCAGGTTTGCTTTATGTATATTTGTAAAGATTATATAGATTAAATCCACAGAACGATTCTAGGCTTACAGTAAGTCTGAATCTAGACCTCCCCCGTACCTGGAGCATATAGTAAGAAAACCTCGTATAGGGTCCCCTTTGAAAAGACAAGAGAGATACCCCCCGAGACAAGATGGACGGCTGGAGATCTGCTGTTGGATTTTTTATATATCACTTTATTAGTAAAACAGAAAAAATAAATTTAAACAAACAATACCACTTCCCATTCCTGGTTTGAGAGATAAGAATATAAATACCGCTCTGAGTCTGGAGGCAAAGTGATGTCCACCCTGATTCGGTACAGCTGGTGCAGTCATAGCTGACTAAGCGCCTTTGAGGCGTGAAACGCGTAAGCTACTGTTGCTGTTTTGCTGTATCGCATGAGATGTCACTACTTTGGATTTTATCTTTTGCCTAATAAAGAAGTGTTTGCTGAAGTGCGGCCATCCAGACTTCCTTTTTTCCTCACTTCCCATTCCTATAGCAAAAATTTCATTCAAGATCACAAAGGAATTCCCAGAATTAAAATTGACAACGTTGTCTGTTAAAAACAAGGGGGTGTGAACCACAGACCACAGCATTTGTGCATTTAGCATACATCCATATCTATAATAACGGTTAGAAATAAATACTTTAAACCAGATATTGTGGGTTAGACATCATCATTAGATTTAGAACCAGATATGGGTACCCGTGACGGATGTTTCCAGATGAAAATAATATCAATTCAAAATTAAAGCAGTTCAAATAGCAGCATGTGTTTTCAAGCAAGATTTTTAAAAACAGCAGTGGGTCTTCTGTGATGTCCATATATATGTTGACCAATCAGGATGATTGAATGGAAAGAAGAAACCACATAAACAGTCCGTGTTTAGCTGGTAAAATCAATTATATTGCGTTTTTGAAGCAGAGCAGCAAAGCAGCACAAAGCAGCACATAACAGGAAGCGCAGTCATAAAGCTTAGTTCAAGTAGCAGCATAGGGTGGAAAATTTGCAGAGCTAAGCAGGGGGACTATAAACTCACATGGAAAGTTCATCACTTCCTTAGGCAAGTTATACTTATGCTTGTATATGCATCAGCCTTTGCAGGCTTCTTACCCACTCCTGCTTTCTGGTTCATCCATCCCTGGTATGCTGGTGGATTTTGCTCAAGAAAGTTCCTTTAGTGTGATGCCGCTTCTCTTGTATGTATAGCTGTCCGCTTGTTGATTCAAACTTGCCGCTTCTTTTGGCTCCAAACGCTGCTTGGTGAAACTGCAGGAAGGTAAAAGTTCATCACGGGCATGCTGTGGAAGGGCTGACTTCCCCCAAATGTCGTGCTGACGTCACCACCGCTGACGCGTTTCGTTAGCCAATCACCGCTAACTTCCTCAGAGCAAGAGTTAGAGTCTTGCTCTGAGGAAGTTAGCGGTGATTGGCTAACGAAACGCGTCAGCGGTGGTGACGTCAGCACGACATTTGGGGGAAGTCAGCCCTTCCACAGCATGCCCGTGATGAACTTTTAACTTCCTGCAGTTTCACCAAGCAGCGTTTGGAGCCAAAAGAAGCGGCAAGTTTGAATCAACAAGCGGACAGCTATACATACAAGAGAAGCGGCATCACACTAAAGGAACTTTCTTGAGCAAAATCCACCAGCATACCAGGGATGGATGAACCAGAAAGCAGGAGTGGATAAGAAGCCTGCAAAGGCTGATGCATATACAAGCATAAGTATAACTTGCCTAAGGAAGTGATGAACTTTCCATGTGAGTTTATAGTCCCCCTGCTTAGCTCTGCAAATTTTCCACCCTATGCTGCTACTTGAACTAAGCTTTATGACTGCGCTTCCTGTTATGTGCTGCTTTGTGCTGCTTTGCTGCTCTGCTTCAAAAACGCAATATAATTGATTTTACCAGCTAAACACGGACTGTTTATGTGGTTTCTTCTTTCCATTCAATCATCCTGATTGGTCAACATATATATGGACATCACAGAAGACCCACTGCTGTTTTTAAAAATCTTGCTTGAAAACACATGCTGCTATTTGAACTGCTTTAATTTTGAATTGATATTATTTTCATCTGGAAACATCCGTCACGGGTACCCATATCTGGTTCTAAATCTAATGATGATGTCTAACCCACAATATCTGGTTTAAAGTATTTATTTCTAACCGTTATTATAGATATGGATGTATGCTAAATGCACAAATGCTGTGGTCTGTGGTTCACACCCCCTTGTTTTTAACAGACAACGTTGTCAATTTTAATTCTGGGAATTCCTTTGTGATCTTGAATGAAATTTTTGCTATAGGAATGGGAAGTGGTATTGTTTGTTTAAATTTATTTTTTCTGTTTTACTAATAAAGTGATATATAAAAAATCCAACAGCAGATCTCCAGCCGTCCATCTTGTCTCGGGGGGGTATCTCTCTTGTCTTTTCAAAGGGGACCCTATACGAGGTTTTCTTACCAGATTATGTATAGCACAGTGATGGTGTCACTGCTACATTTACAATGGAATATCTGGGTTTGCAACAGTGGCGGCCCGTGCATTAGGGGATCATGGGCGCAGCCCCCCCTATCTATGTGTCCGGCCCCCTGATCTACATACATGGGATGTTTTTTGAAGCACATAATTAGAGTCACAGGCTCCAATAGGCTTCAAAAAAGGGTGGGCTCCGGGCGCAGTGCTCTGCGCCCCGAGCCCACCCTTTTTTGAAGCACATAATTAGAGTCACAGGCTCCAATAGGCTTTAAAAAAAGGGTGGGCTCGGGGCGCAGTGCACTGCGCCCAGTGGCGTCTCCAGCTTTCATATTTAGGGGGGGCACATGGGGGGACAGGGACAAAAGTAGGGGGGCAACTATAAAATGCAATTTTACTACGATCCCCAGGGTGGCAGAAAACAAGAGATATATGTCACCAGCATACCAAGAAAATATAAGGGTCCAAAGCAGTGGGAGAACTATCAGGGTTGCAAAGGTTGTCTTGCCACCGGGCCTTGGTGTTCTGTCACTGTGGTGTTCCCCAGCCTCCTCTTGCTGTCCTGCCCCTGCTATTGACAGCGCTGGTCTGGCATCTGTGTCCTTGGCAGTGGCAGCAGTCTATTAGGACCTAGTGCTGGTGACATTATGGGTGCATGCAGGGGAAGGCTGGCACTATTGGTTGTAGAGAGCCGAGCACCCAGCTGGTCACCTAGCAGCAGTAATGTTGTATAACCATCTCTGTTGACATGCTGATCGGGATGTGATCCAGGTGATGCTCCCAGTCAGATCTAATAAACACAGTATTTATTAGCATCAAGAGTACAACCACATCCACCATATGTTCAGCAGCCATGTGGGCTCTATGCCTGTAAGGTGTGGGCTCTATGCCTGTAAGGTGTGGGCTCTATGCCTGTAAGGTGTGGGCTCTATGCCTGTAAGGTGTGGGCTCTATGCCTGTAAGGTGTGGGCTCTATGCCTGTAAGGTGTGGGCTCTATGCCTGTAAGGTGTGGGCTCCATGCCTGTAAGGTGTGGGCTTTGATCAATAAAATCACTATGATATTTAACACTAGGATTTGACTAGGAGCATCACCTGGATTGCATCACGATCAGCATGTCAGAGAAGGCTGCACTGCTGCTAAGCAACCTGCAGGGAGGTCAACTGTCTACTCTACAACCATTAGAGATGGGCTTGGGTGTGTTTGAAACCCCACATGCCCGATCCCGCCAGGAAGCACTGCACACAGCTAATCACAGGCAGTGATACATTCCTGATCTGTGCAGCTGCGGACCGGGAAATGTCTCACTGCCTGTGCTTAGCGCTGTGCAGTGTGGGCTTCCTGGCGGGGTCGGGCATGTGGAATTTTGAACATGCCCTGCCCATCTCTAACAACAAATTGTGCTGGCTCTCCTGTACATTAGCCCCATGGGCTGCCTAAGTGCTAAGACCAGCCATAGGCAGTTTAAATCTCAGCTGGTTGAGGTTTGAACCATTAATGAGCAGGCTGAATGTACCAAGTTAATCGATCAAATTGGGAACAACCAGCCTGACAGATACTCTTATGATTATCACTAGTGGTTGCTATAGCCACTAGTGATAATGACTGTTTGTTGGGAGAATACAATTGCTGGGCAGGAAGGATATTCCCCTGTCACCATTGTCTGTGTTAATGGGGGAATCATGCAAGTTTCTTACCTGCACTCTGTGGATGCAGGAAAGAAATTTGCATAGTCTATTACCTGCCTAACTGAAAGTGAAAGTAAGTTGTGAAGGTCTTGAAAGAACAGGAGAGGGGGAGGGACAGATGGGGGAGAGAAGGGATGGAGATAATGCAGTTCAGTGATTACAGTGTACTGCAGTGCACACACTTACCCAAGCGTCCAGGCTAGAAGAATACTCCCCCTCTCAATAGAGACTGTGTTACTCCAGCGGCAGCCTGAGTAAGATGTGGCGCATCCGCTACGGATGCAAACAAAAAGACATTGCCTTTTTGTAAAAAAAAAAAAAAAAAAAAAAAAAATTTTTTTTGGTGTTTTTTTTGGGGGGGCACATGGTGGGGCACAGCATCATTTTGGGGGGGTCAGGGCCCCCTCTGGCCCCCCCCTAGGGACGCCATTGACTGCGCCCTGATCCCACCCAGTTGTGTGACGATAGCAAATAAATATTCGCTATTTTCACACTAAATCTCCTCCCCGCCAATCAGGAAGCGTGTCGTGAGACCCATTTCCCAAATGGCCAAAACGTCAGGCGATCCTATTAGCGCCTAGGAGGAGGGGAGATGAGATGCGTGGAGGAAGCCGTTGGAGGAAAGGACACCGGAGCCGCTGAACGCAGCCCGCCACCAGCCATGCTGGAGGACACTGGAGCCTCTGCCCACAGGCAGCCCACCCCCCCCCCCCCCAGATGGGGTAAGTGCCAGACTGACCGGCAGATAGTGGGGGGTTGTAGTGCCACGCCGCCCCTGCAAAAAAGAACCCACCAGCCGCCACTGGTTTGCAATGGCTTTTATTGCATACAAAGTGTATTTATATCCTTGGTGGTTATTAAAAAATATGTTCCTCAATTTAGGAGTTTGGCTTTAAAAAAAAAAATGGCAATCAAATATAATAAATGTATTGAAAGTAATAAAATAAGCTCTACCTTTCTACACCAAAAAAGAGAACAAGAGACACACAACATCGTTTATTGAGATTTTTTTTTTCCCTTGTTTAATCAGTTTACATTCCACAACTGACATTTTAATAATTTGTATTTGTCATGAACAAATTGTTTTATTATCTATCAGACAGATTTCCAGCTGGGAGTGATGCAGTCCAGCCTCCAATTTCCATAAAGATGCAGCCATGTCATCCCTTCCCCACATCATTGTGTCCCAGTAATAATACCTAAAGGGATGAAGAATGTAGTCTCTAAATAGTTTCTTTTATCATTTTTTCCTGTGTTATAGTTATTTATACCTCATCTGCTCCAATCTTTCAATATGAAATTCCAAATTCCACTCTGTATTCTGCTTTTCTCTGGCTACAAAGTATTTGTAGAAATTCATCTACCTTATCAAAGAGTCTTTTAGCTATGTGGGACCACAGAAGGCCAGAGAAAAAGGAATGGAAAGGATAGTTTTTGAGATTATGTTGCTGATTTCGCTTCAACCAAAAAGCAAATTTAAACTTAAAGTGGAGTTCCAGGCTTTTTGACAACCCCCCTGCATTCGTCATTCCTTCCTGTATTGTCATTGGTTAGTATTTTTTTTCCCCAGCTTTGAAAATACCCTTTTTTTTTTTTCCTAAATTCCCCCACTTGCGCAGTTCCTGCCACGGCGAGGTACGTCATGTGCAGCTGCACATTGGCTCCCGGGATATGAGTGTCATCAATCCCAGGAGTCAATGCGTCTCTGCCGATATGGCAACCTGAACACAATGAGAGCGTGGCGCTTTGTTTATGCGCATTCGCGAGATGGGGAGGTGCATAAAGGGTAGCTAGCAGCACCGTACCCGCAACTGAATAGTGGCGGGCTTCAGCTGCCCACAATGAAGACAGGAGCGTGCTGGGGGGGGGGGGGGGGGGGGGGGCGGGACTGCAAAGTAAGTTTTTGAAATGAATGTACATTTACTAAACCGACATGTTATATTAAAGTGTAAGTAAACCCCCCCTATTGTTTTAAGCTGAGGAAGCTGCCATCTTTGCCTCTGTTTAATCTACAACCGCTCATGTGATCAGGCAGGTATGACATCAACCATTAGATGGTTTGACAGTTTGGTTGAGAGCATAACCAATGGGAATGTTACATTTCCGGCACGTGATGGAAATTAAACTGTTTTATGGATGGGTTTACTTCCACTTTAATGCCCATTGAAGTAGGATTCACTGGAAAACAACATCGGGATGTTTAAAAAGCCGGAGCTCCGCTTTAATCAAAGTTTCATATAAGCTTTAACATGTTAATGTTAATTCAAAAGTTATTTTAATTTGTTTTTTTTAATCTGCAGCATTCATTAAAATAATTTCTGCGATCCTGCCATGAGGGTCCATGTTCAGGCATTTCCTATTTTGGAGGGGCATCTGACAGGTTGTGGTCCTGTCACCCTGTCCCATGCACTGCTGGTGACGGTACAATGGGCTGTGCGGACACACATTGCGTAGGCATCATTATCAAGGGTGATCCAGAGCAATGATATGCAGCCAATGCTGGAGTGTGTCCTATAGACAAAAAGTGTCTGAAAGAAGCTGCAGGAGATCAGTAGCTCTGAGAAGAAGTGATTCATTGAAACAGTAATTTCTAAAAAGGTGAGATTGTTTGTGGTACATAGTGCTTTATCAAACGAAATGTCGTTCAGTTAGGGGTTTAGAGCTACTTTAACAACATTGAATGGTGTAAATTAAAGTGGTTCTATGGTCAAAGCATTTTTTTTTTTACCTTAAAGTTTGTTACCCCAACACTTTATTTTCCTGATATGTGCCTGCTGTACCATTTACCTGTATGAGAAAGTATCCTGTTCTCTTTAAATTGCTTTCTTTGTGTGAAATCCCTGGTGTTCCTGCTAATCCCTGGTGTTCCACACTAAGCAGGAGAGCACACCGTGGTCAGTTCTCTAGCTATGCTGCACAGCCATTCACTAGTGCGCTGTTGTTTCTGCTTCTCCAGCTCTTATGCAGCCAAGAACAGAGAGAATGTGATCACATATAAAAAAGGGAAAAAAAGGGATTTATAATGTCTTTCTATATTTATACAAAAAATTTTTGCCTTTCATTTCTATTTTAAACTGAATAGGTTGTTTTACATGGTGATCGTTTACAATCGTGCCCCAGGAAGACATCACGTGTGACGAAACTTGTCGGGCCGTGCTACGCGCTGATGCCGTCGTGCCCCATGTGACCCCAGAAGTGCGGGTGTTTGTTCTGTCTTTGCTGGCAATTGATTTTGTATGCACATACAAATTTTTTACATTGTAAGTAGCCATTTGGCTTTTCATTTTCAATAAAGACTGTGTTCTAGCAGTCTTGTGTGGTGGACTGTTCCTGATGTCATCACACCCATAGACCAGCTCTGGATGTGAAGATGTCAGGGACAGTCCACCACATAGGCTCTGTGTTCACCCCTAGACAAAACGAGCAGGGACCCACTGCATGGGAATACACATTTTTGCCCGGAGTGTGGCTTTAAGTTATAGTGTTAAAGTAAAAAAATGATTTATTTTTCATGACAGCTGTCCAGGACTGGAGCTTAAAAATCTGCATTTCTGTGAAGATGATAGGTCTTGGCACAACCTCCACGTCCACGCTATTCTCTCTACTTTCTCATAGAGGCCAGGTTTTCCAGTGTCTTGCTGATAAATGGCCTCTTAAAGTCTGCTGGGAAACCAACATTTCAAGGAGTGTCGATCTCCTGGATCTCCCATAACTCTCACTGGTACCTCCCTTTATTTTCTATGAATTACAGCATTCAGTAAGGGTGTGAAGGTCAGCTGAAGAAAGCAGTGAGAACTGTGGGTTATCCAGGAGTGTTGGTATACCAGTGAACTTCAGAGAAGGATCTCTACTGAATGGTGCAGTGTTTGATGGTAAGGACAGTGGGAATGATGAACATATCCTCTCTTCTTTTTACAGATATTAGCAGTTTGAATAGTTATAGTTTGCTACAAGACCACTTTAAAGGGATGTACAAACACCAATATGTGAAAATGCAAGCAGTAACTTGCATTATACACTTAACAGCATGTACCTTGGTGCTAGAGAGTCCTCAAGGTTTCCTTCAGTCAATTCCCATGAAAAATGAAAGTCTATAAGTCTAAAAGTAGCCTATAGATTGGTTATGCTCAAAAAGCTCACCGTACCTTTTTAATACTTTTTGATTAAAGGCAAAAAATACATTTAGTTTATATTGAACACCTGCTTTACTTATAATAACAGATGGGAAATGGTTCAAGCTTCTATATTTGGAAGCACTTTGAAGTTCTCTAATAAAATGTTTAGATTTTTAGTAGGACAGAAGCAAAATGTGGCCAATGTGGTCCTGATAAAACTCTGCATTGATAGCTGAATTCATTCTCCCATTAGAAGATGTGATTCAAGTGGGGATTTATATAGCACATACATGGTTCATATATCAAAACTGGTGCAAATCCTTTCACTTTAAGATCATTTTAAATGCCAAGGGGACAATCTTTTTGCTTGGAGGAAAAGAGGTTTAGCCTCTGCATATGGAAGGGCTTCTTTGCAGTACGATCTTTGATAATATGGGCTAGACTTTCACAAGGAGCCAGTTCTAGCTTATTTAGTAGATTTCTTTAAAAAAGGGCTGGATGTTTACCTAAATCAGTCTTTCTCAACCTTCTTACCCTGGAGGAACCCTTGAAACAATTTTAGGGCTCAGGAACACCTGCTAAAAATGAATATATCTACAGCTTATGATACTTGAGCAATGAGCATAATCAGTAAGTTGTAGAAAGGGATTAAGAGACTGGGTCATTATACAACAGTCCCCTGGTATATAAAAAAAAATAATAAAAATAATGGCCATTAAAGAAGCATAATATACAGAAAGGAGTCCAAGATAATTGAAAAAACTGTACTTTATTTCTATGGTTTGAGCTACTGCCCATCGAGGGAAGCCTTTCTGTGTGGTAGCCACCTCACCAGAGCAAATTTCCTAGTGCCTCGTTAAAGTGGAAGTAAACCCCCCTATCGGTTTCAGCCAAGGAAGCTGCCATCTTTGCCTCCGTTTAATCTTCAACTGCCACAGTGCTGCACATGTAATCCGTTATGACCCCAGCCATTGGATGGTTTGACTGTTTGGTTGAGAGCACAGCCAATGTGCAGTTAGCATTCACGGCATGCCTTTTTTTTTTAGACTGTTAAATCGATGGGTTTACTTCCGCTTTAAGTATGTTGTTCTGGTATAAAAGAAACATAAACTGTGAAAATTGTAGCTCTCCTTTACATGGTGGTTAGTGTAGAACTGTCCTCTTACACTGGCAGACAGCGAAGACGTGACCCCTTACATTTTTGGTCAGTGAGAAAGTGACCCTGTACATCGTATGTCTTTAAAAGATCAGCCCCTTGAATTAGTGGTGGAGAAAAATCTGCAACTACTCAAGGAACCCCTAGCAACCTCTGGAGGAACCCAATGGTGCCACAATACCCTGGTTGAGAAAGACTGCTCTAAATTCACAAAATATAACTGGCTATTAAATAACACTGTAATCGCACTGTAAATGGTTGATATGGGGTGTATGCCTTTGGGGAAGAAAATACGTTTTTTCCCTGTTAGAGCAAATTGGATAACACTTTCTAAATGTTTTTGCCCTCTTCTGGATCTTCTTTGAGGTTCCCCTTTGGTTCTGGGGATGCAAGGTTTTTAAATTATTTTGTTTTGCTTTTCGGTTGAATTTGATAGACATGTGTCTTTTTCTTTTCGACCTGACTATGTAACTGTGTAAATATATTATTTTATACACACAAAAGGCCAAACACAACTTAGTGTTAGAGTTAAAAGTGGTAATTAATAAGCTGGATCTGTTTATCAACGTCTTCACCCAAGATTTCAAGTTCCAGCCATGATTCAAATATTTGTAATTGAACCTTGGGTGAAAAATATGTGAATCTTGGGTGAAAACATACATAAATAGACCCCATTGTGTAAATACAAATATTTTTATTCAATAGCTAACAATGGCTGCATCTTCATGTTTCAATGACCCCATAACATCCCCTACCTTAATAGTTAATCAGCACCACCAAAGAACCAAAAAAAAAAAATTACACATTCAGGCACCTTAGGAGTTGGGTCTTCGGTCCATACATAAGGCGCCAGACTGCTGCAGGGATAGGATTCCCATTTAATTCTCTATCCCTCCCCCCCCCCCCTTGCCATATATTAAGTTTATATATTTTATTTTTTTACATTTGTACAGACATTTGTATACAAAAAACACACTCACAGCAGGACCCACGTGGAAATAATGGTGAAAAGATGGTAAACAGGTTAAGGTTACAGAGTAAGTTTCATAATTAGGTGGAAAATAGTGATATAGATATGTATGTAACAATTTTTTTTTTATCTCTGAGGGGTCAGATTAAATTACTTAATTCCACTGCCACAAATTTATCTTTGATTAGCTTCAATTGAGATTGTGTATCTTTAATATTACATATGCAAATAAAAGACATTCCAGTAGATACCAACCAGAGGCAAGAAACATTCAGAAAATTTGTATTTCAGCTCATGATCCCTTAGGGTCCAGTTAGAAACTCCACCCCCCCCCCCCCCCTCTACCTACTGGCTAAAATGGGGCAAACTACTGATTTTCCTCACTTACCAACCTTTAATCATGGGATGGTCCCTAAACTCGATTCAGTCTCAAATGTTAGCAAGTAATAAAAGCATAGTTCATCCAGTTGTTATTATTTTTATTCTTTTGGGCTGAGTCTCAATTGACAGTTTTCCATCATGCAGTTGACAAAACTCGTCTACTATCTTGATTCATCCAGGAAGTCTACACTGTAAAAAGAAAGAACAAAAAAAACAGGCATCTGGCTAGCTGCATTCTTGGAATAATTTTGAATATACGATTGGACCTGTTTTAAGATAAGACTTAAATACGTGAAAATACATTTTATTCTGATTACGCTACCAATATAAACAACAAACTCCCATTCACCCTTTGTTAGGTTTTCATTCCCTATGTCTCAAAGCTTTTTTGGAGCCTCAGATCTAATTTTACAATCAAACTGGTACATGTAGCACCTGACTATAGTAGAGGCACTGTTTTGACCCAGGGTTGACAAGGTTTAACAGTCTGCAGCTGTTCTCTGCAGCTATGCCGAGTAAGCAAGAAAAAAAAAAAAAAAACAGGCTGCGAGACCCTGTGTAAAGCTTATTTTACTTAGTGATCATTTCTTTCCGTTGTGCCTGATGGTTGCCAGAAAGGTAGCGGATAAGTGGACACACCAAGGTGACCAGGGTGCCTAATTAAAACCATGTGGTCGAGCAGATAAAATGCTTGCCTGCAGCTTCGTGCCACCTCTCACCAGGCTTGAAAAATGCAGATGAAGTCAAAAATTTTACTTGGGAAAGGATGGTGCCGTAGGAAGCAATAAACTACTAAGGACCATTGAAGGACATCATTATTTTATCCCACATTTTTATTACAAGTGAACAAAATACCTTGTTAATTTGATATAAATATAAATAAAATTTGGCCTACCCAAATTTTGTACAAATGTATTGGACATTTAGTTAGGAGTTAATGCCAGCATGTTGAACTAAATTAGTTTCATGTAAAAAAAATGTTAATGGCTAGCTTGAATAATCAATTACATCATTGAATTAGGTCAACAAGGTCTTCTTTAAAAATAAAATATGTAAGCACCATAATAAAATCAGAATTTTCTTTGTTCAGTCATATCTTTGGGCTAAAGCCCCATACACACGGTCGGACTTTTTCATCAATTTGGTCCGATCGGACAAGGTTGTTGAAAAATCAGACCGTGTGTATGCACCATCGGACAGTGTTCGTCGGTTTGTTTTGTCGGACAAAGTCTTATCTCCTGCTGGAAAGATTTGCCGTCAACCCGGTCCGATCACACCAAACCCGATCGTGTGTACGGTTGTCCGACCGGACAAAGTGCTACGCATGCTCAGATCACATTACAAGACCAAAGCTATTGGCTACTAGCCTCTACGTAGTCCCGTCGTAGGCAACAAACGTCACCACGTTCAGAATGATCGGATTTTCCGACAACTTTGTCCGACCGTGTGTACGCAAAACCAACATCGGACAAAGTACGACGGACATGATCCGACGGACCTGGTCCGCGGATTGTCCGAGCGTGTGTATGGGGCTTAAGTGTTGTATGAAATTATTCATTAGTAATTCAACAATTTTTTTTTTTTTTTAAGCAACTGGCTCATTTATTAAAGTAGAACCCTAGCCAAAACTCTTATCTCAACTGTATGCCCTGCATATATGCCCTTACTTTTGCTTACAACAGCAAGCATCCTCCAAGTGCATATTTGAACACTCTCGTCCCTACACTCCCACACAGTCTGCTGAACATAAATAGAGCAGCAGCAGACTGATGAGGCTATCCCTGTGCTCTCCCCTCCTGTAGTCATGTTCACAGAAGTTAACAGCACTGTGCAAATCAACAATCTGCTGGACCTGCCTCCCCGCAGACGGAGTGCTGCTGCACAAGCCGATACTACAAAGCCAGATCAGGAATTTATACTTTCTGTATTTAAAACTACAGTTTTAATGCCCTGTGTCAGTGGGCTTTCGTTGGTCTTAGAACGGTTTCTTTCCCCATACAAGTCAATTGGAATGCAAAAGAAGCAGGTCAAATGCAGGTCAGAAGGAGGTTGACGGCAGGTCAAGTTCACCTGAAAAAACTCTGAATGATCTCAGAAGCCCTTCAAACTCATAACAATTGCACCTTAAAGCAAGCTGAATTTGCCCAGGCTTAGGCTCTCATGGGCACATTATTGGCTTAAAGTAGTTGTAAATCCTGACATATACCCACTGACGTGACCAACCTCTGGCGATACACAGAGATTAAACACACCCTCCTACATAAGTTGTTCCTGTTTATCTGCATCACTCTCTTCTTTACAGCCTTCTAAAACACACATTTTGCACAACATTTCTGAGCTCCAGAAGGCAGGGGGCAGGGATCTGACATCACATACAACATATTGCAGGGAGCTAAGTGTAATCTGAGGCCAGATGGGGGGGGGGGGGGGGGGGGGGAATATACCTCCCCTCTACACAGTCTCACTGGAAAACAGGCACAACTGAGGCTGTCAATCACGTGCTGTGTGCTGGAGGGGGTCTGTCCTGGTGTCATCATAGACTGTCCGAAGTGACTCACGCAGATAGCATAGGAATAAGAGAGTAGACAGAAATCACACTAGGTGCTTTGGATTGAGGCTAGTACACCCTATATAAGGATATGCTTTGTTCATTTTTCATTTCAGGGGCTGAAACCACTTTAAAGGGTATTTTTTTTAGGGATTTGCCCACAGTTCCTCTTTGTATATACAAAAGTATTACAGAAAAGGAATAGGCCTAAAAATCTTTGACATCTGTGTCCTATTTCTGAAACACTAAACTGCAGGATGTGCAGAGAAACCCTTAATTTAATGTGCAATGCTCCCCAAACAATAATGCTGTACATGGTTTTATGGGCTTGAGGACTTGGTTTGGCAATGTGAGTTTGGGAAGTTTAAAGGGCTTATATATGTCAAATGAGAGTCTCCTGGACATCATACTGTGATAAAAATAATAAGTCCCTCAGGGTCTGTTCTCAGTATGTTCTTTAAGCTTCATTCTCCTCCTCCAGGAAGATTTAGTATGTATGGTTTATCTTCCCAGCAGGATTCGATGGCAGCCAAGTAGACCTGTGTGCCTCATTCTGAAGGTGCTTGAAATGTTACTCAGTTTATTAGTCAACTTTATTACATTTGGAGATAATTAGTCAGGCATCCATTTAGGCTATTGACATCTTGGTAAAAGTACATTCAAAGAATGCCTAACAAACACACATACTCTTCTAAAAAGCTTTTTTTTCTCCAAGGTCTGACAACTTGCAAAGTCTATCTAATGACAGAGGATTTTCTTTCAGAATTGCTGTTTGAATGGAAATTAATTGCCATGTATACTGGCGTTTTTCTGTGTTGTTCTGTGTCGAATTTCCTATTTTCTGAAGAACAGCATTAAAAAAATGCTTGTTGTCATTCTAGATTTGCCTGTGGATTCAGAGGAGATGTCCTCTGTTTCTGGTACATGGAGGAGTTATGAGGCAGATAAAAGACAGGTGAATGGTCTGCTACTCTGATTGACAAGCGTAGCACTGCAAGCTGTAAGAATGGCGTGAAAAGACAACTCATCCCTACTAATTTAGTTTCATTTTGAAAAATTACAGCAGCTTGTATTAGAAACTTTTTTTCAGAATATTTAAAACAAATACAGGGAAAAACCGTGAACATTTTTTGTCATCTAGTTTACTTTCCATATATTTTGCGATCATGGATTTCATTTAAAGTATATCTTAACTAAAGAATAAAACTTCAATATGAAACTTAAATTGTTACTAAACTCAGGACCCTGCATTCACTTTATCTGGCCTCCCACAGTAAACAGAACATGGAAATGCAATTATTTTAGTAATTATAAACTGCTAAATACCTTTTCTCATCAGCAGTATATAGCAGTCTTATGACTTCTATCAGTGTCCAGCCATGCACTGGTTAAAGCTTGTAGGAGGAGTTTTATGACTGTCCTATCAGACTGCAAGATCTCTGACCCTTTGTCTGGACAGTGCTGATTGGCCCTGTGCTGATCACATGCACTCTCCCAAGTAAAAAAACCTCTCTAGCAATACACACCAAACTGAGCATGTGCAGCCTGACTCCATAGACTGAAATTATCAGGAAAATATCAGGGGGCAGTGGAAGGAGGGGAAGATCTGCGCGTACAAGATTAGCCTTTTTACACAATGCAGAGGATTAACCCTTTAGGTTCCACAGTGAGTATAACAAGCATGCTTTACGGCATAAACAGACTGATTTTACTGTTGTGGGTTTAGTAACACTTTAAGAAAGAAAGTGGTGTAAGGTCATTGATGTCTCTTTCATTCTTTAGTTTCTTATTGCAGTTTCAGGTTTGGGAATTTACTACTAGACTACAGAATAATAATAAATTATTCATTTTCATTGGCATGCAGTGTGGGGATTTTATTTAGTTTTTGCCCAAATAATAAAAATATTTCAGCTAACCAGTCCTTAGATGTGATGAAAGCATTTGTTTTCTTTTTTTGAAGGTTAAATACATTTTCTGCAAGTACAGAAAAATGCCAGTTGATTCTGCAAAAAATCCTTGGAACTTCCTGAGGACTAAACAGAAATCTCAAACAATATTAGCTTTGTCTTTTGTGAACTACAAAGCATCACACTCTATGTCAGGGATATGCAATTAGCCGACCTCCAGCTGTTGCAAAACTACAAGTCCCATCATGCCTCTGCCTCTGGGTGTTATGCCTGTGGTTGTCAGAGTCTTGCTATGCCTCATGGGAATTGTAGTTCTGCAACAGCTGGAGGTCTGCTAATTGCATATCCCTGCTATATGTAACTGAGAAAAGAACAGTGAGAGGTGTACATGGTCCATAGCAGGAGAGCAGTCTAGAGTGGCAACACTATAGACATCCCATAGATACAGTATGGTGAGTGAGCCTTGTCTCCCTAGAAAGAAAAACGTCCTATTGGCAGAATGATCAGATAAAAATTAAGGAGAAAAACCTGAAAACAGAAAATGAATGAATTCACCACTTTTAATGACTTGTAAGCTGCTATATATTCCATTTTTGTTTTTGGGCTTAGCTATGGCTAATTTGATTGATTTTTAGCTTTAGCCTCTGTTCAAATCGGCATGATTTGACATGCGATTTGCATGCCAAATCGCAGCCTATTGCCGGCAGCGGCACTGTCCCAATCAGTGCGACGGCGCACTGATTTCCAAAAGTATTTCCTGCACTACTTTTGGTGACTTCGGGGGCAATTTCAATAGACGTCTGTAAATGAACCCGCACAAATGTCTTTCAAATTGCCCCCCAAAGTTGGACTGAAATGCGGGTTTGAACTTAACTTGCATGATTTCAAATCCGCGTTCACTGTGAACGAGTGCTTAAACAAAGTTCTTCTCCACATCATTCAGAATGACAAAAGAAGCAAACAGAGGGGGTTACAAAGCCTCCCTCAACCTCAAGTGCCTGTTTGCATATAATGTAGTTATCAGCATTTTTCCGCACTGGAAGAACCCCAGTCACCACTAGGACACACAATAAGCAATTGTTTTCTATGTGCCCCTATTCGCACTGCAGTGAGCTGGGAAAAAATGCAGAAATGCGGCATTTTATCACAGTGCACAGAAAGGTAACACATGTCATTGTACAGCAGCACAACGCACTAAGCTTCATATAAAGTTCCCAAAAAAAAAAAGGTGAGCGTTGTGATGATGCGCATCACACCGTCCCCTACCGCCAACTCACTGCAGTGGAAATGAAGTGCTGACTGCACACTACCGCAGTGGTTTAGTGTGTGGGCAATACGAACTGGCCCTTAAGAATGGCTGCTCCTCCTGCTATGAAAAAGTGCAGCTACCTCACCAGAGGGCTGACATTGTAAGAACTGAGGATGGCAGTTTCTGCAGCCATTATTTCCTGCAGTCTACGGGGCATTGTTACGTTCAGTTACTTAAAAGTAAATGCATTCCAAATGCCATTAAATTTAATGTGATTAACGTTAAGCTTTTACATTATTAAAAGAACACCCCACCAACATATGGCAGGCTGTATTGTTTTATGCATTTAGCAGCGAATGCCGGGACGGCTTGTTACCTTCGTATCGAACAGAGAGTGATAGAACATTCAACTTCAGCTGCTGAAAGTAAAATAGGTTTTAAAAAGTGATTAATATACACATATTATTTTAATAGCCGTGTCATTTTTTTTTTTTTCCTTCAATGAACAGCCTCATCTGAAAGCTGCAGTCACAAAAAAACATTACTCCTTGTAACTGTGTTTAATTACTTTTCTAATAAACTTGCTGGTTATATGATGACAATAATGAGTCTATAAGTAAAATGACTTCAGTTCTAGGCATACGTCAGCAGATGGTTATGAAATTCAGTGTTTACTTTAATCAGCTGAGTGGACACAGACCTGTCATCCGCCTGCTCATCAGGGATCAGCGGAGCGTTCCCTTGCTGAGCAAGCGGATGGCAGGTCCGTGTCCACTCCGCTATGCAGAGCGGACACGGACACAGTCCCACTTTTCTCTATGGGGAAATCGGATGGAAATGGACCGCCTGTCCATTTCCACCTGATCCGATCTGCCGGAAGGATGGAAAATAGGACCACCATCTGTCTGTTTTTGGCAGAGTTTTTTTTTTGGAGAACGTACATGTAATCAGCACAGGACCAATCAGCACTGTCCAGACAGAGGGTCAGGAGTCATGCAGCCTCATAGGACAGTCAGAGGGGAATGAAAAGGCCTCCTACAAGCTTTAACCAGTGCTCGGCTGAACTCTGACAGAATTCACAAGACTGCTATAAACTGCTGATGAGAAAAGGTATTTAGCAGTTTATATTTACTAAAATAATTGCATTTCCATGTTCTGTGTACTGTGGCAGACCAGATATAGTGAATACAGGGGTACACCGGGTTGCAAAAAAAAAGAAGGAAAAAAAAAAAGAAACTGACAGCTCCGGTTGGAGACACTGTACTAATCATGTGAGGTTAGTCCAGTGATCTCCACTGCTAAGCTATTGTGTTCTGACAGGGGGATGGCCCCTCTGCCTGAACACTCCGATCAGCACTTTCTGCCATTGGGTGAAGGCTCTGATCAGGAGTTTTCTGTTGCTGTTTGCTGGCTTTCCAGCATGCACGTCCGACAGAGCCGGCTGAATGGCTGGCTTCTGTTGGACAGCCCGACATACACACGGGCAGAATATGGGATGTTTTTTTTTTGAACCAGCAAATGTTTCCCGACATTCTGCCCATGTGTATGGAGATTTATGCCTTGTTTTTCACTGTGTCTCTGTGTAGATGGTGATCCTGGTAGAGGCGCAGAGATTTGCTTCGCAAGTCAGAGCTACCCCTCTGATGAATGGGGATCTGATAACTAGTAGGAAATATTCAAGTAGCAGCAGAAGAGGTGGAGGAAGCGCAAATCACAGAATGGATGAAGCACGGAGATCCTTCCACTGCGAGTTCTCAGAGACAGCTTCCTCTGAGCTAGGAATTATGGCAGGGAGATTTTGTTGGAATAGCTAAGCCATTTACGAAACCAAGTCAGCTCAAAATTCTCTACCTATATCTAAATTACCATTTTTGGTTGGACGAACCCTTTAACCACTTTGCGAGTCTGAGTACATGGGAAAGTCTGGCTGCACCGAGAATTTAATTAATTAATTATAAAGAGACACTTGTACAGAACTAAGACTTAAAACTCACAGCCAATGTTCAGTGACCCACCGTATACTAGAGATTTGTGAACTTCTAGGTTCCTGCTCCTCTCCTGGTTCACAGCATACAAATTGGAATGACCCATATTGAACTATGGCTTGCACATAGCTTCCAATTATAACATATAGGTTGGGACAAGTGAGCATACAAATTTAGCTGCAGCTTGAATTGGCAGGCATGAGTATCAAGGTGATCTAAGATTAATTTTTGGTCTGTAAAAAAATCAGCCAGTTAAAGAATAACTCCAGTAAAAATTTCAGTGAACTACCATGCCGGAAATTCAACAACTCAGAAGTCACAAGGTCTGTTTAAGGCCCCTTTCACACTTATACGACTTGTCCCACGATTTGGGACTGCAAAAGAGCATGACAAGTCATTCCTCATGATTTCCAATGACAGCCATTCATATTAGTACGACTTGAAGTCGTTCCGGCTTCAAAGTAGTCCCTGCACTACTTTGGTCCGATTTTGATGCCACTTACACAGGCGGTTTCATCGCTGCAAAATCCTGGCAAAATCGCGGTAAAGATCGCTGCCGCGGCAAAATCGATGTGAAATTGCGCGACTTTGAAGTCGCACAAGTGTGAAAGGGGCCTAAAAGGTAACTGTCCTTTTTAAATTGTTATCTTTTTTTGATGTAGCCAGGAACAGCAAGCTAATCTCTGTTACTTTTTCTGTGCTTTCTGTCATCAGAGCCCCAGGCCAGTACAAACATCAACTTGCTTATATTTAGCCAGTCTGCACGCTACAGTATAGATAGCAGGACATTTCAAACCAAGACTGAGAACTATAATTGGTTTCCATGATTGGTTCACTAGAACCACATGGTTTATGGCGTTGTGGGCAAGACTTAGCTAGACTTGTGCATTCCTCTTTTTTAGAAGTTTTTTATTTATTCTTTCAGTGATTACATCAATGCAGTGTGGAGAATACAGTTTTCCATAAAGTACCATGTAAACTATTGCTCCCTTGATGCTGCAAGACTCGTAACTCATGCCGCTGGGTGTGACTTCACCCTCTCATTACATCTGCAATATCCTTTCTCTCTTTCTATCTATGAGATAAATCAAGTAGTGTGCAGTGGGTGGTAAGAACACCTAGCCTGTGTATTATAGCTGAGCAGCTGGTGTTTCCAGAACATATTACTGGAAAGCAATTTCAAGTATTGGGGAAGCTCTGCATGCCTTTGGAGCATATCATTAAATGAAATGACGTGAGAATCCACATTTTATTTAAGCACCGTCTTTTCAAAGCATGACTATGAGGTTCAGTGACATCTACATATTTAAAGTAAACAACTATGCTGCACCCAACAATATATTTTTAGGTTTAGTGGATTTATTTTTGATGAAAAATGTTTTAATTTTGGTTTCGGAATTTTAACCTGCCCTGCTTTTCTAGACTGTTTTCCTATAGAAATACTGTATAATTGCATCAGAGTAAACATTTTATGAGTGAATTATTTCAAGTAGCGAATTCTAAACAGGAAAAGTTTGGGACAAACAACTGTTTGAGTTTTGTGATTCCCATATGAAGCCATTAACATTATGATACTACACAAATCATCAAATTCAGCTTTCCATTAGAGAAATTTTACATACAGATCATAATTTAATGTTGATATTTTGACAAATTTGGGTACCATTTGACACTATCAGAAATATTAATACAACCCTCCCTTGACATCCACCATTGTTAAATTCCATGACTGTAACCTTGTATTTGATTTATAAATTTCTATCACCTCTCCAGTGAGTCCGAGTAGCTTGTACATTTCATGTATTAACAAACCAACATTATGAAGAAGCTGGAGGTTTTTTTTTTTTTTTTTTTTTGCAATTCCTAAAAACCAGAGTTCCAGTAATGTGAACAGAACTGGCACACACACAGACAGCAGTCAATTTTGTCAGGCCTTGTGCTTTTGCCATTGTTTTTTTGTCCGGCCTAGACACCAAGCAGCAGCTAAGGCAGCTGAGGTTCGAGTGAAAATTGGCTTCTGGTTTCTCACCTTGTTCACAGACGTCTCTGTCAGCTTTAATGGAGCACACAAAATTTTTATGTCGTTTGTCAATTTTACGAGTTGACAATATTTGGGATAAAACAGAGGGGCAAAAATTTGGGGTTTGTCAAATTCAAAAATATATGAAATATATATCCTTCCTTTTCCTTCTCAAATCTCTTCCACCAAGTGACTAAGGGATGTTCTTTTGAAATGATTTCCACGTTAGATCTCCAAAGTGGTGTTCATGTTAGAGCTGTTCTACCAAAACAGTCTTTAGGTAAGGTTGGTTAGAACATTGAGATTTGAAATTAATAATTGTGACAGATGGGAATGTAACAATAGAGGTTCATGGTCAAAGGACACCGGCGCAGGAACCATCTGGCATCCTGATTGAAAAAACAAAAAGCATTGATTAATGATGGATTATATACACAGTCCATGATGTGGTCTTTGATCTACCATCACTATGAGTTGAAGTCATTGACTCTCCTATGCCGACATCACTCCTCCTGTGGCCTCCAAACAAGGCATGAACAGGAATGGCGACAAGGAAATATCTGTAGTCCACACGTGAGTTTAAAGGTAGAGTGGCCTGCCTTTCTCTTTTTGTGCTCTAGATAGATATGTTTTTAGCACACTGTTCCATTCTCAGGGCGGGATTTGGGGCAGTTGGTCCTCAGGACAGGCTGTACTGAGGGCGCTAAGGTGCAGAAGAAACCCGAGATTAAAGTTAGGCCCAAGCCCCCCCAGGCACAGAACATGGACCATCCATAGCCATGGCTGATGTCATCAGGTAGACCGTACAGGAACCGAGGGTAGCGGGACAGCTCAAAGTTGATACCTGCTACGCAGGTGCACAGTGAAATGATACAGAAGGTGCCTGTGGGTGGAGAGAGCAAAGTATTAGAAGGTCAGTGTTAGTATTTCCTTTTAAAACTCACACTCTATAGGTTTAGATAGGCCAAATAGAAAACAAGTAATAGTCATTAAACAGTCAGGCCAACAACAAAGAGTATTATAGGGAATCTCTCAAGAATTCCAGTGGTGGGATCTAAACCCCTGAATTACCAACTCCACCCCTTTGCCATGATCATTACATAGGATGCAGCAATAAAATTCCACAGTGGAGGTGACTTATCCAGGAATCCTGGCTAAGTTTTTGAAATGTGTGAGGAAACTCATACAAACACAAAGAGACTTTACAAACTCAATGCAGATAATGTCCTTGGTATGAGCCCAGTGCTCTGTGGTAAATTGTAGAGTTGGCAATACACATTACAATCTGACTGTACAATCTCTGAACAATCTTCTTTATAATATCTTTTAGCTTTACAAGCTATAAAATGTGAGGACCTGCCTAGACAATTCATTATATTTTTATCTGATTGAATATGCTCTCCCCGTGGAGATTTTAGTCTAAAGATTTTAAAGTAGAACTTGACACAGCAAGGGAAGGTTATAACCCTCTCCAGATTTTTTTTCGCCACCTGTGTCCCATTTCTCTTCACTTTCTGTCCCATAGCCAAACAGGAAGTAATAGGAAATCCCTGCAAATTAAGGGGATTCCTTGGGGACCGCAGGCCACCAGAACTAGTGTCCTCATTGGCAGATTTCCCCTCTATTACTTTTCTGGGGACAACCCAAAATTTTAAAATTTTATTTAACTTTCACTTTCAACGATAACAATAAACAGGACAAATAGAGAGGATGAATCTCTTTAGCGGGAGCACAGACAGCAATAAAAACTGACAGGTGTTCTAATCCCTCTCCACTCTATCCAAAGCTAAAAAAAAAAAGTTTTACCTTTAATTATACTTTAAAGCAGTGTTTCACCTTCACCTTAAAAAAAAATTTTTTAAAAGTCAGCAGCTAAAAAAACAGTAGCTGCTGACTTTTAATAAGTACACTTACCCTCCCAGGGCGCCCGGGATGTCGGTCGTGGAGGCCGAGATGTCCCTCGGCGATCCGGTTCCAGCGCCGCCATCCTCAGTAAGGGAAACGTCTTCCCGTTTCCTACTGCGCATGCGCGAGTCTAATTTGTGAATGGGGAACGCGATGTGTTGTGGGACACAGTTCCCATAACACACCGCGCCCCATTCACTAGAAGAAGGAAGAAGAGAAGATCACCGCGGCGCTGGAAGAGGCAGATTAGGACGATCTGCCTAGCAACAGCCATTTCTGGTAAGTAAAAAAAAAAAATTTTTTTTTTTCATTTTAAATTGTTATTAACATTTTTTTAAAGTTTTTTTTTTCAGGGTGTCCCACCACTTTAAGCAGTGGTCTCCATAAGGAAGGGAAGCTCAGGAGGAAAAATGAGTACATCCTTGAAAAAATTTGTAGATTCTTCTTTAAATTTGGTTAGTGCATTTGAAAACTAATTTGTTCGCAAATATCTGTAAAATATACACTGTTGTCTTTGTACTGAAAAGTTTGGAGACCCTGATGTACAGAACATAATACAACCAGATTTTAATATGTATGGCTGTATGTAGTCCTGTTGCATGCTCTGCCACTGTCTCACAATTAGCGTCAGCTCTGACAACTTGCCATGTGTGTGCCTTCTATTAGAACAGGGGTCTCCAAACTTTCTAAACAAAGGGCAGTTTAGGGGGGCCAGCCTGTGGGTATTAGAAGTAGAAAAGGTCCCAACAACAGTGGGAAAAAATAATGCCCCAAAAGTTTGTTTCAGTGGGATAAATTGTGCTCTATCGTTGGTGTCATTGGGATAAATTGTGCACCATCATTATTGTCTTAGGGAGGAATTGTCCCCCATTGGTGTCATTCGGAGGAATTGTACCCCATTGTTGGTGTCATTAGGAAAAATTGTGCCCCTTTATTGGTGTCATTGAGAGGAATTGTGCCCCATTGTTGAAGTGAGTGGATGAAATTGTGCCCCAAGGGCTGGATAAAAGCAAGCAAAGGGCAGCAGTTTGGAGACCACTGCATTAGACTATTGGGCTGACTGCAATAGGAAATGCTGTTACTGGCAGGATCCCCCGGCATTAAAGGAAACAGATTTGCTAAAAAGTATTTGTGTAACCCCTTTCCACCAACTGCCTCCCGGCCCTTTAAGGGTTCTAAACATCGGGAGGTGGGTATTCAGGTCATGTGACCACTGTGATTGGCTGTCACAGCAGTCAAATGATTGGAAAGCTCCCGATCGCTAGTATGCATCGGGAGCTTTCCCATAACTGGCTACCGTGCTGAGAGCGCGCTCTCAGCAATGGTAAGTGGTTTACACAGGGCCACAAATATGCGGCTGCTCGGCATGAAGGCCCAAACACAGAGAGGCCACATATATTTATTTGGCCGGTGTGAAGAGGTTAAGAAAACTGTATACAGTGAGACATGTTTCTAAACATGCTTAAAAATAAAATTCTGGATCTACATAAGCTTCAATAGCTCTTTTACATTATGCGTATAGTGCAGATTTTTGTCTTGGATAAGATCCATTGTGTCTTACCTCCCATGAGGAAGAGTAGACCTGCAACATACTGCATGAGCCCTCTGTCCCAGCAGCACCCCAGCACGCCAATGATCCATCCAAACAGGATGATGGCTACCGCCATGCCCATAAAGCCAGCTGTCATTCTGCGTAAATCTGTGGAAACAATAATGAGATCATTTAAAATGTGTAACTCAATCTTTTTGGCAAAAAAAAATACTTAGAATCAAAACTGGCACACAATAACCCATCAAACATATTTATTTACCCTTTGTTGTGTGTTTTTGTGCTCTATTTCAACCTGTGGCTGAACGGCAGTGGTAAAAAGCAAAATGCATTGGGATCTGTTTGCTAACACAACTTCTGAGCATTTAGTAAAGACTTTGCTGCTCCCTTCCCATGCAAAAATGACTGTCAGCCTGGCAACCTGTATTCTCTGCAATCTTCAGCTTATGTCTTTCACTGTCCAGTATACCTAAATAACCGCCAGCACATGAGCACTTGAAACATGTTGGCTCTATCTTCGGACCTGCTGTCAAGATAAGTCAACTTTTGCTGGACCTGATATAAACCTGTGGTGCTCTCATACATTTATATACTCTTCTGACCATTCCTGTGCTAGACTGAAGAGACATCAGTGAGCAAAACAGATGTAGGTGTAGTTTGCTACATTAATTGACAATTTCTCCATTGCCTCTTTTACCTCTTTTTAAAAATACCTCAAGTTCACAGAAAACGGGTGCACCATTACAAACCAAAGCAGGTAGTAAACTTCAATAAGGTGCACCTAGCATCAGATATTTTTTCATGTTAAATGCATAGAGGCTAACTAATGTGTAAAGGTGGCTTCACACTGCCCCACTGTGCTTTGGCTAAAAGGTAAAAAAAAACACAGAACACAGGACACAATGGAAGTCTATGGAATAGCGCATCTAACCTGCGCTTTGCGCAAAGCGCATTGAGTCAGTGTGAAGCTGCCCTAATCATAACACTCAAATATTTACAGTACACCCTCTCAAATAGATCACAGCCCGCCAGCCCTGACAATTTCCTAATCTGCTTTTCTTTTTAGAAGGGTAAAGCCATCTTTTATGTTAAGGCATCATTCAGGGACACTATCTACTTCCTGGATTGAGATGCTGAGTAAGAGATAACACAGTCATGTAAAGTCTGGTGTCTGTGCAGTTCTTAGCTGTGTTCACAAATGTCTGACACAGCTAAGCACCCAGCTGCAGATTCTCACCTTGTGATGGGCTACAAACTTACAATGAATACCTGAGGAAGTCACGTGACCATGGCGATACACGTAGGACGGAGCTGGGTGACATGATTGAGAGACACAACTGAAAGTGATGTGGGAGCCGCAGTCCCACTGTGTATTGAAGTGTCTTTACTATAATGTGCTAATGTAAGTGTGTTCAATTAAACAAAGTAATTCCCTGATCTACTACACCACATGTGTCAAACACATGGCCAGTCGGCCGAATTCAGCACAACAGACCATTTCATTTGGCCCTCACATCACTGCAAGTGAGAGAGAGAGGTGGAGCAGCCTACACTGCCTGTGAGGTGCAAGAGCTGGGGCCGGGTAAGTGAGTTGTGAGGAAGCTTTTTCGGGGGGGGGGGGAGGAGGTGAGGGCTGTGGAGGGAGATGTGTGCAGAGGTGGGGGAGAGTGGTGCATAGGTTGGAGCTGGCGATAGGTTGAAGTGAGATGTGGACAGCCTGTGAAAGAAACCTGAACAATGCACACTGTGCACAGCACACCCCTAAACACTGTGTATGCAGTGCACCCCTGAACTCTGCACTCTGTACATCCCTGTAGTGCATCCCTGAGCTCCACACATAACGCACTCCTCCTGGTATTTATTGCCCCATTAAGATTCTCCCATTGTGCCAATTTGGCCACACCCACCATTCAATGTGGTTCAGTGCGGGGGGGGGGGTAATTTTATTCTCTGGATACATTTATATAGTCTTACAGAAACAACCCAACCATAATGCTGATGCATCCCACAATGAAATTGAGTTTGACACCCCTGTACTACAGTACACACTACACTATGTGGGGCCCCCATATGTTGTGTGCTTGCTTGCAGAGTGGAGGAGAGAACCAGTACGAGTTCTTAAAGGGTTGCACATATCACCACTGTTAAGAGATTAAGGGGGAATATCATATCACCTGAGTGGAGGCTGAATTGATCCCCAGTAATGTGCATTTGACCTGATTTTATACAGGTCCAAAGTTTAAGGTGGCAACGAAGGAACATTGGTGGTGGGAGTGACTGAATTTGTTTAATAAAAAATGAACAGCAAGATAATACAGGGAATACATGCGGTGCAAGTGTATGTCTCAAGGGATTTGCAATACAAGCAATACTTTTCAGAGACTGCTCTTAGTTTTTAAAGGACTTTATTTATGGTTCACATATGCACTTAGGAATTTTGAGCACTGATTATTCAATATTAGGAGATGCACATGCCCTGTTGGAGGGCAAAATACAAATTCAGTTGAAAGTGATCCTCTTATTTATCCATGCAAGGGTCACTTAGCTCCCTTTATCTCCAGCAGCAAACACCTTCCTTTTCTATCATTAATGCACCATTAGGCTCCCGTGACTCCAAACCGACCTATCAGAGCTCACACAGAGACATCAACTTCTTCTCTGGCTCCATAGGACAATGGTGGGCCAGTCCTAAGGTACCTAAGCTCTGTGATATGGGCATGGGTGAGTGAGTCACATACTTATGCCGCGTACACACGACCAGACTTTTCGACATCAAAGGTCAGACGGAACTAATCCGCCGGACAATTCGATCGTGTGTGGGCTTCATCAGACCTTTGCTGTCGGAAAATAAAAAAGGACTTTAGAAATAGAACATGTTTCAAATTTTTCCGCCGGAACTCCACCGCAACCAGTTCCTATCGAGAAATCCGCTCGTCTGTATGCTAGTCCGACGGAAGAAAACCGACGCTAGGGAAGCTATTGGCTACTGGCTATGAACTTCCTTATTCTAGTCTGGTCATACGTCATCACGTTGGAATCCGTCGGACTTTGGTGTGATTGTGTGTCCAAGTCCGTTCAGACGGAAAGTCCGTCGGAAGTCCGCCGAAAGTCTGTCGGAAAAAATGTCGGACCTAGTCTGCCAGAAAGTCTGGTCATGTGTACGCGGCATTACAGATAATCAAAAGTATTTCACTTTGCTTCCAGCTGCCAAACGGAGTGCCAAAAGATGAGTACATGTTGCAGGGGAGGGGGAGGGGGGAGGGTAGGAGGTAAAATGCCCCCTTTTGCTTTGCCAATGAGATCTACTTATTACCAAAAATCTCATTATTGTTGGTGGTATTTTCTTTTCATGAGCGCCCCTTTTTATTTTTTATGCTCTTTAAATCAGTTTTGTACAATACCTGCCACTTGTCTCTTGCTCATCATCCTATATTGCAATACAATCAATTAACATTCAGCTGTCTAAATCATTCCTCCGGAAGACTGTAAAATAAAAAATAAAAAAAGCAGCACAACAGATGTGCCCTAAACGCGGCAGGAATTGGGGGGGTGGAATTTTGTGTTTAGAAAACCTCAGCAGAATCTCTGCATTTTTCTGAGTGTGCACCTGACCTGATCAACCACCTCTTCAAATTAAAAACAGCGGGGAGCTGACGTTTCGTGACATACATCTGCATATTTCAGAGAGAAGAAGCGGGGAGGGGTCAAGTGTACACGTAGAGCGCAGCATGACAAGGCAGATCAGTAGTTGAAGACAGGAAGGTGCTCTCTCCTGGTGCCGTTCATGAAGGCCTGACAACAAATGGGCCATCCTCATCCCATGGCGAATAGGCTATTTATAGGCTTATTGCATTAACCAGAATGAAGGAAAATGAGAATGTGTGAATCAACCCGAAAGCAGCCAATCAAAATATATTTTACTTGAGTCGCTTTATTTCAAGGCGAGCTATAGCTTTTTTTGATGATTTTTTGTTTTATATGTGATCATCTTATACAGACCTTGTAACCAGACCATTAAAGTCAACAAAAATCTTCACAAAAGATTATATGTGTATTTAATGTATTGTATGTACATTCTTTACCTATAAATGCCTTTCTTATGTAGACACCCAAAAGCCTCGAGACTGTTGCTGGGCTCCACCATCTTGGATGTGAGCTGTCACTCAGAGGACACTTTATAGTTTTCTATATTCTATTTCTTTGATCCTTTCCCAGCAGCTACATAAAAGAAGGTATGGGCATGGGCAGAGAAACTGGACCAGGACAGGCAGTAATCAGACACTCCCAGAAGAAGAGAGGGCTAATGCTGCTCTGATGAGAGCTTTATGTCGGAAAATGCGACCGTGTGTATGCTCCATCGGTCTTTTGCTGGCGGAATTCCAACCAGCAAAATATTGAGAGCATGTTCTCTATTTTTAGGTTGGGAAAAGTTCCTATCCGAAAATGCGATCGTCTGTATGCAATTCGGACACACAAAAAATCACGCATGCTCGGAAACAATTCGACGCATGCTCGGAAGCATTGAACTTAATTTTCCCGGCTCGTCGTAGTGTTGTACATCACCACTAGGGATGGGCCCGGTGTTCGATTCGAACCTATGTTCAAATCGAACATCGGCCGTTCGTCCGCTCGTCAAGGGCCGAACTCTGAGGGCCGTTCGCATCAAATTTGTGTGATGCGAACGGTCCACAATGCACTGCGCCAGTCGCAGTGCATTGCTGGCTGATGATTGGCCAAGCATGCACTGTGACCCCGCATGCTTGGCCAATCATAGAGCCAGCGGCGAGGAGAGCATCCTGCCTGTGGCCAATTATAGCTCAGGGGGTTTAGTACACGCCCCACACTATATAAGGACGCCGTGCCGGCGGCCTCGTGTAGTGTGTTCCGGCTTGAGGAACAGTGACAGTGTACTGTACATGTACACACTATATGTGAATCATTTCTGTGTGGGGAAAGTGTAGGGAAAGAGGAAAAATAGGCAAGGATAGTGTTTTCTTCTCAGCCTTTGCTTGTGGGGAAAGTGTAGGGATAGAGGAAAAATAGGCAGGGATAGTGTGTTCTTCTCAGTGCTGTTCTCTACCAATCCAGCCATCTGCAGGAGTTAGTGTGTGTGTGTGCTGTATGAGTATAGCACAGCAGTAGCACACTAAACCACCTTACACTGTATCTGCCCTGTTGTCACCTAAGACAGCCATCTGCAGGAGTTAGTGTGTTTTGTGTGCCTCCAGCACAGCACAGTGTACACCAACAGTCCATACATACATACATACATACATACAGTATATACCTACAGTCCCTCTCTTGTTTGCACCGCCTGTATACTGCGGTTCAGAGTATATAGGGTTTTAGGTATAGGGTTTTATTTTGGGTGCAGGGTTCCCCTTAATATCCATACAAGACCCAAAGGGGCTGGTAATAGGCTGGGGTAGGGGGGTGGGGGTGGGGTATCCATGCCATTTTTCTCAAAGATTTTCATCCATATTGCCAGGATAAGACATGACAATAAAGCCGCAAGAAGTTTTAAATGGCTTCTTTTTTTCCTTTACAAATGTCATTTTGTGTAGGGACAGTTCTAAACACGGGAAACACATGTCACTTCAAAGGCATACTTTAGACACCCCCCAGGTACCATATTTAAAGGAATATTTCACTTTTTTTTTCACTTTCACTTTCAGAAAAAACGTCTGTTTTTAAAATGTCTTTTTGCATTGATACATGTCCCCTGGGGCCGGACCCGGGTCCCCAAACCTTTTTTTATAACAATAACATGCATATTGGCCGTTATAATTAGCGCTTTAGATTTCAAACGTTCACGTCCATTGTAACTAATAGGGTTCTAACGTTCGTGCAAACTTTCGGTCCGTTCGCAGGTTCTGGTGCGAACCAAACCCGGGGGGGTTCGGCTCATCCCTAATCACCGCGTTCTTGACGGTCGAAAGTTCAGAGAACTTTTATGTGACCGTGTGTATGCAAGACAAGCTAGAGCGGAATTCCGTCAGAAAAAAAACATCCAAGATTTTTTGGACGGAAATTCCGCTCGTGTGTATGCGGCATAAGACGTGCAAGGACTGGGCTAAGGATTTGACTCTCCTAAATTAGTCAAATTTTCTAGCATGCCAAGTTGCAAGGTACATTATAAGTAAACTAAATAACTTATGGAAAGGAAAATCATTGAAGGTAAGCATTTAAAAAAATTAATTTTCTGTGCTTTTATTTGTAATTGTTTAAAGTTGGTGACAGGGTCACTTTAATGTCCAATTGAACTTTCAGTTTAAATAAGTTGTACATTCTAGGAGCATAAAAAAGTTGTGCAAAGTCTTATGCCCCATGTAGTTGCCCACTCCATTAATTTGTTCAGATCTTTTTGCAAGGTTTCCACATCCTGCGGAGAAGTTATTGCCCTGCTTAGCTTAGTATCGTCTGCAAATACAGAGATTGAACTGTTTACACTATTTATGAACAAATTAAATAGGATTGGTCCCAGCACAGAACCCTGGGGGACCCCACTACCCACCCCTGACCATTCCGAGTACTCATTGTCCTAGAACAAACATGAAGATCAGTAAAGTCAGAAGTCCCATTCTGCAAACTTATTATGTGATTATGTTCCACAGTAAGCCAGGCACCTAGCATTTGCAGAATGAGAATCCACCAGGGGCAACCTCCATATTTCTTTTACCAAAGGTTTCCTTTAAAATATAGCTGGCAATGAACCAGATTTGGAGACAGAAAAATCCATCAAACATTTTGTTCTAATTAAACAAAGCAAAACCGATGTTCTCTAATTCTTTATGTTATCACGTACTTTGGTGCTTTCCACACTTAGCTGCCAGGCCTTCAATAAATCAATGTTCACATGCATAATATTACAGAGATGAGCCGATGTTCAAGTGAGCTCCTGGCTGACTTTGGCTGTCTTTTCCTGTACGTGTGAGACTCCCTCTCGGGCTCGGTGTCGCAGCTAATTATGCTCCCTGCGCATCACCTGGCCACACAGGACTTCCCGCTGCTTCTATGCCTGGCACTGATCGGCTTCTTGCAGGTGGAGAGCAGAAGTCTGCAGACCCCCCACTACAAACAGACAGACGGGCAAGGTCATGACACGCCGCCGGGCTCTCGATGGACAGATGGATATTTCCTGCTCAATGCACAAGGAAGGCCAACGCAAGACCGGAACGTAGGGTTACACATTGTATTAGAAAGTAATAAGCACATTTGGCATTCGATTTTACCCTCATACCTCCTAACTTTCTGAGATGAAAAGCTGACACCTTCTAGCACCAATTAGTTTTTTTAAGCAAAGGACATCTTTCACCAGTTAAACTACCAGTATTTCGTGTAGGGAACAAAAAAAAACAGAAAGATGTTTATCTGCAAAAGCCATGCTTCATGCGTATCCAGCAATTCCAAGACTGTGGTCCTTGGATCTTCAGTAAGCCTAAAGCCCCATACACACGGTCGGACTTTTTCATGGATTCTGTCCGATCGGACAAGGTTGTTGAAAAATCAGACCGTGTGTATGCACCATCGGACAGTGTTCGTCGGTTTGACCGACGGACAAAGTCTTATCTCCTGCTGGAAAGATTTGCCGACAACACGGTCCGATCACACCAAATCCGATCGTGTGTACGGTTGTCCGACCGGACAAAGTGCTACGCATGCTCAGATCACATTACAAGACCAAAGCTATTGGCTACTAGCCTCTACGTAGTCCCGTCGTAGGCAACAAACGTCACCACGTTCAGAATGATCGGATTTTCCGACAACTTTGTCCGACCGTGTGTACGCAAAACCAACATCGGACAAAGTATGACGGACATGGTCCGACAGACCTGGTCCGCGGATTGTCCGACCGTGTGTATGGGGCTATAGGTGTCTGCCAGCTGGTGAGTGAGGAAATACTTCAGGGGGTAGCAGGAGGGTGGAGCATTGGGCAGTATGGTTTTAGCCGATTGCCAGGAGACATGCTGTTATCCTGCATTGGATAATAAGGTATATAGGGCGCGCACCAAGTAATATAATAAAGTTTTTTGTCAATAGTACCCAGTTAGTTAGCATCCACTGGATTACAATTCTATATCTCAACAAAAAGCTGTACTCTACCTAAGTGCAAACAAAGTTCATACAAAAATAGTTCATTTATTCAAACTTCAGAAAAGCAGCATCTTAAAAAACGCCAACGATCCATATACTGTAAATAGCAATGCTTTGAGCAAAACACTTGTAGGTAGGTAAAGTCTACTTTCTCCACTGCGGGTGGCGCTCACCTGTAGTGGCATTACAGTGGGAGAGGAAGCCAAGAGGAACACGGTTCTTTTATGGTTTCCTAGATCACTGGGGAAGCTATCCGGTTGGATTCTGCCGCCCCATGTGACTCTGGCAGCCATCTTGAGTCAGGCAGACTCTATTTAAGACCCTGACTCCCTGGCTTGGCACGCATTTCGCGAGTGTGTAGCGTAGGGACAGGTCATCCGTCTGACAGGGACAGTGATTAGCTGCAGGGAGAGTACAGAAAGGATAAGGACACGCCATCCTTCCTGGAAACCTCCCCATTTGGTTACAGACTGGCCAGGCCGAATTGCGCCCCTCAAGACAGATGCTGTCAGCACACCTGAGACCTGCTGCTCTACATTCTGCTGTTATATACTGTGAATGTTCCTGGTCAAGTGCCTTCATGCCGGGTTTGTTGTGAATTACTGGATTCTACTTTAAAGGATAAGTTCCCCTTTTAACAAAAAATAATAAATGCACATTTTTTTTGCAGGTAACAAAATGTGCATTTATTATTTTTTGTTTCCGGAGCCTAAAGCATTGCACCAGGGATCAGCAGATCGCTGGTGCCATGCGGGTCTCCTGCAGTCCTGTCAGTGTATCTGTGTGTCCATACATCGGACAGCCACAAAGGATGTCGGGACTTGTAGTTTTCCATTCACAGAGGACTGCGCCGGGCAGGCAGGGTGTGACATGTTATGAAAGGTGAACTTATCCATTAAAGTGGTTGGAAAACCCTTTCCGACCACTTTTCACTACAGGTAAGCCTATAATAAGGCTTACCTGTAGCTACCGTGGATATCTCCTAAACCTGCAGGGTTTAGGAGATATCCCCTGTATCAGCATGTGGCTTTGCTTCAGCTGATGTATTGTTACTGTCATCGCGGCTCTGGCCAATCACAGCACCGGAGCCTGCGATACCCGGAAATAACTCTAGGAGACATGTCGCCGGGCAGAGCAGTGTGCCGAGCACTGAGGTCATAACATCAGCACTTCTCTGACCACCAAACGAAAAGAGGAGTGTATGCTATGTGGGAGACGACATGGGGGGGGGGGGGGGTGATTTGGGGTAATTTTTTATTTATTATTTGATTAAGTAATTCCTGTGTGTGTTTTTTTTTATGGTGTATTTGTAATATGTGAACTTAATCAGGCCTGAAATCAGCGCACACTAAGCTCAAATAATTATGACTCAATGTAAGGAGACAGGACACCAACAGCAGCTCCTGTAGGGCAGTGAAGTTAATTGGTTCACTGTAAGTAGAGATGTTTAAATGTCATTGATATTGGTGGCTCCATGTTATTGAACATCAGTACAGACTGAGAACTTCTTTCTTCTCACGGGTTCAGATAAAGTTTACTTTCTGATCTAGACATGCATATCAAGTAAAATTGCAAATATGCATTCTCATCTATTATTTCCTGTCTCCTGCTGAGCTGCAACTTCAGCCAGTTCAAATTCCCTGTCTGATTTCTTCAAAGAAGTCTACAGAGATCTTCAAACACAGGCAGAGCTACACGATATTGTCAAAAGTATTGGGACGCCTGCCTTTACACGCACATGAACTTTAATAGCATCCTACTCTAATGCCACGTACACACGATCAGATTTTCCGACAACAAATGTTGGATGTGAGCTTGTTGGCGGAAAGTCTGACCATGTGTATGCTCCATGGAACATTTGTTGTCGGACTTTCCGCCAACAAATGTTGGCTAGCAGGTTCTCAAATTTTCAGCCAACAAATGTTTGTTGTCGGACTTTCTGATGGTGTGTACACAAGTCCGTCGGACAAAAGTCCACGCATGCTCGGAATCAAGTAAGAGCCGAAGATATAGCTAGCGTTCGTAATGGAGATATCACGTACGTCTTGTACGTCACTATGTTCGTAATTGTTGGCCAACATTTGTGTGACCGTGTGTATGCAAGACAAGTTGGAGCCAACATCCTTCGAGCAAAAATCCACGGTATTGTAGTCGGAAAGTCCGATCGTGTGTATAGGGCATTAGTCTGTAGGGTTCAATATTGAGTTGCCCCCCCTCCCCCTTTGCAGCTACAGTACAACAGCTTCAACTCTCCTGGGAAGGCTGTCCACAAGGTTTAGTAGTGTGCCTACGGGAAAGTTTGACCATTCTTCCAGAAGCGCATTTGTGAGGTCAGGCACTGATGTTGGACAAGAAGGCCTGGATCGCAGTCTCCACTTTAATTCATTCCAAAGGTGTTCTATCGGGTTGGGTTGAGGTCAGGACTCTGTGTAGGCCAGTTAAAGTGGATGTAAACCCACTCTCATCCTTTCTAAACTACTGAAATATTGGTTATCTAGAAGGATATACATGCCTCCTGCATGTATACTTATCTGTCAAATGTCTCTCCTCTGTCTGCTATGGGACCCGAAAAACTGCAGATTTTGTGGGTGGGTCTGTTTTCCAGGGCTCAGTGGGTGGAGTCGTGATGTCAGCAGACTCTCCTCCCACCTCTACACTCCCCTTATCAACATGCATTTTCTCCTGTGTATTTCTTACACTGAACTTCTGCTAGGATCTCTAACATCCAGTCAAAACCCAGAAAAGTCCCCACATGACTTCAGCATGCCAAATCATGCCGAGGTGTGGAACAGCCAATCCTGGCAGAGCAGCAGAAGAAAGGAGTGGGAGGGAATTAAAAAATAATGCATGTCTTTGGCTAGTGCACGAGATATGTAAATCACCTGTCACTCACAGCAAGGGGGAAGAACGGACAAAGTTTTCAGTTTGTCCATTTTATTTCACTGAAAAAAGATATGAGGATTGCTCAGAGCTGGATTAACCCGTTGTGGCAAGACTGGGCACAGCTAATATGAAATCTTATACTCTGTATTGTGCCAGACAAAAAAAATAAATAATTTTCGGGTTTACATCCACTTTAAGTTCCTCCACCCCAAACTCACTCATCCATGACTTTATGGACCTTGCTTTGTGCACTGGTCCAAATCATTTGGTGGAGGGGGGATTATAGTGTGGGGTTGTTTTTCAGGGGTTGGGCTTGGCCCCTTAGTTCCAGTAAAGGAAACTCTTATGCATAAATTGAACAAAAAGATCTGGATGGCTGCACTCCAATGAAAACTATTTCTTTATTGTTATAATAAAACCACTGACGCATTTCACACCGACACCGTTATAGCAGGTGCTTATTCATAGCTACGTTTTTAAATAATGACAAAGACATATATATATGCAAGCAGGCAAAACCGTAAATTGGTGTAATTAGGCATCGTGTACGCCCACTACAGGTGACACAATGATCTCAGTTGATATAAAGGTGAGTCAGCTGGAATTCTCTCTCACATGATCACAAGGTTAACTCTTTAGACAAAAATAAAGACAAACAAACCAAACCCATAAAAGATATATAAAAAAGACCAAAAATTTGATCTGGTGATGCATGCTTACATGCATCAGGTGGAAAATATCCCACTCAAAAAAGTCTTCTAAAAACTTACCATAAACATATGTGTGCATATATGTATATGTACTTTGATAAAGATGCTTGTAGAGTTTCCCAGCAGAAACACCTGTGCATGCCTAGCATTAAAATTCTCATAAAAACATGTAAATATATAAGAATATAAATATTGCTCTTACGCATGCACAGGTAGGTAAACCCAAATTCTGTCAAAAAAAACCCGCAGGCAGTCAGGATTCCCATCACACAGCACAGCATGAAAACACTGTTACTAACCCCATGACAAAAAGACCAGATGATTGCATGCAGACCAAACTTTCAGCCGCAAATATGTTCATGGTTATGATTCAATCAATTAGGCGCAATATACCTCCTGCAGATATCAAGATCACCTATCAAACACACACATTGCAACATATACTCTAGAAAGAATGAATACATGCAAGGAATCAGATAGATGTGATCATGTCAGGAAGAACTGTCAAAGACATATATATAGAAACATTCTATCTGATCTTTTGGGAACCGTTTATCTGTCTGTCCCATCCAAAATGAATGTGACAGGGTTGCTTAATAGACATTCTATATAACCCTATGCTGACTGTTTAGATGTCTTTTAGTCAGATGTCATTGGCTGACAGCATGCTACTCTCCAACATACAGCTATTGTAGATTATTAAAAGCCTCCATATTTACATTTGAGTACAATGACATTAAAGTCTAGAAAGTATACCCCTTATTACTCATAAAAATGGGGAATGTCCCATTCATGATTCATTCCCCCGGTTTTCTGGTGTTAAAAAAGAAGATCCAGTATACCTCTCTTTTACATAATATTCTGAATTAGTCCCCTCTTCTGACTGGCAAAGATATCTTCTCAACAACCTGGATCACTAGACTCTAATGCCGCGTACACACGGTCGGAATTTCCGATGGAAACAGTCCGATGGGAGCTTTTCATCGGATTTTCCGACCGTGTGTATGCACATCGGTCTTTTTCTGTCGGAATTTCCGACGGACTTTGGATTGAGAACCTGTTCTTAATTTTTCCGACGGAAAACCTTTCTACCGGATTTTCCGATCGTGTGTATGCAATTCCGACACGCAAAATTCTCCATGCTCGGAAACTATTCGACGCATGCTCAGAAGCATTAAACTTCCCTTTTATAGTGCAGTCGAACGTGTTGTATGCCATGGTGTTATTGAATTGAATTTGGTGTGACCGTGTGTAGGCAAGACAGTTTGAGCGAAATTCCGTCGGAATTCCGACGGGAAAACCATCAGAGCTTTTTCCGACGAGAATTCCGACCGTGTGTACGCGGCAAAAGTGTTTTTCTGGTGTACCAAATTCCAATGATTGGCTACATTGGTATTATGGCCTTTCTGAATGTCATACAAATGATCGTACAAACGGTCACGCAATCTGCGTGTAGTGCGCCCAACGTATTCTATATGGCATGATTGGCATGTTACAATGTAGACCAGATACCTTGTGTTACAAGTAACAAATGTGGTGATGTTAGACTGTTTGTTAATAGCGGTCGCTTGAACCGTGTCACCTCTGAGAATGTGGGGACAACAAGGACAACCATTGCATCCACATCCAAATGTGCCTTTAAATTGCAACCAATGTTTACTAGGGCACTTACTGGTATACAGACTGGTCCAAATCATTTGGTGGAGGGGGGATTATGGTGTGGGGTTGTTTTTCATGGGTTGGGCTTGGCCCCTTAGTTCCAGTAAAGGAAACTCCTAAGACGTCAGCATACCAAGACATTTTGGATAATTTAATGTTCCTAACTTTGTGGGAACAGTTTGGGGATGGCCCCTTCTTGTTCCAACATGACTGCGTACCAGTGCACAAAGCAAGGTCCATAAAGACATGGATGAGCGAGTTTGGGGTGGAGGAACTTGACTGAGTCCTAACCTCAACCTGATAGAACACCTTTGGGATGAATTAGAGTGGAGACTGCGTGCCAGGTCTTCTCATCCAACTTTAGTGCCTGACCTCACAAATGTGCTTCTGGAAGAATGGTCAAACATTCCCATAGACACACTCCTAAACCTTTTGGACAGCCTTCCCAGAAGAGTTGAAGCTGTTATAGCTGCAAAGGGTGGGCCAACTTAATATTTAACCCTACAGACTAAGACTGAGATGCCATTAAAGTCCCAATATTTTTGACAATATAATGTATATCAAGGAACGCATACCCAGCATCCCATGTGTGCTTTTAGCACCCAGCCTCCAGCAGGGAAAGCAATGAACAGGCACATATTGAGGATTTCTGGGAATGCCTCCCTTCATATCATCACACAATGATTTGCTCTCCTTTGCACCCCTTCCTCATCTCATTTCCAGGTAAAAAAAACAAAAGAAGAAGTCGTTTTGGGCCTGCTAGCTGCCAAGAATGGCTAGATCAGATATGAGGAGCAGCAGAACAGTTAATTTTTATTATATCACAATGCTGCCCTTATCTTTTAACTGTAACCTATACAAATCAATGTAATGGTTCCCATAAAACTTAGCCGTGTGCTACAGCATAGCAGCTCCTCAGTAATCTTATCACAGGCGTACACATGTACAGCTGTTGGGGTGTCCATTAAACCATCTTTGTGTCTTTTGTTACCTTGTACAGCGCCCACGTCAGGAAAAAAAACATCTGCAGAAGGAATGACTGAAGATAAGCTGACATTACATCTGATACATAGGCCGCTACCGGTTAAAATGTTTTCACTTTACGGCAAATTCAATATTTGTGGCATGTTCAGCTAATGACTGCTGTCTGATGTTACTTATAATGCTGAACCTGCAGCTGGGTTAAGGCAGACACCTACTGACCCTTTAAAGCTGAAGTGTAGGTATGGCTTTTTTTGGACCAATGTGCATGTGCCAAACCTGGTCAATTCCTGTGGCAGCGGAGAATCACTGTAGTAGCCACTGCCATTGGCAAACCTAGAATATCTGGCACCCAGGGCCAATTATTTTTCAACCCCCCTCCATAACACACACACATGCACGCACGATAAAAAATAATTAAATGAATAAAGTGGCGTGCAGCTCCAAATTGTAAGTGTGCTCAAATCGAACTAACATTGGGAGGGTCTTAATGGACCACGGTTAAATAAAATCTGAGCCTATTCACTGTATACATAGCACACATATGTTGCTGTATTTGTACCTAACCCTGAGGAGTGGTAACACATAGGCAACTGCACAGAATACAACCAAAGAAAAAATGTCTGCCAGTACAATTACACCATTGGCCCATATCCCTATCTCAACCAACAGCCCCAATTTCACCCCCGGTACATACCTCCCCCCAGAGCCCTGAATCCCCCTCTCCCAGCCCATTGCATCACTACAAACCCCCTTCCCAGTCTAATGTTTCAGTACAAGCACCCCTCATCAGTACAGACCCCATCAGTACAGACACCCCTCATCAGTATAGTCCCCCTCATTGTGCAAGTACAGACCCCCCTCATCAGTATAGTCCCCTCAACAGTACAGACTCCCCTCAGTACAGACCCCCCCCCCTCCAGTACAGGCCCCCTCATCAGTACAGACCCCATCAATACAGACACCCCTCATCAGTATAGTCCCCCTCATTGTGCGAGTACAGACCCCCCTCATCAGTATAGACCCCTCAACAGTACAGACTCCCCTCAGTACAGACCCCCCCCCCCCCTCCAGTACAGGCTCCCTCATCAGTACAGACTCCCCCTTCGTCAGTACAAGCCCCCCCACTCTCAGTACACACTCCCCCAGTACAGACACCCCAGATACAAAAACCCCACAGAACAGACCCCCTCCAGTACAGACACTCCCCACAGTACATTTCCCTCAGTCCTAGGGAAGGCCTCTGCAAAGAGACAAATGCTTCTGCAGCATGCTGGAAGGGGACAGGCTGTACTACTCCTGTTGCTGCTTTCTAAAGAAAAGGATCTGTAAGACATCTCACACCTCTTGTTTTGACGCACTTGAAATGTATTTAGCTGATTAAGCTGTAAGTTAAATTGGGCTTTAAGGGTATAAATGTGTTCTGCGACACGCATTAACGTGCATTGTGTTAAAACAGCAAAATAAAATGGATGGGTTGCCAAAGCACCCTATCATGCCAAAAATCAGACACAACCCCTTTTCTTGTTGCCGTTCGATGGGGTGCACTGCAACACAGGTGGATTGTTTTAGTGCGTTGGGTTGCCTTTCAAAATGAAGGATGTTGCAACACAGTATCACATGTTACAAAATGTTAGCGTTCATGTCACAAAACATTAGCTATGACATGTTAGTGTAAATGGGTCCTAAATAATGTAAAAACAAATGTCAGTCAAATCAGTTATTTACAAAACCAAGGCTTCTGGAATTAATACAATAACAAATCCGAAAAAAATTATAGTTTGATAAGATTCACTGTATGCAGGAATATGATCATGTTGACCTATAAAAATATTTAAAGAGGTTTTCATTCAGAATTGAGGCTTTTGATAGCAAAATCCCATCTTCTCTTTCTAATATTACGGAACATAGTTATTACACATTGCGATGTAAAGATCTCCTGGATTACAGGGTCATCTAATTTTCTCTCATGTGTCCTTCCTCCCTGCATCAGCCGCATGTCTAGGTGTGTTTGGACAGCTCTGTCAAAGCCACCACAGAATGGTTTTGCATATCTGCCGCGTCCATTGATTCCACATAAAAGCAGTCCATCTCCAGTCGTTTGCGGCGGCCTTAAATAAAACCCTGGATTGCCGGCAAGGTGTGCTTCGATTACTCAAAGTGCTGTTTAATTGATGGTAAAGGGAATTTAAATAAAAGATATTAAACAGTGGAAGTCCGGCTTTCCCTGCAACCCCTGCCAAAGGCTCCATTTTGAAGTTTTGTCTCGTATTAACATTTAAATTGAAGTTGTCTTTTCCAGTGGCCTGTGCAGGAGAAGGAGAGAAAGAAAAAGAGACGGGGCATCTGCATATAAATAGAATTGAGTTAAAAAGAAAAGGGAAACAAAGAATCCACAAAGAAGAACCTTTTTATTAACTCCTTAAAGGACAACTCCACATCAACAGTTGTAGCCTATGTACAGGAACTGCTTCATCTAAAAGAAGGTCTGTAAAAAAAGATGTGGGCCTTTTTCGATCCTATTGTGTCTGCTTTGCTGTATGGCTGCATAGTATAAGAAGGGGGGACAACACTTTCTACACTCAGTGCTTGTGCCTGCTATGTGTCACTGCTCCAACTCTACCATTTTAAAATGTCTCGGTGTGCCACCATAGGAAGCCGCTTCCTATGATGGCACACCGTCACTCGCTTTTGTGTCTATAGACACAGACAGCTTGGCCCCACCCCGCCCCGCCCCCTGCTACCTTGTCAAATGATTTGACTGACAGCAGCAGAAGCCAATGACTCCTGCCGCACTCAGCCAAGCCTGTGAGAATGGGCAGAAGGGAGAAAACCACTACACTTAAAGTGGTTGTAAAGGTAAAGAAATATTACTGCCAGCCACTCTGTTCTATCAATCCATCCTAACAATGCCTGTAAATACCTTTATGGCCGGTCACATGACCTCCGGCCTCTCTCCTCCCATGATCTAAGGGCTACAGTGGGAGGGGCTCAGTTCCCCCTCTGATGTTAGCCGAGGAGGTCACGTGACCTCTGTGCTGGCCGCTCAGCCCCTTCTGATGGGGCCGGAAGTCACATGACCAGCCATAAAAGATATGAGATAAGGTACTTACAGGCATAGTTTTTTTACAAACGTTTACACAAGGTAGGATGGATTGATAAAACAGAGGGACTGGCAGTAAATTTTTTCCTAAAGCCAACATGGCAGCATACCTATGATTTAGCTCCGCCCCTATATCCACCCGCAGGACCTGTTTAGCTCTATAAAAGTCTGACTGAGAACGACCTGGCCAGGTAATGGATGCCTTTGCGATTCAGGTATGCAGAGAAACAGCATCTCATTCTGAGGAACAATCAACGACAGGTAATTCTTGCTATTCTAGTAATGGGGATAGAAGAAAGAGGGAGCAAGAAAGAATGTATTACTAGAGGATGGGGGGGGGGGGGGTTGCCCAGATTTCTTTTATTTAAATTTGTTTTTCTTTGCCAAAAAAAAAGGGGGTATATTTGTATTTTTTTCCCTCTCTCGCTTCCCTTATTTCTCTCTGTTGCCATGCAGTCCTCCTTGCACCTTTCAGTTCTTCTGCCAGCATGAGCCCAACACCACATAACAAAGACCACCGCAATACCAGGTAAGGGGCAACTTTGGGTAAATAAGATGTGGGAAAAAGAGTGCATTATGCCTGGATGAGCGTGCCTTCTTGTCTATTGCAGCCCTGGCTGCTTACACTCCCGCTCTAGGAAGTCCAGAGGCCCTCTGGATCGTCAGGATTTTTCCAGGGCAGAAAGTGACTCCTCCAGTCCTGGCAGACCCCAGTAAAAAAGGACGCAAATGTACGCTTAAGAGAAAGCACACCTCTTCTCCTCCGAGGGCTCAGCGCCCAAAAGGCAAATGTTGGTCATGTGGACCCACATGCCAGGAAAGCTACTTTGCGGCAACAGCTTCAGGCAGCTTGCCAGAGACCAGGAGTACAAGAGTCAGCAGGTGTCAACCTAGCTCAAGAAAGTAGTCCATGTCTCCCTGGAAAAAAAATTCCGGTCGTCTCCAGAAAATTGTATCAAATACTTACTGTAATTTTCCTTTCCTGAAGCCAATACATGGCAGCATTCAAACCCTCCCTCTGATCTTTGTGCTTTATACGAGGAATGGGGGAGGTAGCTCTCAGTCAGACTTTTATAGAGCTAAACAGGTCCTGTGGGTGGATATAGGGGCGGAGCTATATCTTAGGTATACTACCATGTATTGGCTTTAGGAAAGAAAATTTACGGTAAGTATTTGATACAATTTTTCATTTTCTTTACCTATACTGCTAGCTACTAATAGCGGCGGGGGGGGGGGGGGGGAGGGGAACGTCACAAACAGGAGCTGACAGGCAGGGAGGGATTGGGAGAGAGGAGAGCAGTGGGATGGTGGAGGCACATAACCTGACCATGGTAATCATGGATCAGCAGCCATGATGACCATGGTCAGCACACAGGGGGGGGGGGGGGGGAAGGAACAGGCTGGAGACATGGATGAATGGGGATGTTTGCTTTCAATATTGTATTCAGGTTTGTGGTGCTCAGATATAGTTATGCTCTGCTTTAGGCTGGGATCACACTTATGCGAATTGGATGCGGAATTCGCCGCATCCAATTCGCATGACAGGAGACTGTGACTGGCTCTCAATAGAGCCGGTTTACACGTACCTGGAACGGCTGGGTAGCGAATTGCATAAGGGTCCTGTGCGTCTTTGGCTCCATTTCTGGTCTGAATTCAGGCAAAAATTTGGGCCTAAAATGTAGAATAGGGACACACCAGACCCCTACTGTGAGCCGCATCCGAATTACAGTGGTGTGAAAAAGTGTTTGCCCCCTTCCTCATTTCCTGTTCCTTTGCATGTTTGTCACACTTAAGTGTTTCGGAACATCAAACCAATTTAAACAATAGTCAAGGACAACACAAGTAAACACAAAATGCAATTTGTAAATGAAGGTGTTTATTATTAAAGGTGAAAAAAAATCCAAACCATCATGGCCCTGTGTGAAAAAGTGATTGCCCCCTAAACCTAATAACTGGTTGGGCCACCCTTAGCAGCAACAACTGCAACCAAGCGTTTGCGATAACGTGCAATGAGGCTTTTACAGCGTCCTGGAGGAATTTTGGCCCACTCATCTTTGCAGAATTGTCCTAATTCAGTTACATTAGAGGGTTTTCGAGCATGAACGGCCTTTTTTAAGGTCATACCACAACATCTCAATAGGATTCAGGTCAGGACTTTGGCTAGGCCACTCCAAAGTCTTCATTTTGTTTTTCTTCAGCCATTCGGTGGTGGACTTGCTGGTGTGTTTAGGATCATTGTCCTGCTGCAGAACCCAAGTTCGTTTCAGCTTGAGTACACGAACAGATGGTCGGACATTCTCCTTCAGGATCTCTTGGTAGACAGCAGAATTCATAGTTCCTTTTATCACGGCAAGTCTTCCAGGTCCTGAAGCAGCAAAACAGCCCCAGACCATCACCCTACCACCACCATATTTTACTGTTGGTATAATGTTCTTTTTCTGAAATGCAGTGTTCCTTCTACGCCAGATATACTTGGACACACACCTTCCAAAGAGTTCCACTTTTGTCTCATCGGTCCACAGAATGTTGTCCCAAAAGTCTTGGGGATCATCAAGATGTGTTGTGGAGAAATTGAGATGAGCTTTGATGTTCTTTTTGCTCAGCAGTGGTTTTCTCCTTGGAACTCTGCCATGCAGGCCATTTTTGCCCAGTCTTTTCCTGATGGTGGAGGCATGAACGCTGACCTTAACTGAGGCAAGTGAGGCCTGCAGTTCCTTGGACGTTGTTGTGGGGTCTTTTGTGACCTCTTGGATGAGTCGTCGCTGCGCTCTTGGGGTCATTTTGGGCGGCCGGCCACTCCTGGGAAGGTTCACCACTGTTCCATGTCTTCGCCATTTGTGGATAATGGCTCTCACTTTGGTTCGCTGGATTCCCAAATCTTTGGAAATGGCTTTATAACCCTTTCCAGACTGATAGATCTCAATTACTTTCTTTCTCAATTGTTCCTGAATTTCTTTGGGTCTCGGCATGATGTGTAGCTTTTAAGGATCTTCTGGTGGACCTTACTGTGTCAAGCAGCTCCTATTTAAGTGATGCCTTGATTGTGAACAGGTGTGGCAATAATCAGGCCTGGGTGTGGCTAGAGAAATTGAACTCAGGTGTGGACAACCACAGTTATAGTATGTTTTAACAAGGGGGGCAATCACTTTTTCACACAGGGCCATGATGGTTTGGATTTTTTTTCACCTTTAATAATAAACACCTTCATTTACAAATTGCATTTTGTGTTTACTTGTGTTGTCCTTGACTATTGTTTAAATTGGTTTGATGTTCCGAAACACTTAAGTGTGACAAACATGCAAAGGAACAGGAAATGAGGAAGGGGGCAAACACTTTTTCACACCACTGTAAGTGTGATAATGGCAGTATAAGTGTGTATAGTGTGTGTATAAGGGCAGCGCTGTCACCCAAGGATGGCACTGCAGAGAACACCTCCCCTTTTCCTCTTCTCCATAGCACAGGCAAGAGGCGGTTTGCAGTACACATAGTTAGTTGGGAACAATGTAACTGAAAGGGTGTAGTACAGGCAGAGAGGACAGCAGGTTATCAGCTCAGTGGATTTCTGGCAGGATCAGCAGGTATTTTTTAACACCTATTGAACTCATATAGCACTTTTAATGGGATATTTACAAGACCAAAAAGAAGCAAAAAAAAAGGATGTTTATTGGTAGGGCTTGCATACACTTAAATAACACTTGTAGTCTACTGCAAGATCCATTTTCTCTGCTACGAATTGATGATTTAATTAGGCTTATCACTCTACAAATTAGCTACCCATGAAGAAGGTTTACTTGTCATTTGTCACTTCCAGGTAAATTGTTAAGTTGTTTTTCAAGCGTGATTATTTTTTAATTTTTATTTTTTTTACAGCAGTAACCATTCACAGTTCCCTGATTAGGTAATGTTACTTTTTATGTCCATCAAGGCCCAGGAGCGAATGAAATCAAGCAATGATTTAAGAGGGAATCCACATTCTATTCTAAGTAAGTATATATTTTTCCCTATTATTAAACATTTTGGCAAAACGATTATTTTATTATTTCATGTAACTTTTATTTGTTTTTCAATAGTATTTTTTTAAGGAATTTTTGAATGATCCATGTGAATGTCAAGGAATGTGATTAGCATCCCTGCATAATGTCTGCTAATACATTCCCAGTTACATTTATAGAAAGAGTACAATGTTTAGTAAGGTCAGACTTGACCTAAAGGCTTGCACTAAAGCATTTTCCCCAAAGAGCAGGGAAACACAAGCAGAAGGTAGGCACCAAAAATATGGTAACATTTTTGTGGACCCCTGGCCATCTCACCTATGATCTTTTTGAACATCCCTTTCCAAATCCATGGACGTTTACATGGAGTTGTGCCACCCTTTGCACTTATAACAGCCTCCAGTCTTCTGAGTAGGCTTTCCACAAGATATTGAATTGTGTCTTGGGAATTTAAGTACATTTTGCCAAATAAGCATTTATTGGACGCCTGGCTCCCAATTTATGTTTAAATCATCCCATTGGTGTTTAAGTTTTCAAAGTAAAAATTCTAGCCCCTTCTAGAATTTTTGTTTATCTATCCTGTAAGCCTGTTAACATACACTATATGGTCAATTAACTTTTTGGACACCCCATTCCAAAACCATTAACTTGTTCAGCTCTTTGGACGTACTACATATTTCACAAGCTGCTACTGCAGCCATTAGCTTGTGCTCTTCTTGTTAAGCCAGCTCCTGGCTTGAAAGTGAAAGTCATGAGGCAGCTTTCATACTTTCACAGCCTGGGCACACAACTGGGTGGGCTCAGGGCGCAGTGCTCTGTGCCCCGAGCCCACCCTTTTTTGAAGCCAATTAGAGCTTCCAGCTCTGATCATGTGCTTAAAAAAAAAAAGAAAAAACCCATTGGAATCCATGCGTACGGTGCCCTGCATATACATTAGGGTCCGTGTACATGGATTAGCGGGACGGCACCCCTGCGCCCCTTATGGAGCCACTGTACATGCTGTTACAAAGATTAAAATATCCCTTTGTGCGCTTTTAGCATGCCGGAAAGCCAGACCACTGCATAAAACTGAGCACAGCCATCTGGGTTTCTAGTAACCTGACAATTTCCCCGCACAGTGCTTCAATCAACAGAGCTGCTCAGAGGGCATAATCACTAATGACTGGAGCACTGTGCGGGGGCATGTCAGACCGATGCAGACCACTGTGTATTGTTGTAATTGCTCAAAAACTGCTAGCTAGAATTGATCCTTGTTTGTCGCTCACTTAAAGTCTACCTAAAAACGACATGTCAATTTTAGACTACTCTGTCCACAGGGTGACAACGCTGTTCTTTCTGCAGTAAAATCACTGCAGAGTTGTCACCCTGTGGATACGCTATCGTTGAAAATCAATGGATATACTGGCAGGATCATTAAGTAATACAATTATGTTACTGAGGAAATTTAGAAAAAAATAAATCTGTTGTTTTAATGCTATTTACATACTGCATTCAATGTCATTTCTGCTTTTGTCCATAGTTCCATTTTAAATTGAAAGTGACAAAGCCTCTGATTTTCCCCCTTTTTATCCCCCCCCCTTTTTTTTATTTCAGAAAAGCTGCTCATGTCTTAAACTTTAAAGTAATCTTAAAATTTTTTCCTAGTTTTCTACATCACTGTGATTTCACATGTGACAGAACGGCTTGAAAACATCAGCTATGTATAGTGATTCTGATCCAATTGCAGCCAATCAGTCTGATCTTTGCACCCCAGTTAGAGGTCAGAATAAAAGCAGACTTTCAGGGTACAAATTGCACAGAACTTCCCAGCAATTTTTCTTCTTTTTTCTGGTGCAGATTTGGCTAACAGGGGTCTAGAGCAGTGAAATGAATAGGACTCAGCTTGATTCTATTTAGCGATAAACAGACACGCTGTGTTAATTAAGAGAATTGCATTTTGCCAGCAAAAAGGAGCCCAGCAGGACGCTTGTCCCGCTGATCAAAGACCAAACTTCCTGATGGAATCTTAAAATGCATTAGGCATGAAATTGCATTTTTTTTTTTCCTTTTGTGAGAAGGGGAATGAGGCCAATGGCAGGAAAGTATGGAGGGGAGAGATAGGGGACAGGCAGTGGAGGTGGAAAAAGACAAGGACAACTAGAGTCAGAGGAAAGATCGATAAACCAGAGAAGGATAAATGTAGAGTTTATGCTGAGAATAAAACAAAATATAGGAAACAGAAAAAAAACGCCACTATATGCTAATACTAACCTCTGCCTGTTATCCACATTATTCACTTAAAGAGGGACTGTACCTGCAAACATTTTTTTTTTAAAAGCCAGCAGCTACAAAAACTGCAGCTGCTGACTTTTAATAAATGGACACTTACCTGTCACAGGTTCCAGCGATGTCGGCAGCAGAGGCCGATCAATCGCTCGGCTCTCTGCTGCTGCCGGCGCCATTCTCGGTGAGGGAATCAGGAAGTAAAGCTTGCGGCTTCACTTCCCGGTTCCCTACTGCGCATGCGCGAGTCGCGCCGCGCAATGAGAATAGTCTGCGCTGTCTGCTGGGACCCGTGTGTGTCCCGGCAGACAGCGCACCGGGACAGGAAGGGACGTAAACTCCCGTGGGAGTTTATGCCCGGAAGTGGGTGCAGATACCTGTCTTAGACAGGTATCTGCACCCCCCTCCCCCCTGAAAGGTGCCAAATGTGACACCGGAGGGGGGGAGGGTTCCGAAAAGCGGAAGTTCCACTTTAGGGTGGAATCCCGCTTTAAAGTAAAACTATAGGCAAACTTTTTTCTTCATTTTGGATAGAGTAAGGAAGGGTTATAACCTCTAAGGTTTATTTTTGCCATCTTTGTTCCACGATCGGACTTTTTGACAACAAACATGCAAATTAGCTGTTTTAAGGCAACATCCGACCGTGTGTACGCTGGGACAAACTTTTTCGGTTTTCATCGGACAAAAGTTCGCTCTGCAAACAGACAAACTTTTCGGTAACAAAAGTCCGATGGAGCAAAGTCCAATCGTGTGTACAGAAAACCATCAGACTTTAGTCCAAAGTATAAACACGCATGCTCAGAACAAATGCAAAAGATCAGACAACAATACAGAAGTTGACCAAAGAGTGGCGGTAAAGAGCAGAAAAACCATGTGATTTGGTGAAAGTTGGCTGAAAAAGTCCTGCCGTGTGTAGGCAATACAAGTTCACGGCCAACGCCCTTTGGACAGAACTCAGCGGAAAGGTTTGTTTAAAGTCCGATCGTGTGTACAAGGCTTTAGGGAGATTCCCTTCACTTCCTTTCTCCAAGCCAAAACAGGCTATGAAATGCCTCTTAAAGGGAATCATCCTGCTTTTTCTACACCTTAAAGGGACTGCACCCTTTCATTGTACACCAGCATAAGGGCCACAACTAAGCCAGCAGAAGAGATAACCTTCAGATTGTTTATACTCAGGGTTTATCTTTTTTAGAAGTATTGGTGTGCAGGAGGTTTACAGATTTTCACAATTGTATTGCTTCCAATACAACCTAATTATTTATTTTAACACAAGTTGGTGTGTATCTTTCTTGTGTAACTGTTGAGGGACTCCTTGGTCAGGGTATTTTGGTGGGGTCAGCGGGAATGGGGCTCCGTTTAAAATCACATGTAAAAATTCTGTAACATTTTTGGTACAGTGCGTTTGAAGCTACAGGAAAAATCAAACACATCCCCTTGAATAGCTCTCCTGACAAAATCAAAACTCCAAGCTACTGTAGGTAGCCATCATGTCTTGCACCTTGCTCTTAGACTGTCAGCAGTTCAAGGAAGGATACTTCTGTGACTGATGCCAACAGGCAGTACAGACTGACTAATGAATCAATGAGGTGATGAGGCTGGTAGGGTGACCACGTGTCCCGGATTGCCCGGGACAGTCCCGAATTGCCCGGGTCAGTTGCGAAATTTTGCAGGTCTGTCCGGGTACCTTCATTACAGGACGATACAGTGTCCCGGAATGAAACTGACACAGCCACCCCCCGGGCCAATCTGATGCCCCCAAAAAAGGCCGCCACATGAACGATGTACTCACTGACAGTACTTGTCCTGGCCGGAAATGTTTGGAGGAGCACAATCTCCGCCCCCTGCTTGTGATTGGAGAAATTATAAATCCCGCCTCTTGTGTCTCATCACAATGCTGTGATTCGTTACAGCACAAGTTTGTTTTTTTGAATTGAAGGGGGGGGGGGGGGTGTCCCTGAATGGCAGTTTGGAAATGTGTTCACCCTAGTGGCTGGGCAGCAAAGATTTAGGGAAGAAGTCAAGGGGTGTTTGTCGCTGACTGGGACTGAATTGTCACCATAGTTCAAACCTCAACCTTCAAATCTCAAACCTATTTTAATGGTGCCACCTGGGCGTAGTTTTAGCGGGAAAGAGGCAATAATTCAAAAAAGTCTCCCTTTCCGTGCCCCCCACCCCCCCAGAGCTTCCCCCTGCACCATTTAAAAAACTGTATATACCCTTTTGCAGGTGTCTTTGGTCTGCTTGAGTGAAGTCATAAATCCCCTTCTTCCTCTTAATGCTAGAGAGGGGAGTTGCTCTTTGCAATATCCAACTGCGGGTCCAGGGTGGCCTGAAGGCAATCATTGCAACGGGATCTTTTATGTGTTACCAAGACATCTGCTACTTTTTAAAATAAAAAACGCTTTAAGAGACCCTGCCACCAACTTAAAAAAATGCAGGTGGGATCACAGAGATAACAAGTATTCTAAATGCTTACTTGCAGTGTTTTTTCTTTCCATTAATTATTTTTAATTCACTTGCAATGTGCCTCTGAACTTACCGTATATACTCGAGTATAAGCCGAGTTTTTCAGGACATTTTTGTGTGCTGAAAATGCCCCCCTCGGCTTATACTCGAGTCAAGCACTTTTCTGCAGCAGAGAATGACATTTTCCGACCCGACTTTGGGGCCCCGTATCTCAGGACCACTTAATGCTAGGAACCCCAAATTTGGTGTGCAAACCCAGTAGAACTAGCACTACAACATATCCAAGGGTTCGTAGCACCAAGTGGCCCCGAGATACAGGGCCCCAAAGTCGGTCAACTGTGTCTATCTGCAGCAATGTCATTTCGGTGACCCTTTGGATCCAGAGACCCCAAATTTTGGCTGCAGCTAGGGGGCATCTAGAAACCCTTACTACCAAGGTTGAAGTTCGGGGGACCTATGGCTGCAAATAGGCACAGTGAGGCATGCAAATGGGCACAGTGAGGCTGCAAATGGGCATTGTTGACCCTCTTTTCCACTTACAGTAGCTGTGCATTTCTCACCCTAGGCTTATACTCGAGTCAATTCGTTTTCCCAGTTTTTTGTGTTAAAATTAGGTGCCTTGGCTTATATTTGGGTCGGCTTATACTCGAGTATATACAGTACTGGAAAATGTGACCACTATAGGAATAATGAATTCCTTAGCACAGCCCCCTCCCTCATTTCATAGCCTCTCCTCTTCTAGGAGTGTCTAATTACTGTCTGTGCTGGCACAGCTCCTCTGCTCCTCACCTCCCTACATATTTGTTTTCTGTAGCTGCTGGAGGAAGAGAGTGACAGCTCCAAGCCTGCTGGGACTGCTAACATCATATTCAAGATGGCGGCTCCCAGCAGCATTCTCGGGGCTTTCGAATGTCTACGCAAGGAAGGCTTTTACATGTATGTAAAATGCCTATAATCTCATGGGAACATTTTTATTGAAATAAATGGTCTGGTGATAAGGAGACTTTAATAATATTGGAGTTGTGACTAAAAGGCTCTACTTTTTTTAACGGTAGTCTACAACACAGAATATAGATCTATTTCTCAGACAAAAGTGTATCATCCGCTGTCTGTAAGTTCCTGCTGCTTTAACTAGATACGGAGTGGAGCGCCAGAGAGAGCAGAGGCCACCGCTGCACAAACTGTGAAGTCGCTTGTGAATATTTTACATCCATCTATATTGCATGAAACACAGGAGGAAGAACAGTTACCTAATGTACTGAACATAGGCTGAGATTTCAAAGAAGCCTTCTTCTGTACGCCAATGTGTGGTGAGCCTGCAAGTTTTATCATGCCTCACCAACCTTAAAGCCAAACTGTCAGCTATATTAATCATTTAAAAACACAGTCTAAGAGCATACGCCACAAGGTGCCCTCTGTTACCTTTTTGTAGCTGGAAAAGCCTTGTGTTATTTCCCCCCCATTCTGGTTTCACTTTCTTACTACGGGACCAACTTCTTGAACTTTAGGCCTACCCCTGAGAAGAAGGAATGGTCACACATGAACTCATTTCTTAAAATTCTTCCACACTCATTTGATGATTAGAGGCATGAGAACCTAATAATCAGAAATGTTTTATTACCTCATGAAACTTTAACACAAGTTAGCGTAAAAAGTCAAATATACAGTATCTCACAAAAGTGAGTACACCCCTCACATTTTTGTAAATATTTTATTCTATCTTTTCATGTGACAGCACTGAAGAAATGACACTTTGCTACAATGTAAAGTAGTGAGTGTACAGCTTGTATAACAGTGTAAATTTGCTGTCCAATCAAAATAACTCAACACACAGTTATTAATGTCTAAAGCGCTGGCAACAAAAGTGAGTACACCCCTAAGTGAAAAATGTCCAAATTGTGCCCAAGGTGTCAATATTTTGTGTGGCCACCATTGTTTTCCAGCACTGCCTTAACCTTCTTGGGCATGGAGTTCACCAGAGCTTCACAGGTTGCCACTGGAGTCCTCTTCCACTCCTCCATGACGATATCACTGAGCTGGTGGGTGTTAGAGACCTTGCGCTCCTCCACCTTCCGTTTGAGGATGCCCCATGGATGCTCAATAGAATTAACCGCTTCCCGACCGCCCACTGTATATATACGTCCTCAGAAGGGCACGGGCAGGCAAAAGGACGTGTATATACGTCCCCTTTAATTGCCTAGCCGTGGGTCGCGCACACGCCCCCGGGGGGCGCGCTCGCGACCCGGTCGGGAGCTCCGTGACCACGGCCGCGGGACCAGCGGACCCGATCGCCGCTGGTGTCCCGCGATCAGGTCACGGAGCTGAAGAACGTACACACCTCTCCCCACGCTTCCTACTCTGCCTGTCATTGATCGGCTGTTCCCAGTCATAGGGAAAGCCGATCAATGACGTCAGACGTCAGCCCCGCCCCCTAATAGTAAAAAAAATACACACGTCACAGCCCATAACCCCTCCCCTCCCCCTAGTGGTTAACTCTTTCACTGCAAGTGTCATTTATACAGGAATCAATGCATTTAAATAGCAAAATTGTGTCAAAAATGTCCGATGTGTCCGCCATAATGTTGCAGTCACAATAAAAATCGCTGATCGCCGCCATTACTAGTAAAAAAAAAAAAATATTAATAAAAATGCTATACAACTATCCCCTATTTTGTAAACGCTATAACTTTTGCGCAAACCAATCAATAATCGCTAATTGTGATTTTTTTTACCAAAAATATGTAGAAGAATACGTATCGGCCTAAACTGAGGAAAAATTATTATTTATATATTGTTTGGGGATATTTATTATAGCAAAAAGTAAAAAATATTGAATTTTTTTTCAAAATTGTCGCTCCATTTTTGTTTATAGCGTAAAAAATAAAAACCGCAGGGCGATCACATACCACCAAAAGAAAGCTCTATTTGTGGGAAAAAAAGGACGCCAATTTTGTTTGGGAGCCATGTCGCGCGACCGCGCAATTGTCAGTTAAAGCGACGCAGTGCCGAATCGCAAAAAGGGGCCTGGCCCTTTGGCTGCCAATTGGTCCGGGGCTGAAGTGGTTAAGGTCTAGAGACATGCTTGGCCAGTCCATCACCTTTACCGATACTGAAAGACCCTTCAGTCATTACAAATCCATCCTTGAGCTCCAGTTCAGTAAGTTTGCCCAGGCTGAGATGATGTCATCAGTCTGCTGCAGGCAGGGGGGAGCATTTCCTCAGTCTCCTCTTCCCCAGTAATCAGACTGCAACATTGAAATTTTGTAGCAAGTCAGAGGATGGGGAGGCTACAGCAGGAGTGATCTGTGTCAGTCAGTTGTGAACACAACCAAGAACGGCACAGGCACTGGGACTTACATGATTGTCCCATGAGGCGGCATCTGGGTCCATAAAGTAGATGGTGACCCTGGATGAGGCCTGAACAAAGGTGGCTCCAACCTTCTAGAGAAAAGCAGATGAAGGCATTCTCAGAAGGAGTAATGTGGTCCTTGTGCAAGGGTAAAAAGGGTAACCCCACTTTCGTGGGGGGGAAATAAAATAGCAAGCAAAGAAAAAATAATATAGTCCTCCTGTAATTGGAACGTTATTAAAAATTACCTTTCCTTTTCAATCTGCAGCTCTATAATTTTCTGTAAAATGCCATATGACTACCTGGAGGTGTTCTGTATACGGAATGTGTACAGAACGCTCCCCAGAAACATAATTTTCTGCATGTGTGATTGGCTCACTGATTTTGCCAGAAGTCTGCCCTAAGATACAAGTCAGATTTCAGGCAACAAAAAATGTCATACCCCCCATAGGAAATCACGTCTCAGGCCTGGTTCACACCTATGTATTTTTTAGTGCATTTTCAGTCCATTTAACATGGTTTCCTATGGGTCATGTTCACATCTGTGCATTTTATGGAAAGGTCCAGGAACTTGTATCTGGTTTTTGGTTCCATAGACTTCAATGGATCAAAAATGTGTATTGAAAAAACGCAAAATGCACCTGGAATATGCAAACTGCAACCTGCATAGGTGTGAACCAGGCCTAAAGGGATGCAGGCCAAGCAGATTTGGACAGTATCCAATTACCAATAACAGCAATTAATACCAAATCAATCTAAATACTATACTGTAATAAACCATACCATCCTATTAAAATGCTACATAGAATAAATAATACAGATTGAAAACCAACAGAAAATCAAACTACCAAAATGCAAATATTACACCACTTTCTCTAACATTACCCAAAAATCATTACACATAGTTAAACTAACACCAACATAATATGAAAACGACAGTACGTAAAAATCTGGATCATAAACCAGAATAAATCCTCATATCCAGCACTTACAGAGAAGAACTATAACATTTGAAGGCCACAGGCAAAAATGATTCCCTATGTCGCTCTGTGGTGCAACATGGTCGTAAGAAGGTACTCCTCAGACTGACCATTGTATTTCATTAATTGGTATTTTTCTGTACTTGCAGCATGTTTAAAGGGATAAAACATAGGAAAGGGTACATATAATATAGAGATGATAAATGTTTTTATTCATCTATTTGCAATTTTGGCAGACATACATTTTAAACAGGGCTCAAGTCCTGTGGGAACGCATGGGAACGGAGTTCCTGTACTTTTTCCACAACAGGAACTCAGTTCCCATTAGCAGCCGTGTCCTGCAAGACTTTGAAGTATGCAAGCTGTGTGGCAGGTAAGTGCCGCACACCTGACCATTCAGGCATTGCCAGTAGGGGGCCCCATGACAGCTTCCGCTTCGATCTAACTGTCAATCACAGCTAGCTGACAGGTAGATCAGGTCCCTGCTGCTAAGAGATTGTATTTAGTCAGACCTTTCGTGATGCGCTCCTCCCCGCCGACCCCTCCTGATTTTCTGTCTCCTCATCTCCCCCCCCCCCCAGTCTCCTGCATACTTGCTCTGCGTGTCCTGCTGAATCCCCCCCCCCTCCTCTATCTTCAGTGCCATATGATGAGAGAACCCAGAGGGGGAGCACAGCTATTCTGCTCACAGGGCATGCAGGGAGAGAGGTGAGCTGAGGGAGGAACATCAGTTTGGGGTGGTAAGCTGAGCACAATACCTGGCAAAGTTCAATGCCAGGAGGGAAATTTATGTGGAAATATGTGAAGGGTTGGAATAGCAGTGAGTGTGTGTTGGAGCCCTGCAGAGTTTGCAGCCCCCCAAGCTAACATACATCTCCTAAGCAGGAACACATCACTATCTCCCCAAGCATTCTGTCCAGATAATGTGCAGTTAATTTATGACCTTTCCGTTTAACCCTGTGTTATCCAAACTCTGTTCAATGAAAAGTGTAAACTCACCACATAAACACTCTATATACAAAATAACATTCCCCAATAAAGATCAGAACATGATGTTCACATTTGCTTGGAAGCACAAGAATGCTGATTATTCAGAGAATTACCGTATTTATGTTTATTGAGGATTGTTTTTTTTTTATGTACTAACAGTTAAGCTTCCTACACACAATATGAAAATTGGATGAAAAATACCACTTTTGAAGCGTTCGTGCATATGAGCGTATCATTTTTTTTTTTTTGGTGGGCGAGTGGATCTTGGGTGGGAGTTCCCACACTTTTTTCCCCAGGACTTGACCCCTGACCCCTAGGATAGGGAAATTCACTCCTGTAAGAGTTAATATGGGAAAAAGGTGTCTCCACTGATGCTTTATCACCAGTACAAATTTCATCTGAATTAACACATATGTCTGTAAAGTATTAGATGTATTATTTGTGTCTTTTGTCTTTTTCTGTCCCTATGCGGAAATAAAATTCAAATATTTTTTATATACATCAATGTTGTCTATATCTACCCTCATTTACCCTAGATACCATATACAAAAAATCCCAGAGACTTGTGGTCTCATTCCCCCCCCCCCCCTCTTTATTTTCCCATGCTTTATCACCAGTCCATGTTTCCCTATCAACCCAAAATTTTCAAAATCCAATTGTCATTGGGACAGAAGGTGAGGTGAAATCTTCTGAAGAGGGGCACAGACAGCAAAACAAATGTTACAGAGGTGATAACCCTTCCCTATGTTATCTAAAAAACATAAAAATAGATTTTTTGGCTGTAGCTACACTTAAAAAATGTACCTGTTCCGACTTACAAACAGATTCAACTTAAGAACAACCCTACGGTCCCTATCTTGTTTGTAACCCGGGGACCCCCTGTATTGCATTCCTATTTCCACCAGCATCTGGTGCTTTAGGTTCCTGTTCATGTTGTCCTGTTTCTCATTACTCATTGTTATAAAAAAGTTTTTTTTTTTTTACAGAGTGCAGTAGCTCAAGGTGAAATTTACACACATACTCCATACAGCTCCGTCCGAGGTTTCAATTTGAGACAGCCTTCCTGAAAAGAGAGCCCTCTCTTTAGAAAAAAAAAGAGATCCAGAAATCCTATTTTACAAATGTTTTTTACATGGTTCTTAAAGGTGGGTTTTGTATTTAGTGGGTGGATACACTTACTATGGAAGAAATAGTATGAAGTGCTATATAAGGAATATACAGGGGCTTATACTTCATGTTAAATACACTGTCTTTCACTGCCTCCCTATGATGCAGGCTCCGCTTCTGCATAAATAATGTACTTAAATAAAAATAAATGTTTGTAAAATATTATTCCATAAACAGCAGTAAACTCTGATTAGCGTATGTTTATGGGACACAAAGGGGTGCTTTTTGACACTGCAGTTGAAAAAGAATGACTTAGTGGCCCCATTTTGCAAGATGATGTAAGCTAAACAGTTGCAGCACAGAGAAAGGTCACCTCACATCTTTTTTTTAATTAATTCATTTTTTTAAATGTTATCTTTTATTAAAAGCAGTGTAAGTGTATATAGCAAAAGCCTAAAGTATCGAAAATACAATACATACAGCTTTAACCTAACATCTTTTGAATAAACTGCAGTCAGTGCCCATAGATTACCTTTACATGCCATTTTGCAAGTTACAATGAATAACCTATATGATACAACGTTTTTTAGACACCTGACAATCACAGCTACCTATATGGCCAAATCAAACTCCCCTATAAAGGAGTGAGTTTCGGGGTTTCCACACTCTTCGATTTTCTGCAGATTTTTGTCTTCAGATTTACCAAAACCGTGCAAGGGCCTGCCTTATTGCATACAAATTTAAACTCTTAAAGTTTGACCTCATATTATATGGTTTTGGTAAATCTGAAGACAAAAATCTGCAGAAAATCTAATAGTGTTTATGGGGTCTTATGCCGCGTACACACGACCGGACTTTTCGACGGACTAGGTCCAAAGGTCTTTCTGACGGACTTTCAGCTGAGTTACGACGGACTTTCTGAATGAACGGACTTGGCCACACACAATCACACCAAAGTCTGACGGATTCGAACGTGATGACGTACGACCGGACTAGAATAAGGAAGTTCATGGCCAGTAGCCAATAGCTGCCCTAGCGTCATTTTTTGTCCGTCGGACTAGCATACACACAAACAGATTTCTTGATAGGAACTCTAAATTTCTAAATTTCTAAAGTCCGTCAGATTTTTGGACAGCAAAGGTCCAATGGAGCCCACACACGATCGAATTGTCCAACGGATTCGTTCCGTCTGACCTTTGCTGTTGAAAAGTCTGGTCGTGTGTACGCGGCATAAGGCTTCACACACACTAACATTTTTCATAAGCTCAAAAAAAGCCAGAAAAAAATGATGGATAAAAAATGTTGATAATAGCATTTTTGTGCCAGCTTATAGTAGCATTTTAGTAGCCTTTAGAGGCTTTTAGGAGCATTAGCATTTTATTAGCGTTTTTTCAGGACAGGAAGAAAAAAAATCTGTTAGTAGGAGCATTTAGAGGCAGTTAGGAGCATTCAGCATTTTTTTTCTGCTGGAAACTCTACGAAAACGATTTTTCTTCTGCTCCTAAATGTTGAAGCTCAAAAAATGCTAATAGCCTAAAGTAGTGTGCATGGACACATAGGATAACACTATTTAGCTTCAAGGACAGAGGTAGGCAACTCCCGGCACTGGTGCTGCAATCAGCACGCCAAGCCTCTTTTGCCGGCACTCAACTCCCTCCCCATCAGCAGAGCAGCACAGGGAAGTGTCAGTGAGACACTAATGCATTCCAATTTCAGAATTCCCCATACCGCACCTGCACTGAGGGGGAGGCACTGCGCCCCCACACATTGTAAAAGATGGGAAACATTGTTTGGTTCTCTAACTTTGCTGTAGCTGCGATCGTCAGCTTTTGTGATGGGGAAGAGATTGGGTGCAGTTCTGCAAGGGGGGCGGTCCCTGTTTCCAAGAGGAGATAGACTGTCATTGGCCACTTCTAAATTAATCACAGTCCTGCTAGCCCTGTCCACCATCTGGAGGAAGATGACTCACTTGGTTGCCACTACCAATCTCAGAAAGAAGGGATTTCACTGTGATTGAGAAAACCACAATCAGGTGACAGTTTGTGGAATTACTGTTGAGCTTCTGGGAACTTTGTTGAAATTATTTCAGAAAATGCCCCTGACCTGAGCGCATCATTGCACATCCGTTTTAGATGCTTGTATGTGACATCCCATACATCACATACAAGCACATGGGCTGGATGAAAGAGTTTGGTCAGCGGGGATGAGTGTGCCAGGACAGGAAGATGTGTGTCATCTCTGCTTCCTTTCACCACTCTGCATATCACGCATATCATAGATGAGAAGAGGGTACAGCGGTGGGGAAAATGAGCAGGAGGGGTTCAGAGGTGGGACAGAAGAGCAGGAGGGTACAGTGGTGGTGCAGATGTGCAGGGAGGTACAGTGGTGGAAGAGATGAAAAGGGGGTTCAGCAGTGGGACAGAAGAGCAGGGGGGGTACTGTGTTGGGCCAGATGGGCAGGGGGGTTTAGTGTTGAGCCAGATGAGAAGGGGGTTCAGTGGTGGGACAGAAAAGCAGGGGGGTAGAGCAGTGGGGCAGATTGGAGGGGCAGCACAGTGGTGTAGTGGTGTAGCACTTTCAACTGGCAGCAATAGGGTCACTGGTTCAAATCCCGACCACGACACCCTCTGCCTGGAGTTTGCATGTTCTCCCTGTGCCTGCGTGGGTTTCCTCCGGGTACTCCGGTTTCCTCCCACACTCCAAAGGTAGGTTAATTAGATCCTGTCAATAAAATTGGCCAAATATATGTATGTTGTATGTGTATGTGTTTGTAAGTGTGTCAGGACCCCACAGGGCAAGGACTGCGCTATACCACAGATGGACACCAGTGGAAAAAGCGCCCTGAGGCGATTCAGTTCGCATAGGTAGCGCTATACAAGTCATTCATTCAGATGTGAAAGGAGGTGTATTGGTGGGACAGATGAGCAGGGGGTTACAGTGATGGGGCAGGAGAGCAGATAGAGGAGATAAAATCGTCACGCTCAATTTCTTTGAAAAACATTTTGGCACACTGTGCTCAAAAGGTTGTGTGCATGAAGCCTTAATGCTACAGTATACAAAAACATCTTACACAACTGTGCTCTTCCAACCTAGTGGTAATGATTTGGGGACGGCCCTTTACTGTTCCAGCATGACTGTGCTCCTATGGAGAAAGCCAGCTTTATAAAGCCCTGATCTCAGCCCTACTAAACACCTTTGGTGTAAATTGAAATGCCGATTGTGAACCAGGTCTTCTTATCCAACATCTATACCTGAGCTCACAAATGATCTTTTGCTGAATGGGCACAAATTCCCACACACTCCAAAGTCTTGTGGAAAGTCTTCCCATAAGAGTGGAGGCTGTTAAAGTCGCTAAGGCAAGAGACAACTTCATAATAATGCATACAGTTTTGGAATGGAATATCCAACAAGCTTATATAGGTGTCTACAAGCATTCAACCACATACAGTAAAACGTTGGTTTGAGAGTAACTTGGTTGGAGAGCGTTTTGCAAGAGAAGCAAATTTTTTAAATAAATTTTGACTTGATATACAAGCGATGTCTTGATATACAAGTAGTGTCATGTCACTGAGTATAAAAGAGAAGAAAGGTGCCTCAAAGTGTAGCAATATGGTCACATTTAATAAAGGTACAACATTTAGAAACTCACATGGTTGATGATTACAACAGGCACATCTAAGTATGCAGGCATCCAGGGTAAAGATGTCCACATAGACCATCCTCTTCACTGCCATCGACGTCATCCCTTCCACACTGTGCTCCACGAGCAGTTCAAGCCTCGCTTTCAGATCGCTCTACTGCAGGGTAGTCTTCCCGGTCACGATTGCAGACAGCTTTACCCCAGGTGCTTGCATACTTAGATGTGCCTCCTTTAATCAACCATGTGAGTCGCTAAATGTTGTACCTTAATTAAATATAACGATACTGCTACACTTAGAGGCGCCTCTCTTCTCTTTTATACTCTGTAGCTCCTGCTGGATTTTGCTTCTAATCCCCTTGTGGAGGCTTCCATTTGTGGGTGGACATTTAATAGTTACACAACCTATCACATTGCTCTAATCTTTTTATATTGACTATAAACTGTAGGACTTATGAATAAATGGCTGTGGAACTAATTATTTGAGTTTCCATTATTTCTTATGGGGAAATTCGCTTTGATACACAAGTGCTTTGGATTACAAGAATGCTTCCGGAACGAATTATGCTCGCAATCCAAGGTTTTACTGTAGGTCATATATGTTTGATATACATATATACGTTCCTGCATTTGCTGCTAGCTCTGACATCAATACATCAGACTCAGAAAAAGTCATTAATTAAAGGCAGAGTAAAATCATATTCCCACTCCTCCGTACTTGTTCTGGCTCAATGACAGCAGATGATCAACATAGCAGCCAGGTAACTCGCATTTGGATAATTAGGTCAGCGCAGATAGCGGAAAAAATAAGGAGCAGGTAACCCTTTCCTACTCTACCCAAAATGTAAAAAAATAAAATGTAGGAGTTAGATATACTTTAATAATATATGAAAAAAAAAAAACCTATATAAAAAAATGTGCAATAGTCCGACAACCGATCATATGATAACTTTCATAAGATTGTTTCTGATTGGCTGCTGAAATGATCTTCGACGACTGACTAACCCTGCACTGCAACTTTAACTCTAGCTGTAATTTGATGTGACAAGTGTGCTATATCTGTAGTATACAAGAGCCCTCGGTCTATGGCGCTAATGACAATATTACAGCTGAGCTTTACTGACACAACAGGCTTCACTAACAGCAGAATTAACAGGTGTTGTTAGCTGCCTGCGTATAAATCTATAGAAAGAGTCCTTATATCACAAGCTTGCTGGGGAAGATGAATACAACAGTGAGCACACAGTAAATGAGACACATAATTAAACGGGAGACGCTTGGGGAAATATTGTCTAAAAAAAGAAAAAACCGAAGCAGCAATGAGAGGACCGGAAGCGACATGCAGCTATTTGGAAGCAGTTTGAGTGGCAGCATAATCGCTTACCCTAGAGGATGAGAAATCCAACGCAATTTCCTCCTATTTATAGAGAGAGAGGCCTGTGGTGGTGGCTCGATAATACAATTAGGGAGGAGACGGGAGTTTTCTTGCCGCAATGAAGACTCGAGCCGCACCAAGCAGTTTAGTAAAGCACAACTCCGGGCCAAGTGGAAAGGCATATTGGTGCGTTGCTGCTGCACCCATCAACTCAGCTTTTTAATTTCTTCATTTCTGGTTCTGCTTTGGGTGACAGCAGGAAAACATTGGTTAATTTTCTGTGTCATTGCCCCACCCCCTCGGCTCCCCAGATACTCCTAGAGTGGACCTCTCCATTCCCCATAGAGCTACTATCATAATGTGCTTCATCAGCAGTTTTCAACACAGCCCTTCTACAGTGCCTTGCGAAAGTATTCACCCGCCTTGGCTTTTTACCAATTTTTTTACATTACAGCCTTTATAAAGTTCAATATTTTTTTACCGGTAATCTGGATTATATGTGATGGATCAGAACACAGTAGTCTAAGTAGGTGAAGTAATATTAGAAAATTATATACATAAAACTATTTTTAAGAAATAAAAAACTGATAAGTGGCATGTGCATATGTATTCACCCCCTTTGTTATGAAGCCCATAAAAAGCTCTGGTGCAACCAATTACCTTCAGAAGTCACATAATTAGTGAAATGATGTCCACCTGTGTGCAATTTAAGTGTCACATGATCTGTCATTACATATACACACCTTTTTGAAAGGCCCCAGAGGCTGCAAAACCTAAGCAAGAGGCACCACTAACCAAACACTGCCATGAAGACCAAGGAACTCTCCAAACAATTAAGGGACAATGTTGTTGAGAAGTACAAGTCAGGGTTAGGTTCTAAAAATATATCCAAATCTTTGATGATCCCTAGGAGCACCATCAAATCTATCATAGCCAAATGCAAAGAACATGGCACAACAGCAAACTTACCAAGAGACGGCTGCACACCAAAACTCACGGACCGGGCAAGGAGGGCATTAATCAGAGAGGCAGCACAGAGACCAAAGGTAATCCTGGAGGAGCTGCAGAGTTCCACAGCAGAGACTGGAGTATCTGTACATAGGACGACAAGAAGTCGTACGCTCCATAGAGTTGGACTTTATGGCAGTGGCCAGAAGAAAGCCATTACTTTCAGCAAAAAACAAAATGGCACATTTTGAATTTGCAAAAAGGCATGTGGGAGACTCCCAAAATGTATGGAGGAAGGTGCTCTGGTCTGATGAGACTAAAATTTTACTTTTTGGCCATTAAAGAAAAGCTATGTCTGGCGCAAACCCAACACATCACATCTCCCAACAAACACCATCCCCACAGTGAAACCGGAGCAGCAGTTTTGTGAATAAAGCCGCTGGTAGCGGAGCAGAGCCACATAAGCCAATGCTTCCTGTTTAGCGCCCGCTCCTGTCACAGGCGGAGTGATACCAAATTACTGGGCTGCTTTCAAACTGATACTGCGGGTTCAGAAAGTGCGCCACACCTGCCACACCTGCAGGATAAAATAGAAGTTTACGGCAAAGTGCAGCTAACCCGCAGAAAATCCACAGGTCCACAGGTTGCGGTTTGGGCAAATCGCAGCACATCAGTGTGAAAGCAGCCTTAGGCACCTTTCACATGATTGCTTCGACCCAATCGGCCTTACTAATCACCTCTATGGAGCAGCAGAGGTAAACAGACTTGCGTCCGTTTACACCCGCCTACCTAACAAAAATAGAAAGGAATCTGCCCCTTCCGTCTGGTCGAATCGGATTGGATCAGAGGGCCCATAGAGTAGAGTGGGCTGTGTCCGTGAACACAGACCTGTCATCCTCCCGCTCCGCTCATTGTGGCCCCCGACCATTTACCAATTTGCTTAAGTGGCCCTCGCTCTTCAAAAGGTTGGGCACCCCTGGCTTACACAGACTGAACACTGCTGTTACTGATTTGCAAATGTTTACTTTTTAACAGCTAGTGATTGGACAATGAAGTAACAGGAAATTATATATAAGGTTATCTTTCTGCTTCCTCCTCCTGTCAGCATGTTCCTTGTCAGCACCTAGTGCTGTTGTATGGTAAAATATAAAAGAGTGATATCAAGTCATTCAGGTATTTTTACCAGTTTATACCAATACATTTTTAAAAAGAAAATCTGCATCCACCTGAACAAAGAAATATCAGTTTTGTGTCTGCTGACCCTTTCAATTAAAGTCCAATATAGTATTTAGTTTAAATGAGATTTATTCATTGCAGGGACATTAAAATAAAAGTTGTTTATTTTCTTTAGAAGGCAGCAACAGCTCTAGTGAAAAAGCCTTGACTTGCCCCCTTCTGAGTCAGAGCTGAAGCTCTCCAATCAATAGGGAGTACATGTTTTGTTGATTGGATAGCTATAATGTAGTGCTGACTCAACAGTGAACGAGTCAGACCTCTGCATAGTGACCACTGCTTCCATACAGAGGGTTAGGGTCCCTCTCTGTAGCATGCTGTCAGGAAACAGGATTTTCTAGTGGCTGCTTTCTAAAGAAAACAAATTGAAGGACTTTGCACACCTTGGGTGGAAATTATCAGAATTAGAGCAGTCAGAATATGAAGCAGCTGTGCACAGTAACCAATCAGCTTCTATCTTCAGCTAAAGTGATACTAAAGTCTAATTAAAAAATTAAAAATGGGGTCATACTTACCTATTCAGTGCAACGATATTGAACATAAAGCACAGTCTTTTGCTCCTTTGGTAGTCCCACACCAGTGCTGTCACCTTCTCCCCTGCTCTTGGTGCCTCCTTAGCAAGCTGGGTACTATGGAGGCATCCATGCATGTGCAATCCTAAACTGGGCTGTGTGCATCCATAGATACAGAGAGTGCCAGTAAGCCACACCCCCTGCTACCTCCTCACAAAAGTTTGATTGACAGCAGTGGGAGCCTATGGCTCCTGCTGCCTTCAGTGTCTCCCGTGAAAGCAGGAAGTGAGGGGAGCGGTGCTATAACCAAGACAGGTCTGAAGTGGTGACAGGATTAAGGTAAGAGTTTAGGGATGGGGGGCTAGGAAAGATGGTGGGGTGTTTTTTACTTTAATGCAGTAGGGGACAAAAACTGTATCTGTATAACTGTATAACAAATCTTGGATGTTTTTTCGATGGAATTCCGCTCAAGCTTGGCTTGCATACACACGGTCACACAAAAGTTTGCTGAACTTTCGACTGTCAAGAACGTGGTGACGTACAACACTACGACGAGCTGAGGAAATTAAGTTCAATGCTTCTGAGCATGCGTCTAATTGTTTCCGAGCATGCGTAGGAATTTTGTGCGTCGGAATTGCTACAGACGATCGGAATTTCCGATCTGAACTTTTTCCGACCGAAAAATTGAGAACATACTCTCAATCTTTGCTGGCTGGAATTCGGCCAGCAAAAGTCTGATGGAGCATACACACGGTCGCATTTTCCGACCAAAAGCTCTCATCGGTCTTTTGCTGGCCGAATTTCCGATCATGTGTACGTGGCATTCCAGATCTGTGCAGTAATGCAGTGTGAAACTTTGCAGGAGCTTTCTGTAGTAAAGACTAGACGTGTGCACAATGAAATATTTTGTCTCGGAATTTCGTTTCGTCTCTATAATGTCAAATCTTTTCTCTTTATGTAGAATAATCTTGGACTAATAGAGCTAAGGTTAGGCACATTCGACCACAGCTTCGATGGACACAGATCGCTATTGTCAGTGTCATGTCGAATCTCCTATCTATATCGAACTGTTGTTGCAACGAAAACAAAAATAAAGCATTTGTTTATGTCGGATCTTTCGGTTTTCGGATTCTGCAAACGATAACGAAAATACCCAAAATTAGGACGAAAATGCATTCAGTTGAAAACGAATGCACATGTCTAGTAAAGACCAGTCACTGCTGTTCACTCTCCTTATGTAGGGTGACTGGTCTTGCTTCCGCCCCTTTTGTAGTTTTCTGCAGGCACCCTGTAGTGGGTGGAGCCTGCTGGCCCCTCCCACAGCTCTGTTCTCTGCACAGACTGTACAGCACAGCGATGATGTCATCACTACTATTACAAGGTAATATCTGAGCTTTCAAAGGTATCTGGTACACACAAAGTCGATGTACTGTATATCATTTGTGGTTATTGAGGAGTTTATTCAAATACAAGTTTTTGGAAGAAAAAAAAAAAAAGATAGAAGCTAATTTGTTGCAATACACAGCTGTTCCAGATTCTGTCTCACTAGTTTTGATAAACTGCCCTCCATTTGTTTTTATGCACCTGGAATGTATTAACCACTTGCCGCCCATCCATTGTCAAAAGACGTCAGCAAAGTGGTTGTAAAATCCTGACAGGGCCGCGCATCGCAGCATTAGTTGTTGCGGGGTGTCAGTCTGACAGCCCGCAACTGCCATCTTGGCTGATCACAGTGTAGATAGGAAGAGCCGGTAATCGGCTTTTCCTCACTCGCATCTGTCAGACGCGAGTAGAGGAGAGCCGATCGGCTGCGCCTCTGACAGGGGGGGTCTGTGCTGATCAATTATCAGCGCAGCCCCCGAGGATGCCCACACTGGACCACCAGGGACGCCACCAGACCACCAGGGATGCCCATCACAAGGTATGCCACCCTAGACCACCAGGGATGACACACAGTGCCCACAATGGATGCCAATCAGTGCCCACAATGGATGCCAATCAGTGCCCACAATGGGCATCACTGATTGGCATGCATTATTGTTTGGCACTGATTGGCATCCATCAGTACAAAAAATGCTGCCTATCAGTGCCTATTCGTGCCACCTATCAGTGCCTATCCATGCCACTTATCAGCGCCCATCCCTGCCACCTATCAGTGCCCATCCGTGCCAACTATCAGTGCCCATCCATGCCGCCTATCAGTGCCCATCCATGCTTATCTGTGCCGCCTATCCATGCCCATCTGTGCTGCCTATCCATGCCCATCCGTGCCGCCTATCCATGCCAATCCGTGCCAGCTATCAGTGCCAATTTGTGCCGCCCATCAGTGCCGCCTATCAGTGCCACATATCAGTGCCACATATCAGTGCCCATCAATGCCACCTCAGTGCCACTTCATTGGTGCCACCTCATCGGTGCCCATCAGTGAAGGAGAAAACTTACTTGCTGAAACAAAAAAAACATATATTTTTTTTCAAAATTTTCTGTCTTTTTTGATTTGTTTAGCAAAAAATAAAAACCGCAGAGGTGATCAAATACCACCAAAAGAAAGCTCTATTTATGGGGAAAAAAAAAAATCATTTGGGTACAGTGTTGTATGACCGCGCAATTGTCATTCAAAGTGCGACAGCGCTGAAAGCTCAAAATTGGTCTGGGCAGGAAGGTGTTTAAGCGCCTGGTATTGAAGTGGTTAAACTGATATAAACTAAAAGTTCAGGTTAAACTTTTTTTTTTTAAGGTGAACTTATTTCACTTATTTATAACTTCTGCCATTTTTGACTGCCGGATTTACGGCTCTGACAGCAGCAACTATTATGGCTCATTTATACTTGCTTCGGCTTTAAACACACATTTTATGTCTTTTTTTTTCACAGGGACACAGTGGGGATGCTAAAATTCAGAAAACCCAGCGGGCTTCGCCTCCCTGCTACCAGTCAGGCTTCCTAGAGCTGCCACCAAACATTCGAACACATGGACAGAGCAGAACCGATGCTAAATCCGACATGGTGTCAGGAGCCACAGAACTGATTATTTGCATATTATCAGCTCTTCCAGAGCCAGGAAATCAAAAAGAATTGACACCTAATTATATTTCGATTTATCAGCTTCTTCATGGCAGCCTGTTTACAGATCATCCTTTGGACAGAAGATCTTCTTCCAGCTATATATAACTCTAACTTCTAATCTTATTTGCGATTTGAATGTCATTTTGATAGGGATATTTCTTTTCCCTCTCAGACAGAAATGTCACCCTGGAAATGGCTGTCACACTCTGTTAGCCATGACCTGCCACCGTACAGTCTGGAACTCGGGGCTGAGATCCATCTCGATTCACAATTTACCTTACAGACATGAGTCTGGAGAAGTGACAGATTAATAGAAACAAACAAATTTTGTGATTAGAGATTGAGGCGCATTTATAAAAAACAGTTCCATCCGCATTGCCATGCCTGGATTCATCAGCCATATGGCGGTGTTCATGCTAGTTATAATGCGAAACCAAAAATCTCTACAAACCCTATTCCCTCCCAATGAAACCTAAAGCTGCATCCAAAATATATTAAGGGAGCAGTTATACTTGTGTATTGTGGCAATAAGTCTTAAAACATGCATGTTACTGCGCATTGCCACAACCTACTATGTGCATAGCGATCCATTGTGAATGGCACCCCAGTGCACTGTGACCCCATTGGGGAGCTTTTTTTTCCCCCCATAATGATGGGTAACTTTTTCATCATGTTCATGTCACTTTGTTGCCCATACAAAAAAAAAAAAAAAACGGGACAGGGAAGAATGGACAGAAATAAAAAACATTGTCGGAAGCTATAAAGCCTCGTACACATGATTGGACTTCAAACAAACTTTTCCGTGGATTTCTGTCCAAAGGGCGTTGGCCGTGAACTTGTATTGCATACAGACGGCAGGACTTTTTCAGCCAACTTTCACCAAATCAAGTGTTTTTTCTGCTTTTTACCACCACTCTTTGGTCAGCTTCTGTATTGTTGTCTGATCTTTTGCATTGGTTCTGAGCATGCGTGTTTGTACTTTGGACTTAAGTCCGATGGATTTCTGTACACACAATCGGACTTTGCTCTATCTGACTCTTATTGCCGAAAAGTAATGCCCCCGTACACATCGGACCATGTTGTCGGAAATTCCGACCATGTGTGGGCTCCAGCGGACTTTTTCCGTCGGAATTTCCGACGGAAAAAGTTTGAGATCCTGCTCTCAAATTTTCCGACAACAAAGTCCTATCGGACTTTTTTCGATCGTGTGTAGCGAATTCCGACGGACAAAGTGCCACGCATGCTCAGATCACATTACAAGACCAAAGCCATTGGCTCCTAGCCTCTACGTAGTCCCGTCGTACGCAACGAACGTCACCACGTTCAGGATGATCGGATTTTCCGACAACTTTGTCTGACCGTGTGTATGCAACACCAGTGTCGGACAAAATCCGTCGGAAAAAATCAGACGGATTTTGTGGTCGGAATTTCCGACCGTGTGTACAGGGCATAAGTCTGTTTGCCGAGCGAACGTTTGTCCAATGAAAAACGAAAAAGTTTGTCCGACGGAGCGTACACACGGTCGGATGTTGCCTTAAAACAGCTAATTTGCATGTTTGTTGTCAAAAAGTCTGATCGCGTGTATGGGCCTAAACTCTTTCCTATTCTCCTAACATGTTTTGCTTTCATCTGTGTATCCATTGGAGAGATTAACCATCAATTCCTGCCTGAGAAAATTTGGTTATTATGTTCCCTATTTCCATTTACACAAGCCATTTCTAGGTTGACTAAGAAATAAAAAAAATATCACTATTAAAATTATATTTACATTTCAAACAAGGTTCAGCTGCTGTAAAAATGTAAAAAAACATCCAGTGTGCATGAGGCCTTATTCCCCGTACACACGATTGGACTTTCCGCCAACAAAACTGTGGACTTTCCGCCAACAAAACCGAAGGATGTTGGCTCAAACTTGTCTTGCATACACACGGTGGCACAAATGTTGGCCAACAATTACGAACGTGAGAACGCGGTGACGTACAAGAAGTACGACGAGCCGAGAAAAAGGAAGTTTAATAGCCAGTGCGGCTCCTTCTGCTTGATTCCGAGCATATGTGAACTTTTGTGCGATGGACTTGTGCACACACGATCGGAAATTCCGATCAAAGTTTTATTGGCGGAAAATTTGAGAACCTGCTAACCAACATTTGTTGGCGGAAAGTCCGACAACAAATGTTCGATGGAGCATACACACGGTCGGACTTTCAGCCAACAAGCTCACATCCAACATTTGTTGTCGGAAAATCCAATCGTGTGTACGGGGCATAAGAGTTATATCATAGCTCCCAATTTTCCCTGATTTCAAGGGACTGTCCCTAATTCAGAAAAAGGCTCCTCTCCCCCCCCCCCCCATTTTGGTCTGTTCTGTATAGTTGTATATAAAATGAACTATATTTATCTATCAAAAGTGTTTCCCAGTGCTAAACCTTTCATCCTATTTCTAAATTGGTGCATTTGTAAATTCGAAAAGCCAATATATAGGAATATAAGTGGTAAAAAAAGCACTTGTGGGTTTTACCAAACATTTTTTTTTTTGTACAATTCTTCTTTAAGGGGGACCTGGCAGGGGGTGTGTCCTATGCCTACATTATTTTGCTAATAGGTGATCCTCGCTCGCATCCCAGAAAGTTGGGAGGTATGGTTATATAGGGCTGGAAGAAGATGATCTTCCCGTAGGGTTGTCTGTAAACCAGCAGCTATGAAAGAGTGGGTAATTCCCTTCCTTTTTTTTTTTTAAGCAGTGTGCAAAAAACGTAACATCAAAAGTGAACAAAAAAGTGCATGGGAACACACAAAAAGGGCACTTGCAGTGTATGTATTAGTCCTATCCCAAAGAGGAAGGACTCTTCCCTGACCCCCTTTCCTGGGGCGCAAGACTCCTGACGGGGGGCCAGGAACACTTACTGTAGGTCCACCTAGTCGAAAGGCCCAGTGGATTCCACTCCTCATGTTCAACTGAAGCCAACCAATGAGTCCCAAAGAGAGGACCCCCCCCTACCCCAAAAAAAACACAAGGCATGGGAGGAAGGAAACGGATGGCTACACATCCTCTCCCTAGACTTCAGGACAAGCCCGAACACCCACACTTTTCATCCTGGAGCAGATGACAAAAACGCCAAATATAATTATGCATCAAGTTAGCCTTACTAATCAACATAAAGGCAAGCATTTCAGGAGGGAGTCGATTCAACAACTTCAGAGCTTGAAGCAGTATTTGAATGGTGAGATTGTTTGTCCATGCAGCAGCTTTACTATAAGTAGTGACCAAGTGAACAGGCATGAACTATAGGTGCAGAAGCGGTTCCAGCACTCAATCATCTGCCATCAACTCTTTGTAATGCACTGCCAGCTCTCCTGAGTGGTATTTCCACACCTAGTAAATCTACCAGACTTATGTTAAGCTACGAAGACGTTATATGCCTAAGCGCTTCTTACTTTATCACAAATCCAATAGCCATGTCTTAGCAGGGCAGGTAGATTGGAAACAGTTTAAATGGTCTGACCTTTAAGAGTAATGAATGGAAGGCAAACACGGGGGCCGGGGGAGAGTGGAAGCCCACTCCTCACGGGCTTATTAGGCTTTGGGACGGTTCTGCGGACAGCTGAGCAATCAGGCGTAGAGAGATAAGCCGTTCCTTGTGGGAAATCAATCTCTCTGCATTTTGATAGCTGCACCCTCTGCAATAATTATAGCACTCATCAATAATCCTTCCTCAGGCTCCCTGCATTCCTCTGCAGCTGGAGATTAGGGAACGGCAAACATCGGCCTATGGTTTTTTACATATTGGTGGCGCGGCAAAAGAAGTAACGGTTTATCAACTATCCCACGGAGAGGTGGAGAAAGATGATTCTAATTCAAGAATGTACCCCTTTTCTCCCATTGCACAAAAATGAACAACTTCATTCACACCATCCAAACACAGCCACAAATGTAATGTCAATTCAGAGGTCATTTAAAAACATTTTTTTAAACAGTAGCTTGATGATCCTGCGATGAAGGACAGCTGTCCCAATTGTGTTTTTGCATTTTGTCAACCTGTCACGTTTCCTGATGGAGACTACAAGTGGCTGTGTTGACACACATTGGCTGGAAACGATCCATTGCCACTTTTAGAAAGCTGCTATAGAGCATTTATGTGCAGCCAAAGCTGGAGCAAGGACAGGGACAGCACAATGGCTTAGTGGTAAGCCATACCTCCCAACCTTTGAACTTGACAAAGAGGGACAATTTTTAAATGGCAGAAGGTGACGCTAGTAGCGCACTGCATCAAAAAGTGGATGTGGCCATATAGGTGTGATTTACAGATATTCCTGCAACAGCTTTGGTAAGAATTCCACCTGGTGCTGGAAGATTTCTCATTATAAGGACAGAAATACATGCAAGAAGGTATTATTCAATCATAAAATGAGTTCTGTATTTTTTTTAGCCAGTGACTGATCTGCTGTCAGACAGCTGAACGCAAACAAAGGAGCCCAGTAAAGTTAAAAAAAAAATGCGTGTCCCCTCACAATCCATATCAGGCCCTTCGGGTCTGATAAGGATTTTAAGGGGCACTTGACGCCAAAATAACAAAAACAAAAAAGTCCCCCCAAAATCCAAACCAGACCCTTATTCAAGTATGTAGCAAGGCAGACCAGGAAAGGGGGGCATGTGCCCCGCCCCCTCCTGCAACCATATCAGGCCACATGCCCTCTAAATTGGGGATGGCCTTTTACCAGAGGGGGACTTCCCTCTGACAAAGAACCTTATCCCCATGTTGATGAGGAGAAGGGCCTCTTCTCCAGAACTCTTGCCTAGTGGCAGGGGGCTTATTGGTATCTGAAAGCACCCTTTAACAATAAGGGGGACCCCAGATACTGGCCCCCTATGTGAATGAGTAAGGGGAACAAGGGAAGAGGTCCTTGTCCTCATCAACATGAAGACAAGGTGCTTTTCCGGGGGAAGGTGGGGGCAAGCTTTTTGCTTTAGCAAGTAAATGTCATTCAGATAGGATTTAAATGTGTCTTAAAAAATATCTAAACCCAAAAACAAAAATGTCATTTACAGTATACTGCAGCTGTCTAGTCCTTGGATGTGGTGGCTGCATTGGTTTCCTTTTCTCAGATTTTTTTCCCCTTTATTTTCATCTGGTGGCTAAACCAATAACAAATTTCCTGTCTTTCTTGTATTGTCACCCTATATTTCTCTTCTAATTTGAACTACAAACAGAATCACGTTAACCTTTTGATGAGAAAATCATCATGTAAAACAGCTTAGTGAATTGGCCCTAGAGCACTGGTGACCAACCTGAGGCCCTGGGGCTACATACAGCCCTTTGGTACTTTCTGTGCGGCCCCTGCACACATTAATCTGTTTCCCTGTTGCCCTATTATATCAGTGATTTCTAGTAGTCTCATGTAATATGTCTTTACTGTATGACTGTCTCCTGCTGCAACCCTGCAGCCTCTGACCATCTCCTGTATCATGTCTGCAGTCTCTGACCATCTCCTTTATAATGTCTGCAGTCTCTGACCATCTCTTGTATCAAGTCTGCAGTTGCTAACCATCGCTTGCATTATGTCTGCATTCTCTGACCATCTCCTGTACCATGTCTGCAGTCTCTTACCATCTCTTGTATAATGTCTGCAGTCTCTGAACATCTCCTGTACCACGTCTGCCATTTCTGACCATCTCTTGTATCATGTGTGCAGTCTCTGACCATCTCTTGTATCATGTCTGCAGTCTCTGACCATCTCTTGTATCATGTCTGCAGTCTCTGACCATCTCTTGTATCATGTCTGCAGACTCTGAACATCTCCTATACCTGGAAGTGATCTCTGACTATGTATTGTATCATACCCAAAGTCTTTGACTATATCCTGTTGTGTTTCTGCTGTCTCTGACACTGAATATTCACTGGATTTTATGTGTGGCGCTCTGGTGAAGTCGAGGGCCTTACTTGAGCCAAATCAAGTAAGTTGACCACTACTGCCATAGAGACTGCAATTTTTGAATGTTGTTGTGGGCGGTCATGGTGACTGTGCTTTACTGTCCTTTAATAGCAAAACTTTGACATCAGGCTTTGATTGAAAACAATAGTGACGTTACGTAACTTGTAACTGATTTCCTCACAGCACATCACAATAAATTACAATAAAAAATATTATTTCAATTCAGAGCAGAATCGATCGTTTCTGCTTCTGGGACTGTTTTTAATTTTCTTTTCTTTCTTTTTGTTGCTTCTGTTCAATATCATTGTGAAGAGGTTTAGAAGGCATTTCTAGGTTAAATCAATAAATATTGGTCTGAGATGTGATGTGGGGGGTAGTAGGCTACCCAGACAGCTTGGCATGGCCTACTTTAATGTCTGGCTTCCTGATCTCTCTGGAGACCTCACGCTATAGCTCAGGCTTGCAGCAGTAAGACGGTTTAAATAAAACATGAGACATAATATAGCACACAGAGGAAGCTGCTGTAATTGGCGGAGTCAACAAAGAGATGCGCGACTCAATCACAGAAAAAAAGACGTATACGCAGTGCTATAAGCACAGGGCTAGGCATCACGATATGAAAGTTTTATGTGATACCTGTGGGGAAAACAAGTCACAGCACGGTAGCAGAATTTCAACAGCAATTTTGTAAACAAGTGAAGAATAAAAGAAAAATCGGTTCACTGTCCATCACAAACAGCCAAGGATGCGTGGCAAAATGTTAAATGGAAATTGTGTACACATACTGTAAGACACTCTTCATTACCCTTAAGGGTGCACAATCTTTAGTTCATATTTTATCCCTGACATGGTGATGATGTCAGCCCTGGTCTCTGCATTATTACATTGCGCGGGCAGGGCACCATGGTGGCACCTCCTTAGGGGATGAGTCCATGATGCCCGGTGTTTCGTCATATATGGCGACGCCGCCATATGCGTTCCAACACTGTGGCGATCTGCGCTTGCGCAGAATTTTGTGGCCACACCATCCAAGTGGACATAGAGTTAGATTATAATAATGCTGAGCAAAGAAAGGCCATGCCCGAAGCGTGGCGAGCAAAGCGTGGCGAGCAAAGCGCGGCAAGGGGCCCTGTGGCAAAGTGGTGTCTTACAACAGTGTTGGAACGCATATGGCGGCATCGCTCATGCGCACTACAGCGGGTAGCAAAATGTGATGGGTAGTCGAATGTGACGTGACACCTGCACTCACAGTATGTCCTCAGCTATAAAAGTTTGGTAACGTCAGGAATCATTCAACCTGGAAGACTGAGGACATCTAGTGGCAAAAAAAAAAAATAATTACTGAGGAGGACAGTGCTTTAGAGGAAGGGAGTATTATACTACATATGGGGCTATAGGGGCAGGTGCAATCAGTACTATGGCCACATACAAACTAGCTGATTAGCTGAGGCCAGTTTTTGTGCATCCAGAAACTCCACAAAAACGCTGGACACACATTGTCTGCGTCCTGGATCAGTAGGAGGCTCTGTCTGCATGTAACCACTCAGATGAGTGGTTATGTGCGAACAGCAGCACTGCCAGCCATTGATTTGTAGGGTGTAAAAATCTGACAGCCACCACAGACAGCTGCTGTTGTTCTTACACACTGCATGCAGCATTTAGATCCTCTGGCAAGAATTCACTGATTCTTGCTGGTGGCTGCCCCTGGCCGCCCATGTGAATGTAGCCTTACAGTCAGAGTTGTGTTTTTTTAACACCAGAGGTGCACGGAAAATAAGTAAAATTTGGGTAAAATTTTATTAAATGTACAATTTTATACAGCTAGAGGCAGCTATCCCGACAATAATGTCGGAATCCGCTCGAATAGCTGAAAAGAAGCTGGCTCAGCCTGTCGGCAGGCAGCTGGGAGACTGAGATATCTGCTCCCGCCCCCTCCACAGTCCAGCACTCCAGTGAGCGCTGGAGAGGCAGAGCATAGAGTGGTGACACAGTCACTGCTCTCTGTTCAGAGCAGATCTGAGAACTGAGCAATCAGTGGTATTTGATCTCTCAGTTCTCGGTGTAGAGCTGGCGAGGCACAGCTGCAGCATCGGATGGATGCTGTAATTCATCTAGGTAAGTATAAATGTCCGTTATTATGGATTTCTGTATTTCTCTTTTAAAATACATTTACTAGTCTGTTTATACTGTATGTATCTCTCCTATTATCAGCATGCTTCTTGTCAGCACATGATCTGATTGGCATCTTGTGCTGTGTCTTCAGGAGGCTGAGACCAGTTTAGAGTTAGATATTTATACTGCTTATATATAGAAAAAAATTTAAATGTAAAGAACAATTCCAGGCATGATATATTTTTACATAGTTACACAGTTACATAGTTACACTTTGGCCCAGTGATCTCCACTTGGTTCTGGGTTTCTGTGCTGAGCGGCTAACCTGATGGCATGTGAACACAGGAGGTTGGTCACTCTGCATGGGTGCCATTAAGAGAATGATTTGCATTTTTTTGAATTAATGCAAAGCATTCTCTGATTGGATGAGGTGGAGAGCGTGATGTTGCTGCCACACCTCTCTACCTTTTCGAATCAGAGAATTATCTAAATTGCACCCATGCCTATGTACAGAATGCATCAGGCTGGCCGGGCAGCATGGGTGCCTCGGAAGAGTAGCAGTGTCAACTTCAGTGATTTCCAGCTTCCAGGAGCATCATCCAGAAATGGTATATACATAGTTACATTGTACCATATAGTACCATAAAATATCCACCCTGGAATTATTCTTTAACCACTTCTGGACCAGCCGTCGCAGTTTTACTGCGGCAGGTTGTCTTGGCTGGGCAAATCAACGTTACCTTACGTCGCTTTTCCTTTTGGCCACTAGGGGCACGCGCAGCATGTGCCCGGAGCGGATGTGCGTGCCCGGCAGGCGCGATGACCACTGGGGCACCCGCGATCGCTCATGACAAAGCGAGAACCGTAAACACACAGATCCCGGTTCTTTCAGGGGAGTAGAGATATATTGTGTGTTCATACTAAGTATGAACACTGATCTCTTTCTCCTCCTAGACAGTCCCATCCCCCAACAGTTAGAACACAGTGAGGGAACACAGTTAATCCCTTGATCGCCCCCTAGTGTCAACCCCTTCCCTGCCTGTGACATTTATACAGTAATCAGTGCATTTTTATAGCACTGATCGCTGTATAATTGTTAAGGGTCCCAAAAATGTGTCAAAAGTGTGTAATTTGTCCGCCTCAATGACGCAGTCCTGATAAAAATCGCAGATCCCCGCCACTAGTAAAAAAAATAATAATAAAAATGCCATAAATCTATCCCCTATTTTGTAGACAATATAACTTTTGCGCAAAACAATTAATATACGCTTATTGCAATTTTTTTTACCAAATATATGTAGACGAATACATATCGGCCTAAACTGAGGAAAAACATTTTTTTGGGGGTAAAAAAAAAAATGTTGGATATTTATTATAGCAAAAAGAAAAAGATAGAGGGGGTTATTTACTAAAGGCAAATCCACTTTGCACTACAAGTGCACTTGGAAGTTCAATCACTGTAGATCTGAGGGGGACATGCAAGGAAAATAAAAAAACACATTTTTGCTTGCACATGATTGGATGATAAAATCAGCAGAGTTTCCACTCATTTTAGATCTACCCCTTAGATTTACAGCGACTGCACTTCCAAGTGCACTTGCAGTGCAAAGTGGATTTTCCTTTAGTAAATAACCCCCAGTGTGTTTTTTTTTCAAAATTGTTGCGTTTCTTTTGTTTATAGCACAAAAAATAAAAACCGCAGAGGTGATCAAATACCACCAAAAGAAAGCTTTATTTGTGGGGAAAAAAAGGACGTCAATTTTGTTTGGGTACAGCGTCGCACAAACGTGCAATTGTCAGTTAAAGTGACGCAGTGCCGTATTGCAAAAAATGGCCTAGTCATTGAGCAGCCAAATCTTCCGGGGCTGAAGGGATTAATGAGATTTTAAAGAATACAGTACTGCGTTTATTTGCGCCTTTTATATCTGCCCAGAGTTTAGCTTTAAACATTATCATATATAGCAAAAAAACATTGCTCGGGTGAGTTCACAAAGTCATCAGAAATAGCAACCTTCCCTCCCCCCAGACTAGCGCAGGATGAACACACGGAGGATATCAAAGCATAGAAGGTAATGCAGCATGTCTTGTTCTCGCTCACTTGGAACGAATCTTGCCTGTCTTTAGCTTCTGAAGCTCCACAGATCCACATAAAACTGCCAATTTATCACATCTTCAGAACAAAGATGAAAATATGTGAGTATCAGAGAAGGATTTCAGAATACGATCTAGAAATGCGCCTTGTGTACGTCTCCTGCAATTACTCGAAAAGTTCCAGAGTCACAATTTTGAAACAATAAAGCCATTAAAGCGGTATTAAATTCAATTTTTTTAAATTAAATGTGTTCCCTGCAGGTTTATGCCCTAATGTACGAGTATGCACCACATAGTAGCACATTATGGCAAACAAACCTAATATAATGTACCCTCCAGATAGTGCTGCGCTATCACTGCTTCTGCTGGTAGACATGTGCGATTCGTTTTGTTGCGAATTAATATTTGGACAAATTTTTCGTTATTTGGATATATCCGAATACCCGAATTACAATATAAACAAATTTACCAAATGCTCCGAATAAGGTAATAAAATTCGTCCGAATTTCAGAAATTCCAATTGAAATTCAAATTGAATTTTACATTGAACTCCAGTCGAATTCTAACTACACATATTGCTGAAATCAAAGACTGTGGGGTTGATTTACTAAAACTGGAGAGTGCCAAATCTGGTGCAGCTCTGCATGGTAGCCAATCAGCTTCTAACTTCAGCCTGTTCAGTTAAAGGGGTGGGCCAGAGAAAAAAAAAAAAAAAGTAAAAGTCAGCAGCTACAAACACTGTAGCTGCTGACTTTTAATAAGCACTTACCTTTCTAGGGTTCCCGCGATGTCGGCCGCCCGAGGCCAACCCATCCCTCGGCTCTCGGGTCCAGACGCCGCCATTCAAAGTAAGGGAAACAGGCAGTGGAGCCTTGCGGCTTCACTGCCCGCTTCCTACTGCGCATGCGCGAGTCGCGCAGCGCTTTGTGAATATGGGCGCGCTGTGTTGTGGGACACACAGTTCCCACAACACACCGCTCCCCATTACCCAGAAGACAAAGCGAGGAGGAGAAGACAGAAGATCACTGCGGAATAGGAAGAGGCAGATTAGGACGATCTGCCTAGCAACAGCCATTTCTGGTAAGTGAAAAAATATATATATTTTTTTTTTTTTTATGAAGCCTTTTTATGCATTTTTTTTTTTTTTTTTAGGGTGGACCTCCTCTTTAGGCTAAAACCTGGAAGCTGATTGGTTTCTATACAGAGCTGCACCAGATTTTGCACTCTCCGGTTTTAGTAAATCAACCCCTGTGTGTGTTATTAGAGTACCATTTCGAAAAATAATGCTGTTTTTGTTTGTTCACTTTGCTGCATTCAAATCGAAAACAATATAACAAAACAAAATATAATTTTTAGTTTCGACCGATTTGAAAGTTTATTGATTTGAATGTTTTGAATCCAAAAATCTGTAAATTTGAAGAAAAATCGAAAATTACGAATACGAATTGAACAAATCAACAGAATTTAACTAAACAAAATAACTAGATTAACGAATCAAAACGAAAACTAAACACATTTTTTCCTCATGCACATGTCTATCCACTGGCCCCGGGCGCTTCCATCCTCACCTGGTCTTCCTTCCAGGCTCAGTCTGTTTGGCTGCTTGAATGGCTGGCATGTGATGACATCACTCCCGGGCATGACTACGGGAGTCACGTAACCATGGCACAGATCGGTGTAAGGTTGCCACCTCATCCCGTAAAAACAGAACACATATGAATTACACAGGTTCTGAGGCTAATTTAATGCACATAAGGCACTGAGTTTAACTGCTTCAGATCCACGCTATAGCCGAATGATGGCTACATTGTGGATCTACTTTGCCGGAAGTACATCTATTGACGTGTGCCCGAGCGGCCTGTGCCCCCCCTGCGGCGGGCTCTGTGATCAGAGAGTCTATGAGACTCGGCAGGTCACAGATCGGAGTATGGGGTCGATCCTGACCCCTTACCACGTGATCAGCTGTTAGCCAATGACAGCTGATCATGTGATGTAAACAGAGCCGGTAATGTGATGTAAAAAAAGCCAATCACCGGCGGCTGTGAGAGGGACATCAGTCCTGATCAAGGAGAGCTGCTGCCAGCTCATCTGTGCCCCCCTGTGCCACCTGCCAGTGCTACCTAGCAGTACACAACAGTGCCACCTACCAGTGCCCACCAGCGCCACCTACCAGTGCCCACAGTGCCACCCATCAGTGCCCACAGTGCCACCTATCAGAATGTCTCTCCTGAGCAAACTGACTTACCTTTACGTCAGTCCGTAAATGTAGGAAAGGGAGCACGTGCGTGGGCGCATGCCCAAGGGTTCCGTGGACTCGATGTCTGCCGGCGGACCGCGATCGTGGCGAGGAGAGGCAGAATGGGGAACTGCCTATGTAAACAAGGCAGTTCCCTGTTCTGCTTAGTGATATGTCAGAGAGCTAATGTTCTCAGTGATTGGGATCAGTGATCTCTGTTATGTCCCTGGTAACCATTCCCCCTACAGTTAGAACACACCCAGGGAACAGTTAACCCCTTTATCTCCCCCTAGTGTTAACCCCTTCCCTGCCAGTGTCATTTTTACATTGATCAGTGCATTTATATAGCATTGAACCTCCGCTTTTCGGGACCCTCCCCCCCTCCGGTGTCACATTTGGCACCTTTCAGGGGGGGAGGGTGGTACAGATACCTGTCTAAGACAGGTATTTGCACCCACTTCCAGGCATAGACTCCTGTGGGAGTCTACGCCTCTTCCCGTCCCCTTGTGATGTCTGCTGGGACACACATGGGTCCCAGAGACAGCAGGGACCATTCGGATTGCACAGCGCGACTCGCGCATGCGCATTAGGGAACCGAGAAGTGGAGCCGCAAGGCTTCATTTCCTGATTCCCTTACCGAAGATGGTGGCGGCAGCATCCGAGGACCGGCCCCGGGTGCCGACATCGCGGGCGCCCAGGACAGGTAAGTGTCCTTATTTTAAAAGTCAGCAGCTGCAGTTTTTGTAGCTGCTAACTTTAAAAAAAATAAAATTTGCGGGACTTCCACTTTAATGTAATAATGTCACTGGTCCCCAAAAAGTGTAAGTTGGGGTCAGATTTGTCTGCCGCAATGTGGCAGTCCCGCTAAAAATCACAGATCGCCGCCAGTAACAGTAAAAACAATAAAAAAAATAAAAGTCCCTAAATCGTTTGTAGACGCAATAACTTTTGCACAAACCAATTAATATACGCCTATTGCGATTTTTTTAACCAAAAATATGTAGAAGAATATATATAGGCCTAAACTGATGAATAAAATCTTATATTTTTGGATATGTATTATAGCAGAAAGTAAATAAAAAATAATTTATTTTTTCAAAATTGTCGCTCTTTTTTTGTTTATAGCGCAAAAAGGTGATCAAATACCACCAAAAGAAAGCTCTATTTGTGGGAAAAAAAGGACATCAATTTTGTTGGGGTACAGCGTCGTTTGACCGCGCAATTAAGTTAAATCGACGCAGTGCCGTATCACAAAAGATCCTCTGGTCATTAAAGCGGAAGTAAACCCATCGATTTAACAGTTTAAAAAAAAAAGGCATGCCGGGAATGCTAACTGCACATTGGCTGTGCTCTCAACCAAACAGTCAAACCATCCAATGGCTGGTGTCATAACGAATCACATGTGGCAGTTGAAGATTAAACAGAGGCAAAGATGGCAGCTTCCTTGGCTGAAAACGATAGGGGGGTTTACTTCTACTTTAAGGCGGAAAAACCTTCCCGGGGCTGAAGTGGTTAAAGCATGGTCTAATTTGCTCCAATAGTGAGGCTAACATAGTTGTGCGCACAGGGTGTGCCGAGTGTGCCTGGGCACACCTGTAGTATATTATATCTAATATATATATATGTATACATATATATATATATATATATATACATATTTATATATATGTAGTGTTTTTTATGTAGTTCGTATAGGCATTCTATTTAGGCATTCTAAGACAAATTCATTATGCAAGAATATAGATTGGGGATTCAAGTCTATGCTACACCTCAAAAGGGTGTCCAGGTGTCATCTCTTAATCTAATCAGTATTCACACATATCAAAGGGGGAATATGCAAGAATGTAAATTGGGGCAGCTTTATAATTACAACTATTCACAGCGTGGGGTTGTCTCCGGTCACTCTGAAAGACCGGGGCAGATCAAAGCATTTAATGGAAACGCCCAATCAAATTGCTCAGACATTCAGTGTGTGTGGGGGGGATATAACAGGACGTTCAATCTGTTTAGAAGGGTGTTCTTACGAAGGCACCCAAGAGTCACATGGTTCCATGGGGCTCTAAATATTACTAGCACTGTCGGGATATGAACTCTGTTGGATTTTTGTCATCTGTAAGACTGTTCTGTTTGGAAGTCAATAAAATTGTCTCTCTCTGGGAGAATCGGGTTTTGCTGCGGAGACAATACTTTTAATAACTATATACCATCTACGAGGAAGGAACGATTATAGATTAGATCACTACATTGGTGCCGTTCAAGCGACCAGAAGAGCATTTTCAGGACTTTGTATTAGAAATCGTGGTGATAACAATCCGTGAGTTGGACAGAAGTCTGATGGAGACCCAAGACCTGTGCTGTGACTCTAACGTCTGGTTGTGACATAAGAGAGTCTGATCTACAAAATCAAACAAGTTTGGAACCCCAGAATTATTCTCTGGAGACTGGAAACGAAGAAAAGGACTGTATCGTGTACCAGAAGACCTGAGCTGGAAGCTGAAGGAGTAATTAATGCGGTGAGTAAAATATTTCTCTTTTTAAATTATTAATAATATAGTAAAAATGCTTACTCAGTGTGAAGCTAGTGTCAGTTCTGATAAAGTTAACAGATGGGTGTTAAAATGTATTAAGCGTCATGGCGGTCCTTATGAAGTGCCAGAAAAATATAAGCAGACATGGACTATGATGAATGAATTTTTAGAGAAAACTGTTTTTGATAGCAAAATTTCAGAAAGTAAAAGAAAAGGTTGTATTGTACAGGGCTTGTTATCTTGCTGTTTAACAATGGAAAGTTCTTTGAAAGATAAGGTTGAGGAAATTACCCAGTTACAGAGTGCAGTTGATAATAGCAACAAGGTTTGTCAGAGGTTACAAAACCAATCAGAATCTGAGGCTGTAAATTTAAAATTGCATGCAGTCACCATTGGGGAAGCTCTGCTTGAGAAGTCTAAACGTTGTAATGAATTATCAGAGGAAAATGAGAGATTGAAATTAAGAATTATGGAATTAGAGAAGAGATCTCAGGAATGCAGATATGCATCGAATCGTGGATTCCGCAATCTGCAGCAAAATACAAATACAAACATTCTATCAAATGAAACAGAACCTCATATTAAATCTGATAATTCATTGCCAGCCGCACCCACTGTGACCACCACAGTTTATAACAATAATAATAATGCAGGGGAAGTTCAGCTTGTAATGAAGCCTTTGAAACCAAAAGAATTAGATGCAATTCTTAAAGAAATAGGAATGATTCCCTGCCATGATTTAAACAGATTTTTAAAATGGTTTTGTGACTTGCAGAATGTCAGAGATATGTACAATCTCAACCCATCTGATTTAGACAGAGTTATGCAACATTCTATAGGAAATAGTCTTTGGGTGAGAATTAAGCAGATCTGTACTCAACCAATGAGGACAAGGGACATATTGATGGAATTGTTATGTGTTTTGTATGGTGTACGTTCTGATGTTACTGTTCATGGGAAGATCAAACAAATGAAAAGCGAATCTCCCTACGAACTGTCAGGAAGGATAAAATCTATTATGGAAATATTGGTCAGTAATAATCTTGCATTTGAGCATGGTGGCTTGTTACATATGAGTATATTTCTACATGCTTTGAACGAAGAGATTAGACAAAATATTTTACTAGTTACCCCAAATCCCCATGATTTAAAAGATGTATTGTTGAAAGCAGACAATTTATGGAGAAAGTCAAATGAACAAGCTGTCAAGATTGATTTAGCCACAGTGTTTAGGACAAATACTGAACATAAAGATCAAAAGATAATGTCTTATGATAACAATCAAAGAGGAGACACCAGGTCAAATATAGGTGATATTAATATGAAAAGCAGAGCTGACCAAAATCATAATAAAAAGGTATCTAAGGCTTGGATACCATTTTCTCAGTTAAAACAGAAATATGACCACCTAAAGATTGAGTACGATAAAATGAAAATGGAACATTACACATTGCTGGAACAGCTAAACAGATTACATTATCCAGATCTGTTTTTGAATACAAATGACATTTCTCTAGCAGTGGGGGTGGTTTAGTTTCAACCTGTGGATGTGTAAATAGTCCTTTGTTTTGACTTCAAACAGTGTTTAAGGACCTTGCTAATTAGTTTTGTTGGAGAGTTTTTTGTCTTTCAGATATATTGGAGAGACTGCATGTAAATAGCATGTGAACTGCAAGCTGAAATTTCTGGCTAGTGGGGGAGAAACGCTGAATAAACAATATCATGGACTCTCTCAATATTCATCAAGCAATGGACACTTTTTTTTTTGGAACATAATAATTTTTTTTTTTTTTTTGTCAATGGACTTTTCCCTATTTTTTATTTTTCACCCTTTCCCAGTTTTATTCTTCAAGCCCTATTTTTTTAATTTTTTAATTTAATTTTTTTTTTTATTATGTTTTATTTCTTGAACTTTATCTTAAAACCAGAGCGAAACATTTAAACCGAAAATAATTTTCATGTTACATTACATGTTGCATATTACATATTGCATATTGATCTATATATTTGCCATCTAAGGTGAGATGCTGCACAATGGCTTGGCATAGCATAAATTATAGTATGTTGGGTGGTTTTCCTAAATTTATAAGAGGGGTGAGTGAAATTCATCACTCCAGTCATGATTTGAAACTTTGTTGAATCAGTCATTAATATTATTGACATATGGATGAAAAAAGACCTAACTTTACTGGCAAGATTTTCCACTGCTGCTTTGTCTGGATAGAAGATCTGATAAACGCTGATGTCAAGCTGATTCTATCTGAAAGTGGGGGATTATATATGGATTATATGGATATATGGATTATAGATTGGTATATAGATTGGTATACCATTCAGGTGGAATTATGGACTGAATGATTCAAGTAACTGCTCTATTAAGGATGGAAATGAGGAGTCGGCCTACAGCAAATTACAAAGTACAGCAATAGCAGTTTTTTTCAGCCGTATCCAAACCTTTTGAACTTGAAAGTGAGAGCTGGTACATGGATGGTTCTTCTTACTATAAAGATGGAAGTAGAATTTCGGGATTTGCTGGTGTTTGTGCAAAAGCATCTTTAAGAAAATGAAAACCTTGAGCCTGGAGAGGAATCCTGGATTTATGTGGATCGGAGCTCCCAGCACACCAAGCACACCAAGTCTACTTTCAATGAGAGATGTGATGAAGTTGGAGTTGAAAATTGAAGAATGGACTGTGACATCCGCTCGTTTTTGTGCAATATTCAAGATCTTGATGTGATATAATAAGGATGTTTACCGAATCCTTTTCCAGTCATGGTCTAAAGCTATATTATCTAATGACTGTTTCATGGGGATATTTTAGAGGCTGGTGAAGAGAGATGTAACCAGTTTCAACTTTATATTTCATATGAGCCATTGTGAAGCATCCAATACCTCAAGTCGGTAATGCTATGTTTGTTGCTTGATTTATGGGTCAGTTCTAGTAGTTAGAACGACCCAAGTGGGGGTATATGTAGTATATTATATCTAATATATATATATGTATAGATATATATATATATATATATATATACATATTTATATATATGTAGTGTTTTTTATGTAGTTCGTATAGGCATTCTATTTAGGCATTCTAAGACAAATTCATTATGCAAGAATATAGATTGGGGATTCAAGTCTATGCTACACCTCAAAAGGGTGTCCAGGTGTCATCTCTTAATCTAATCAGTATTCACACATATCAAAGGGGGAATATGCAAGAATGTAAATTGGGGCAGCTTTATAATTACAACTATTCACAGCGTGGGGTTGTCTCCGGTCACTCTGAAAGACCGGGGCAGATCAAAGCATTTAATGGAAACGCCCAATCAAATTGCTCAGACATTCAGTGTGTGTGGGGGGGATATAACAGGACGTTCAATCTGTTTAGAAGGGTGTTCTTACGAAGGCACCCAAGAGTCACATGGTTCCATGGGGCTCTAAATATTACTAGCACTGTCGGGATATGAACTCTGTTGGATTTTTGTCATCTGTAAGACTGTTCTGTTTGGAAGTCAATAAAATTGTCTCTCTCTGGGAGAATCGGGTTTTGCTGCGGAGACAATACTTTTAATAACTATATACCATCTACGAGGAAGGAACGATTATAGATTAGATCACTACAACACCCTAATCATCACCCTGTGTGGTGCTGATTCCCCCTTCTTCCTGGCACCCCCCGTCTCCCCCCCCCCCTGCAGTGCTGCCAGCTTCCCTCACTGGCTGCTGCAGGGGATGTTTCAAGGTGGAGAGCGGGAGAAGGGGCCGGTAACTATATCATTCACCGGCCCCTTCCTTTTCTGAATGTGCCGATCTCTCCTGTGTTTATTCTTAACTGAAGCATACTAAACTTGGTAAACTATGTTTACTATGCTTCAGTTTGGGAATGGGAAGGAAGCCGCTCAGCACAGAGCACTTCTCATGCTTTCTCTGTCCAGTGCAGCTGAGGCTGCAGAGAAAGGGACTGGGGAATCTCTGTGTCCTCTGTCCCTTTCTCTGTTTCAAACATGAGACATCAGGGGCCCATTTAGACCCATGATATTTCACCAAAGCCCCCCCAATAGGGGTCCTAAAAACTTTGTAAAAAAAATAATAATAATAAAAAAAAATAATAATAATATTATTGTAAAAAAAATTATAATAATATCAATACTATTGTAAAAAAAAAAGAAAATAATAATGATAATAATATTGTTAAAAAAAAATAAATATTGTAAAAAATAATAAAAAAATAATAAAGGTAAAAAAACGACTGACACCGTCCTCTGCCCTACTGACACCGTCCACTACTCTGCTTATTTACATGCATGTGTGTTTGTACTCTGGAGTGCACACCCTAATGCAATAGGCTGCACACACCAATGGAGGCTAATACATTAAGGGGTCTATGTATAAAGCGTTTGTTGTGCAGTTGTGACAAACATCTGCACAATCAGGGCAAAAATTGCTGTACTTCCTCTATTATGTGTGGTTCCATGTCATCAGCACCATCTAAAAGTCACCAAACGTTTGTTTCCTGACTAAGGGATTTCTGGGGAAAAAATGCATTATGGCCACTAGGTGGCACCAACAATAAAGGAACTACACATAGTAGGGAAAATACACAATTTTTGTTCTGATCGTGCAAATTGTTTGTCATATCTGCACAGTGAACACTTGACTTTACACATTGCCTCCATATTATAAAAGCACAGCATTGATAAAGTAGGGGGAGGAGGGAATGAGTGAGAAGGAGTGAGACATAGCTCCCAACTGTTCCTGATTTTGAGGGACTGTCCCTGGTTTGGAGCAATGTCCCTCTGTCCATGGGCATAACATAAGGGGTTGCAGGGGTCACAATCGCAACCTAGCTCCAGGGGGCCCCTGTAGCCTCCCTGTCAAATTATCATATCCTCCACAAAGTCCAGCTCCGATCTGCCCTAGGGCCCCACAGCCACGTTCCAGTACTGGGCTTCCACTTTGCCTTCCACAGTTAACACCCCTCTGTTCTCATTGCCTGGGGAGAAGCTGTGAGACATTTCCTGAATGTAGAGGAGCATGGGGTGAGACCAGCCCAGGATGGGGGAAGTGTCTGTGCTTTGTGCTGGCAACATGGAATGGTAACCGAGCTCAGTGAGCTAGGAGAAGGAGAGTGCCGTCCTGTAGCCAGGATAGGGCCGATGTCAATGGTGAGGTAAGACATCGCTCAGTGTCTTCTAGTCACTAGCTGGGATTCTCTGTACCCCCGCCCCCCCCCCCCCCCACCCGGGGATGTCCACTTACCCCACTTCCCTGACAACTGGGGAAAAGACACGCACCTCCGGGAGGTGACCTTCCCCCAACACCTGCCAACACTGACAGAGAGACCTTCAGAAATTGCTAAAACAAATCTCTTAACACTGAGGGGCTTCAGGCTCCAGATTTCATGTCACATGGCTTTGCCCCCCCAGATGTAAGTTTCGCCCCACCCCAAACCCCCTGACCACCCTCTCCGCCCTGGATGCTATGCCCACTGCTGATCTTCTTTCCCATTACAGCACTCTATACTGCTCCTCCTCCGCAGGGCTGAAATCACATTCCTTTACAACACAGCCAGTCAGCCATGATCTGCACAGGGTGTATCTGCCTACTGCAACTACACTGCCATTCCGACCAGAGAATTTCACAGGTCAGAACTGCAACATAAAAGCCAGATACATCCCGTGAAGGCTGATAGACTGTGTGTAAAGTAATGTGATTTCAGCCCTGTGTAGTGTAGGGAGCTGTTTACAGTGCTGGAATGGGAAGGGAGCTCAGCCAAATGACCTGCCAGGGGTCCCTGTCTTCTGATACTCCAGGGGTGATCCCTGTCCTCTAAATCTCCAGGGGTGACCCCTGTCCTCTAATGTAAGGAGGAACTCTGGGAACTATAAACTCTTAAGCCACTTTGAGTATCTTGGCGTGCGGTGGGTGTATCTGCACACACGGTGGAAGTGGTGGGTGGTAGTGGGGGGGCCAGTTCAACTTTTGCATTGGGGCCCACAAACTTCAAGCTACGCCTCTGCGCTCTGTCCCTCATTCCTCCTCATTTGTCCCTCATTTTGGTCTGATCTATATAGTTGTATATAAAATTCACTTTTTAGCTATCAAAAAGGTGTTTCCCAGTGCTAAACCTTTCATCTGATTTCTAAATGGTTGCATTTGTAAATCCCAAAAGCCAATATAAAGGAATAGTAGTGGTAAAAAAAGCACTTGTAAGTTTAACCAATCTTGTTTTTTTTTGTACAATTTTCCTTTAAGGGGGGCGTGGCAAGGGGTGTGTCCTATACCTGCATACTTTTGCTGATAGGTGTCCCTCATTCCCATCTCAAAAAGTTAGGAAGTATGGTGAGGGAGAATAAAAAAAGAAGGAAAAACATTGGGCTAATAAATCAAGGGATTTCAAGCATATATGAGATTTCTCCAGGTCGCGGTCCATGGATGGACATGTTAGATATTACTCCAATGAAATCTGCAGATTTAAAAAATATATTGCAGGCAGCTGATGAAATGACATCTACATGTCAAAGCTTCCATGAGATTTTACTGGTTGGGTTTACACATCCTTTAATGAGCACATGCTGTTTGTGTGGAGATATCTAAATAGGATATGTGCGGTTCTCAGGCTCCTTTGATTCATCTCTGTCTCTGCGGTTGCTCTCTTCTGCTCTGCGGCGCACAGCGCGGGGAGCGTGTGAGAGAGAGAGGGCCGCGCACTTGAAAAAGCTGTGAAGTTTTGGTGCGGCACTCAAGGGACAACTATTGGGGAGGTGGCATTAATCTGTGTATTACGTTCGCCTGACAGTCTGTCAAGTTAAATGAGCAATTTCCCTTATCATTCTATACCTCCTGGACAAAATTAATTCAGTGTGTTTACCCGTCTGTCTCTATCTGTATCTTCTATCCGCTTTCCCAGGGCCCGTCTGCCTCGGCGTTTTGTATTGGTGGCGTTTGGATATTGCAGGAAGCATGTGTACTCTTGATCTTGTCTTTGTAATTGAGCTTGTATACACTCAGATATTACTGCATTAAATGGTCAATGAAAAGATTGCCTCGTCGCCGTCTGCAGTGTAGACACCTAGCCTTCCATAGCTGGTAAGAATGGCGTATCGATCCTCTAGGATTTTAGTGGTGGGGATATTCTCTGTTACAGTTCAATTAGGATGTGCGGTTGGTGGCTGGACTTGCCAGAGAGGTTAAAGAATTCCACTAAGTTTCCATCTAAAATTATTATACTGTAACAACATCCTTTCTAACCGTAACACTTTCTAGCAAAACTCACTTATTTTAAACGCTTCAGCCGCGGAAGAATTTACCCCCTTCCTGACAGGGCACTTTTTGCGATTCGCAACTGTGTCGATTTAACTGATAATTGTGCGGTCGTGCAACGTTGCACCCAAACAAAATTTACGTCCTTTTTTCCCACAAATAGAGCTTTCTTTTGGTGGTATTTGATCACCTCCGTTGTTTTTATTTTTTTGCGCTATAAACAAAAAAAGAGCGACAATTTTGAAAAAAAATCAATATTTTTTTACTTTTTGCTATAAAAAATATCCCCCAAAAATATATTAAAAAAATATTTTTTTCCTCAGTTTAGGCCACAATTGTCCACAGACACCATACAGTGCAACCACTATCTGGTCCCTGTTATTCAACCACACCCACCAGAGGACACCATACCAACTGATGGGTCCACACTATTACAACTGATTTTTACCCCTTCAAGGGGTCCCAAATGACACACCAAAAACCTATCCTATACCCACTGACATGACAAAATGCCAGGGAGGGAGGGATGTTCATACGATGGCTTCCAGATGGCTTCCAGACTCCGACTGTTACAGGCCCACCCATCTCTGCAGCCAAAACATCCACACTCCACCCCCTCACCCTCAGCCAATCCTGTAAGTAAACCTCCCTACAAAAAAAACTTTAAAACCTTATGTAGCAAGGTCCCAGGCCTCCTTCGGTCTAATGAGAACCTCCAGGGCCAGAGATAGCTGCCATCCTTCTGTATGTAGTGGGTTGTGAGGCATGGTGGATGCAAGATGATTAAAGTCATTGGGCGCCAGACACTTCTTGAATGCAAAACTGAGTTTATTTCTCTTAACAAACTTTTGGGGAAAAGAGGGTTAGGCCCAGGACAGATAGTTGCAAGTTCAATTGGCAGACTCCAAGACTTCAATAGGAGGACAGCCATGCAGGAAAAGGCATCCAGCAAGACGCCACATCTGCATGTGCAGGAATGCTGCCTCCTATGGCAACAGTCTTTAACAGTTCCTAACACAAAGCTTAATAATTCCTTTCTATTCCACTACAATCACTCCTTGTAGTTCTTCAGCCCACTGAGCTCCCGGTCTCTCACTAGACACGCTGATTCACTGCATAGCTCCCAACTGTCCCTGATTTCGAGGGACTGTTCCTGATTTGGAGCAATGTCCCTCTGTCCCTCATTCCTCCTCATTTGTCCCTCATTTTGGTCTTATCCATATAGATGTATATAAATTGCACTTTTTAAGTATTAAAAGGTGTTTTCCAGTGCTAAACCTTTCATCTGATTTCTAAATTGCTGCGTTTGTAAATTCCAAAAGCCAATATAAAGGAATTGTAGTGGTAAAAAAAGAACTTGTGGATTTGACCAATCTTTTTTTTTGTACAATTCTCCTTTAACGGGGCGTGGCAAGGGGTGTGTCCTATGCCTGCACACTTTTGCTAATAGGTGTCCCTCATTCCCATCTTAAACAGTTGGGAGGTGTGTCACCGAATCCCTTGAGCTCCTCCAATCTTCACAGTAGTATCTTCCTCATGCGTCACCCCGCTTCTCTGCTGGGTCCCTAGCTTGGCACTCAAGATACCTCTCAAGCTTCACCCCCGCTGGCCTGCTCGGTCCCTGGCTTGACACACAAGGCTGCTCTGCAAGCGTCACCTCTGCTGGCTGGGTCCCTGGCTTAATACCCACTGAAGTTTCCTAATTCTTCACCGTCCCCGGTTGGTGAGAATGCTGCTCCGGTACTTGCTTCAGTTACTCACTGTGACCCCTGGTAATTAGGCGGATAGTCCCTTACTGGCGACAGCTTCCCCTCTACCTCCGACCAGGACAGGTTCTCCGGTCAGCAGAACCGTCACTTTGGGTTGGACTGCATGCTGCAGTCACCAAACCTGCGCTGCTCTCTTGCTTCTGGATAGGCCCCCAGATAGCATAGCAGCCAGATGTGCCCAGAATAGGCCCAATCTCCAACCTAGCAGCCCGGGCAATACCACACAGTCCAGCCAGACAGCCATCCAGGTAGCACAGAACATAGATCACCTGACTCCACCCGAATATATAGGTTCTCCCAGCAGGCCAAAGGATCCAAGAAAGCCCCTGCCCATTGGCTGGGATACCCCATATACCCATAACCTGACCTTGCGTTACCCTTCTCATATCTAGTACCACCAAGTACCCGGCTACCTAGTGGTAGAAGAGAAAAGTGCAACAAGGCCAAACTTAGGGAGAAATCAATAGATCCCTAACAATCAACCAGGATAATTATTCCTGGCAGGTAAATTTGTGAGGAGCAACCCTACCTAAACTCCAGGGTGCTACACTTAACCCTGTGCTCCCTGGTTCCCTTTAAATCCTAATAGCAGGCCCTCCATTTGTTCCTTATGGCTCCAGGCCTCTCTTTCTCAGCTGTAGGACTAATATTGAGTTTGGGGGTCTGTTCCTTCCTGGGATATGTGACATGGGTATCCAAAGAGGCTGCAGGAGGAGGCACAAACGTCATTCTCACCTAGGCAAGAAACGAAGAAGGAGGCAGGTACAAGCAAAAGAAAATTCAAAATTCAAAATACAAGCATAGAAAGAAAATAGTCTGCATTTCTATATTGTGCAGAGGGGAAGATTTGAAAGGGGCATAATGTGTTTTTAGAGCGAAGGTCCGCTTTAAGGATATATCCTCCAAACAGGTTGCTGCTAAACCAACTAGTGCATGCAAAGCTGGCCGCTAGCCAGGAAGGGGGACGGAGATGATTTTACCAGTTGCACGGCTGAGGATAATAACCTGGCAGAAGGCAGCATAGATGAAATCACCGGACCCCCTTCCCGCGCCAATTATAGCCCGCAAGAAATGTATTCTGCACAGAGAGCAGGTCCAGGAAAAAGGCGAAGACAAATAGACAGCGAATTAATGACGGGAGTCAAGGAAGGATTGCTTGGAAGGAAAGGGAAGAGAGAGGCTTAGCAGTAGAAGGAAGAAAAAAAAAAAAAAGACTTATCCGGATATATGTGGAAGCAGAGCATGTCTTTTAAAATGTATTCCTGTGTGATTAGCGGATTAATGCAGAAAAGAGGCAGCCAATGTGACACTTCCTAATTCTCTGTTCACTTAGTAAACCGGTCATGTGTCGAAAGTATTCAAGCATGCATAAGAGATTAAAAGCAAGCACTTGGGAACCCCCCCGGATCCAGGAGCTGAAGATTAAAAAAGGCGGAGCTCTGAACCTCACTCTGCATTGTGTTTATGTTTAGGGCTTAAACGTCACCAAAATCTGCCTACTGGGCTCCACAAATCAGGGACTCTCAAGAGTAAACCTAGCCATAGCAAACCTAACTGCTATCTGTATTGCCATTAAATAGATTTTCCCTTTCATATTGTACAGGTGACAGCAGTTTCACCAAACAGGAAGTGGGTGGAAATCTACAACAGGGATACAGAGAGAAGTAAAAATCTAAGAGGGGTTCTAGCCTTCCGTTGCTCATTAGGCTAGATTCCCATATGTCCGTTGCGAATTTCACTGCAAATTTCCTAAGCAGCTTTTCAGCTGCAATTTAGATGCGGTTTAGATGTCAATTATTGGAGCCGGCAACCACCGGCATCTTTAATGCCGCGTACACGCCGTCGGAACTTCCAACAACAAATGTTCGATGTGAGCTTGTTTTTGGAAATTCCGACCGTGTGTAGGCTCCATCTGACATTTTTTGTTGGAACTTCCGAAAAAACTAAATTTGAGAGCCGGTTCTTAAATTTTCCGACAACAAAATCTGTTGTCGGAAATTTCGATCGTGTGTACACAATTCCTTCGCACAAAGTTCCACGCATGCTCGGACTCGGAGTCAAGCAGAAGAGCCGCACTGGCTATTGAACTTCATTTTTCTCGGCTCGTCATGTGTTGTACGTCACCGCGTTCTTGACGTTCGGCATTTCCGACAACATTTGTGTGACTGTGTGTATGCAAGACAAGTTTGAGCCAACATCCATCGGAAATAAATCCAGGATTTTGTTGTCAGAATGTCCAATCGCGTGTACGCGGCATAACATTAGTTGGTTGCTGCATCCTTAACAATGGATGAGTCATCCGCTGTCAGCAGGGCTCCACCCTGACAGCTAAATGTAAAAAAACAAAACACATTGCTGGCAATAAAAAATGATGAAAAGAATGCCAAAATGTAAAAACAAAATGCTGTGGGGTCCCTGCCAAAATCCATACCAGGCCCTTATCTGAGTATGCAGCCTGGGAGGCCAAGAAAGGGGAGGGCTAGCGAGTGCCCCCCCCTCTCCTAAACCATACCAAGCCACATTCCCTCCACATGGGTTGGGGGGTATTTTGGGGCAGTGGGTCTGGAATGGATTTGGGGGGGCAAACAAATTTTTACATTTTGGCGAAGGGTTCCCCTTAAAATCCGTAGCAGACCTGAAAGGGCCTGGTAAGGATTGGGGGGGGGGGGGGGGTTCACGCTGTTCCGATCAAATTCGTGTTTAAATCTGATCTGATGTGCGATTCAGATGCATTCCCATAGAAGGCCTGGAATTTGCATCTGACCACACCGAAGCGCTTTTTTTAAAATTTGCTGCGAATTTGCACTGCCGATGCACCGCACATATGTGAACCAGCTCCATAGAACGCAGGATATATTTGCATATATGTGAACGGAGCCTAAAGGAATATCTCTCTTTTAGAGCCCTGGATAGAAGTACAAACCTAACAGGGTAATTTTTACTTCTTCCCCAGTCTATCCAAAATTAAAAAGAAAAATAGTTTTAATAATCATTATTATATTTTGTTTTAAAAAAACAAGTGGTATCCGTTCACACGCAGGTATTGCATGGTAACAGGAGCAGTAATGGAGAAACCTTACACCTCGATTGGGTGATTTTCACAATGATGCGGTACTTCGCAACTTCAGGATAAACAGATATATTCTAAATACAAGAGTGTACTCTCATTATAATCTCGGTGTGCTTGGTGTATTTCTTCTAGATCTGTGCAGTTATCCAGTGTGAAACTTTGCCTCTGTGCAGGAACTTTCTATAGTAAAGACCGGTCACTGCTGCTCTCTCTCCTTGTGCAGGGTGACTGGTCTTGTCTCCACCCCCTCCTGTAGTTTCATCCAGGCAGCCTGTAGTGGGTGGGGCTGCTGGGCCCCTCCTACAGCTCTGCTCTCTGCACAGGCTATAAACAGCACAGTTATGATGACACTGCTACTTTTAGCCCTGGTTCACACTGATGCCATTTCTGATGTGTTCCAGAACGCATGGAATCGCAGTAACTAACATTAGTTTCTATGGAGGCCATTCACACATATGCAGTGCGAATCTGATGCGATTTGAAAAAGGGTCCTGTGTGATTTTAGTACAGTTTGTAGCTTCATAGGCTTGAAAAGAAATTGCATGCAGACCGCATAACTGTCCTAAAGCAGCGTGATTCTAGTGCATTTTCTGCTCGTGTTTACTGTGTCCTTTACCTTCAATCCCTGAGCCCAAGGGGAGAGAGGGAGAATATCGTAGCTGTATCCAATTTGCATGAATAATGCATTAGAATTGCATCTGAGCGAAATCAACTTGCGCTGGATCTGCTCCTTCAAATCGCACTTAAAAATGGCTTCAGTGTAAACCTAAGCTTACAAGGTAATAACTGAGTTTGCAAGGCATTTGGTGTACGCACATATATTTCAATTAAAGTTTTTGTGCCTGGAGTTCAGCCTTATGAGAGAGACTATTAAGAAAAGCACCACAAGGGCTGGCTGACTGCAGTTCCCCTATAGAGGCGGACCACAGGAGCAGGGATTTAGCGCCCTCAAGCTGCAATGTACCCAAGCCGCTAAACCAGTCTTCTCCTGAATGTACCATTTTCCTCCTCCCACCACAGGAGAACTGTAAAACTGTAGTTAGATTCATCAGATTTTATTGCAGAGTCAGAGACTTTTAGTGGCGGCCCGTCCATAGGGGGCGCCCGGGCGCCGCCCCCCCCCCCCCCCCCTCCTTGCAGTTAAAAAAAAAAAAAAAAAAAAGTTAAAAAAAAAATATTTATTTAAACATGTCCCTTTAAAAAAGGGCGCCGGTCACAGTGCAGTATGCACCGCTCTATCACCAATAGATAGATTCATGCATTGCATGAATCTATCTATTGGTCACCTCTGCCGCCCCCTATTCAGGTGTCCGGCCCCTGATCGGGCGCCGGGCATCTGAATTACAGTGGGGGGGGGTGTTGCTGGAAGCGCCCCTATTAGAGCTGTAAGCTCTAATAGGGGACCCTATTAGAGCGGTGCGCTCTAATAGGCTTCCCTAAGGCCCCTTTCACACTGGGGCGGTTTTCAGGCGGTACGGCGCTAAAAATAGCGCCTGTATACCGCCTGAAAAAACCGGCCCCATTCACTCCAGTGTGAAAGCCGGCGGGCTTTCACACTGGAGCGGTGCGCTAGCAGGACCGCAACAAAAGTCCTGCTAGCAGCATCTTTGGAGCGGTGAAGGAGCGGTGTGTTCACCGCTCCTATACCGCTCCTTCCCATTGAAATCAATGGGAAACCGCGGGGATACCGCCCGCAAACCGCCGCTGCAGCGGCGCTTTGCGGAGGTTTTTAACCCTTTTGCGGCCGCTAGCGGGGGTTAAAACCACCCCGCTAGCGGCCGCATACCGCGGGTAAAACGATGGTAAAGCAGCGCTAAATATAGCGCTGCTTTACCGTCGCCGCCCCGCACCGCCCCAGTGTGAAGCCAGCCTAAGTGTAAACAGCGGGCGCACGGCCGTGCGTTCGCTGATTACACAGTATTGTGTTAGGGAAGCGAATACATCGCTTCCCTAACACAGACCCGCCTCTCAGCCAATCAGGTTGCCAGGTCTGTTACCTGTAACCTGATTGGCTGAAGTCACAGGCGCTGTGATTGGACGCTAGGCGTCCAATCATAGCAAAAGACAGGCGCGGGAGAAGAAGACCTCGGACGGACGATAACAGAAGACAGGAGGAGCGCGGGACGCCGTCACCAGCTGCACAAGGTAAGTGCAGAGGGCAGAACACTTTTAACACTGACATATCTGCAGAAATTCTTCAAGCCCTGAGCGGTCCTCTCCAAATCTCAACTTTGCAAAAAGCCAAAACCTAGCACATTATAATTACTTAACCAACACTTCTCATAGTGCAAACATAGGCTCAACCAGTCACCAAGACTACCAAGAAGCCTCTCAGATGTATTCAGGGGCTCTTAGGGTGCTGGTGAGACGATGTGTGCATGCTCTGAAAGTACCCAATGGTGTCAATTAATGATAGATGTGGTTCGTTTAATGTAAGTGTCTAAAGCTGAAGTTTACTTACTGTAAAAAAAATGATAGATAGATTCAGTAAGCAGACGCGCATGCATACATATATTTGTGCACCATTCTGGAAAGGATAAATGCAGCAACAGTACCCCAGACAGCCCTACTTAATTGTCCCTATTTAAATATTTATTTATGGTTTACAAACTGACAGATCATTGTGAGAGTTAGCAGAAAGCCAGTGCACAGAGAAATAGAAAGGAAAAATTGCCAGGCATCTTGTCTCATAACACAGCTAATGATGTGCATGCCATTCTATTTCTAACAACACATCCTGTCAAGCATTTGTCTGCGTAGATATATGCATAGTTTGGCATTGTTGTTTACAGGGACATGTTCCAATTGCTTCTCAGAGAAAAAAAGTATAGCATGAGAAAAGTTTTCATCTTTTTGTTTGTTTAGTGACAGATCTATTCTGCTCCTTATATTTTCTTGTCATTTTAAAAGGGTAGAATAGCACAGACAAGTCGATTCTGGTTGTCTGCAGTCACATATGCATATATACAGAGAATTAGAGGATTTCCATATATCCCTAAGGCAAAAGAGCATGCTTTGAAAATTTTTAAAGTAGGTATAATACGTATCAATAAATCAATAAAAGTAACACGACCGTATGCCGATGCAGTCCACAACATCACAATAGTTAAGTCAGCAATTAGAAGGTGAATTACAGCACAGTGGCAGCACTTGGAGGGGCACTTAAAGGGGCACTCTGGCAGCACTTGAAGGGGCACTCTGGCAGCACTTGAAGGGGCACTCTGGCAGCACTTGAAGGGGCACTCTGGCAGTGTTTGATGGGCACAGTGGCAGCGTTTGATGGGCACAGTGGCAGCATTTAATGGGCACAGTGGCAGCGTTTGATGGCACAGTGAGGCTGTTTGTTTGCGCCCCCCCAAAAATTTTGAGCACCAGCCGCCACTGACAGAGACTGAGAATCTGTCTTTGAATAATCGTATCACCAACAGTGGCCCTGCAGTTCCAGTTTGTGGGCACCAAGCAGCGAAGCTGCCTGTCATAGCTAAACTTTGCGAACTTGCCAACTAGTGTCTGTAAACTGCACAGCTTCCCTCACTCTGTTAGCCTGAGGGCGATCAATGCAATACATCTTTTGCCACTGTCAAGTCTTTTTTTATTTTTTTTGGCTGTGTCGTTTTTGGTAAACATGGCACTAAAAGTTTCAGTCAGTTGGTTTAGACTCCTTTCACACTGTGCCACCTGTGCGCTATTTTTAGTGCCACTTTACCGTCGTTTTAGCGGCGCTATTCGACCGCTAGCGGCGGGTTAAAACCGCGGCCGAAAAGAGGTTAACGCAGCCGAGCACATGCACTCAACTCCTTTAGTCGACCATGGCAAATCCTGTTCTGAGTGGAACCTGCCCTGTTAACCACTAGCTGCCCGCCCACTGTCATATGATGGCGGGACGAGGCAGCTCTCATTCTGGGCCGCCGCCATATGACGCGATTTCTTCCCGGGCCACTAGGGGGGCGCGCAAGCGCCGCCCCCTCACTGGAGTCCCAATGCGCATGACGGCCACGATGTCCGCCGGGCACCCGCGATTGCCCAGTAACTGAGCAGGACCGTGGATCTGAGTGTGTAAACAACTTCAATTTGTTGAGTAAATACACTGAGAATCTGTGATGCACATGTGACCACAATTATCTTGTTTGCACATCTTCCCGTACTACCATGTAAGTGATATTACGTCATTTTTGGTATTAAAGAGCTTTGTTGCTGAGTGGCGCTGTCCTATTTTGTATTCTTTTCCACGTCCTGTCATAGGAGAGGAGACCGATGGTGTGTCCCTTGCACATAGGGACACCGATCGGTCACCTCCCCCAGTCAGTCCCCTCCCCCCACAGTTAGAATCACGCCTTAGGGCACACATTTAACCCCTCGATCACCCCCTAGTGTTAACCCCTTCCCTGCCAGTCACATTTATACAGTAATCAATGCATTTTTATAGCACGGATCGCTGTATAAATGTGAACGGTTCCAAAAATGTGTCAAAAGTGTCCGATATGTCCACCGCAATATCGCAGTCACGATAAAAATCGCAGATCGCCGCCATTACTAGTAAAGAAAATAAAAAAAATAAAAATGCTATAAATCTATCACAAACAAATCAATATATGCTTATTGAGATTTTTTTTTACCAAAAATATGCACAAGAATACATATTGGCCTAAACTGAGGAAAAAAATTGTTAAAAAAAAAAAATTGGATATTTATTATAGCAAAAAGTAAAAAATATTGTGTTTTTTCAAACTTGTCACTCTTCTTTTGTTAATAGCGCAAGAAATAGAAACCGCAGAGGTGATCAAATACCACCAAAAGAAAGGTCTATTTATGGGGAAAAAAAATAAATAAATACTTCATTTGGGTACATCGTTGCATGACCGCGTAATTGTCATTCAAAGTGCGACAGCACTGAAAGCTGAAAAATGGCAGGGGGTGAAAGTGCCCAGTATTGAGGTGGTTAAAACGCTGTATGGTCTTGGCCACCTGCTGCAGCTCAGTTTCAGGGTCTTGGCAGTCTTCTTATAGCCCAGGCCATGTTTATGTAGAGCAACAATTCTTTTTTTCAGATTCTCAGAGAGTTCTTTGCCATGAGATGCCATGTTGAACTTCCAGTAACCAGTATGAGAGAGTGAGAGCGATAACACCAAATGTAACACACCTGCTCCCCATTCACACCTGAGACCTTGTAACACTAACGAGTCACATGACACCGGGGAGGGAAAATGGCTATTGGACATTTTCACTTAGGGGTGTACTCACTTTTGTTGACAGCGGTTTATACATTAATGGCTGTGTGTTGAGTTATTTTGAGGGGACAGCAAATTTACACTGTTATCCCTTTCATGACTAAGCCTATTTCTGACATTTGGTGTTTACAAGTTAAAATCCGTATTTTTTGCTAGAAAATGACTTAGAACCCCCAAACATATATATATATATATATATATATATATATATATATATATATATATATATATATATATATATATATATATATATATATATATATATATATATATGTATATATATATATATATATATATATATATATATTTTTTTAGCAGAGACTCTAGAGAATAAAACGGCGATTGTTGCAATATTTTATGTCACACGGTATTTGTGCATCTAACCATCCACATTATGATATTTTCCTGGGCTGTCTGAGGTTCTCTTTTATTATAACAAAACGGAAAAGTAATAGGCATTCAAAGTTGTAACCCGATGGAAGTTTATTGGCAACTTTTTTTCTTCAATTCTTTTTTAGATTTTTGATGACATAAATGTCCAATGCTGAGCTGTTTGAACAGGGGGATTTGCTGATTTCATGAATTCATTTTCATAATCTCCACCCAGGGTGCACACACGTGGCTGACAGGGCTTCTCCCCTGCTGCGGCTTCAGTGAGCCGAGAATTACTGGCTGGGTATTTTCTGCACACTGGCTGCGCCTACTGATTATCAATTCTGCAAATTAAAAAATCCTTCCTTTCTATTGTGGGAAGCCTTCATGTTCAAGATGCTTAAAGAGACCCTGTCATCAACTTTAAACTATGCATGTCAAAGAACAGAGAAATAAAATTATTTCACATGCTTACTTGCAGCGTTTTCCTTTCCAGAAATGATTTTGTTTTAAGACTTGTAATATGCCCCTGAACTGCTTTAGAGGAGTCAATTCCCTAGCACAACTCTCCCTCCTTGTATATCGCAGCCCTTTCCTCTTCTGGGTGTTTCTCATTTCTGTTTTTGCTGGCCCAGCTGCTTTGCCCCTGCCTGAATCCGTTTTTATGTAAATTCCAGAGGAGGAGCGAAGGTGAATACTACAGAGCAGGGTTTCCCAACCAGGGTTCCATGGAACCACAGAGTTCCTCCAGACTTTGCTAGGGGTTCCTTTTAGCCATTGACAAGAATGATATTTTTAGCTATTTGTAAGGGGAAAGTTCTAGAAATAGTAACTATTAGCAGGGTTCATTGAGACCAGTAATTTATTTCAAGGGTTCCTTCACATTAAAAAGGTTGAGAAAGGCTGCTATAGAGCATCGCTTGAGTACCAGTTCTAAATCTGCTGAAATCACATCTAAGATGGCACCACTGAAGAGCAGTCTCTGGGCTTTTGGATGTCTACACAAGGGAGGATTTTAAATGACACATCTAAACTTCATGAAATGTACATATAAACTTATGGATAGATTTTTCTTTGAAATTAATGGTCTGGTGCCAGGATCTTATAAAGTAACCCTGGAAATAAGACGCTACCTGGAACATCCAATATTCAGCAGCATAACTATTCAAATAAAGTCCTCCCTTGAGGGGTGCCATACATCACGCTTTTTGGCCACTCGTTGCCCAGCCTCCCACCTTACTGCTCCCCAGAGACACTTTTTTATGCATTCCCTGTGCTTAGCTATGTCACCTGTGACATGCATTATGCTAGGTTTGTGGGGAAAAAAGGCAGCCCAGGAACCAGCTTGTACTCTCTAAGAGCAGAAGTCCCAGTCATAGCTGCCACCAGGGGTGTTGCTAGGTCTACAAAAGATCTGGGGCTAGAGCCCATAGCAGCGTAGTAAAGAAAGTCATACGCTTGGGTGGGCATACACATGTATATACAGTAATATACGTGTGTGTGTGTGTGTATATATATATATCCCCAGAGAGCCCCCCCACATACATCAGGGTCCCCAGAGAGCCCCTCACTTACATCAGGGTCCCCAGAGAGCCTCTCCCTTGCATCAGGGTCCCCAGAGAGCCTCCCCCTTGCATCAGGGTCCCCAGAGAGCCCCCACATATATCAGGGTTCCCAGAGAGCCCCCTTACATTAGGGTCCCCAGAGAGCCTCCCCCTTAAATTAGGGTCCCCAGAGAGCCTCCCCCTTAAAATTAGGGTCCCCAGAGAGCCTCCCCCTTTTGCATCAGGGTCCCTAGAGACTCTCCCACTTAGATCAGGGTCCCCAGAGAGCCTCCCTCCCCTTGGGGACCCCTGCAGAGACTCGAGGCTATGGGCCTCAGACTCAGGGCTATAGCCCCAAAAGCCACCCCCTAGCGACGCCACTGGCTGCCACCATGGTTCAAAATCAGTTCACAGCAGGAATATTTAGATCTGCAGTCAGCTGCATCTGGGAAAGTAGGAGGGGCCAGGACTGGATTGAACAGCATTCTGTTGTGCCCACAACAGTCTTAAACAAGATAGTGCAGACTGGATGGACCATTTGGTCTTTTTATGCCATTACTCTTCTAAGTTGTCTAAGGTGTCACAAATAGACTTTTGTTATTGGTCCTAATGTTTTTGACCATTATTTCTCTTTTGCATTCCCTTCCCAGTCGATGCCTCTTATGGGGAAACGTGTCGGGTGGAGCCGAATTCTGTGACGTCACCACGTGCCAGCCTGCAGGTGAAGTCCGCGGCTGTGTGTTTTTGTTTGCCTTCTATCTTTTTTTTTACATGTAAGTGCAATGCATACTTTTTAATAAATGTTAATTTAAATGTACTGCACCATAAAGTGTCTTCCTTCTATCACCCCTATGCTGGAGAGAATCCATGGAGGGTTGGTCCGCATAAACACTGAGTGGAGCAATCTGCTTACCAGGAAGGAGCGCCCTCACATTAGCCCGAGGAGTGGAATATCCCTGCTGGCTGATAATTGTGTGAGTGAATTAAGATCTCTATACCTTGAGATCCAACCTTTCTAGTAAGAGGCGTTTATTGTACGTGGAAGAGAGCACCTTGTGAAGCACCGTGTCGTGTGAATCACTTTTCACTTTCAAGAGCACTTCTTATTGGACCTTTTTATGGACTTTTTTTTTTACTATATATTTTTGATTACATTTATGGTTCTTTTTTATATTGAACTATATGGACTTATGGTAGATTTGAATATGTTTTGAGATGTATATCTTTTGTTTCTTAGGTTGGGCACTTATCTCATTTTTATAAATTCTATAACACAACTACTCACATGAAATAGAACTACATTTTCTCTTCTGTCTGTCATAAGACAATAAGGAACCCATCAGGATACAAAATTTGTGAGGTGCCATTTCTGACCCAACTATCAGATGTAATTTTAATTAGATTAATTGTGTGCAGATACTGTATAAAATATTACCATTTATCTTGGTCAAAACTGACTTTTTTCGCTCCATGGTTTAAAAAATCCGGTTGAAGAAAATTAAATTTTTTTTTTTATTTTGGAAAAGACTGTTCCCACTTACATATTTCAGCTGTGAATTTAGCTGTCCGCCTTCACTTCAATCTACTTTAAGGTGATTATTACAAGTTATTGTTATTCAACGTTGGCTTTTTGAATGACGCCCAACATATTATCCTGCAAAGCCAAGGTGAACCCTTATAACAAATGTGATACTTTTGTCTCCTATTAATGAACGCAATCTCCCAGATTGCATCAAGGTAAACTATGCGCTTATTATCCTAATATGCTGACATTATGCTAGGAATTGAAATAAAATCTTTATGGTCATTTTAATTGCAAAATCACTGTGTTCAATTATGCTGTGTGTTACCCAAACAGCTTAGTGAATCATTATCACCCTTTTTTTAAATCCAGCTCCATATTCGGATCATCATCTTTACAGGTTTCTTAATGAAGTCATTTCAATAAAATTATTGTATTACCGGCTGGTAGACAGAAAAACTCTGGGACAATATATGCAGAGATGAAGACATAAGGGATTTTGTGCCCCAAAGGCACAAGGTTCAGCGTCACAAAGAAATGTAAAGAGATAAAAGCATTAGAAAATATGAGAGGCAAAAAATAAAAATGATATTTTGGAATGAATGGTGCACCTGGGATACCAAATTATACCTCTTAAAGGACCAATAAACTTAAAATATGTGATAACTTATACAGCCAAGTGTTGAAAAACATTTAGTTCTGTTCAAAAAAGTATCAGGAGTTTTTTCGGAGCTGATGACTATTAAAGAAGCCCTTTGTTTGACTTCTATTGTAAGTGTATGTCCTTCCAATGTCCTATTTGGTGAAGCCATTGTTACCAAAACAGGAGAGGAAATACCTCCAATGGAGTTTGAAATAGCAGTAAAACCTGGCAGGGTTTATATCCTTTCCCCAGTCTATTCAATACTGAATAAAATGTTTTGGCTGGAGATACACCTTAAACCTTTATTAAAATTGTTGCTGAGTGATGCCCTGAAGGAGGCGGCACTACATCATCCTACGATCACAGCATAACGATGCAGAGAGCAGTGGTACGCAACAGAGAAAACAAATCGGACAAGTCATGTGCCCAGGAAAGAAAATTGAAAGGATAGCATTTAAACCTAATGATTATCCTAATGTTATAGGGAATCATAGTTGTATTTGACTAGGATGTTTGGGATCTTAGGGTGGGCAGCATCTCCATGCCAAAGGACTTCAACAGTCTCCTAGGTTTGTAATTAAGCATATCTGAGAATGAAGCACCACACCAAAATTCCATTTTCCAGACACAAATTTATTTCAAGGTAAGATGAGATAAACCTTGTTACAAAGCCAATGCATTTCAGGGGTTCAACACTCTACCTTCATCAGGGCTTAAATGGATACTAAACACACTGTTTAATTTACATGATCCCTTCTATTTCTGCATATGGATGATGGCAGTGTACTTTTTCCTAATCAATTTACAGCTGTCACGTGACCCAGCTCTTTCCCCGCCTTTCTGCAGGGAAACAGTGGCAGGGGGAGCTTCTAGTCCTCTGCTACTGGTCACATGATAAAAAAACTGTATAATTAATATCAATAAATGGGTTTAAATTATTATACAAATGCTATACATTTGAAATCAAATCTTTTATTATTTTTGTCAATAACATGTGGGCAGTTTTCTGCTAGTCACAGGCTTTGTCACATCCCTCCATCCTGTGTCTTAGAATAACAGGGAGGAGAAGCCTCCATCAATCAAGATGTAATATTCCACACCCATTGCATTTAACTTGTTAGTGGGCATGGAGAAGAAGGAAGGTGGTGGGCTGTCTATTACTACTGTGTATACGCCCACACCTGTGACTCTATAGTCACATGGGCTGCTCAGTGATAGGAAAGAAATTGCTCAGCATAGAAACTCACTGAAAACTGAGCATGTGCAGAGTTGCCACCACAGCTGCAAAATCCCTTGCTGAATTGGGAACATGAACAGAAGGTGGAGATTTTGCAGAATACAGAAAATTAATCCCATGGTGATATGGTCATTATATATGATGGGAGTTTAGTGACACTTTAAATGTTGGCAATAAATTCACAGTGATGATGGACAATAGTTACAATGCAACAAGGATTTTGACCAAACTGTTAAAAACAAAGTCTTTCAGCAGATGGTTCAAGCAGCTTTGTTTAAGCACTGATAAGGGGTTGAGCCCCTTAAACATGTTGGCTTTGTGACAAAGACTACACCATCCTACCTATTACTAAATTTCTGTTTGGACAAAGACATTTTCCTGTGGCACTCCAATCGTCAGATTTCCTCAGGTCATCTGACCAGACCTTCCTCCCAGCTCTTTTTTTTCTCATACTGTATACTTAAAAAATGCTCCACTAGCTTTTAAGTCTCAAAGCCAGTGGAGCCCTAAGCACAATTCAAAGCTCATCTTTGTGCTATATAAACATGGCCATACTGCTTATAATGAACCCTTTAGCCTTAGCAGGAATAGAGGCCACTGGAAGGAATGTTGTGCTTCACCAGTCCACAAAGCAAAAGGACAATGCCCTGTACAGAGGACAATGACCAAGGCCCTCCTGAAACCTGCATGCAGACCACTGGTTGGTCAATAGATTCCGAGTTTGATCCAGTGATCTGGGGAAGACTTTCTCCACAGTACAATTTTTTTTCTAAAACATTTGTTGTCAAAACCTGCTTTATTAATAGAAGGCCATCCCCACTCTGTTCGGTCTTCAGCTGCATTCACCCCAGAGATCTGGCAGAGTGCTGGAATTAGGGTCTATCTCTGCCAGCCGCGGGACATGCTAATCACAATTACCGTTGATGTCAGCAAACTGCAATTTTCATTAGTCTCTGGCACAGACGGTCATCCCGTCACACTCCCAGATGTTCTCTCACTGCTCTGTTTATCTCAATTTCTGCATATTTCATTTCCCCACTGGCTTCCCTCTCTGTGATCTAATACATCCACAGGAAATGCGCCACCACAATGACACTGAGGGACTGTGCCGACCACTGCTACAGCTGGCGAGGCAGATCCGATGCGAGATATCAGTGCTCTGTGCACTACTTACTCTGCTCATTTTGGTCGTTTAACAAAGATAATCATTGTTTTGCAACAGTCGGTTAATTAACTCATAAAAAAAATAAAAGAGTGAGAGAAACAAATCATCCAACAGGAAAAAGATAAAAACTGGTTATCTCAGTAGGGTACCTGCTGTACTAATAAAAATATGGAAAACGCCACATGGGGATGTCATCGCCATGTACTCTACTCCTCCCAAGAGCAGTGGAATGTAGAACAGTCTTTTTGGCTGAATGTGCTACCCCTCCCCAAGCCATTTAAGCAGGAGGTTACATGAAGTTAATATAAAGACATATTCAGGTACCTATATAAGCTGTATTAAAATATATTTAAAAGGGAACTATGGTGTTAAATGAAAACAATATGTGCTGCAAAGTCCCACAAATACTTGTTAATACGTCCAATAAAGTCAACCCAATGCATCTTCCTGTGATGTTGTGGTAACGATGCTGCACTGCTCCTAAATTCATAGCAGAGTTGCCACCATCATGTAGGCTGTGCCTGCTTGCATTATAGTGGGATGAGAAGATGTGGCTATCAAAATTGTCACTGCTGATTAACAAGCCTGTAGCTTGTCAATCAGCACCAGGCCACCCCTTGTCCCACCTACTGTGTTCTGGATTGACAACACTGGCTCTGTTTGGTGAACCTTGCCCGCCATGAGCTGCAGTGTCTGGGGTTGGGTGGGGATGTTTCATGAGGGACAAAAATAAAGAAGGATTTGGCTCAGTCAGGGAAGGTAAAGGAAGTTTTGTGATGAGTTTATGAGGTTTGTGCATCACATGGTAAATGGATTTGGTACTTATTTAGACTGCCATACAGGAGTCTTTAGTTTTACTTTTTGATTGAATTCATTCAGTGAATTCAAACTGGGTAGTATTTGAAATAGTGACATTTAATTATCTGCCAGGACTTTTGCTTTAAAACACCTGGTCTCCTGGATATATAAAGCATTACGGGACTGAGATACGAAGTTCTACTTGGCCCTACATCCAGACTTTATATCCAGTCTCATGGTGGGTCCCTGTCCTGGTTGGCCTGGGGCAGATGCCCTTTGTGCCCTTTTTTTATTAAAATCCCTGTCACCAAACAGAACATTTTTCTCTATGGTGGATCTGTCATTCTTAAGACTAGGTTCACACTTTTCCACTGGGGTATGTTGTGGTAACATAGCACAACACACATCACCCACTGTAATAAGGCAATGCGCACCACAACACACAGTGGAGCGCTAACATGCATTGTGCTGCTCTGTGTTGTCAATAATGCTGCTGCATGCAACACACGTTAACACCTGAAACAAAAAAAAAAAAACACGCATGCATTAACGCAAAGCATCCCAATGGAAAAGTGTAAACCCAGACTTCTTTTTCTGGTTCTTATTGTTTACAGTGTGGGGTGTCTGTGGAGAACTCTGTGAATGATGTATCCCCTTACAGCAAGGGTCTCAAACTGGTGGCCCTCCAGCTGTTGCAAAACTACAAGTCCCATGAGGCATTGCAAGGCTGACAGTTAGCATGACTCCCACAGGCAGAGGCATGATGGGACTTGTAGTTTCGCTACAGCTGGAGGGCCGCCAGTTTGAGACTCCTGCAGGCTTACAGGCCTCATCATGGTGCTTGCAATTGCTATTTTAAGAAAATATAGTTGGCAATGGCATCAGTGCTTTCTGACAGAGGAAGCACCCAGAGAAAAGAGGAGAAAGGGAAAAGAAGGGACTGTATCCTGTGAGGAATGAAATTCCCTCACTTCATTATACCACTACTACAGCAGCAGAAAATTCAACAACTAGTGGCAGCAGGGTCCTACGGATCATCAAAGGGTCCAAAAATAATTTTCCAGGTTGCATTAATATGGGTTGTGTTTATGTGCATTGGGCTGTGCTAAAAAAAAAAGTAGGGCATTCGCTACTTTTTTTTTTTCAGAGCACAAAAACCCACCTAAATGCAGCGCAATGGTATGAACTAGCACCATCCAAAAACATTTGTTTTGGGGTGTTTATGCTCTGAGCATGTGTTCAGAAATGCAGCCCAGCACTTCCAGTGTGAAAGGAGCCTTAATCATTACCTACTCTATCCAAAACAACAAAAACGTGTTTTGGCTTTAGATATACTTTGAAGTGCCCAAACAGGTTTTAATCCAAAGATTCCCTTTTTTAAATGTTGCATAATTTTTAATATTTTAGGAAAATTGCAGAATGCACAGACCCTCTTTTGGACAGGTTGTAATGTTTTTCATTTTTAATAGTTTCCCATAGGGTCATATCACTGTATAAATAAACATATTTTGTATAATTTAACCTATAGTTAAGCTTTAATATAAGCTTATCTGAAGATAAAAAATTAAAAAAGAGAGTTTACTACCTCTTTAAATGTAATAACAAAACCATTTTTTGCTGCAATATTCAGCTTCAATTCTGAGATTTCCTCACAGTCATATAGATTTTCTCCCCATTTTTTTTTTTCTGCCACTAGATGTTCTCATGTCCAACATAAGTCAATCTATTTCCTCTGAGCCCAGGTTGTCTTGGAACCACCCCCAGTCTGTAACTGGACAGTTAAAGGAGAAACAGCAAAATGATTAGCTCATTGCTCTGTCACACTGTTTTCTCCTCCTGTCAGCATGCTTTAAGTTACCACATAAACTGACTGGTTGCATGTGCTGCTAATTCTTCTTGGACCCCAGCCCTGCTGTACAGGGATTGCAGGAGGCCTATACCCGGTCAAATTCAGGTCCTTACACTGCTTGCATTTACAAAATACACTGAATAATATATATCACTATCCCTGCATGAGCAGCTGGTTGTGTCCCAGGTTCTATTTCCTCAGTGTAGCAGCAGCCAGGCAAGCAACAACATTTACTCTTTTGGCTCAAACAAACAGTGTGGGGTTGCCTTTTTCTCAAGTTTATTGCAGAGTAACCTGGATGGGCTTTAAGAGGAGCTCCAGGCTCCTGCAGAAAAAATTACAAATACTGTAGCTGCTGACTTTTAATATTAGGACAATCAGTTCAATTCTTCACCCGAGCTGATTTTTTAATTGGCTATCGGGTGCTGCCACTGCCATCTCCACTAAGGGAAACCGGCAATGACGCCAGTTCCCTACTGTGCATGTGCGAATCACACTACGCTTTAGGAATGGGCCGGCTGTGGGGGAAGGAGGAGGGGGGGGGGGCGAACGCCTGACTGAGTTTGCCATAGCAAACTCAGCTGGAAGTGGGAGCAGGTACCTGTCAAAACCAGGTACTCCCCCCCCCCCCAAAAAAAGGTGCCAAATGTGGCAGCAGAGCTAGGTAAGTGGAGCTTCCCCTTTTGGGTGGAGCCCTGCTTTAGGGAGACTGTGGGACACTGCAGAGCATTGAACATGAATGTGAGGACACTCTTCCCTTTGCAGCTACAGTACTTCTCAAAACATTCCCTTGAGCAGTAGAACTTGAAGTGGACAGCACTGTAGCACCTTAAGCAATGTTCCAGGCCAGGCAAGGCTTAATATTAGTACACCAGTGGTTAACAGCAGCAACAGTCGCTAGGATTCCCGTCTCAGGTCTTTAATCACCGTGACCCTAGGAATAGGGAGACTAGACTCTAGACTCCCGTATTTAGGCAGTGCCTAAATACGGGATCCTATGTGAAAGCCCTCTTTAGCTCTCTTGGAACTTGCATCAGAAAAGAGGTCCCAGCTATGGACAGCTGGGACCTCAATGAAACTAGCAGGATCTTCAGTTGAACTGCCAGAAATGGCAGTAGCTGTTCTGGTTGGAAACCTCTCCTCCTGGGCAAAAACACTGCTCTCCCAGGCTCCAGACTATATATACATTCTCCCAGCCACCACCTGGGCACCTTCCCCCCAGGGATTGGCTGGAGTTCCATAAATATTCAGGCTGCTCATTTGATTCTCCCACCCACTATATTGCTGAAAGTCTCCAGAAAGCAGGAGGAAGCAATTGGACTTGCAGTCTGCAGAGCCCAGAGCAGACCAAAGCAATAACATGCTGCTCTAATGATTACTGGGGGTCACGACAACTAAATTTGCCTAATTCTTACTAACAGCATATCTAGGAGGGTGCTACAAATAGAGCTGAACCCCTTTTGTGTCTTTTAAAACTGCCAGAATTCAGCGTTCAATTGTAGCAAATACATAAAACGGGTTCTCATTGTTTAGACCTCATGTGCTCGTCATCTAAAGAAAACATTAACAAATATTATTCCATTCAAATCTAAAAAACGTATGCATGAGTGGCCTTTTTTTTGTTCCCGATTAGGTAAGGAAGCACCTAACAGTAAACATACCGGCTTCTTTCAAAAGATGTAAAAGAACACAATGACATACCGAAGGCATAAAACTGACTGTATATGGTTTTACTAAGCAGTAGTTCCTGCACACTGCTATCATTAACTTCAGAGTGCCACCAAAGGGGACCCAAATCTTGCACAGGGTCTTCTGGGTTTTCACTGTGCACTGAAATGCAAAGGGCAGGTGTCCCAGTGAATAAACGAGGGGCACGTTGGTGGGGTGATGCCAAAAGCAAAAAGTTTCATACGACCGTTCAGGACTAAAGATGGTCTATTAGTGCACACGTGCACCACTTCAGACATAATTCATATAGGAAGGCCATACAAGCAAGCACTTGTGACCGCACGGTGGTGAACATCACTCGATGGAGGATGAAGGTAAGTATGAAACCAGGTGGGCAGCATTTAGCGAGGTGGGGGGATCTATTTAACAACCAGAAAAAAATGATCTTAAGAAAAGTACAGTTGTACTTCAAAGTCACTTTTCTGTACTGTTTTGATTAATCATTTTCAAGTGACCTGTAGGTGTCGCTGTTGCATTGTCCAGTAGATGTCCAATAAGACCAAATGTTAATTATCATAATAATAATATTAACAATATAAAAGCTATATATATATACCGTATATATATATATATATATATATATATATATATATATATATATATATACATACACACACACACAGTGTATGTACTGTATATTGCGTGTGTGTGTAAATATATATATATAAATATATATATATATATAATGTTACAATGTCTTGCAGGCTCTAATGCCAAAATCAATAAATGTACATTTTTTTCAACATGGGTGCATTTATTAATGTTTTACAAATGGTTGAATACACCTTTACAATATAGAGTAGAGTAGAATTTCTCACCTAGTGGTATACATGACTGGCTCCAGGGCTACTCCTTGTAACCAAATTAAACTCAGTATGCTAGTTTGGAAGTTCTATAAATACAAACTTTAATGCATAAGAGATTGGTTTTATATAGTTTAAAACAATTAGACCTCATTTACACTGGCGGCAGAGGGGTGGTAGAAACAGATGGTGGAGCCACGTTTTTACTGCCCCCCAACCCCTGAGCCGCAAGTTTAACACAACCAGTGGCCATGTTATTACACTATTGCCACAACTGTAGTGCAGTAAAATTATTATACAAGCTGAGACATTTGGCAGGCAGAATTGCCACCAATCACAAACCATTCAGGTGCATAGGACTGCGCCGCAATCGCTCTGCAACATCGTGTAATGCACACAGTTGTGGGGCAGGCTCTCACTACCTAAAACAGGCAATCAGGAGGTGATATATCGCTTCCATGTCACCTGTCAAATGCCTCTGTAAAACAATCCACTACAGATTGCTTTTCAGCACATAACAAGGCCTAAAGGGCAATTAATCTCTCATTTTTGTTGCTAGGAAAAAAATTGCAGTTGATGAAACATCGCAGGAATTCCAAGCTCTGTTGCTCAGCAATGGACTTTTTGAGGTATTCAGAGCTACAGAGTTGCCAGCTTTAGTATATACTCATAGGGGTTGATTTACTAAAGGCAAATAGACTGTGCACTTTGAAAAGTGCAGTTGCTCCAGAGCTTAGTAAATGAGCAGAAGCTCTGCTGACTTCCATCATCCAATCATGTGCAAGCAAAAATGCTTTTGCTTTGAAAAATGCATGTGATTGGGTATTCTTTGCAAAGTGAACTTTACCTCATTTACTAAGCTCTGGAGCAACTGCACTTGCAGAGGGCAACTACACCTTGCAAACTGCCCAGTCTATTTGCTTTTAGTAAAGCACCCCATAGTATCCAGTGCAGCTGCTGGTGACCATCATGCACCAGCGATTTTTATCTGCATAGGTACAACATGTAGTCAGCTACAGCAACTTTGTATTCAGCTACAAATCATCAGAGGAAAGAAGCAGAGAGATCTGAAGCTGCTACCAATCTCTGGGGGGTATTGACTAAAACTGGAGAGGGCAAAATCTGGTGCAACTCTGCATAGAAACCATTTAGCTTCCAGGTTTTAAAGCCAAAGCCTAATTGAACAAGCTGAAGTTAGAAGCTGATTTGGTTATCATGCACAGCTGCACTAGATTCTGAGTGCTCCAGTTTTAGGCCCCTTTTACACTAAGGCCCCTTTCACACTTGTGCGACTTCAAAGTCGCGCGATTTTGCCACGATTCGCGCCCGCGTTTTTGCCGCGATTTTGCCGTGATTTCAAGGAATGCCTGTGTAAGTGTCATCAAAATCGGACCAAAGTAGTGCAGGGACTACTTTGAAGTCAGAACGACTTGAAGTCGTACTAATATGAATGGCTGTCATTGGAAATCATGGGGAACGGCTTGTCATGCTACTTTGCGGTCCCAAATCGTGGGACAAGTCGTATAAGTGTGAAAGGGGCCTTATACCACTTGTCCCACGATTTGGGACTGCAAAGTAGTATGACAAGTCGTTCCCCATGATTTCCAATGACAGCCATTCATATTAGTACGACTTCAAAGTAGTCCCTGCACTACTTTGGTCCGATTTTGATGCCACTTACACAGGCATTCCTTGAAAATTGTGACAAAATCGCGGCAAAATCACGGCAAAATCGCTGTAAAATCACTTTGAAGTCGCACAAGTGTGAAAGAGGCCTAAAGCAGGCCATAGATCGAATTTCGAACAAATTTTCTTTTCAAAATCATAAAGTTTTTTTTTTTTGTGATCCGATTGTGCCACCATTGATTTTCGAAATTCGGCTGACCAAGCCTTCAATTTCACCTCATGTTGCTACAGAAAAGAATTTTCGTGGCCGGGAATCTTCTTTTATCGCTGTAAATGTTCTTTTCTTATTACATTTCTCGCACGATTCTCCCATCATTGATTCGTTTGTTTTTCTAAAAATTTCCAACATGTCCGATTCCTCAAATTTGATGTCCGCACGAAAATCGTCTGTCGCTGCAGCCCACTAATGGTGCGAAATTCATACGAAAATTCTTAGATACGATTTTCGAAAGAAAATTCTTTTGAAATTCAAACCGTGTATGGCCGGCATTAGGCTGGGTTCACACTGCTGCCGGATGCAGGTCATAGCAGGGGGTGCGTTGCGTCCCTGTTCTCCGTTTCAGGGACTAATCAGGGACAAATTTTTGCCTGAATTCGGCCCTGAAACAGAGCCAAAAGGTGCACAGCACTCCTGTGCAAGCCTCTCAGCAGCCACAACGGAGATGTGTGAACCAGCTCCATAGAGAGCCAGTCACAATCTCCTGTTAAGCGAGTTGGATGTGTGGAAACAACATCCAATTCGCAATAGTGTGAACCCAGCCTTAGCAAATCTCCCCCTCTGTTACAATGTTGCTAGTGTGACACGAACCTTGTTTTTTTGATTGGAAATAATGATATTGGCAATAAATGTACAAACTTTAGGTGGAACTGGAAACCAATAAAATAAGTCCTCTTGCATAGGAACATAATCATTACTGATGTTTATATTCAGGATTTTGTTGACACTAAGATCCTGAATAAAATATTTCGTAAAGACATTGCGTAATCATGCGTAAAATTCTTCTTCATCCTCTTCTAGTTGCCAGTGTTGCAATATACGCATGTATACAAGCATATGTGCGTAAACTACTGCACTCAAACGTTACATTTTCTATTTTTTTTTTTTTTTTTTTACGGCTCTGTACTCATCCCTGTGTTAGGCCTCGTTCACATGGGGAAATTCGATACATGCCCAATGCCATAGCTCCCAACTGTCCCTGATTTCGAGGGACTGTCCCTGATTTGGAGCAATGTCCCTCATTCCTCCTCATTTGTCCTTCATTTTGGTCTGATCCATATAGATCTATATAAAATGCACTTTTTATCTATCAAAAAGTGCTAAACCTTTCATCTGATTTCTAAATTGCTGCATTTGTAAATTCCAAAAGCTGATATAAAGGAATAGTAGTGGTAAAAAAAAGCACTTGTGTGTTTAACCAATCTTTTTTTTTGTACAATTCTCCTTTTGCTGATAGGTGTCCCTCATTCCCATCTCAAAAAGTTGGGAGGTATGCCAATCCAGGGCTGTGTTTTACTGGTACTTGGATGCACAGGTGTTGTGTGCATCCCCATACCGGCAGTCCCACAGCTGTCCATCGAGACACAGCGGCTGCATGGATACAGACGCTGCTCCCAATATGACATGTGCAGGTGTGTGTCTCCAAACTCACCCTGGGTGCTTTTGTGGCTGTGCAGCCACATAGATGTCACATTGGGAGTAGTGTATCCATGGAGCCACTGCATCCCAATAGACAGTTATAGGACTGCCGGCACAGGGATGCATGCAGCACTTGTGCATCCCTGTGCCTGTAAAACACGGCCCTGCGTGGGGCACAGATCTAATTATTATTAACATCATTCAGGATTTATATAGCGCTGAAGAACTTAACAATATAAAGAGATGTAGTACAATTACAATACAATAAAATACACCCTGCTCATAAGAGCTTACAATGTAAGAGGGTGGAGCAAGTGGCGCAGAAGGTGATAACGGTGAAGCATGAGCTGATGGAAGAATTAAAAGTTCAGTTTGGTGAAGAGATGAGCTTTCGCCTAAAGGTGGTCAGAGTAGAAGATAGCTGGACAGAGTGATCAAATTGCCCCGTGTGAACGAGGCCTTATGCAGGCCATACATAGGACGAACTACGAACAAATTTTCTTTCGAAAACCAGAAGTTTTGTCCGTTTTGTAATCTGATGGTGCCACCATTGATTTCAAAATTTGACCAACCAAGCCTTCAATTTCACCTCATGTTGCTACAGAAAAGAATTTTCCTGGCCGGGAATCTTCTTTTTTTTCCGAGAATTTTCTTTCCTTTCCGAGAATTTTCTTTCCTTTCTGAGAATTTTCTTTTATTTCTGAGAATTTTCTTTTCTTTCTGGGAATTTTCTTTTCTTGTGCTCATGCGCATTTCTTTTTCGATTATATTTCTAACCTAAATCTCCCATTATTGATTAGAAAAATGTTTCAACATGCCCAATCACTCAAGTTCAATGGGTGCACAAAAATCAGCCATTGCTGTTGCCCACTAATGGTGCGAAATTCAAACGATAATTCTTAGATAAGATTTTGGAAAGAAAATAATTTCAGAATTCGACCCATGTATGGCTGCGCTTAGACCTGCACATGGGCGTAAAAAACGCCAAGTTTCTTACTGATCTGAACATAGGTACATTGTCTATGGAACAATGAACACAGCTGCGAAAAGATCAGTAATACAGCGATGAGTACACAGAAGAGGATCCAAAGTCAATTTGCAGGTGCTGCTCAAGGCTCCACCGGGTCCTCTTATGTAGCAGCCCCTTGCAGTGCAGACGAGGACAGAGCTCGTCCTAGCACTAGACATCTAATGGAAAAGGAAAAAGACCTGGAAGTTGCACATCTCTGCAAAACACAGTAAGAAGGTGTATGAAAGCCTCAGTCTGGGCTCCAACCAAGTCCCGCCCCTAACGTGTTTCACTCCACCCACATCATGACTAAGCTCTGTGGGCAGAGTGAAATGCGTTGGGAGCGTGGCCTGGTTGAAACCCCAGGCTGTCATACACCTTCTTACAAGTTTTGCAGAGATGTGCAACTTCCAGGACTTTTTCCTTTTCTATTACACAGAAGAGGATGATATCTATACGGTGCTATATATTTCTTAACCAGCTCTCTGGACACCATGTCTGATACACCCAATAGCCTTTCTCCATAGAAATGTAGTGGCATTATTTTTTTACAAGGTAAGTTGTCAGGTCTTTATATAGCGCTTGGGACCAGCATACGGATTTTGATAGCACATGTGTATAGCCAGTTTATGCACACATGCAGAGGCCAATTAAGACAGGAAACTATTAACCTCCCTGGCGGTATGATTATTTCTGATTTTAGGTGCTGAAAGCAGTACAATTATTTTGCATGGAAATTTGGCGTTTTATATTGTAGGCCTGTAATTCTTAGGAATAACTCACTTAAATCTTTCCAAACCAGAGTCTAGTAGACATCCCGGTATGATAAAGTTTGAAACACGAAATCATAAATTATAATATAATAAATAACTATAAATAATTATAAATAATAATATATAATAATAATAAAAAAATGTCAATAATGTAATCAAATCAAAAACACTGAAATTTGCTCAGTTGCAGAATTGTCGCTGTCATTAGATTTAGTATTTGATGACGAATTTCCCCACAAATCGCTATCGCTCAATTCTGCAAGTGATTCTAATTTATTATCGCTGTTTTCTAGCTGGTCTAAAACCACTTTTGACATAAAGGGACACTTTTTGGTTGCTATGGACAATCTCCAAATTCCAGGCAGAAAAAAACAGTATTTATAATATAAAAGTGCATGCAGGGCACTGGACAGACCACTAGGGACAAATGGGATGTGTATTTTTTTTTTATACAGTACTGTAATCTGTAAGATTACAGTGTACTGTATGTGTTTTGTGTTTTTACTTTTCGTAACGTCGCAGGGAATGGAGCTCGGCGGCACTTGGCACTGTGTGAATCGAGCGAGGAGACAGCTTGCACACACAGCGGGGAGACATTGCAGGATCCAGGGGACAAGTTAAGTAACTTCTTCTGTATCCTGCAATGCAATCCAGAGTCTGGCTCGGGGGTTACCGCTAGTGGTACTGAAATTCCACCCCGAGCCAGACTCAGGAATATCGCCAGGGAGGTTAACCTACCAGCAGAAGACCCACACAAGCCAAGAGGGAACATACAAACTCCATGCAGATAGTGTCTTGGCTGAGACTCAAACCAAGGACAAAAGTACTGCAAGACAGAAGTGCTAACCACTAAACCCCTGAGCTTCCCATAACGCATACAGCATGGTGAACTGAGCCTAACATCATAGAAATCCTTCATATGTCAGCCCAGAGAATTGTAGTAATTGAAGTAGACATAAACTCCAATGGTGGCCATGCACGCTTCAATAAATGATCAATTTATATTAAAATTGATCTCTTATGAAAGAAATAATCAATCTATGGTTGACGACTCATGTGATCGATAGGCCACACACAAGGAAGTGAATTTCGATCAATAAATAGAATACAGTTGTAACTTGCGGTTGTAAAATTATCGATCGCATCTCTGTTTCCACCACGTAATCTCATAATCTGATCAATGGAAATAAGATCGTAATCATGAACAAAGTACTTCAAAACAGTTGATGATATTTGGTCTTAGCTGATTGACTTAGTTTAAGCCCAGGTTCACGGTTATGCAAATTCTATGCGGATCAGATGCAATCCGAAAAGCATAGATTCACATTTCAAGTAAAAAAGCATTATTTCCAGTGCAGGCTGTTCACATATATGCAGTGCGTATCTGATCCGTTTCAAAAAAGGGTCCGGTGCGAATTTCAGCTCCATAGACTGGGACCGGATTGAAATCTCAGTCCAGTGTCCACATCACTGCAATTTCTTTTTTTATTTTTGCCTATATTTATAGAAAATAAAATCGCAGATGTGACCACTCCCCTCACAAAAATATTTGCAGAATTAGCATTGCAATGTAAAAAAAAATTTTTGCTTTAGTCCCGCTTTCAATTCGCACTGCATCAGTGTGAACCGGGGCTCAAAGAATCCGAAGTTATGTCTATTCGACTGTGTGCAGATTTGTTTAGGTTGATCTAATTGCACATTGATTGGAAAAAAGAGTCGAAACGCGTACGGCCCCTTTTAGACCCCCTTCACACTTGTGCATTTTAAAACATAAAAAAAAAAAATCCTGCTTGCTGCATCTTTGATGCGCTTTCTTCAAAACGCACATTAGAAAGAGTTCAATGGTAACTCATCTAAAGCGAATGTATAACGCATCTACACTATACCACACAGATGTGAACCGGCCTTTTCTGAACAAAGTGTTGTGTATCATAAACGTATTTATAATAAAATATTTGTTTCTATCTTGTTTCATCATTTGTTGCATTTTAATTCTGCTGATCTCTTGCAGCCTCTATGCAGCCATTTCATGACTATATTCAATCCAGTGATGGCTGTACGGTTTTTGTCAGGGCAGGTTGCCTGATCATGACAACAGAAGGTCATGGGGTTGATTTACTAAAGGCAAATCCACTTGGCACTGCAAGTAAAGTCGCTGTAGATCTGAGGGGGACATGCAAGAAAAAAAAAAACACCTGAATTTTAGCTTGCACGTGATTGGATGATAAAATCAGCAGATTCCCCTCATTTCAGATCTTCCCCTCAGATCTAAAGGGACTGCAATGCACTTATAGTGCAAAGTGAATTTCCCGTTAGTAAATAAACCCCATGTCTGCATAACCACTTCGCGCCCGCGCTATAGCCGAAAGACGGCTGCAGCGCGGACGCTCTCTGCTGGGAGGACGTCCCTGGACGTCCTCCTGTTTACTTCCCTAATGAGCGCTCCTGAGAGCGCGCATCGGGGAAGTTCTGTGCTGGCCGTGTCCGTCGGACACAGCCGGTCACAGATCGCTGTAAACGGCCAATCACAGCGGCCGTTTACAGCGAGATCCAGCTGTCCAATGAGAGATGATCTCATATGTTTGCATATACAAACATATGAGATCATCTGTCAGCGCCGCTCTGCCTCCTCACACAGACAGCGTGTGAGGAGTGAGAGAGGAAGTAAAAAAAAAAAAAAAAAAAAAAAAAGAAAAATAAAGCGATCTGTCCCGCTGCCACCTGTCCCCAGAGTGCCATCAGCCACCTGTCCCCAGTACCACCAGTCCCCAGTACCATCAGCCACCAGTCCCCAGTACCACCAGTCCCCAGTACCATCAGCCACCTGTCCCCAGTACCACCAGTCCCCAGTACCACCAGTCCCCAGTCCCCAGTACCACCAGTCCCCCGTACCATCAACCACCAGTCCCCAGTACCACCAGTCCCCAGTACCATCAGCCACCTGTCCCCAGTACCACCAGTCCCCAGAGTGCCACCTGTCCCCAGTACCACCTGCCCCCAGTGCCATCTGTGCCATCTGCCAGTGCCACCTGTCCCCAGTGCCACGTCAGTGCCATCTGTCATCAGTGCCACGTCAGTGCCATCTGTCGTCAGTGCCACGTCAGTGCCATCTGTCATCAGTGCCATATCAGTGCCACGTGTCATCAGTGCCACGTATCAGTGCCATCTGTCAAAAGTGCCACCTGTCAGTGTCACGTGCCATCTGTTATCAGTGGCACGTGTCATCAATGCCACGTATCGGTGTCATCTGTCATCAGTGCCACGTATTAGTGCCATCTCTCATCAGTGCCACATAATATCAGTGCCACGTATAAGTTCCATCTGTCAGCAGTGCCACATATTAGTGCCATCTGTCAGTGTCACGTGTCATCAGTGCCCCCGTATTAGTGCCATCTGTCATCAGTGTCACGTGTCATCAGTGCCCCGTATTAGTGCCATCTGTCATCAGTGCCACATCAGTGTCACGTGTCATCAGTGCCACCTGTCATCAGTGCCACGTCAGTGTCACATGTCATTGTCCTGGTGCTCCAGGGCCTTCAAAAGTGTAATAGGTAGTCAACAAGTTAGATGTGTAATTTATGCTCCTAGAACACGTGATGGCGCTCCCTGCATGTTGGGCCTCTCTAAGTGGCCGGGCTGTGTAAAAGTCCCACACATGTGGTATCGTAATACTCAGGAGGAGTAGCAGAATTTATTTTGGGGTGACATTTGTGGTATACACATGCCATGTGAGAGAAATAACCTATTACAATGACAATTTTGTGGAAAAAAATAAAAAAATAAATCATTTTGCAAAGAATTGTGGGAAAAAAATGACAACATCAAAAAGCTCACCATGCCTCTTACTAAATACCTTGGAATGTCTACTTTGAAAAAAGTGGTCATTTGGAGGGTATTTGTACTTTCCTGGCTTGTTTGGGTCACAAGAAATGAGATCGGTCACCAGTACATCAGATGTGATCAATTTTGTATAATTTGCATCACAGTTTGTAGACTCTCTAACTTTCACAAAGACCAAATAATTTCCACTAATTTGGGTTATTTTTACCCAAGACATGTGGCAGTATAAATTGTGGTCAAAATTTATGAAGAAAAATTAATAATTTGCTAAATTTTATCACAGAAACAAAGAAAAATTTGTTTTTTTTTCAAAATTTTCGGTCTTTTTTCATTTATAGCGCAAAAAAAATAAAAACCCAGAGGTGATCAAATACCACCAAAAGAAAGCTCTATTTGTGGGAAAAAAGGACAAAAAATTAATTTGGGTACAGTGTTGCATGACTGAGTAATTGTCATTCAAAGTGTGAGAGCACCGAAAGCTGAAAATTGGTCTGGGCAGGAAGGATGTTTAAGTGCCCAGTAGGCAAGTGGATAATGTGTGTTGAAACTTGTAATCTTCATGGGATGCCTTTATAATGGGATGACAACAAAGGAACACATTTGGGTGACAGGGACAGAGCGTTGTCACCCTATAACAGGAAGTGCCTGAACCTTCATGGCGGGATCACCAGGTATTATTCTATTGATAGCTGCAGATTAAAAACCATTGAAATTATTATTATTATACAGGATTTATTTAGCGCCAACAGTTTTTGTAGCGCTTTACAACTTGAGGGTAGACAGTAAAAATACAATACACTTTAATACAGTAGGAATCAGAGGGCCCTGCTCCTTAGAGGTTACAATCTAAGTGGTAAGGTCAAGAGATACAAGAGGTAATAATTGTGGGGGATGTGCTGATGAAATTGACTTTTTAAAGGATATTACCATGTTACTGCTTATATGAAGCGTTAGTGATTGGTTACTGAATATTCTAATCCCTGTGTACACCCAGTCCTGAGGGGTTCTCTTCTAAAAGGATAAGCTGGCAACCCTACAGAGAATGACAGCTTCCATCAGAGGTTTCTCTTACAGGCATCTTGTTTGGCGACTTTTTCCATTTAGCGCTACAGATGACTTAACATTCTCTCTACGTCTCGCAGTGTTGCTGGCTGCCGAACAAGACCGCTGATTGGGCCTTTGATAACTACACCTCGGCAGAGTCAGGAATGTGAAAAAAAAGAAGACAGTGAATGAAAAAAGGGGGAAAAAAAATTCCTCCTCTGCTCTGTGTGGTGCGTTGTGTGTATTTAAAGCCCATAAATTATGCAGTTACCGACAGATAAAAATAACACAGTGGTGCATGATGGGTAACAGCAGGCAGACTGCGAGAGAGAGAGGGAGAGCTGTTAGAAATGTGCTCACTCAGTACTGTGTCGATGTATATGTATGATTCATCGAGCCAAGCGGCAGAACTGTCATAAAAACACAAAGCCCGTGCAAAATTCTCACAGTGATTCGAAAGACGTGTACGCCAATATTTAGGAAGATTTGCAGTGACCTGCCAAAAAATTTCTAATTTCTGGCAACAAGCATAATCAATGGGAGAAAATGCTAATGCCCTTTAAACACGACGGCAGATATCAGTTCTCTCTTGTACAGCAGAGTTCAGATTGTGAAAGAGAGAAGCAGCACAAGTAACTAATCAGTTGAGCTGCAGTGCAAAGAGAATGCTAACAGAGGGAGAGAGTAGAGTGGCAGAGAGATGAGTTCATCAGTGTGCTGCTTCTCCTTTTACTGTCCAGTCACAGGCTGGGGGGAGGGACAAGACCAAGACGTGTTACTGAACTGTGACAAAGTAAAATCAGGTCTCCTCATGGTGTCAGAAATATGTAAATGTCAGGACTGAATGAAAAACATACAAATCCTTTGGCAGGTTTAACTGCTCTCGTTTATGTATTGCATTTGTGCATTTCGCTGTTTGACTGGAGTACACTTTTAAGTTTGCTAATGCACTATTTATCATAACCTTTAAATAGGCTATCCCCCCTTTAGGCCATCATGAATGCTGCTGCCAGACTCATCCACCTTACAAAGTGGTCTGCTACTCCTCTCTGACAATCTCTCCATTGGCTGCCACTCAACCAACAAATTAAATTCAAAATACTAACTATAAATCACAAAGTCATCCACAACTTGGCCCCCAGCTACATCACTAACCTAGTCTCAAAATACCATCAAATTATTCTCTTTGTTCCTCCCAAGACCTCCTGCTCTTTAGCTCCCTCATCACCTCCTCCTATACTCGCCTCCGGGACTTCTCCCGAGCCTCTCCTATACTTTGGAATTCCCTACCCCAATCTGTCCGATTATCTCCGACTCTATAAACTTTTAGGCGATCCCTGAAAAATTTTCAGAGAAGCCTATCCTGCCCCCACCTAACAACTGTATTTTAATTTTCTTCATCAGCTCATGCCCAACAGTTATTACCTCTTGAATATCTTGACCCTCCTTCCTAGATTGTAAGCTCTATTGAGCAGGGCCCTCTGATTCCTCCTGTATTAAATTGTATTGTAATTGTATTGTTTGCCCTAACATTGTAAAGTGCTGCACAAACTGTTGCCGCTATATAAATCCTGACTTGTAATAATAAAAAAAATATTAATAACCAATTGCCACTTTTTTTTTTTAAATAAAATACCTTTCACCTTTTTTCATCCTTGCCATACCTTTTTTCTTGTCTACATGCGCTTTAGCAATGGCTGCGTGGTCTTTTTCAGGATGGGTTTCCTGATGGTGGGCCGTGCCTATATAATTTGTGTGGGTTTGGCCATTCATTGGGAGAGTGTGTGATAGGGTGGCAATGAAGGAGACCATTTGAGGGCCAGAAAAAGAGCATTGTCACCCTATAACAGGAAGTACATGAATAAGGACCTTCATATCAGAATCACCAGGTAGTACATGTTAAAGCTTAACTCTGGGCATTGATAAATGTAAAAATAATTACATTTGTCCCTTCCCTCCCTGAGCTGACGAAGACTATATTGCTAATTTTTGTAGGAGATGAGATAAAACAGAGCAATACTTACCCCTAAGCCAGGGTCCCATGATTGTCCTAATTTGCTCTGACTGTGGCACCTGGTTACCCAAAGTAATTCTTCATGCTGGACTCCCACTGGTCTTCTCGCCCCCAATTGGGTTTGCATAAACTGTATTTTACCAGCATACAGTTTTCTGACCGCAATATATTTAATCATAGTAACTCTACTAGTGTGGGAGCTGATACCCCGAAGCTGCTCTTCTTGCTGGTCTCCCTTCTTGCTGGTCTCCCCTTTTGCTGGTCTCCCTTTTTGCTGGTCTTCCTTCTTGCTGGTCTCTCTTCTTGCTGGTCTCCCATTGGTCTTATCGCCTCCCCTTTAGTACAATGCACAGCATAGAGCAGAGAGCTGGGTGTAATCTGCAACCTGAGTGGAGGGAAAGGACACCCCCGCTACACAATCTCATAGGTAAACATGCACTTCTGAGGCCGTCAGTCACCTTCTGTGTGCTGGAGGGGGGCTGGGGTAGTCTCCTGATTGTCTGTGGTGATGGGATAACCTGTCAGAAGTGTCTAATGCAGACAGCAGAAGAATAAGAGAGGAGAGAGAAGTCACACATGGTGCATATATTGAGGCTAGCACACAAGCTAGAGGGATATACTCTGTTCATTTTTTATTTCAGAGATGTACAACCAGCAGTTTTCTGACTATTATATTATTCAGGATAATTGCCCTTTAAATTGATCGGGTACGACTGCAGCTAATATTCAAAGATGAGACAGTAAAGGTGCGGCACTTGACATTGTCAAAAGTTTTTTCCTGATTTTTATTCTCAACGGTTATTTCAAAACACTAAAATTATCAAATAAATTAACAATTAATGTTGTATAGACACGTTTTCTAGCTTGAAAAAATGCATAAATGATACAGGGCAGGGTAATACTGTGGCAGCTGGTCATAAAAGGGTTATATCCTAGATGGCACATTCACATGTTCCTGCATTCATGGGTAGCGATGCCATCTGATTAATCAGCACCAACCCCTGAGAACAACCCAGTGGAAGCGGTGCCAACAAGTTGCAGATGGCGCCTCTGGCAGTGTGCCCCCCTGGCATCTCCCGAACGGTTGGGGGATGAGGCAGCAGCAGTGGAGACTTTGAAAGAGAGAATGGCACACCAGAAAAGAAATACTATAATTACACAGTTAGTTTGAAAAAAGACATGCCCATCAAATACAACCAAAAGACAAATAATCAGAACCCTAAGCCGTTTATTCAGAGCAAAGCAAAGACCTTTTTAAACATGGTCCAATTTGCTGTCACAGGGAAAAATCCTTCCTGATCCTTAAAGGCAATTGGATGCTCCCTGAATCTGCAGTGTTATTACCTTTTAATATTACAAGCAGCCCTCAAAATTTCCACTCGCCTGATTGCACTAGGCGAGTGGAAATAAGCTGAGGGCGAATGTGAAGCCGCACCGGAGGAGGGGGCGGGCGTGGCCGACAGGCGGGGTTGAATGGGAGCAGATTCTCCTCCCAGCCTCCGCCTCCTGTCATTCTCTTTGCAGGGCTGGCATACAGTTGGAGTTGGCAAATAACTAGATGAGGTGGGGGTGGGCCAGATGGGGGGCATTGGGCAGGAGCTCCTAAAGTTTACTTTTCTTATTAACAAGCTGGTAATTGGTTATTCGGACCGCCTAGCAACCAATCACCAGCTTGTTAATAGGAAAAGTAAAATTTGGCAGCTCCCACCCACCTGTCCAGTGCTGTAAGTTTCTCTGCATCCCAAATCAGTGAACATGTCATTTATTGGTTTTCATTTTTTTAATGATATATTTAATATAGCATTAAAGTATTTACTTAACAAGGCAGTAATTATGTGTACAGTGCCTATAGTAGCCAATCATATTTTATCCTTATTTTATTTATCACAGTCAGATCAATTAAATTTGCTTTATGTTAATATTGTTAAAGTTGTTATTGTTAATATTTATTTTTGTAACTTAATTCTGCATAAAACATTTAATAGTGTAATTTCATGAGATAATGTACAAGGGCGTGTTTAGGGGTGGAATTAGGGGTGGTGCATGGTGGGGGTTTGGTGGGACAACTGGTGTGAGTAACTCTCTCTTGAGCCCTGTTTAAAGCCAGCTATTTACAAACACATCCACTACTTTTTTGAAAAATTCTAGAGTTGTCTGAGATTCAGTGGAAGTATGTTCCACATTTTCACAGCCCTTTGTCAGAAACCATGAATCAGACTGAGACAGAAGTACAAGTAAATCACACTTGTTTAATTAACATAGTTAAAACATAGCCAGAGTTCAGGAGCCGGAGCGTATAGTCAGACAAGCCAAAACGTCAGGGAGCCAGAGATGAGCGTAGTAGACTAGCAAGCCAGAAGGAATGTCAGCCAAGCAAGTCTTTAACAGGAACACAGGAGAGCGTGATGTGACGAGATGTGACCAAGGCGAAGGCAGAGATCATCTGGGCTGGGCGGCTTAATTAGGCAGGACTGACGAGCAGGATATCATCAACAGGTGAGTCACTGTGGAGAGAAAGGAGCTGGCAATTAGCCGACAGCTGAGCGGACAGCTTTGAGAAAGAAGGGCTGAGCCCAGCCCTGACACCCTTACTGCAAAGAAGCCTTTCCATATGTCAAGATTAAATCTCTTTTCCTCCTGGTCAAAACATAGGCAGAGTTCAGGAGCCAGAACGGATAGTCAGACAAGCCAAAACGTCAGGGAGCCAGAGGTGAGCGTAATAGAACAGCAAGCAGGATCTGGAGCCAGAAGGAATGTCAGCCAAGTAAGTTTTTAACAGGAACACAGGAGAGCGTCTCTAGAGATGTGACCAAGGCAAAGGCAGAGATCATCTGGGCTGGATGGCTTAAGTAGGCAGGACTGATGAGCAGGATATCATCAACAGGTGAGTCACTGTGGAGAGAAGGGAGCTGGCAATTAGCCAACAGCTGAGTGGTCAGCTTTGAGAAGGAAGGGCTGAGCCCAGCCCTGACACCCTTACTGCAAAGAAGCCTTTCCATATGTCAAGATTAAATCTCTTTTCCTCCTGGTGCAAAAAGTGCCCCTTGCCTTTTGCAATGACCTTAAAGTTAACAACTTTGCACCAAGTTTACTATACAGACTATTATTTGATTTATACAGTTGTGCTCATAAGTTTACATACCCTGGCAGAATTTATGATTTCTTGGCCATTTTTCTGAGAATATTAATGATAACACAAAAACTTTTCTTTCACTCTTGGTTAGTGTTTGGCTGACGCCATTTATTATCAATCAACTGTGTTTACTCTTTTTAAATCATTATGGCAACAGAAACTACCCAAATGACCCTGATCAAAAGTTTACATACCCCAGTTCTTAATACCATGCATTGCCCCCTTTAACATCAATGACAGCTTAAAGTCTTTTGTGGTATTTGTGGATAAGGCTCTTTATCTTCTCTGATGGTAAAGCTGCCCATTCCTCTTGGCAAAAAGCCTCCAGTTCCTGTAAATTCTGGGGCTGTCTTGCATGACCTGCACGTTTGAAATCTCTCAAGAGTGGCTCAATGATATTGAGGTCAGGAGACTGAGATGGACACTCCAGAACCTTCACTTTATTCTGCTGTAGCCAATGACAGATCAACTTGGCCTTGTGTTTTGGATCATTGTCATGTTGGAATGTCCAAGTACGTCCCATGCGCAGCTTCCTGGCTGATGAATGCTAATGTTCCTCCAGTCATTTTTGATAACATACTGCATTCATCTTGCCAACAATTTTGATCAAATTTCCAGTGCCTTTGTAGCTCACACATACCTTTTTATTATAGGCCTTGTTGACTCCTCTTCAAATTAAGCTTTTATGGTTGTGGCCAAAAAGCTAAATTTTGGTTTCATCACTCCAAATGACTTTGTGCCAGAAGGTTTGAGGCTTGTCTCTGTGCTGTTTGGCGTATTGTAAGCGGGATACTTTGTGGCATTTGCGTAGTAATGGCTTTCTTCTGGCGACTAGACCATGCAGCCCATCTTTCTTCAAGTGCCTCCTTATTGTGCATCTTAAAACAGCCACACCACATGTTTTCAGAGAGTCCTGTATTTCACCTGAAGTTATTTGTGGGTTTTTCTTTGTATCCAAAACAATTTTCCTGGCAGTTGTGGCTGACATTTTAGTTGGTCTACCTGACCGTGGTTTGGTTTCAACAGAACCCCTCATTTTCTACTTCTTGATGAGAGTTTGAACACTGCTGATTGGCATTCTCAATTCCTTGGATATCTTTTTATATCCCTTTCCTGTTTTATACAGTTCAACTATCTTTTCCCGCAGATCCTTTGACAATTCTTTTGCTGACTCAGAATCCAGAAACGTCCGGGGCAGCACTGGATGAAAGATTCAAGGGTATGTCAGGAGTCCAGAAACTCATTGACCTTTTATACACACACACTAATTACAAGCAAACAGATCACAGGTGAGGATGGTTACCGTTAATAGCCATTCAAACCCCTTTGTGTCAACTTGTGTGCATGTTATCAGGCCAAAATCACCAGGGTATGTAAACTTTTGATCAGAGTCATTTGGGTAGTTTCTGTTGTCATTATGATTTAAAAAGAGTAAACACAGTTGATTGATAATAAATGGCTTCAGCCGAACACTAACCATGAGTGAAAGAAATGTTTTTGTGTTATAATTTATATTCTCTGAAAAATGGCCAAGAAATCATAAATTCTGCCAGGGTGTGTAAACTTATGAGCACAACTGTACATGGTGATCATATCCCCCCTTACAATCACCTCTTCTCAAGAAAAAAACATTTAGTTCAGTTAAAGGGCATGTAAACATGACAATCAACTTCTTATTTTTGCTCCCTCTTGGTCTGTTAAAAATCAACTGAAAACTGTTTGTCATTTTAATAAAAATAGTAACAATATCAATAATTAATTATGACATTAGAAGATATTTAGGAATATTCTTGTTTTACCTATGCTCTTTGAGCTGGTCTGGCAACTGATGTCAGCCTGTTGGTTTATGCTTTTATACTTGTTTCACTGTGCCTTACTATCCAAGTTTGTTCCACTTGCGAGTGAAACTGCCTGTACACTAAACCTTTCTTGAAATACAAAAGTATTGAAAAAAATACATAATGATAATAGAAATATTTGTTGATCCTGCCAGAAATTCATTGCTGTTGTGTGTTCTTTGTCTCTGCTAATTATCAGTGATCTTGGCTTCCAGTTCTCTCTGTTGACCATGCAACCTATGTCACAGGGAAGAGGAAAGGGGGAGGTGTTCCGTAGTGCTAAGGCCGTCCATAAACCGATCGATTCCTGCTGTACTGGCCACATTTCATCCCACCTATTGGCAGGCTGGTTGTAATAAAGTCGATCTATCAATAACCAATTTCAGTACAGGAGAGGAGCCTGTACAACTGTGCAAGACTGAAGAAAAGACTTGAGTTCAGATTTATTATTTATTCATCTTATTTACTTCAGGTACTTATATAGCACCGTCATTTTACGCATCGCTTTACATATATAAATTACACATTCATATCGGTCCCTGCCCTCAAGGAGCTTACAATCTAAAGTCCCTAACTCACATTTATACATACATATACTAACATTTTAAAATGATCCCTAAAACATAGCAAATCCTCACGTTTTGAGTTCAGTTCCACTTAAAAAAAACAATAAAAGTTTTCTTCTCTATTGACTCTAATGCATTCAGAGAAGCGAAAAACTCTCAGTTTCGCTCATCACCTAGTTGTCACATGGTCAGACCATTTAGAAAGTTGTTTATGTTATAAACAGACTGTATAGTGTATTTGGAGGCATACATCAGTTCCCTGTTTGGTATTATAGCTCCATTTAAAGTACAACTCCAGTCAAAATGTATATACCTTATATACTCGAGTATAAGCCGAGTTTTTCAGCACATTTTTTGTGTGCTGAAAGTGCCCCCATCAGCTTATACTCGAGTCAAGCACTTTTCTGCAGCAAAAAATGACATTTCCAACCCGAATTTGCGGCCCCGTATATCGGGGTCACTTGGTGCTAGGAACCCCAATTTGGTGTGCAAACCAAGTGGAACGAACACTACAACATATCCATATTTGGGGTTCCTAGGACTAAGTGGCCCGAGATACAGGGCCCCAAAATTGGTCAATTGTGTCCATCTGCAGCAATGTCATTTCGGGACCCTTTGGGTCCAAATTTTGGCTGCAGCTAGGGGGCATCCAGGAACCCTTAACTACCAAGTTTGAAGTTCAGAGGACCTATGGCTGCAAATGGGCACAGTGAGGCATTCAAATGGGCACAGTGAGGCTGCAAATGGGCATTGTTGACCCTCTTTTCCACTTACAGTAGCTGCGCATTTCTCACCCTAGGTTTATACTCGAGTCAATAAGTTTTCCCATTTTTTTGTGGTAAAATTAGGTGCATATATATATATATATATATATATATATATATATATATATATATTTTTTTTTTATTGAGCTCCTGTCAAACTTTTTTTAGTGTAGAATGCAGAAGGTTTAGATCCTCTTTTGGGTTTTTAGTTCTTTCTATCCCCTTGCTGGGAATGTCTCCAAAACATGTAGTCCTAATAATCAGTGGCAGCTGGTACTCAAAATTTTTGGGGTGGCGCATCAATTGTAGCCTCACTGTACCATCAATCGCAGCCACTGTGTCCATCAATTCCCACCACTGTGCCCATCAATTGCTCTCACTGTGCATCATCAAACGCAGTCAATGTGCCTGAATAGGGGGTGGCAGCGGCGGCCATAGATAGATTCAGACAATGCATGAATCTATCTATTGGTGCTAGAGGGGGGTGGCAGAAGAGAAGGGGCGGCACCCGTGCACCCTTATAGATGCAACGCAAAATTTTCCCATTTGTTTTGTCTGAAATTTTGGTGAAGCAAAAACTCAGTGTCACTTAACCATAGCATTGCAGGACTAATACACTTTTTTTGTCCTTTTATCTGATGATCTGGGAACCCCTTTCACTGACCTATTTGTAATACAAGAAAGGTATTCTCTTGCACACCCATTGCACAACTTCTGTTTCTCACATATGGGTGAAAGACAGAATATTACCAATAAATAGTACCAATAAATTAGACTCTCTATCCGAGAACTACAACATATTCTTAATAAAAATTATAATACAAATTAGAAACCATGGCCAAAAGTATTGTCCCCTTGAAGAAATGTTAATGAAGAACCTTTGAGAAAGCCCATTGGGCGCTACGCGTGAGGTGGGATTGGATTTGAACCTGCATTATGGAGATCTATGGCCTGGTCACGAGGTACATGAAGCGGAAGAGTTAAAGAGTTGAGATGGAAAGGATTTTAACTACCCGGAAATTGACTGGAGTAATGGCACTGCTGGAACAGTTACTTTATAAACCTATTACAAGACAATTTTATGGTCCAGTTTATTGAGGCCCCAACTATGAATGATGCTGTGTTGGACCTGGTAATCTTAAACCATGCAGAGCTTATTACTAATGTTCATATAAAGGAACATCTGGGTAGCAGTGACCATAACATGATTTCATTTGATGTTAGCTGTAAGCAAAAAACACATACAGGAAAGATAAAAACACTTAAGTTTAGGAGAGCAAAGGATGAGGGCAGCTCCCCATGCCTTAGACTGTGAGGGAATATTGGCATTGATGAACACAGGATAGAAATTCTTCAAAAAGACTGTATGTGAACTCACTGCAAAGTATATTTCCATAGGCAATAAGTTTAAATGTGGCTCACGGCCAAAGTTAAAAAAGCTATAAATAATAAGAAAAGAGCTTTTAAAAAATACAAAAATTAAGGAACACTATTATCCTTTAAATATTACAAAGAATATAACAAAATATGTAAAAAGTAAATCAAGGATGCAAAAATATAACCAATGTCAGATTGCAAAAGATAGTATGACAAACCCCCAAAAATTCCTCAAATATATCAATAGTAAAAAGGTCAGGTCTGACCATGTAGGCCCTTTACAAACTAATCTAGAGTGGGTGACTGGGGACAAAGAGAAGGCACATTTATTAAATACTTTCTTCAGTTTTGTGTATACAAAGGAGCATGGGAAGCTCAAGTCCATAATGGGAATTATATTGACACAGCCCCGAATGATCCACAATGGCTCAAAAGTGATATGGTCCAGAAATATTTAGACAGAATAAAGGTGGATAAAGCACCTGGACCAGATGTTATCCACCCACGGATCCTAAAAGAATTGAGCTCTGACATTTCAAAGCCATTGTATCAAATTTTTAGACACTCATTAAAGACTGGAATAGTACCACTGGATTGGAGTAGGGCCAATGTGGTGCCTGTATTTAAAGATGATAAAATTTAAAAAGGGAACAAAGTCTTTACCAGGTAATTATAGACCTGTTAGTTTTACTTCCAAAGTTGGGAAGATACTGGAGAGTTTAATAAAAGACCACATAGATGAGTTCTTGCTGGAAAAAAATGTTTTAACCACTTCAATACCAAGGATGTCTTATGTCTATAGGCACCATTCAGATATCAATCTTTCCGGCCGGCGATTATGTGCACGATAAGAATGATCATAGCGGCAGTTCCGCCGCTTGATCATTCTTATAGGCAACGGAAGGGGACGTCCCCCCCCCCCCTCCCGCTGCCATCCGGTGCTTCTCCGGGCTCTCCCGTGCCATCGGGGGCCCTGAGATTGAAATGCCCGCCGCCGGATGACGAGCATAGAGATTTCCGGTGACCAGATGGTCACCAGTCATCTCTATGACCGTCGGAGGCCCGGGTACCTGAAAGTAAACAAAGCCGCCATCGCGGCTGTCAGCATGAGATCGTGAATTTTTTTTACCGATCTCCTGCTTTCCAGCTGGAGGGCTTATTGACCCCACATCTCTCCATAAAGAGGACCTGTCACATACATTCCTATTACAAGGGATGTTTACATTCCTTGTAATAGGAATAAAAGTGATCCAAAATTATTTTTTTTTTTAAATAGTGTAAAAATAAAAAAAATTAAGTAAACGCACATGTAAGTCCCACCCACATATGTAAACGCTGCTCAAACCACACATGTGAGGTATCGCCGTGTGCGTTGGAGCGCGTGCAACAATTCTAGCACTAGACCTCCTCTGAAACTCTAAACTGGTAACCTGTAAAAAAAATTAAAGCGTCGCCTATGGAGATTATTAAGTACCGAAGTTTGGCACCATTCCATGATTGTGCGCAATTTTAAAGTGTGACATGTTACGTATCTATTTACTCGGCGTAACATCATCTTTCATATTATATAAAAAAATTGGGCTAACTTTACTGTTTTGTTATTTTTTAATTAATAAAACCGTTTTTTTTCCAAAAAAAAGGCGTTTTAAAAATTATTGCGCAAATATCGTGTGAGATAAAAAGTTGCAATGACCGCCATTTTATTCCCTAGGGTGTCTGCTAAAAAAAAACATATATATAATGTTTGGGGGTTCTGAGTAATTTTCTAGCGAAAAAAATATGATTTTTACATGAAGGAGAGAAGTGCCAGAATAGGCCCGGTATTGATTTTTACATCAAGGAGAGAAGTGCCAGAATAGGCCCAGTATTGAAGTGATTCATGAAAGACAGAAGATTTATTTTTATGAAGAGGTAAGTGAAACCTTGGACAGAGGGGTGGCTGTGGACGTGGTATACATACTTGGATTTTGCAAAAGCGTTTAATACAGTTCCCCACACACGGCTCATGTGTAAGGTAAAGTCTACAGGCTTGGAAATATTAATTTGTAAATGGATAGAAAACTGTCTAAAAGACAGAATTCAGAGAGTAGTGGTTAATGATTCTTACTCTGAATGGTCTAAGGTTATCAGTGGTGTACCCCAAGGTTCAGTGTTGGGACCCTTGCTTTTTAATACCTTTATAAATGATATTGGGACTGGGATTTAAAGCACCATTTCAGTCTTTGCAGATGACACCAAACTATGCAGTGGAATAACGTCCTTACAAGATGTCTCCAATTTATAATCCGACCTCAATGCACTGCTTAATTGGGCGACTATGTGGCAGATGAAGTTTAATGTTGATAAATGTAAAGTTATGCACTTGGGGGCTAAGAATATGCATACATCATACATGCTAGGGGGAGTACAACTGGGGGGATCCGTAGTGGAGAAGGATCTGGGGGTTTTGGTAGATCATAAGCTCTATAACAGCATGCAATGCCGGTTTCCAAAGCGAGCAAAATCCTCTCTTGTATTAAGAGAGGTATGGACTCCAGAGAGAGAGATATCATTTTGCCTCTATACAAATCATTAGTAAGACCTCATCTGGAATATGCAGTTCAGTTTTGGGCGCCAGTTTACAAAAATTATATTGGGGGAACTGGAGAAATTGCAGAGAAGGGCAACCAAACTGATAAGAGGCATGGAGGAGTTCAGCTATGAGGAAAGATTAGAGGAACTGAATTTATTCACTCTTGAGAAGAGGAGATTAAGGGGGGGTATGATCAACATGTACAAATATATAAGGGGTCCATATAGTGAACTTGGTGTTGAGTTATTCACTTTATGATCAACACAGAGGACAATGTGGCACTCTTTACATCTGGGGGAAAAGAGATTTAATTTCCAAATACGGAAAGGTTTCTTCATAGTAGGAGCTGTGTGGAATAGACTCCCTCCAGAGGTGGTTCTGGCCAGTTCAGTACATTGCTTTAACCGCTTAAACCCCGGACCATTTGGCTGGCCAAAGACCAGGCCACTTTTTGCGATTGCGCGGTCGTGCGGCGTGGCTCCCAAACAAAATTGATGTCCTTTTTTCCCAAAAATAGAGCATTATTTTGCTGGTATTTGATCACCTCTGCGGTTTTTTATTTTTTGCGCTATAAACAAAAAAAGAGCGACAATTTTGAAAAAAATGCATTATCTTTTACACACACAGCTCCTGGTTCTCCGTGTGCCCCGAGCGATCGTGGGAGCCCAGCGGTGATCGAGGCCGTCGGGCACTCGCATTGGCTCAGGGAGCAAACGGGGGGCGCGCGCGCCTCCGGGGGCGCGCAGGGGCCCCCTAGTGGCCGTTTATGGCACAGACGTACCATAACGGCAATTCGCGCAGCCGAGCCATGTTGCCATAGTCCAACTGTGGCGGCTGGTCGGCAAGCGGTTAAAAAAGGCCTGGATTCTTTCCTAAATGTACATAATATAACTGGGTACTGACATTTATAGGTAAGGTTGATCCAGGGAAAATCCGATTGCCCCTCTTTATGGTTGAACTAGATGGACTTGTGCCTTTTTTCAACCTGACTAACTATGTAACTATGTAATGAGTGCATGCATGAGGCCTGCGCTATGCACATTACGGGAACCCTATTCTGTTACTGGGAGTGAGGTACCAGAGGTAGGCTGGACTGGTGGAGTGGATGCAGGCCCAGCATGTCCCATCTAACGCAAATATACAAGTAACAGTGTGTAGTGACATGGGAAAGGTTGCTTTTTAGAGGAACTCTGTACTTTAATTGTCGCACACAATGAAGGCTCATCTTGGGGAACTGCCTTAATGTTAGATTCTTCACATGACCGCAGTCTCTGCCTGGTTCAGGGCATTGGTGAGCGTTTTCTGCACGAAAAGGTACCCCAGTGTGTAAGGTGAGTGACCCCGCCCACACTGCCTAGCGTAGCCCAAGACAGCTTGGAGGAGTCAGCAAGTATGCGCCCGCTCCACACCACCAAAGCTGTAAACTTTTTAATGATCATAACATCTGAGCGACAAATATCCAGGATTGGTTGTTCAATACATTTTTTCTTGCAAATGTGTATGTGAAGCAGGGATTGAATAAGATTGTAAACCCATATGCAAAGTCTGTTCACCACTGGACATGTCCACCAAATATAAACCATAGTGCCTTCTTGATCACAGCCTTGAAAGCAGGTGGAGGGGTTGACAGGGATAAGACAGGCTATCTGGGCTGGAGTGTAGTACCATCTACAATATACAAAACCTTGTACGAATTTTCCAAAATAAACACGTTTCTAGAGCTTTTAGCTACAACTTTCCATATAATTGGCCTGTCTTCTGGCTCCAGAGGCATATCCAAATCAGTTTCCCATTGCATTTGATATGATCCTTTGGACACCCACTTGGCTGAGTCTATAGAGGAACAGATCATTGAAACCAAGTCTGAAAAGAATGGGTCAGAGCGGCAGAGTGCACAAGGCGTCAGAGATGTATGTATCGAAAGTGTTCTCTTACTGGAATGTTTTGATTGGTACAAAGCTGCTGAATTGATGATATATCAATTAGCGTGAGAAGAGAATATGTATAGTGGAAACCATGATCTGACCACCAACAATATAGTGGGGAATTTTGCAGACCAACGGGGATTAATGCACAATAAAGGAATATCAGTAAAGGTAGAAATGGGGAAGCGAGTGACCTGCAGAAAATGTATTTAAGTCCCAATGTTTTAATATAAGAGATAGAATGGGGTTTAATAAGCATTGACGATGGTGTGGGGGAATTCAAGGCAATGAGGAGAGGGCAATAGAGTGACAATCAAAGAGGTCTATAAGGGTCCATAACGTGAGATCACGATTAGCATAAAGGTGAGATACGGGCAATATTGGCTGCTAGATAAGAGTATATATTGGGGACTGCTAAATCTCCTACTGATTTCTGAGAAAACATAATGTGTGTATTAACCCTGGGTTTACAACATCTCCAAATACATTTAAAGATTTTCCACTGGTGGATGTGAAAGATATGAGAAGGGATAGGGACAGTGAGAACCCTCAAAGAGTATACTGTAGTAATTTGGGAGAGGAGGGTAGAGAGGAGAAAGAGGGACATGAAGGAACACAGGAAGGAATTGAGGGCGAAAGAGAAAAGATTATAGGAGAAAGGGTTGATAGAAAGCAGAGTTCTGAGAGAAGCAAATTGCGAATTATATAAAAAACACATGTTCTAGCTGGACAGTGGGTCGTGCAAAATACATGACACAGGAACGAGCTGAGACAGAGTAGCAGGGATCCCTTGGGCTACAAATAGTCTAAAGTGTGTGGTAAGTCATAATGAAGGGCTCACAAAATTTTGATATGAAATATAATGAACAGCTATAGGGTATATAAAAATGTCAATAGATTTTAGAAAGATGAGATATAAATAAAGGGTTAGCAAAATATATTGACAGTATGTAAAAAGTAATGTTAGTCCCAACGCATGCCACAGGCATACAAAACATTTGTTTTCATTTTGAGTGGCATAGGGAATGCAGGAAAGCCCTGGTAGTTTTTTTTTTACTTGTGCACCATTCACTTCCTGTTCTGTAGAGACAACAGGAAATGGCCCTCTTTGACAGTTGTCAGCAGATAAAGTATCCCTGTTGGAAGATTGTATATCTATTCTTGTTCTGGCGTCAACTCAATATTTAGGTTTCTCCTTCAGTTTCAGTCCAAGTGACAATGGTCATTAGGATGATTCAAGAGAATCAGTCTCTCTAAAGGGAACACAGACACTGACAAAAAACAGACAGGGTTTCTAACCACTAACCACTCTATCCAAAGTTAAAAAAACTTTTAGCTTTAGATATACTATGACTTATCTGACACAGATACTGTATGTATAAGAGACTGCCAAATCGAAGTGTGCCTTTGCAGTAAATTTACAGGTGTAATTGGACGTTAAATATTTCACTGCATGCATTGTACAGATATGAAAACTGACCAAACATATAATTAATATAACAAGTAAAGCCAAATGACTCTCAAAATGTACATTACTGTATATACAGCTCCACTAAGGATGGACAGATGTATATCCCCGATAACATAACATAGCAAAGTCCTTAATAATCCCAGAGGGAACCTTTAAGAACTTATAAGGTTTATATTCATGTAGTTCCACACAATCTCAATATATATGCATAATACATTGAAATCAAATGGAGGAGATCCACCCTACTGATTATTAGATATCACAATCCACTGTGTGAGAATCATAGCAGAGCCTTATACAGAGTAGAACAGGATATGTATCTACCTTTCATGGGGTAGTGCAATATTACACATTTCTTGCAGATTCCAATCACAGTCCAACATGCCTTAGATGTTTGAAGCTATTAGTCAATATACCAAGCAAAAGAAGTTACATAGGATCAGGAAGCTGACCTACTCACTTAACATGTCAGGAGCTCGATAAAATCTGTCTGAAGTGGATCACATAGCATTCAGATGGCGATAAACTGAGTGGCGCTTTAAAATTCTATATAGAGCCAACTACTGTATACACCTATACACAATATGTTGGTGATGCAGTCACCATTAGGAGAAATTCAATGCATTTTGGAGTGATCATCACTCCCTCTTCAGGGGTAATCTGGAAGACGAAGCCATAATCACTTTGAAATGTGTCAAACTGGTTCAATATAGTTTTTTAACACTAATGCCCCGTACACACGGTCGGAAATTCCGACCACAAAATCCGTCAGATTTTTTCCGACGGATTTTGTCCGACACTGGTGTTGCATACACACGGTCGGGCAAATTTGTCAGAAAATCCAATCATTCTGAACGTGGTGACGTTCGTTGCGTACGACGGAACTACGTAGAGGCTATTAGCCAATAGGTTTGGTCTCCTAATTTCATCTGAGCATGCGTGGCACTTTGTCCGTCAGGATATTCTCTACACATGATCGGAAAAAGTCCGATCTGTTTTTGTTGTCGGAAAATTTTAGAGCAGGATCTCAAATTTTTTCCGGCGGAAATTCCGACAGAAAAAGTCCGATGGAGCCCACACGCGGTCGGATTTTCCGACAACATGGTCCGATCAGACATTTTCCGTCAGAATTTCCGACCGTGTGTACGGGGCATTATTCACGTGAGTAACTCTTTATATTGCCTTTACTCATAAGCATTACCTGAGAAGCACTGTTACCATGATGTTTGTTACCCATGGCCACTTGCTGACGTGAGCCTTTCCCATATGTGTTTGTTGCTATATTTCCATACAGTTACATTTAGATTCCATACAATCCTTCAACAGTACAGTATATTTTAGAGAAGGTTTATGGATAGGAGATCTCTGCAGAGACAAATCCTTCAGCTGCATTAAATAGTTTCTGATCTGCATTGTTTACTCATAAGTGTTTTACCAGCTACACCTTAAGGTGCCCCTGTCTATCTTTGTGTGTTCCAGTGCTTTGGATTCAACAGCATATATTATGGACCCTCCAACTTCACCTCTGATATAGCGTCATGATATGCCTCCTAGGGTTGACAGATGACTCCAATGAGAACAGAAAGATCTTTGATGGGTCTCCTACTGCATTATGCTAGAAAAGTCATTACTATGTCCTGGAAAATTAGAGCCCCCTACCTTGTTGTTTTGGAAAATAGCTAATTCATTTTGACTTCCCTCTTAACGGGGAAACATTGCTAGAAGCTAGGAGCTGCCCAGCCAAATTCTGAAAGGTCTGGGTACCTTAATTGGATACCCTGTCTTCTGCAACCACCTTACAGTGACTTTGTTTCATGGATGTCTACTCAACATTGTAGGGTCCTTACCTTGTGGAGGCTTCATACACCTGGATCCTAAATATTTGCATCATTCTTTTGAACCTACATCATTACTGTATTATGCTGGATAGTTCTCTAACACCTGATCCCTCTGGTATCCCTTGTCATTTCCAACCAGGGCTGGGACAAGGGGTGGGCAGAAGGGGCAGCTATCCTGGGTGCAGACGAGCAAGGGGTCAAAGAATAGATGCAGGAGTTTTATGCCCATTCTATGACATGTTTTAACAGGGGGGTGAAATTCTGGATCTTTGCCATGGGCACTGTCCTGGTACTGTATCCTACTCTAATGTTCCCTTATAGTATATCCATTGTCCAAATTTTAAATCATATATTCATTTTCACATTGTATTTCAGTAATTTCTAGCCTCTGCCTAATAATCAAAATGATCTTGAAGTCTGTAAATTGATTCCTTAAATTCTGCTGGAGTCTGTTGTTAAAGCATATCTATGGTCAAAATTTTTAATCAGATATTCATATCCACACTGAATTTCAATTATTTCTAGCCTACTCCTCTTAATCTGAATGATCTTTGAAAATGTACTTTGTATAGATTCCCACACACTTACTGCCCTGTGTTTGCCCCATTGGCACTGCTGTGTCACAGCTTCCACACAGCCTGTCTTCTAAGGTGCTGAGAGGAGGAATTTCAGGAGGCAGTACATTATTGCCTTTACTCGTAAGCATTATCTGAGAAGCACTGTTACCATGATGTTACCAGGCCCCAAAGGGCCTGGTAATGGACTGGGGGGGGGGGGGGGGGGGGGGGGGGAGATCCCATGCTCTTTTTTTCAATGAGTTTTATCTATATTGCCGAGACCCGACAATTCACTACAGCCGCAATCAGTTTTAAATGACAATTTTTCCTTTAGAAATGTAATTTTGCTGTGGTACTGTTCTAAACACGGGAAACATGCATCACTTTGCAGGCATACTATAGACACCCCCCAGGCACAATATTTAAAGGAATATTTAATTTTTATTGTTTCACTTTAAGCCTTAAAAAAATCACTGCGCCTGAAAAACTTCCATATTGATACATGTCCCCTGGGGCAGGACCCAGGACCCCAAACACTTTTTATGACAATAACTTGCATATAAGCCTTTAAAATTAGCACTTTCGATTTTTCATGTAAGTGCCCAATAGACTTTAACGGTGTTCCGGCGGCTTTTGAATTTGCCGCGAACACTGCATATTGTTCGCTGTTTGGCGAACACCCGATGTTCAAGTCGAACTTACGTTCGACTCAAACATCGGGCTCATCCCTAGTTTTCACAATGCTGATGCTATAAAATAAAAGTGTACGCTGTGACCATAGAACTCCTTCAGGCTGGGTTCACAACATTGCGAATTGGATGCAGGTTCCCCGCATTTAATTCGCAATAACAGGAGATTTTGACCGGCTCTCTATGCAAATTTGCACAGGAGCCCTGTTCGTCTATTGGTACGTTTCAGGTCCGAATTCAGCCAAAAATTCAGGCTGAAATTTTTGGACCTGAAACTTAAACCAGGGTGCACCAGACCCATGCTGGGAGCCGCATGCAGCGATGGTGTGAACTCAGCCTTAATCTCTCTGTCTCTTTTCTTCTCTGAGGCAAGGATTGTTTGGATCAGTTTTTATATCTGTCATCATGCAATTTTAGTACTTTTTATACTTTTGTCTTAAGTTCTCTGCTGTTTTTCCCAGGGGCCTTTCCTGCCACGCTTGGTCCCCTTAGGCTTTCCTATGTTAACTTTTACCTTAAATACAAAAAAAAAGATTTATGAAACAAAAAAAAAAGGACCTGCTGGGCTTGGTCCCCTAAGGTATATGTTAACTTTTAACTTAAATAAAAAAAAAAGGTTTGTGAAACTAAAAAAAAAAACGACCATTCTGCCAAAAGCGGTTCACTGACCAATCTCACTTGTTGCCTGAAATTGCTCTTTAAGAATCTATTGAAGTTAGTGACACAAAACAGAGGAGAATATTTCATTATTAAACCATTTTTCCCCCATCAAAACCCACCGTAGCCATTTCCAGATGCGTCAGAACTAAATTAGTCCTCAAGAATATTTCCTTATTACTTTGTTGTAGTTAAGCAGTGACAATCGAATGTGACAAACTTAAACTGTCTACTGGGGAATCAGAGTATAGCGTGGACCCGGAGATAATTGTAGTGTCAAATTTGATATCTCTGTTCAGATTCAGCTGGCGTCCGGCTTGTAAGGAGAATCCAAGGATACTGCAATCATTTTACATCCCTTTTAATTTCTTTATGGCTCCTTGGGTGTACCTACCCATCTTGAAAAAAAGACGCTGTTTCCGACAGAGCGCCTCAGACCCGCCACTAAAGAGGCCGAACAGATGGAGCTTTCTCGCTGCGCTCCTCCTGGGAATTGTACATAACTTCAGCTGAACACCAAATACGGAGGAATTCGTTTTACCTCCAGTTGTTTCTCTGAGGCTTACATAATATTCAGGCAGAGGATTTGTTAAACAGAAACCAAATACAGGCAAAGTTCAGCCAGCTATCTGTTAAAGTTTATGTGAGGTTAAACATTTATTTATATTTTTTAAGTTTAGTAAAAAATGGTTAAGATACCATTTGATTTTTGTTTTCTTTGTTGTCTGCTTCCAGTTGAGGAGATCTACCGTCACTTCCTGTCCCAGAGACACAGCCGGAAGTAACAGGAGATCTCTTCATAGTGGATATCACTTTTTAGAGCTGTTATTAGAACAGGTTTCCCAGTTGGAAGAATTCCCCTCCCTTTCTGTTCATGTGACAACTCAAAAATGTTGGATTTCTTATTACTTTCTGTACTGGAGACAATAGTCACCACAACCTAAAGAGAAGGTGAATATTTCCAGCAAGGGAGGAGACAACAATTAAAACCTGGCAAAGGTTCCAACACTTCTACATTCTTCCCATAACTAAAACATGTTTTGGCTTTAAATACACTTTAATTAGTTACATAATTCATCTGGTTGAAAAAAGATACAAGTTCATCAAGATCAACCAATAACAGGGAAAAAAAACATACAATCTTATATACACAATCCTTTCCCCACAGTTGATCTAGAGGAAGGCAAAAAAGCATGATCCAATTTGCTCCAACGGGGAAAAAAACTCCTTCCTGATCCCCTAAGAGGATATCGAATATTCCCTGAATCAACTCCAAATCTCTAGTCAAAAATAGCAAGATACAAAATGAATAGCCCATTAAATGATAAAAATAAAAAACACAACCAGCTATTGCATCAATATTCACCTTCAATCTAAAGATTTTCCCTGCAGTACTTTTAATTGGCCACAAGATGTCCTCAATCTAATAGCCAACACCAGTCAACACACTTTCACGTGTTACTGTTTTTTACAGCCTTGAAACCAAACCCTGTTTGAATCTAGTTTGTACTTCCTCTTTGACCTCATGATACATTCTGAAGCCAGAAGATGCGCATTGATTGATGACTGGTATGCAAGAGATTGCAAAAAAGCTGCATGGTTAGAAGCATTTCTCTGCTCCCTACTAAAATTCAAGAATTTAGTAAGCGGCTAAATCAGAGGGATGTGTGTTCTTCAGCTAAACTATTGTATTAGGTGCCTACCTCAAGCTAACTTTCCACCATCACATACTTTCCAACAGTCCCGATTTTCCTGGGACAATCCCGATTTTTGGACCCTTGTCCCGATCGGAGCTCGTCCCGATTAAAATCTGGACTGTTTTTGGCAAAGACCGCAGTGGGCTACATAAAGATGGGTGCTGCCATGGGGTCTTTTTCCCTGTGTGTTCAGTGGAGAGGGGAGGGGCCTCTGATCCATGCAGCCAATCGGCTTCTCTCTTCAGCGTACAAGTAGACAATTCTCTTGTACACTGAAGCCAGTTGGCTGTACGATTCGGAGGCCCCTCCCCTCTCCACTGAACACATGGAAAACCATGGAGCTGCCGCCAACCCTCCGCCCTGTGTGTGCGATGGGAGGGGATACTGATGTAAGGACTGGGGCTCCAGCGAGGACACCAGATGTAAGGACTGGGACTCCGTTGGGGACACCAGATGTAAGGACTGGGGATCCGCTGGGGACACCAGATGTAAGGAGAAGCTCCGCTGGGGACACCAGATGTAAGGAGGGGCTCTGCTGGGGACACCAGATGTAAGGAGGGGCTCTGCTGGGGACACCAGATGTAAGGAGGGGCTCCGCTGGGGACACCAGATGTAAGGAGGGGCTCAGCTGAGGACACCAGATGTAAGGAGGGGCTCCGCTGGGGGCACCTGATGCAAGAAGGGGCTCCGCTGGGTACACCTGATGTAAGGAGGGACTCTGCTGGGAATGCCTGATGTAAGGAGAGACTCTGCTGGGGGCACCTGATGTAAGGACGGACTCTGCTGGGGGCACCTGAGGTAAGGACGGACTCTGCTGGGAATATCTGATGCAAGGAGGGACTCTGCTGGGATCACCTAATGTAAGAAGGAACTCTGCTGGGGGCACCTGATGTAAGGATGGACACTGCTGGGGCAACTGATGTAAGGACGGACACTGCTGGGGGCACCTGATGTAAGGAGAGACTCTGCTGGGGGGCACCTGATGTAAGGATGGACTCTGCTGGGGGCACCTGATGTAAGGAGGGACTCTGCTGAGAATGCCTGATGTAAGGAGGGACTCTGCTGGGGTCACCTGATGGCATCTGGTAGCAGGCGACGTGGCAAGTGACACGCTCAGGGCTCCCACTGATTCACCATTATGGTGAGATGAATGATTTAATTTTATATTACAATGTAATAATAGAAATAATGCGCTTCAATCATCCTGACACCATAACAAATATGGTGCTGGGATGATTGAATCGCTAACACCTGGTGTTTGGAGTATCTTTATCTGCTGATTATTAAACTTTCTGAAAAACACATATTGCTATTGTGGTGTCATCCCTCTTTCTTTCCTTCCTTCTCTCTCCTTTCCTCCCTATTTATTTCTTTCTCTCTCACTCGCTCCCTCTTTCTCCCTTTCTTTCTCACTCCATCCCTTGTTCATCACAGACTCTAACCACACCCCCACTGAGCCACGCCCCTTTAAGCCACACCCAATATACCATGTAAACCACACCCATTTTTTTACTGTGGCACCCGAATGCCACGGCCTACAAATGAATGCCCCACCCCCTAATTATAATAATACTCTGCCTACAGGCAAAACAGTGTCCTGTGATTTTTTTTACATTAGCAACTATGCCAACATGCAGATAAAACCCATACAAAAAAAAGAGGCCAGCTGGTTTAGTGCAAGTGGTATCGCGAAAGCCTCAATCCTGTAGGAATTTACATTTTTATCTTTTAACCATCAATGTGTTTTTAAGAGATATTTTACAATATTACAAAGCATCCATACATGGGTCTGATGGTCATCTAACTTCTATCGGTTGGTCAATGTGTGTAATCTGTTGACGCTCTCGTAATATCTCATTCAAGGGGTGATAGGAGGACATCACACGGTGGATGGCGGAGGCACATTGTTGCTGATAAGACATCAGGCAATCAGGGAATAGAGCGTCTTCAGATGATTACGAAGATGCGGACACATCTCAGGGACACGGCGGTGGTCGTCATGGCAACCCCCGCAGTTCAAGTTGTTCATTAAGAAGAAGCTGTTGACGGCGATAAGGCAAAAGACAGGAAGCCGTCCAATATTAGAAGCTGGCGACGGCTTTGAGTGGAACGATAAGTTGCTGCTAAACTTCATACATCTGCAACTTCTATTTTTAAGACATTTTTTCAGTAACACGTTGTATATTTTACATAAATTCATGGGGTGAAAAAAACAAAACAGATTCATAAACCCATAAACAGTAAATGAATGAATATATTGAAATGATTCAAAACAAAATAGAAAAAACTTTGGGAAAACTAAGCAAAGTCCACCTTATATCAAGGTCCCCATCAAATTGCCTCCTACATCAGGGTGCCTATTAGAGCCCCCCTTCAAACAAGGTCCCCTTCAGAGCCCCATCTACATCAGAGTCAGCATTAGAAGTCCCCCTTTACATCAGCGGTCGACTTAAGCATCCCCATCCGGGTGGCCCCTTACATCAGTGTTCCCATCAGAGTCCTTCTTACATCAAGGTCCTCATCAGAATCCCCCTTTCATCAATGTCCCCCTTACATCAGGCTCCCCATCAGGGTTCCCCTTACATCAGGGTCCCCATCAGTGTCCCCCCTTACATCTTTATCCCCATCAGAGTCCCCTCTTACATCAAGGTCCCTATCAGAGTCTCTCTCACATCAGAATCTCCATAAGAGATCCCCTTACATCAGGGTCCTCATCAGAGTCCCCCTTTACACCAGAGTTCCTATCAGAGCATGTCTGGTGGCTTTAGCAACCAACAACAAAGCACAGTGTTGGAAAAGAGGGTTGTAGTTGACCTGCACCAGAGACCAACTGATCTGAAACCTCAGTCTGTGTACATCAGCTGCAGGCCAACTAAAATCTTGCAGTGGGCTGGATGTGGCCCACAGACCATAGTTTGAGGACCCCTGATCTCAACCCTAAGTGTATGACATTTTGTTTAATAAAGCACAACAAATATTTAGCAAGTGGCATGCCTTTTTCCTACTTTGTTGCATCTCAGCACTGATGATCAAATCCAGGCTCTTCCAGCCCCCTCCTGTCTCTTTGCACTCGCTCCAGCATTGGCTAAAACATCATGATGATCTGGACAGACTTCCTGATGGTGGCAACGGTTGACCATACCTGCACAAAGTGTGTCAGCACATCTACTTACAGTCTCAGAGGTACCAGAGGTACATGTGACAGGGTGACAACCGTGAAGAAAGTTGTCACACAGCAATGAGGTTTTCTAGTGTCACCCTGCAGGTAGAAAGAGACCTATACTCTATTTTGCCTCAGGGCAATCCTTTTTCAAAGATTTTATTCAGATTTTGTCAAATAAAGAATGTACAAATAATGAAATTCTTTGAATAGTACAGCAAGGGTACAATATCTAATAGTTTATACAAATATATTGTAAACACTAAAAAATAAATGTTTTCAAAATTTGCAAGTAAAATAATACACTGTAATATGGAAATCTAATAGATATATGTTATATAAGATATACGTTTTTAAACTCTGTTAAAGAATAGTACCCTTAAATGTACATGAAGTCTAATAAGCTTTTGTAAACAAATGAGGATGATTTTGTCATCCTAATATTGTAGGTGAATATTACAATAGGTCCAACTGAGACCTTATGGGGCCAAAATAAAAAAAAGAAAGAGAAAAAAAAAGATAAGAAAGGAAAAAGGTTAAAGATATATAAGTATCTTGTGCCGACTTTTAGATTTTTGAAGTCATTTCAAGTGGAAACAGTTCTAGAACCATCAATTTGATATTTAGTCCATGGATCCCAGGATTTCTCAAAGAATTGAACCTTATCATTTAATATGGCCTAAAGATGTTCAATAATCATAATCCAGGACAATTTCGTTTTTAGAATGTCAAAGGGTAGGGTTGTTGTTTTCCAAGATCTGGCTATAGTGATTTTTTCTACTATAAATACATAATTTATCAATCTTCTGAAGTGTTTAGGGATCTTTTCCATTTGGCTGCAAAGCAGTGCTTGTTTCGGGGATTTGTTTAAATCAATATTAGTGAGAGAAGAAATAAGATCATAAACTATATTTCAAAAATGTTTTACTGTGGGGCATAGCCACCATATGTATAACATTGTTCCCTCAGGTCCACAATCTCTAAAACATAATGGAGACGCTCCTGTGACATAAGAAGCTATCCTTTTCGGGACTAGATACCATCTTAGCAAAACTTTGTAGTTAGCTTCTATGATAGAAGTGTTGATCAGGGATCTCAAGGCATTATGAGCTAACGTATACCAACCTTTCAGTTCTAGAGTTTCATTCAAACCCCTCTCTCAACGTTCCAGATAACCTAGTTTCACAGGAATAGATGGTAAAATGGAATATATTATTGAAATGTGTCCTTTAAGCTTGTCCAAATTTTTACATAAAGATTCCATAGGTGTCATGGATGTTATAACTAGATTACATGTTAAAGAAGTAATAAAATGTACTATCCGATAGTATTAAGAGAATTCTAATTTTGGTAATTGCTATTTTTCAATAAGGAATTGTTTTGTTAATATTCCCTTATGATCAAAAAAGTCAGCTATTCGTAAAATTGCCTCTGGGCAATCCTAACCAGTTATGTGGGCAAAAGATTTCACTCACAAGGCTCCCCATAGCAGTGATGTTGCGTATATAATACGCATAACTTTGATCTGGAACTAAAGAATTTTTGTCCAAAGAATATTATTCCAAGGGACATTTCTTTTCTAGTTTGATGGCACACGTGTGCTTTGTGATAATTCCAATCTGAATGCATTTCAAGAAGGGAAATAAAAAATGGTATCATTTAAAAGTAGATTTTAAATGTCCCTCTGTGGTTGTTAAGGAAGATGGGAAATATTTTACCAGCTCCGGTAACATTAAAGATATGTGCAAAATGTTTAAGAAAGATGAAAAGAAGTTTTGGATAAACCTTTTTCTCAAATGTCTTTTTTGGGTGTTTCATAGAATATAACACATTAGTTGATGAAGCTGGAGTCTTCTAAAGGTCTATATGTGCTTTCCAACAAGTCATCTATCACTGGACAAGCACTGAGCTCCTTATTTTAGTCTGCAGCAGTCTGATTATCCTAATAAAATTCTAGAAATAAAGGGGAACTTTAGAGTATAAAAGCACCAGTGTGACCATGCTTTTAAGTCCAATAGAACTTTTAGTTTAAATCAGCTAAATACATTCCGGGTGCATAAAAAAACAAAGCATGTGCAAAGCCATACAGTTACAGCCTCAGTAGAAAAATCTGTTCCCTGCCAGCATGCTGCAGAAAAGGACCCTTGCTTTCTTTGAGGAAGCAGTGGTCTCTCTGCAGGAGTCTGACAACCACCTACTGAGTCAAACCTATAACTCTGAAATTAGCAAAGCTCATAGTTCAGGCTGGTTGGAGAGCTTAACGAGGAGAGAGTAGAGTGACAGTTTGCTGCTTCTGTCCAGTAAAAGCCCTGCATTGAAAGTGAGGACACCGAGGGACAGTCCACTGATGGTACATGGCGGAGGTAGAGGAGAGCACTGGCTGCTGCGGAGGCAGAGGATCAGGTAGGTAAAACTGCTGTACCTAAATGAGCATACCAGAGCGGGGGCAGCCCCATTACAAGGGAACATTTTTTCTTTCCCCGGAGATGGGCTTTAAATATAAATTCTTTTGGATAAATCAGGACTGAAATGTATTATTGATCCCAGCATATTGAATCTGCTTTTCTTCAGATTCGGACTGTAAAAATTCCATTTGGAATCCGATTGGCTCATTAAAACAACCAGAAATGTTTTCTCTGTTTCCCCAAACTGCTTATTTTTTTTACAGAAAGGGTTATAGCTTTTCCAATACTGCATTCCATACACTGTATGTTACACGATTAGTTCAGATACAAATGGCGTTCCCCTTTAAACATTGTTGTTTCTCTTCTCCAAGCGGTTAAATGACACTTTTCCTTCTCTTGTATGAGCAGATGGTTGTCTGAGGAAAAGAAATAATAATGTAATAATGAGTTGACGGAATGCCCCTTTCACATTCTGTCCATCATTGCTCTAGACATGCGTCTGTTATCTACAATAGAATGAAGATTTCAGATTCACCCTGCTGCTTCCTTATCCTCCACCAATCACACAGTGTAACCTACCAGCTATATTATAGGCTAGGCCTGCTGGTGTCCGATCTGGGTAATAATGTCCTTCCCTTAATGACAGCTCAGTTCAAAGGGAAAATTGGGTTTCTCAGTAAAAGGTCACTCGGTCGATACGTCAGTAGGTTCTATCAAAGGGTCACAAGTGGACAGTCCTAGGCTTAATTGCTTTACTAATGTGAAAAACTGGTAAAAGGAAGGTGAATAATATTTCCAGGATTGCTTTTCTCCTAGAGAGTTGTCACACCAGGTATAGTCTATATTGAATGTTTCATTCTTGTTTCAATGTGTTTTCTTTCCTGTTCCAAGTGGGTGACACAATGCAAGAATTTGTTTTTTTCTTAAAGCGGAAGTAAACCCATTGATTAACAGTTTAAAAAAACTGTGGCATTTACGGTACGTGCCAGGAATGTAACTGTCACATTGCTTGTGCTCTCAACGTATATAAAGCAAGAGAAAGCGCACACCAGCCCTAGTGTCTTAACGTTTACTTGATTAAAATCAATGTATAAAAACGAGGGTTGCACTCACAAACATCTGATGTAAAACAGCATGAAAAGCTCCAAAGAAGCCTCCTCTCCTGGTCTGTGAAGATCAGTTGGCTCACATAGACTTGCGGCATGGTGAAGGGTAGTTCCTGTAACACAATAAGCCTACTTCCTAGTATCGTACGCCGCTCAAACACTTCGCACGGACCAACCGGCTTGTGCTCTCAACCAAATTGTCAAACCATCCAATGGTTGGTGTTATAACTGATCACATGTGCAGTATCATGGCAGTTGAAGATTAACCACTTCCCACCCGGCCTATAGCAGAATGAAGGCTGGGCGGTGGTTGTTATCCTGACTGGGCATCATATGACGTCCAGCAGGATAACTGCCGGCGTGCGCCCGTGGGGGCGCGCCTAGCAGCAATCGTTGTTACGGCGTGTCAGTCAGACACACCGCTACACCAATCTTTATAAAGAGCCTCTGACAGAGGCTTTTTACCACATGTTCAGCCGTGTCCAATCATGGCTGATCACAATGTAAACAGGAAGCTCTCGCAGCAAATGTGTGCATATGACATAATTGGTCACGATTAATAAAGCAACCAATTTTTGGTCCAAGAACTCCTCCTGTTCCTGGACTGGACTTGGGTCAAAGCAATAACTCCAAGGCCAATAATAAATAACACGTTATCTCTTCAGATTCCACAACATGTCTGGTTGACGAACGGCCGTTCAGAAGCGAACTGAAAAGCACAAAATGAAAAGCGCGAATCAACACTCACCAAACTTCTACTAACACAAAATTAGCAGAAGGAGCCCAAAGGGTGGCGCTAAAGAGGTGAAAAAATGCGTAGTACATCTCTACGTTCGTGTTTGTTGGCCGACAATTCCTTGCCGTTTGTATGCAAGACAAAATTCAGGCACACACCTTCGGACAAAAGTCAGAGGTTTTGTCTGTGGAAAATCTGATCGTGTGTACGAGGGTTAAGTCTACCTTTACACTTGCAGCTTTGATCCAACTTTACACTCTCTGGATCAAAGTCGCATCACAAGTAGTGCAGGTCCCTTTTCAAAGTCTCTGATTTTCAAAGTCACATAGATTGGAACAGGTGCCACTGAAATCAATGGGCTGTGACTTGTCAGGCAACATAAGTGTGTCCAAAGTCGCATGACAGGTTGCACTAGTGGAAACGTAGACTAAGCTGTGCATGCGCAGCTCAGTGTACTTTCAATAGAAGTCTGAGAGCAAGCAGATAAGTATTTATTATTGCAGAAGAGATATTTTGTCTCTTCTGCAATAAAGAGCTGGCTTTTCACAGTTTTTTATTAGTTACCTTTAGTTCCGCTTTAAGTTCCCCCTGCAGAAGCTGTCTTATCTGACGCTGCAACAGTTAAGCTGGCCATACACCTATAGATTATCTGCAGATTTTTTATGGTTAGATGGAAAAAGGTGCAGCAGATTTCTCCATGTTCGCTAAACTGTGTGGATGGAGGAATCTCCCACCTTTTCCATCTAACCATAGAAAATCTGCAGATAATCTATAAGTGTATGGCCAGCTTTATCAAATAACAGGGCCTTCTTTTCATTTTCTGCAATCCTGACAACACCTTTCTCATTTGACTATTTTATGAATGCTCTTGCACACAAGCACTGTGAAAAGCCTCCTGAAACTGGATTAAGCTCATTATATCAAAACTTCTTTTGAGTATTGAAAAGGAACTTTAGCACAGCAGAAAAGTTTCCTGGATAACACTTGCTGATTGCTTTTACCTGCTGTCCTCTTTTCACTAACAGCCGGACCATTCATATCCCACCATTTGGCTGACTTTTATACACAAATTGTAGAAATTTTACTGTGCGCTAATAATGAAGCCCGAGAATGTTTTGCACGTACACCAACCTGCAAAAGGAGGTTTTTAGATTTCTGTTCTTCGCTAAAGGCGACGGCCTGTCTCCTGCATTACAGAACAATAATGAAAAAGAATTTAACATGTGCGGCTAAGAGCCGGGAAAATGAACAAGTGGGAGACGGGGTGTAGCAGAATTTTTAATGTGGATGTTTAAGAATTGAATACAAGAGCAGAGAGAAGGAATTACCCAAGAAAGGGGTGCACGCGGGGTCACACTGTGATCTGGTGGGTGGAAGGAGAGCAACAGAGAAAAACTTTGAGTGATACAAAGTCTGAGGTTGGTAAGAAAGTACAAGAAAAGTTTGAGATAAAGTGCTTGAATAGACAGAACTATTTGGTCATAACGTTCCAATACAGAGATTTTGTAGCTCTTCCAATGTGACCTGGCATTCCGTCTACCAGTTAGGTTAGTTGTAATACACACCTTACTATAAAACAAAAGCCTTTCACATAATAGCATAAACAAATAAAAAAAACAACAAGATATATAAATGGCTTGTAAAGTTGCTATCCTCAGGGGTTTTAGAGAAACGTTTAATTAGTTTAATTTGAAGTTTTTGCCCTGAGCCTTATTTCTACTGAAATTTAATTTCCTATTTATCTGCTGCTCCTCTTGCCCCATCCTAAGGCTCATTACAGCTCATTTTATCTACGTTCAAGCTATGAAGTTGTGTTTTTTTTTTTTTTTTCTAAGCTGGGGCTCTGTTTCAAACTTTCTTTAGAACTTTTTAGGTTTTATCAAGTAAAATGGTGTGATTGACATGGAAATGTTTTTCCCTAAAGCAACCAATCAGGTGTTAAAGTATAACTAAAGGCAAAACGTTTTTTTTTTTTTTTTTCCGTTTTAGATAGCGTAGAGAAGACCTGCCAGGTTTTATTGCTGTCTGTGTCCCTGTAAGGTAGATTGAGACAATCTGATTGTCCTGGTGACAGTCATCACTGAAAGTGAAAGAAAACCCAAAAGCTATGTTTTAACTGGAAAGTTAGGGGGGTCGTCTTATACGTCGGCATATACGTGTAGCCAAGTCCCAGGTCCCCTTTGGTCTAATGAGAACCTCCAGAGATAGGGATAGCTGACATCCTTCTATGTAGAGTGGGTTAAGAGGCATGGTGGGTGTGATGCAAGGTAGATTCATGGGCGCCAGACACTTCTTGAATGCAAAGAGATTTATTGTCCCTTAAACAGAACTGTGGGAGAGAGGGTTTAGCGCCAGGACACCATTTAGTAGTTGCAATGTTAGACTCCTAGACTTCTATAAATAGACAGCCATGCAGGAAAAGGCACCCAGCCGGTCACCACATCTGCATGTGTAGGCACGCTGTCTCCTATGGAAACAATCTTGAACAGTTCTTAACAAAGGTGACAATGAACTCTTTCACTCAACTGAGCCTACCAGTCTCTCTCATTAGACTTGCTGATCCTCTGCCACTGGATCTCCTGAGCTCTTCCAACCTTCTCGCTCAGTATCTTCCTCAAGCGTCACCCCCGCATCCCTGCTGGGTCTGTAGCTTGGCATCCAAGATACTTCTCAAGCGTCACCCCACTGGCCAGCTAGGTCCCTAGCTTGACACATAGGGCTGCTCTGCAAGCGTTACCTCCACTGGCTGGGTCCCTGGCTTGACACCTGCTGAAGTTTCCCAATTCTTCACCGTCCCCGGTTGGTGAGAACACTGCTCCGATACTTGCTTCAGCTACTCATAGTTGTCCCTGGTAACAAGGTGGATGGTCCCTTAGTGGCGACAGCTTCCCCTCTTCTGCCAACCACGACAGGTTCTCTGGCCGGCGGAACTGTCACTTCTGGTTGGACTGCAAGCCGCAATCCCAACCCTACCCTGCTCTCTTGCTTCTGGATAGGCCCTCAGACAGCCTAGCAGCCAGATGACCCTGGGATAGGCCTTAGGCTCTGGCCTAGCAGCCCAGGACAGCACAACACACGTCCATCCAGACAGGTGTCCAGGTAGCAGAGAACCCCCGATCACCTGACCTCACCCAAATAAATAGGTTCTCCCAGCAGGCCAAAGGACCCAAGAAGATCCCTGCCCATTGGCTGAGATACCCCATCTATTCCTAATCTGTCATTGCAATGCCCTTGTCTTATCTAATGCCACCAGATACCTGGCCATCTAGTGACAGAAGAGAGAAGTGCAGCAATTCAAGAATAAGGGTGGAATCAACTGATCCCCTATCAATTGGCCAAGGCAACTATACCTGGCAGGTAAATGTACTCGCAACCCTGCCTAACCATCAGGGTGCTACATACGGTACCATGGTTCACACTCCTTCATTTAACAGCTCCTCCCTCACTAAATTCCATCTAAATTGGCTACCTTTAGAATATTGGCAGAAGAACAAACTACAGCCAAAGTCTGGATGAAACAATTTATACAACTCACAGAGGTTAAACAGCGCATCAACTTTTTCTTTATCAATGAAAAACCCACTAGCATATTTACAAACACTCACAAAAAAAACCCCCTCACTGTGTTGAATCCATGGATCCAATTCGTCCACACATCACTTTTGCCAGCTAGGGAACAACCAGGGGATTTCCCCTTCCCCACTATTGCCTTACCTCGACTCCAATCCCACCCTTATATTTTCCCCACCTATTTCCAAGTGTTTTTTTCTTTTTGTTGTTCTTAGTTGATAGTCTTTTTGTAGACTATTAACTTAGAACACACCTATACCTACCGAACAAACCTAAGACTTACAAGCCTATGTTAAGTGAGTGACACTGTAGCCTGAAGCTAGGCCTCCTCATACCAAAGTCCTCCTCGTCACATACTAGTTATCTTCAGAACATGTGAGGAACAGCGCATGGTATTAATTTAATTTCATGATATTGTCTACATCACATTGGTAACACGATTACATGTTTTTTATTGTACTTATGCTGAAAGCTCAATAAAACATTTATTGGAAGTGAAAGTACAATTTAATAGCCTAGACTTGTTTTAGTATACACACAGAGTTCACCAGAGTCAATATGCTAAGTTATTAAACCGTGCCTGTCTCCTGCCATAGATAAAGGGATGGAAACAAGCCATAGATGTAATCAATCTCTCCAGCATATTTTCATTCCTCTAAAAATTTTATTTTTAGGTATAGATTCATCATATTTCTTGGAATCCCCCAGATTAATCTCTGTATGTGTCAGTGGAAAAATGACAGTATGACAGAACCATCAGCTGTTATCAGGCATCAAGCTGTTTCCAAATTCTACAGATATCGACTGCTAATTTCCTGTGTCTGTATGGCTTCCTTTTTTTATTCATTTTTTTTTGTAACCGTTGCCTGGATTTACAAATGCAATAATGTCTTTGTACCTTTATTCCCCAACATTTTTCTGTCTTTGGCTTCATCAAACTGCAGCAGCACTTATGGGCCGTACACATGATAGGATTTTCCGACAACAAATGTTGGATGTGAGCTTGCTGTCGGAAAGTCCAACCGTGTGTATGCCAATAGAACATTTGTTGTCGGAATTTCCGCCAACAAATGTTTGAGAGCAGGGTCTCAAATTTTCAGACAACAACACTTGTTGTTGGAAATTCCAAGCATGTGTAAACAATTCCGACGTACAAAAGTCCACGCATGCTCAGAAATCAAGCAGAAGAGCAGCACTGGCTATTGAACTTAATTTTTGTCGTACGTGTTGTACATCACCGCATCTTGGCGTTCGGAATTTCTGACAACATTTGTGTGACTGTGTGTATGCAAGACAAGTTTGAGCCAACATCCTTCGGAAAAAAATCCATGGTTTTGTTGTCGGAAAATCCTATCTTGTGTACATAGCTTTAAAGATGACTTCCAGGTACGGATTTTTTGTACAAAATTACATTGGTCAAGCTTGTAAAGTAACTGTATATATAATACCTGGCTGATGCCCCTGGAAGCTGGAAATCACTGAAGTAGACATCGCTATTCTAGTGATCTCTACTTCCTCTTATGAGTCCCATGCCAAGTCCACCATGTCCAATCAGAGAACTTTTGCATTAATTCAGAAAATGCATTTTCTGAACGTCGCCTGTGTCCAAGCTGGACCAATGTAACTACGTATAAAATATCCAAGCATAGATCTATACTCAGATAAAAAAGTAAAAAAAGAATACAAAATACAAAAATTGAAAAGAAAAAAAGGGGCAGACTCCAAGGACCACTTGGTCTTTTTTTCCGCCGTCACTTTTCTGTTTCTATGTTTCCATACCTAGAATTCTTCTTTAAAGTGGAAGTAAACTTAGCCAAAAAAATCCTAAAAATTAATATAGCCACTTCACAAAAGCTTTTTAGATCATATGCCTTAAAAATAAACCCCTGCGGTTACTTTTTATGCCCTGTACACACGGTCGGAAATTCCAGGTGGAAAAAGTCCGATCGGATTATGTTGTCGGAAAATCCGATTGTGTGTGGGCTCTAGCGGGCTTTTTCCGTCTGAATTTCCGACAGAAATAATTTGAGAGCAGGATCTCAAAGTTTCCGACAACAAAATCAGATCTGACTTTTTCCGATCGTGTGTAGGTAATTCCGATGGACAAAGTGCCGCGCATGCTCAGATCAAATTACGAGACCAAAGCTATTGGCTACTAGCCTCTACGTAGTTCCGTAGTACGCCACAAACGTCACCACGTTCGGAACGACCGTGTGTATGCAACACCAGTTTCGGACAAAATCCGTCGGAAAAAATCGGACAGATTTTGTGGTCGGAATTTCTGTACAGTGTAAAACTCCCGCCCTCACTTTCAGTAATGCCTGGAATCTCGAGCATGCGCATTGAGTACTCCTCTCAGCAAGTCCTGTGATTGGCACTGCTGTTTATGCCCCCATGTGACATAACAAGTCACATGGGGCGTTTTTAGGAAGTTTGTGGATGACAGTCACGGTATTGGTGGGAATAGACTGATGGCACACAGAACATGCCGTAAATAGCCACAGATATGCGCATGCACCTGTGACGTCATTAAAGTGATCCTGGCTCGATTACAACAGAACGGCAAAGGATAGACACAATGCAAAAAGAGCACCATGTACATTGATTATAAATTATTTGAATGCAGCAAAGTAATAATCCTAAATTTACTGCCACTTTAAGTCATAAAAAAATGCGCTTGAAATAGAACAATGCCCTCTGATTAAAAAAATATATGCTGCAGAAGATAATTTTACATGCATTTGAACTCATTCTTTTAGTCTCCTTGCAAATACCAATTGATTCTGCCAGTGAAGTCCAACCAATGCAGCTTCCTGTGATACATCTTGCTGTTATGGCATGGTAATGCTGCTACACAGCTCATGAATTCAGAGCAGAGTTGTCACTCTCATGTAGGATGTGCCTGCTTGCACTACAGTGGGAGGAGAACATTTTGTGGAGGCTATCAGCGTTTTCACGGCTTGTAATTCAGCACCTGACCACACCTAGTCCTACCCACTGTTTTCCCATTGAAAGTAGGTTGCCATGATCTAGTGTACATGCACTTGCCACTTTATTAGGTACACCTGTTCGTCTGCTTGGTAACACAAATTGCTAATCTGCTAATCACATGACAGCAACAATGCGTTTAGGCATCTAGATGAGGTTTGAAGTTCAAACCGAGCATCAGAATGGGGAAGAAAGGGGATTTAAGCGACTTTGAATGTGGCATAGTTGTTGGTGCCAGACGGGCTGGTATGAGTATTTAAAAAACTGCTGATCGACTGGGATTTTCACGCACAACCATCTCTAGGGTTTACAGAGAATGGTCTGAAAAGGAGAAAATATCCAGTGAGCAGAAGTTTTGTGGGCAAAAATGCCTTGTTGATGTCAGAAGTCAGAAGAGAATGGGCAGACTGGTTCAACCAAGGTATGCAGAATACTATCTCTGAACGCACAACACATCGAACCTTGAAGCATATGGGCTACAGCAACAAGAGACCACACCGGGTGCCACTCCTGTCAGCTAAGAACAGGAAACTGAGACTACAATTCACACAGGCTCACCAAACTTGGACAATAGAAGATTGGAAAAACGTTGCCTGGTCTGATGAGTCCCAATTTCAGCGGCGACTTTCAGATGGTAGGGTCAGAATTTGGCCGTGGTGGTGGTGTAAAGGTGTGGGGGATATTTTCTTGGCACACTTCGGGCCCCTTAGTACCAATTGAGCATCATTTAAATGTAGTAGCGGCTGGTGCTCAAAATGTTTGGTGGCTCAAACAAACTGAAAAATTCAGAAAAAATAACCCATTAATTGCAGCCTCACTTTGCCCATCAAATGCAGCCACTATGTCATCAAATGCTACCACTGTGCCCATCAAATGCCTCCACTGTGACCCCCCCCGCCTGCTCGCCATCCGAGCGGTGTCCTCCATGCATCTCTTCCTGTCCTCCCGATAGGCGTCCAATCACAGCACCTGTCGTTTCACCCAATCAGGTGACAGGTAACAGGTAACAGACCCGAGCACCTGATTGGCGGAGAGGCGGTTCAGTGTTAGGAAAGTGAATATTCATTCGCTGTTCTAACACACCTGGGTCACCTTTTTTGTCGCCTATTAGAGCCTATGGCTCTAATCAGGTGCTTCAAAAACACCCTCCGCCACTGTAATTCAGGCGCCTGTAACCTGAAAAGGGGCCGGGCGCCTATATAGAGGGTGGCAGCAGTGGCCCTGGATAGTTTAATGCAATGCATGTATCTATCCATTGGTCATACAGGGGGTGGCTGGAGAGTGGGGGGCAGCAACCGTGCGCCCTTAATTGACGCACTGACACTGTTTAAATGCCAGGGCATACCTAAATATTGTTGCTGACCATATGACTACTTTTTTGTATCTTTGAGATATTTATATGTATAGATTTGTTAAGTGTGCAAAATCTTCACAAATTGCTTACAAAACTTATCTTACCTTCAGCGACTGAGGAAAATCCTCCTTCATTTGTGTCTCACACGCTCTGCTCCCAGACACTGCAGCTCACAGTGGGAGGGTTTCAGCAGCAGAGGCAGTGCTGTCAATCCAGAGTACTATGGGCAGAACTAGTTGTGGCCAAGTGCTGATTGACATGCTACAGGATTTTGAATCAACAGTGACAAAGCTGATGGCCATGCCCCCTGCAACATCTTCTCCTCCCACTGTAGTACAAAGCCTACATCAGAGTGATAAATCTGCCCTGAATTCAGGAGCAGTACAGAATCATTGCCCAAAGGTGTCCCAATATTCTTTCATCCAGAGTGGGGGCGCTCTAATACAGCAGGTGTATTACTGGCCAGATAAAGGTAAGGTAGAGAGGAAAAAAGCCTAAAAATACTAAACGAATACAGCCACCACATCTAATGACTGGTAAGCTGCAATATATTACATTTTTGGTTTTGGGTTTAATACTGCTTTAGGCCCTCCAGCTTAGAGCTGCACGATTAATCGTTAAAAAATCGTGATCTCGATTCCACCCCCCCTCATGATTTCTATGCAGAATTTCCCGATTCATTCATGTAACAAGTGTAGAGAGTTTTCCGCTCACTCAGCTGTCAAAAGAAAAAAAAATGGGAAGCCTGCCAAGTTTTTCATTGTAACTTTTCTTTCCTAGATCAAAGGAATGAACTTCGGTCTGTAAATAAGAGAAGTTTAACCACTTAAAGACTTAAAAACTTTACTTCGCTTAAAGACTAAGCCTTTTTCTGACACTTACAAAGTGTTTCTTACAAAGTTAAAATCAGTAATTTTTGCTAGAAAATTACTTGGAACCCGCAAACATTATATATATTTTTTTAGCAGAGACCGTAGGGAATAAAATGGTGGTTGTTGCAATATTTTATGTCACATTGTATTTGCGCAGCGGTCTTTTGGCAAAAAAATACACTTCAATAAATTAAAAAAAAAAAAACAATAAAGTTAGCCCAATTTTTTTGTATAATGTGAAAGATCTTATGCCGCGAGAATCGGGAAAGAATCGTGATCTTTATTCTAAGCAAACAAATCGTAAGTCTAATTTTAGCTAGAATCGTGCAGCTCTACTCCAGCTTGACCCAAACAAACGACAGTATTTTACTTTAGCTAGTCTATTCTTTTATATACCTGGAGTTCTGCTTTAATATCGTGATCCCAGTTGTGCTAATATCAGGTTGGAAAAACTGAAATTGATTCAAGTGGTGCACATGCAATATAAAACTACTACACTGCAACTGTCATTTTCAACTAAAATAAAGATCCTACACTAGAAATGTGATTATTTCACTTCCAAAAGCTCCTGTGTACTCTGCAATCACACTTCTGCTTGATGTGAATAGATGACAGTGTCAGTCTTTGGCCGGAATTGCAGGGGATTGTGGGTAAGCGGTAGCAAGGCTTTTCATGTGAGCATAATATCACTCTGCAGCAGACCTCTTACCGTTCATTAACATGCACCTCACATAATCAGGGCACTTAAAACCCATGCACAGCACACACTGATTAGGAGAACAGTCAGCAGATACAGACAGCCATTATAAGGTGCTTTACAACATATTATTCTTCATTGTTTTGCCATGTGCCCGGATGGCTCTTAGCATGAAGAGAGATTATTTATACAGAATTTCCCAATTTTCTGCACAGAAATATTTCACTCAGCCATATAAAGTGCCAATTTCCATCTAACATGCCCCAAAGGATGGTTCTTGATGAATATTATTTTATTGAAGCATATTTATTCCCAATAAAAAATGTACTATTACCATACTTGACAGATATGGTGCCGCTCAAACCCTCATACATACTATCCCAACGGCTCTCTCTTTGCTCAAGGTGCTTGTCCCTTAAGAAGCATGTCCTGCTCCGTCCATCCACAGCAATACTAAGCCCCGGGCCACACTCTGTATCTATCAACCGCGTCTCAAGGTGGAAGTAAAAGATTCTGCTACAGTCTCTGACTGTTGGCCATGCTCCTCTGATGCATTTCCCTCTGATTGGGCTTAATTGCCGAAGAAGACCGCTATGATTATGCCCAATCAAGATGAAACACATCAAATGGGTGTGGCCAACTGGGGGGGGGGGGCTGTAGCTAAAGCTTTTTCTTTCACTTTGAGATGTGGTTGATACACCAGGACTTCGGCCCAGGGTTTTGTGTTGACAAAAAGATACTACATTGCAATTTACAATTTCTTAGAACTGGTGACTGCATTGGTTTTCTGTCACTGTATCTTTGGAGGGAGCCTTGCAGTGGCGGCTGGTGCTCAAAATTTTTGGGGGGGCGCAAACAAACAGCCTCACTGTGCCATCAAACGCTGCCACTGTGCCCATTAAATGCTGCCACTGTGCCCATCAAACGCTGCCACTGTGCCCCTCAAACGCTGCCACTGTGCCCCTCAAACGCTGCCACAGTGCCCCTCCAAGTGCTGCCACAGTGCCCCTCCAAGTGCTGCCACAGTGCCCCTCCAGTGCTGCCAGAGTGCCCCTCCAAGTGCTGCCAGAGTGCCCCTCAAGTGCTGCCAGAGTGCCCCTTTAAGTGCTGCCAGAGTGCCCCTCAAGTGCTGCCAGAGTGCCCCTCAAGTGCTGCCAGAGTGCCCCTTTAAGTGCTGCCAGAGTGCCCCTCAAGTGCTGCCAGAGTGCCCCTCAAGTGCTGCCAGAGTGCCCCTTTAAGTGCTGCCAGAGTGCCCCTTTAAGTGCTGCCAGAGTGCCCCTTAAGTGCTGCCAGAGTGCCCCTCAAGTGCTGCCAGAGTGCCCCTCAAGTGCTGCCAGAGTGCCCCTCTAAGTGCTGCCAGAGTGCCCCTCTAAGTGCTGCCAGAGTGCCCCTTTAAGTGCTGCCAGAGTGCCCCTTTAAGTGCTGCCAGAGTGCCCCTTTAAGTGCTGCCAGAGTGCCCCTTTAAGTGCTGCCAGAGTGCCCCTTTAAGTGCTGCCAGAGTGCCCCTCAAGTGCTGCCAGAGTGCCCCTCTAAGTGCTGCCAGAGTGCCCCTCAAGTGCTGCCAGAGTGCCCCTCAAGTGCTGCCAGAGTGCCCCTTTAAGTGCTGCCAGAGTGCCCCTCAAGTGCTGCCAGAGTGCCCCTTTAAGTGCTGCCAGAGTGCCCCTTTAAGTGCTGCCAGAGTGCCCCTTTAAGTGCCCCTCCAAGTGCTGCCACTGTGCCCCCTGCCTGCCCTCTGCACTTACCTTGTCTCGATGTGCAGCTGGTGATGGCGTCAGGCGGCGAGCGGTGTCTCATCATCCGAGGTCTTCTTCTCCCGCGCTCCTCCTGTCTTCTGCTATCGTCCGTCCGAGGTCTTCTTCTCCCGCGCCTGTCTTTTGCTATGATTGGATGCCTAGCGTCCAATCACAGCGCCTGTGACTTCAGCCAATCAGGTTACAGGTAACAGACCTGGCAACCTGATTGGCTGAGAGGCGGGTCTGTGTTAGGGAAGCGATGTATTCGCTTCTCTAACACAATACTGTGTAATCAGCGAACGCACGGCCGTGCGCCCGCTGTTTACACTTAGGGAAGCCTATTAGAGCACACCGCTCTAATCAGGTCCCCTATTAGAGCTTACAGCTCTAATAGGGGCGCTTCCCGCAACACCCCCCCCCACTGTAATTCAGATGCCCGGCGCCCGATCAGGGGCCGGACACCTGAATAGGGGGCGGCAGAGGTGACAATAGATAGATTCATGCAATGCATGAATCTATCTATTGGTGATAGAGCGGTGCATACTGCACTGTGCCCGGCGCCCTTAAAGGGACATGTTTAAATAAAAAATTTTTTTTTTTTTGAACTTTTTTTTTTCTTTTTTAACTGCAAGGAGGGGGGGGGGGGGCGGCGCCCGGGCGCCCCCAATGGACGGGCCGCCACTGGAGCCTTGGTTGTTACAAGGGCTGAACATGATAATATGCAGGGTAACTCAATTAAAGCAAAATATAACATAAAATATTAGAAAAAAAAAAACACATGAAAAAAAAAGTCCAGATTAGGTCTTCAAAAACACCGCAGTGACACTTTGCAGAAAGGGAGTGTTCAATTCACTTTGACAATTACAACGTGAGCCTCCACCAACCACAAGCAATGGACTCTTACCAGAACATGAGGACTCCACTACAGAGTCACATCCGCATAAATATGACAATCCCATCAATCAGAAATCCTGTTCATATTGTTTGGATGGAGTTCAGCAGTATATCTCCTGGATCCAATCAATGGTAACATCAATGGCAAAGCATGAAAGTCCACATAAAATCAAAATGGAAAAATCTGCATAGTCTAAAACTGTTTAAAAGGTTTTATTGCACTTCAAAGTATGAATACTACTCACACAGATAAAAACAATCCACGATGATGTCACATTTGACAAAACGCATTGGGATTAGCTAACGCACGTGACGTCGCCACGCCTACTTGGACCGGGAATTTTTGTGAAGCATTGTTTGTAACCTCTATCATGCATGTTGGGAACGTTATTCATACTTTGAAGTGCAATAAAAACTTTTAGACAATTTAACACAAAGTGAAAACTAATACAGCCACCACATGTAAGGACTGGTAAGTGGCAACATATTACATTTTCCTGTATTTGCAATCCTGGCCATAATAAGTAAATGATACATACAAAATTCTATACACTTTCATTAAAGGCAATCTGGGATAAAATGTGAGATTTCTTTAACGTGCAATTGTTCAATAATAGTATAAAATAACATTACCACCACCAATATCACTGCTAAGACACATTTTAAAATTGGATAGTAAATTCAGCATAGCAACATTCATTTTAACTAATTGTCTGCCGCATCCAGGCACAGAGTAAAGCTTTTCAGACTTCATGAAGTGTTTTGCTATCATAAAATAAAGATTAGTGGTTTAACTCTCCAGCACCTACCAAATACTTGTAGGAAGGTGCAGTCTACTTTCTCCACTGCAGGTGGCACTATCTGCAGCAGAACTGCAGTTGGATAGGAAGTTGGGAGGAACATGGCTCACCTCTATGGTTTCCTGGATCACTGGGGAAGCAATCCGATTAAATGCTGCTGCCCCATGTGACTCTAGCAACCATCTTGGGTCAGGTAGAGCCTTTTTAAGGCCCTGGCTCAGAGATTTAGCGCCCTTTTGGCCAGTTGGTACAGTAGGGAGAGGTACCCCACCCATGAAGGACAGTACTAGCACTAGGCAAAGGTTCCTGATGAGGAGGGAAAGCATAGGGCTGCATCTCTTCTGGATACTTCCCGATTGGGCACGAGATGGCCAGGCGGCATTCTGCCCCCTCTCAACAGACGCTGTCAGTCTGGTTAGAATCTACTCCTTCACCTTGTTGAAAACTGTGAGTGCACCCGGCTGGGTAGCCTTCCCACTGGGTTTGTTGTAAACTGTTGCTTCATTACTTCAATACAAATTTTACATTGCATCCGACTGTGGGAATTATTGATGCCGCACACACTGCACCCCACCTACATACTGAATTATCAGTTTTGGGTAGACTAACCCTTTAAATATATGAAACCTAAATACAAATACCTAAATCTGTGCATTATGCCTGATTTACGCTGCAAATTGACCTCAGGATGGTACAGTTGGCAGAAATATTTTTTTTTAAATGGCCCTTAAAAAAAATAATAGAAAAAAGGGTCCTTTAAGTGCACCTATCTATGCAATCACGAGATTGCAGACAAGATGCTTAATTTGCAGGCTTTTGACCTGCCTTGTGGTGCAATCGATTGAGCCGGAATACTTCCGCCCGGCGCCCATAGTATCACCGGGTGCTTTGATCGAGATTGGCACCGCCCTAGGACATTGGTGGTGCTTTCCCTCCAAGTTATGACGTAATTTCCTGTTTCCCTGCGCCAGTGATAAACCGGAAGCTCCGTGGAATGCACGGCCCGAGGGGAGCTAAGTAAGTAAGCCCCACCGAATGTAACCTTGGAGGCTCATCATTCTGATTGTCCCTAACAACCCCTAGCAGTACATGAGTGGTCCCATAATTTTAAGCAGGATGCACAAACTGCGATTATCATTCCCATGGCACTCTTACTGGAGGCTCTGACATGAGGATGTCATAAACCGGGGGAAATAACATTAAATATAACCACGTAATGAGATAGGGGAGGTGGTGCTGAAGTTGGTCTGGAGCAGGTCTAACCCACATCCCAGAAAGTACAGTATATACGGGGTATATTCCTCTTTGGGGACTTTAAAGGGACAGGACACTTGCTTGAGTATAAAGAATTATTTTATTTGACAAAGAAAAGGGGGTAATTGATGTGGAAAAAACAAATCCACGTGGGTAAATACAAACAAAGTATACATATAAAAGATAGTGGACAGGATGCAATAACATAAGCATGAATCTATGACACAGATATGACACAAATACAATTATGTGCGTTTATCCGACGAGGGCGTCTGGAAATTCCCCCTAGAGATGCCCAAAGGACCCAAGAACAAGGTGATGCGTGGCAACTGTAATGAATATATGAGAGTATATAGGTATGTGGTGATAAAGATGAGTATATAAAAAAGGTTAATAATAAATATGTTACTAACATAGGCATTAATTGCTGGCTAATATGCAACAAAAGAAACAAGCAACCCCCCTCCCCTGGATACTAACCAGAGATATAATGGGGTGGGTTTAAGCCAGAAATGCACTGTAGGTAGTATGCACAACAATATGAAAAAATTGTAAAAATTTGTTCATCAGCACCAGTGGCCTGATCCATGTAGAGGGGCAGGGATGAGTCTGTGTCCTCTGCCCCCCTCCTATCCTGCGCTGCGGGCCGATGACGCGGGCCGATGACGCGGGTCCTTTGGGCATCTCTAGGGGGAATTTCCAGACGCCCTTTGTTGCTGACCAATTTCCGGTAGGGATCTTTTGTGTGTGTGTGCGTTCCTCCTTTTTGGGGGGGGACTGGCGGACATTGGCCCCCAAATCCCGGGACGCTGGCGGGACTCACAGGCAGCATCAACACCCTTGTTTACTGTACCAAGGGTTCTACACTACCTCTCCCCCTTTTTAAATTACGGATGCCCTCATAAGATATCTAGACACAGGATAGGGTCAGTATATACAATATTTAACCATTACAGAAACCAGTACCTACAATTGTTCATTGATCATGATTGTCAGTACACGCATATTTGCTTCTGTTTGCTTATTGTATTTTTTCTTTCTAGATTTTTAATACATATATGTGCTGATCCCAAATATCCCTGAAGAAGAGCTAAACTCGAAACTCGTCGGATAAACGCACATAATTGTATTTGTGTCATATCTGTGTCATAGATTCATGACATTATGTTATTGCATCCTGTCCACTATCTTTTATATGTATACTTTGTTTATATTTACCCACGTGGATTTGTTTTTTCCACATCAATTACCCCTTTTTCTTTGTCAAATAAAATAATTCTTTATACTCAAGCAAGTGTCCTCTCCCTTTAAAGTCCCCAAAGAGGAATACACCCAGTATATAACAACGTAATGAAGACTGTATACTAAGTTATTGGCAGATAAAATAAACAAGGAAATATGTGTTTTAAGTTGATATAATATAGCAATATCGATGCTGTATATAATGACATGCAAAAAATGTATCACATATGCTGGTCAGTACAGAGTTTAATTTTTTCACATAGAACCGAAAGATATGCTACTCTGGAATTAGATAAGTCAACTGATCTTCCCAGCTGCAAAATTACAAATCAGTGCTAACAGTGTAATTTTTCAGTTTGTTTGCGCCGATCTGTGAGGCTGTGCTATATACCATGATCTGTGAGGCTGTGCTATAGACCATGATCTGTGAGGTTGTGCTATATACCATGATCTGTGAGGCACGATATATAACATGATCTGTGATGCTGAGCTATTTACTCTGTCCTGTGATGCTGAGCTATATACTCCTGACACTATGGGTGGAAGCAAGTGGAATACAGGGGACAGAGTGGGTGGATTGTATAAGGGGTGGGGCTTATGAGAAGTGGGAGGGGTCAAAAGAAGGGCGGGGTCTGGCGCCCCCCCATCCTAAAACTTCACCAGCCGCCACTGCACAGAGGGAACCCCAAAGCAATCCAAATGCAGTTTTAACTACAAAAATAAACAAATGCATTTTTCATTCACGACTGATCCCTAACACTGACCTACTACTTGCAAAAATACACAAAATCTATAATAGAATTATGTAGCAGGGATTTTGAGGAACCGCAATGGCAAGGACGGGGTTTGTTTTCTATGTATCCTTCTCTTTATGCCACTGTGTTCTCTCAGGCACTTGTACTGGTGGAATCCATTCTGTCCAGTCTTCTCCTCTCTGCCACTGAGCAGAGATGGGGAACAGAAAGTTGTATAATAATGACCATTCTTTTCTGGAAAAGTAGTCAATAGCTTTACAGGTATTGGCTGTTCTCTGTAAAGCTCCTCAATGAACAGGTTGTTTTCATACATACATCGCTCAGTTATATCCTCTATGCACATCTACAGCTATGAAGCCATATCCCCTGTATTGGAGCTGATCAATTATTGGCAAATCTTGACTAAATTTCTGCACTCTGACTACAACTGTCTGCGTTAGCTTTCCTCTCCTCCGTCCCTTCGAGCAAGATAATCATTCTCCCCCATATTGGCAGTCTGGCTCGTAAGGCAGCCAGCAGGCCCGGTCTCCATGGCAACAGATCCCTCGTCATGCTTCCTCAAAGCCTCCTTTGATTTCATATCCTGCAATTTGCTGCCGTCCTGCAAAACCCATAAAAAAGGTGGGAAAAATAGAAAATAAAGCCACAGAGAATCAGCAATCAAGGAATGCGAAAACTAATTCTCCTGAAGATCAAACAGGGGATGATTAAGCGCTTAACTGTTTGGTGTCTAGAAAAGGTAGCAGCAACGCTGCGCTAATTGTGAACATGCCAAAAACAGTACACAAAGGATAAAATTAGATAAGACCTATGAGTATGAATGTTTACACACCACATTGGGTTGATTTAGATCCAACTTCATGCTTGTTGCAATGGATAATCTGCGTTAGTGCTAGTTCACAAGGGCATTTGATATTTGGTATCAGAGCTGTTATCACAGCTTACCAAACAACCCATGTAAATATATAAAGATGGTAGCCTGTATAAGGATTGATGGGAGAAGCGTCATATCTCTGCAGATGCTGTAATAGCTAATAATTGCTATGAGCACAGTTCTCTTTTTTCTAACCCTTTCTCTTTATGAGATCGGCAATTTTCTGTACATATTTGCATTTACGGCACTCATGTATGTGTACATATACAAGGTATGTATATAAATTCTTTCTAAACTGTCTCTGACTTTTGGATATTTTTTCAATACCCTCTCTATTTATTCTAACTTATATATTTTTTCATCTATATGTTTGATTTGGTTTTTTACATTGTTAAAGAAAAGTGCGATCTTAAAGGGAGTCCTTTCAGTTACATCCTCATCCTCCTATTCTCGTGTTAGGCAAACACGCACCTGATACTCATTTTCATTATTTAAGTGGCAGCCAAGGGTGCATTTATTTCCCCCCTGTGCATGGAATCTTTATCCCCATGATTAAAGGAGTTGTAAAGAGAGAAGGTATTTTATCCTAATGCATTCTATGCATTAAGATAAAAAGCCTTCTGTGTGTAGCAGCCTCCCCAGCACCCCCTAATACTTACCTGAGCCCCATTTCTGTCCAGTGATGTCCACGAGTCCCTCGGCCCTCCGGGACTCTCCCTCCTGATTGGCTGAGACACAGCAGTGGTGCCATCGGCTGTCAATCAAAGTCAGTTAGCCAATCAGGAGAGAGAGGGGGCAGGTCAAAATGGTAGCTCTGTGTCTGAATGGACACACGGAGCAGCAGCTAGGCTCGGGTGCCCCCATAACAAGCTTCTTGCTGTGGGGGCACTCGACAGGAGAGAGGGGCCAGGAGCAGTGAAGAGAGACCCGAGAAGAGGAGGATCTGGGCTGCCCTGTGCAAAACCACTACACAGAGCAGGTAAGTATAACATGTTTGTTATTTATTTTTTTAAACAAGACTTTACAATCACTTTAAGCCCCGTGGGCAGGTCGAAACGTGTTGGCAACGTGGCATGGTGGGAGCCCTGACTGAGGCTGTTTTCACTTTCCATGTACAGGGTTTCATAGTGATGTGCAGCTTTTAGGACTCGTCTCTCCCCCCTACCCTTCCCCCTCCCAGCCTTTGTTTTGACATGAGCCCATGCTTACTGGTTTTATCGATTTTTACTTTAGCGATTGTATCCTTCCACATGTATACCGTAAGTCCCCCACATTTGCTGTAGGGGAACATTGGCGGTGCTATGACCTCAGCTGTGTTTGGGTCTCTCGATAAGTGGCAGTGCTCACTTCCTCCCCCCTATGTACCTGCAACAATTCTTGTGTACTACTCTTTTACATGTTTGACCTTGATGACCAGGCACACTTTATCAATTAATTTCAGATATTATTCTCCTGATGAATCGGTAGAGTTCCAACGAAACATTAGTGACACACATGTATCGTTTTCTGTATTTTAATAATGTTTTGGTACAATCTTGCTGAATTTGTTATGGTGTATTGGGATATCCTATTTTTATTATGTTTTGTACAAATAAAAATTTTATTTTTTATAAACTTGTCTGTATATACTGTCTAAACTGGTACTGTGATAGTCCATAGCTCTCTTTTCTTAGCGGTGACCAATAGGGGATTGGTCCCCCTTTCCAATTTCACTTCAATATTCTGGATGATGGTACCTCCCTTCTAGATTATGTAACTAATTTCATTAGAGGCTAATGTTTTTTTTTCTCTTTATATTTGATGACCAGGAATGTATGTCATTTGAAAGTATTTCACAATTCCATTTGCTTTTAACATTTAATTTTAGAATGAATATAATTTCCTGAAGGAAAACCACATTCACAAATGAGTTGGTAATGTTTTGCAGCAAGAAGAGAAATGTTCATGTGTCATTTGAATCCAGCAACTTCATGAAAGTACGGTGCAGACAGCATTAAGTGGTCAAGGGATGGTAGTGAGCCAGAACTGCAGAATTAGATTGCCCTTAAAGAATGGAGGGATGCCTACATTGAGATAGAATAGTGTACCTCTAAGCTCTGATGACTGATAGGAGAATCATGGCTAAGCCCCTTCATGAGAAAGGTGAGACAAGAGACCCTCAGGATTGAGACCAATAGGTGGCCAGAAGATGTGTGCAGGGACTAGCTGCTCCCAGAGTCACATCATAAAGTTTTAGCAACGGGTTTTATTTCATTAATATTTTATACTTGTACTTTTCATACTTAAAGGAGAAGTATGGGCAAAGCTTTTTTTGGCTATATTTCTCTTGTGGGTCACAGAAGTGCAGTTAGTTCTGTACTCCTGTGACCCGTTTTTAGCTGCCGGTGGGCTAAAGTCCGCTGTTGGCTGATGTCACAGAGCCGGTCCAGGTTCTGAAAAGATCCTGACCATATGGTTGGGATTAAAAAAAGGAAGGACTCCCGCTGAAGTAAACAATGACATTATGGTGGTCCCATCCCTGCATATAGAGCAAAAAGGAGAACCCCCTAAATAGGACTTTGACAGACCACCACCATGTATCACACAGATAGAAAATTAAATATTTTATTTGTAAGTAGTAAAAAATGGACAACTAGCGTCCAGGGCACAGTACGCAATATAATGCACAAAATAATAAGATACAGAAAACAATACATAAAACATATGAAACAAGTAACAATAAGTAGCACTTATGCTTTCATGGGGTCTGTAGATGCCCCGAAACCCGACGCATTTTCAGTTTCTTTGGTAAAAAAACCTTCATCAGGGAGGGAGAGTAAGTAGAGGTATGGTACAGTTATCACTCACGGTGGAGCAGACACTCGACATGAGATGGAAATAACAAATGGTCGTGGGTACAGCTGGACCCTTAGTACTGGAGCTTCAGCGTAGGGCAGCTAGAGAGACTTGCTTATCCAAAACAAGTACACCTAACTCTCCCTAATGGTCAGGAAATAAGACATACAGCCTCCATGATAGTATGGTCACGATACAGACCACCTGGGATAGGAACAAGGGGGAGAAATAAACCCCTAATATGAATTGCGAGACAGCGTCCCTTTATAATTTGAACCACAGGGGTGATAAATGACCCCCTAGAGAGTCCAAAAAACATATACCGTCCGGGTGGATGTGCTGCCCCGATATGGTTGGGATCTGCCCGGAAGCCTGGACCGAAAGCTGACTCAGCCTCTCATAGAGCCATGAGAGCCTTAGCCAGCCACTGCCACCCCCCCCCCACAGTGTGTTCTGGAGGGGCAGAGCAGAAAGCCGAAGACTGACAGTCAGCAGCTCTCTGCAGGCTGAAGACCAAGAACTAAGGGATCCTCCTTCTTTAATTTTGAAACAGTTTCTCTGTCTTTTCTTTGTTTCTCCTGGTGTCAAAAATTGCATCTGCAGATCTAAGAAATGATTTGTTTGACTGTTCTGTCTGTCTGAACATGCATACTGATTCTTTAACACTCAGATGTGGGCACAACTTTGGCTGGGTCTGTACTGACTGTGGGTAGGGTACACAAGAAGGGTCTAAAGTTTACTCCTGTCTTGAATGTATAGCTGAGTTTCTGGACTGTCCAGAAAAGCAAAGAAACATAACTGTGTAAACTAGTTGAGAATTTGCAATTTACTCAGCATCAGGGGGAAATGACAATCTTCTGCACTTATTGCGCATACCTGCTGTTAAATCCTACTTGCTATGTGAAGCTTTTCTATGTGATAAACACCAAAGTGTCCACAGTAAGGAGCCAGAATATGTCTTAACTGAACCCGCCACCTCCCTGAGGATCAGGAATTATTCCTTTCAGAGGGAACTCTTAAGCATTCCTGCACCTTGGAAGTTGTGTGTATCTGTGTGTACTAAAGCTTGGATGGGTAATAGAATGGTAATGGAAATGATGGAAAAGGCCTATAAAAACAAAAAAAGAACTGAGAAGTGTTTGCAGGAAGCCAAGAGAGAGAGAGCAGATACGAGTCAGTGTCCTGTTTGAGGACATCGAGAGACAACTGGAGGAATTGGAGGATGAGGATCCTGAACGAGATCTCCAGGCAGGAAGAGAATACTTTACTCTCCATCTCTGATCTAATTCAGCAGCTGGAAATAAAGAAGGATGGCTGTTGAAAAAAAGATTTGTCATACTGTTGCTGTGTATCATGACTGATCTGCTGACTGTCTTACAGGGTACTTGTCTGATAATGAGGTGGATAATGATGAGAAGAGAAGAGAAAAGAAAAAACAGCTCCATGATTGAGGCAATCTGGATATGACTGTAATTTCACAGACATTACACATATTTTACTATTATTTTAAAAGTTAAAAGAGGGATATATATATATATATATATACCAGAACACAGTTTGCAATAAGCTTTGCCTTTCAGATGACATGAAAACTGCACCTTGGTCAGATATAAACCAGAATTGTCCAGAGAGATGTGAATATAGACAGATGTTAAATGGTACTAAACTTTCTCAATCAACATGAATTATGTTAGCCCGAATGCTGTTGGAATTTAGTAAGTAGATAGGAAGAGTCACATACACGCTCCCATATCCCCTCAGTTCTCCTCTGCTCAGGAATAGGACCAATACATGAACCCAGCTCTGAACAGGAACCCAGCTCTGAACAGGAACCCAGGTTGGCATATAGAAATCCAATATCCCCTCAGTTATCATCTGCTCTAAACAGGAACCAACTCAGAACAGTACCCAGCTCAGCTCAAAACAAAATAAAATTGCTCCCATGGCATAGTATCATTAAGGGTCCTTTTACTTTGATGCATTTTTGCTGTGTTTTTACTTTGCTAAAAAAACACAAGAACATTTTTAGCACTTTCAGTCGATGCGATTCGTCATATGACGTCTTCAGGGTAATACAACATGCACGACTGTTCGTACAGTTTTTACCATACAAAATAATATTCATGGTTAGAATTTCGCTAGTTTAAGAAATAGTTTCCATCCTGCTCCTTCGGTTTTTTTCATCACAATTAAAATGAACGCAAATTTGACTATTAAAAAATGTAACAAATATCCTGAAAATTAAAATTTTCATACAAAATTCTACTAGTTTATGGCCAGCTAAATTGCTAACACTAAACAACCCCCCCTTTCCCCTGAAAGTATGTACTTACACTATTGGACACAATCCCACCAATCTAACAATACCAATATCTTTCTCACTGAAAGAAACTCATTATCTTTAAGTGATATTTTTGTATGGATACATATATTTGTACTTTAATTTCGCAGTAGAATAAAAAGTCAATTTTATGTATTCTAATTCCATGATAAAATTTAAAATGAATTCTCTTCTTTTAAATTTCATTAGAAAAATTTGGAAAATAATAATAAATAAAAAAAAATCAATAATAATGTATATTCAATAATGAAATATACATTCTCAATTTATCTAAGAAGTGTGTTATGAACAGTGTACTGGAAAATGTCACATTTATGAATTATATAGATATTTCATATTTGTTTTATATGGAGATTACATGGGATTACATCATCACATATAAAGCAATAGGTAAAGTGCAAAAATCTAAACAACCAATTTTAGCTCTTATTGATCTGATTGAATAAATTGGTTGCTATGGGCTATTGTACCTGGCATCACTGAGAGGTAGCATATCATAATTCCAGAATGAAACAGCCTTGATTGGGTCCAGGCTATGCAACAAAGGTGTTTCCGTGCTATGGAAATCCTGACCTTGCTTTAAGTAGAGTCCATATCAACCCCGGCCTGTGTTGCGTTTAAAAAGCACTAAAAACTGTCACAATAGTGGTAATATATTGGACTTGTGATTTATAACATTACTGGTATGATGTGATTATTCCTTAGGCCAACATGTAGGTTGCTTATGCATTTTAGAACCCTTGCAGGCTCATTTTAACCACTTGGTGTCCACGCTATAGCCCAAAGCTACAGCACGGGCTTCCTTTGCCAGGAGAGCATACATGGAGAGTCCTTGGGCTGATCACAGATCTGGGTAAAGGGCCAATCACAGCGGGCCCTTTACCATGTGATCAGCTGTCAGCCAATGACAGTTGATCACGGAAGTAAACAGAAGCCGGTAATCTGTTTTTTTTTCTGACGCTATCAGCGTGAAGAAAAGAAGAAAGCATATAACCAGCTTCTGTTAGAGGGACATCGGTACCCTTAGTGCCCATCAGTGCTGCAAATTAGTGCCCTCCAATGCTGCTAATCAGTGCCCACCAGTGCCATCTATCAGTGCCCATCAGTGCCGCCAACCAGTGCCACCTGTCAGTGCCCATCAGTGCTGCCAATCAGTGCCTCATCATCAGTCACCTGTCAGTGCTGTCTACCAGTGCCACTTACCAGTGCCTATCAGTGCCCATCAGTGCCACCTATCAGTGCCCACCAGTGCGTCTCTATCAGTGCCACCTCTCTGTGCCACCTATCGGTGCCCATCAGTGCCACCCATCAATGCAGCCTCATCAGTGCCTCCTGATCAATGCCCATCAGTGCCACCTATCAGTGCCCATCAGTGCCACCTCATGAGTACCCATCAGTGCAGTCTATCAGTGCCCATCAGTGAAGGAGAAAAATTACATGTTTGCAAAATTTTATAACAAACTATGAAAAAAGTTTTTTTTGTTTTTTCAAAATTTGTGGTCTTTTTTTGTTTGTTTAGCAAAAAATAAAAAACCCAGTGGTGATTAAATACCACCAAAAGCAAGCTCTATTTGTGTGGAAAAAATGGGTACAGTTGCATGAGCACGCAAATGTCATTCAAATTGTGAGAGAGCTGATAGCTGAAAACTGGCCTGGGCAGGAAGGGGGTATAAGTGTCCAGTAAACAAGCGGATGGACACTCTACTTTAATCTGTTTGTCAATGTTCACAATTGAAGTGTTCTTGCCCAAGGCTCTCTCCCAAGCATCTTCTATATTCGTTTATTTTTTAGTAGGGAAGACCTTTGTTAGATTTGATGTCTGTCCATGTGGACAGGACCGTAGAGTGTATCTAAAGCGTATCTAAATCCTAAATTTTTTGGCAAGAGTATTAAGGAGTTAGAACAACTATCAAGTTCTTATTGCTGAAAACATGCCCTTTAGGGAGATTCATCCTCTGTATTTGTCCTGGTGAAAATGTAACATTTTACATTACTACTGAACTGAAATATAGGGAAAGTACTCCAATGGGGGCACTTTTGCTGGTGACATCTGTCTGGAAAAAGATTTCCCTTAGAGATAACTCCCCTCACTTCCTGTTCTGTTTTCGATACAGGTAGTGAAGGAAGAACCTTGTGAACTATGCTGGTGGCTGCTACCATTGGGGCTGAAAGTTATGGAAAATCCAAAATGCTATGGTTGACACCCAAACATGAATTGGGGGTAAGTCTTCCAAATGGGTAAATGTTCTTGGCTAAGAGGGGATTTCACCTCACTTTAGAGAGCTTTTCGATGATTTGTGTCTTTGGAAAAGTAAATGGAAGCAAATATTCCCATTGGGACACAGACAGGAACAAAATAGACAGAGGTTTTAATCAATCCCTATCAAACACTATCCAAAACAAGAAAATGGATAACTGTATACTGAAAGCATATAAGCTTATATAGGGTACAAAATTAAATTTGCTTGGACTGGGAAAACCAAGCAGGTAAGGATATACAGTAACAAGCAGTAGCAGCTATTAGTGGAGGAGCATGGCCTGTACCTGTAATATTGCTATCAAGACATATGCATTGGGTGCCTTGTGGTCCCTTGTTCCATCCGGTACTGAGCTGTATTATAATGTATTGTACTTCAAGGTGTCCAGGAGAATGGATGGGTGAGTATAACTATAAAGCCTTTCTATACTGAAGAACCTCGGAAGAAAATATGAGCTGGGTCAGCTTTGACCTAATAGATTTCAAATGAGAAGCGTACAGATAAACATGAAAAGGCTGATTTTGTCAAAATTAACCTATAATTGATCCCCAGGCCCTATAAGTTCTTTGCAAATTTTCCTGCACACGGAATTTTATCTTTCCGCTGGTGAATGCAATGGAATGGACACAGCAAAAAATAGGCTAAATTCACTAGCTGTAATAATCGTTATTTGTCAACGACTGTTATTTTGAGCAACGAGGACCAACGAGAGCTGAAAATACCAGTCACACAGCTAAAAAAAAAAAAAAAAAAAAAAAAAAAAAGCTATTGTAATGGCAAATAAGGCATGCATTGTAACTTGGTGAATTGAGCTTAATATCTGCTATTCTGGCTTTGAAATAATGATACAAGCAAAGAACAATGGTGATGTACATGGAACCCAATTCAATCAATTAAATATGTCTCTGTCTAACTTTTCAGTTAGATGGAAATTCTTCCCTTAACAGGGTTCTCTGATTTGCCATTTAAACATATTTATTCTCTTCAAACTGACCATGCCTGGACATCGAAGCACATCCATCCCAGTGTACTCAGTTTGCTTCTTTGCATTCTACTTGGTAGTACAGCCTGCCTGTACTCCAGTGGTCAGACGTGTTGACACGCCCCCTGGCACAGATAATCACTGGAAAGATCAGTGTACTGCTGTTTCTCTGCCTCCTGATGACATGCTCCCTTGCAGTCTTCACCCCCAGGTCTCTAAGCCCCTTATGTAGCTGAGAATAGGGGGTCATGTAAACACTTATAAAAACTGAAAAAAAGTTATTTATACTGTTTTAATATGCAGGGCAGCACAGTGGTGTAGTGGTTATCACTTTCGCCGGGCAGCAAAGGGTCACTGGTTCAAATCCCAATCACGACACTACCTGCCTGGAGTTTGCATATTCTCCCTGTGCCTATGTGGGTTTCCTCTCACACTCCGAAGACATTATGGTAGGTTAATTGGTTTCTGTCTAAAATTAGCCCTAGTATGTGTATGTATGAATGTGAGTTAGGGACCTTAGATTGTAAGCTCCTTGAGGGGCAGGGACCGATGCGAATGTACAATGTATGTGTAAAGTGCTGTGTAATCGACAGTGCTATATAAGTACCTGGAATAAATATATATATATATATATATATATATATATATATATAGCACTGTGTAAAAGTTTTGAAGGAACTCGGTAGGTTGTTCCAAACAGCTTGCAGAACTAACCACAGATCTTCTGTGGATGTAGGCTGCCCCAAATCCTTCTGTCACTTCATGTAATGCCAGCCAGATTCGACAATGTTGAGATCAGGGTTCTGTGGGGGCCAAACCATCACTTGAATGAATGAATGATCCTGCTGCAGAATAAATGTGGGGTTATCCACACCCCTCCTTGATGGTATGGCATGTTGGATTAGTATCTGCCTGTATTTCTCAACATTGAGGACACAATTGGTCCTGGGCTGGCCAAATCTCCAACTCTTTTTGCAGAAATGCAACCCCAAGCGCTTTACTGTTGCCTGCAGACACTCATTATTGTACCACTCTTCAGCGCTTCGCCAACAAACTGCCTTTTGATCCAGCCATATATTAAAAAAATTGACTCATCAGTCCAGAGCACTTGCTGACATTTTTTCTGCACCCCAGTTCCTATGTTTTAGTGTATAGTGTATAGTCCTCTGCAGCTATGCAGGAAAACATCACTAACCCTACAATATATTATATATATATATATATATATATATATATATATATATATATATATATATATATATATATATATAGTATACACATACACAAACATTTTGCCTTGCATTCCTATTTTAAACTAAACTGATTGTACAAGGCAAGGGTTCACATATACTTTAGCTCTGCAAGATTTGCAAAACATACCTCACTAAAAGAGATGTTATCTCATAAAGCAATAAATACACTATATGGACAATAGTTTGTGAACATCTCGTAATCTCATCTACATGAGCTTGTTGGACATCTCATTCCAAAACCATGGCCATTGATATGGAGTGGCCCGCTTTCTTTAACTTTTGTGGCTATAACGACCTCCACTTTTGTAGGTAGCCTTTCCAGAAGATTTTGGTGTGTGTCTGTGGGAAATTGTGTGCCCATTCAACCAAAGGAGTATTTATGCATTTGCTGAAACTGGATAGCAATTGCATCCCTAAGGTGTTCAATAGGGTTGAGGTCAGACACTCAAGTCCGTTCAAATAATCAATCATTTGGGGGGGACATTTTTGGGCACATAATGTACAGTAAATGCAGTTGTACTACTGAAAGACTTCTATAACATTAGATAGGTTCTCAATGAGGAAAAAATCAATGGCTCAAAGGCAAAAACAAGCTGGGTCCCTGGTGTGCAATTCATCTTCTGTCTCCTTACAGCTTTCTCTGTCGAACATTACATTACATAGTTCAGTCATTTAAAAAAGAACAATACAGTCTGGAATTCTACATACAACAGGGTACCGAATAAGAATATTTGGTAATTGTTATTGTTAGGGTGTGGTAAAAGATTTCCTCCTCTTTCCTGCCTCTTTTTTCCTCTTGTCCAGATTTGCAAATATTTAGCTTTGCTCCAGCTCGGCTCAGTCTCCAGGGGAGGGAGCAGGGATCCAGCTGCTTGGGGCTATCACAAGGCTTACAACAAATGTTCCTCGTGTTTTTGCTTCATTTCAAGCTAATGGGCTCCACTTAGCAGGAACAGCTGGGGGGAGGCGAGCAGGAGCAAGGGGACACGCGGGGAGCTGGAGGAAAAACTGAGGTGTCTTGCAAGGAGACCAGAAGGCTGGGGAAAATTAATTGGGGAGTGCCGCAGAGCAGCAGGGGTATCACAGGGGTGAAAGCGAAGGGTGGGGAGGTAAATTCATCACGAGGAACCTCTGGCAACAAGCCTCCTGAAGCTTTGAGCTATCAAATTCATTCTGCTATGCTAACTCTGTGACAGTATATGACCCATACATATTGGCTCTAAAAGCAGAACTGTCATAATAACAAAAATCCTGAACTGTGTGGATAGGAGCCAAGTGATATATGAAGATACTGATGCAATATTTTTTATAGTATACGCAGACTGTCATAGACTGTTGCCATCAAACCTCTGTGTGTACCCAGATATAAATTGATTGGCAGCTGCTGGATGAATGAGAAGCAATGAATGGTATAGTGCAGCCTTTCTCAACCAAGGTTCCATGGAACCCTAGGGTTCCTCCAGAGGTTGCTATGGGTTCCTTGAGCAATGAGAAATTTTTGCCTCTCAGATAAGTTCCCACTGATGCCATTGATCTTTTTAGTTATCTGTAAGGGGGTAATTCTTTCCAATGACCACAAGTGTAAGGAACATTTTTACTAATGACCATCACACTAATGTATCATGAGTTGTACATATAGTAATTTTTAGCAGGGGTCATCTAAGATCAGAAAGTTATTTCAAGGGTTCCTCTGTGTTGAAAAGGTTGAGGAAGACTGATATGTAAGGTCTCATCAGCTACAACTTGGAATGGATCATGCAAGACCTAAAAAAGTCTGGCATACCTCTGTAGAACCGTGGTCATAGTAATCTTAATATGACACTGAGGCCCTAGTAGATTCAGCAAACTTGGGCACTGTAGGGGAGATTTACTAAAACTGGAGGATGCAAAATCTGGTGCACCTCTGCATAGAAACCGTCCTACCTACAGTATATGAGCTTGTTGGATATTCCTTCCCATACTCATCAAACCATTATAGAGCTGGCTTTGTGCATAGGGGCACAGTCCTGCTGGAACAGAAAAAGGGTCTACCCCAAACTGTTACCACAAGATTAGAAGTGCACAAATGTCTAAAATGTCTTTGTATTCTTTAGCATTAAAGCGGTATCAAAACCAAAAAAGTAATATGTTGGAGCTTACCAATCATTAGATGTGGTGGTTGCATTTGTTTTCATTTTTGATCTGGTCAGTATTACACCTCATGTAGTGTCCCCATTCTTGATGAAGGAGCAGAGGGGCACCTTTGGACAGCAGCATTGTTAATCTGGGTGGAGGGGAGTGTTAGATGTACAAGCAGCTTTAGATACACTAACAAATTGAAGCTGAACCCCAGCTAACACGTTGTAAGCAGTTACAGCAAAAAATGTTTCCCTTTGGGATTAAAGGTTTACATTAATAAGTAAAAGCTGATTATTGTAAGTACCCCTGTCAATGGTAAATGGTTTGCTTCATACCTCTAACTGCTATATCTGCAAGACAGCTTGTTCTGTTGAAAAACAGACTTACTGGCCAGATCACAAGTTGAAAATAAAAGAAAGAAAGACTAAAAAAGAGAACTAACGCAGTCATCCAAGAATTGGTAAGCTGCAATATAATAAATATTTGCTTTTGGGTTTAATACTGCTTTAACAATACCCTTCACTGGCAATACTGAACCAGTGATAGGCAACCTCAGCACTCCAGCTGTGGTTAAAATACAAATCCCCTGAGACATTGCAAGACTCTGACCACCACAGGTGTGACTGTCAGAGGCAAAAGCATGGTGGAATTTGTAGTTTAACCATAGCTGGAGTTGGCAAGGTTGCCTGCCCCTGACCTAAACTCAATAATTTGGAGGAATGTCTACATATTTTTGCCCATGTAGTGCAATAGTGATGTATAGGTGTCCACAACTTTTGTCAGTATAATGTGGGTTAAGTTAGAGGGGCTTGGAAAGTGTTTTTAGGGTCCCATATGCCTGAAAGTATACACTGCAGTGTATACACTGCATTTTTCAGGTATTGAGTTGCACTGTACCAATCTGAATACAGCATTTAGGCCAAACCCTGGCCAACATAACTCAACGCTCTTTGGACTTATCAGTGTGAACGTAACATTAAAAAGTTATTTCCAGAGTTCTATTTCAACATTTCTTGTCTGACCAAAAGTACAACTGAAAAGCCTACACAAGGGTGGAAAGATAGGCAATGCATAAATTACCCGAATGTACTATTTTTCATAGATTGTTATGCTTCCCTGTGGTGAAATATCAAACTTAGTGGAATTTCAATTTTTGCCCTCGTGTAGAATGTGACTTATAATACTAGTTAATGTCGGAAAATAACATTATGTTCTTTGCAACTTGAATCAGCAATGGCGGCAAAGTTTTTCCTTCAATTAAACATCTTTTCAGAAGGAATTAAATTCAGGCCTTTGGAATATCAAATTACTTTGGTAAAATTAGGAAAAAAAATCAGAAGCCTTAGGAGATATATCAGATGATATCTTTATAACGATTAATTTCCCAGCTGTGGGAACTTTAATCAGTAAGACATGCTCCTTTACATATTAATATTTATTATTAATGTCTTTGGAGTTTATTGTGAAACAAGAAAGTCTACATGTATAGGCTACCACGCAGCAGGGGTACTATAACCACGCTGTCCACGGTTTCTTCACCATAACTTCAAGAAACTTCAGATTTTGATATTTTGAAAATGTATCTCTTGCTCAAGATACAGCAAAGCTTCCAAGACCTAGGAAATATTCACAGTGCCCTGTGTTTTCAGGCTGTGACCCACTCTAATTGCTGCTGCCTGGTGGTGACATTCTCCCTGTTTTCAGGAAACCTGTGGCCTCCACCATCCCTGCACTTAACGTCTATTTTTAGCACCCCCTCCCCCTCCTGGTTAGACTGCCACACCATTTTGGCACTCAGTAGACTGAACAGAAGCCATGTAATTCTGATACCCCACCCCGTTTAGAGTCACACGGAAGAGCAGGCACCTAAATCTAAACTCTGGGGTGGAAGCAAAGTTATCTTTGCACTGGGTCTCCCTCCGAACAGCAAGGGTTAACTGCTGGTTTGTCTAGACGGGGCGCTGATGAACAAAATGAGTAACTTACCCTATTGTTTGCTTACCTGGCAGCCCGCACTCTCCACTACCCTCCCATGCTTCTGGGATGTGGATGGGCCCTCAGCCTCCCCACTTACAAAGCCAGACCACTGGTCCTGCATTGTAAATGATGATGTCAGAGAGCTGTGATGTGAATCGGCTTTGACAGACCAATCGTGCAGTGCAGAGGAAGCACGCAGGAGCGATGAACATATATTCCACATTATTCCAATCCCCCTAGACAAAACAAGCAGTAAACCCTTGTAGTACAGAGGGGGACCCATGTCAAGTTTAACTTTTTCTCTAGTCAGAACTTCAGCTTTAAAACGTCTACACCAACCTTTACACCTCCAACGCCTCCCAAACCTTCCCATACCCCAGGATTTTTTTATACTTCTTTTTTATAGTATATATAGTATATAGATCATATAGGCTCCATTAAGAATGAGGAAGGACAAAAAATTGTAATGTTTTTCCTTGTGTATGTTACAATAAAAACTCTTTATAAAAAGAAAAAAGAATGAGGAAGGACATCTGGTTACAAAGGATGGGGAGATGGCGAAGGTATTGAATTTATTCTTCTCCTCAGTCTTCACTAGGGAATCGGGGGGCTTCAGTAACCAAACTGCAGTGTTTATCCTTATGACACATCACAGGAAGCACCTCCATAGTTAACAGAGGACAGAATTAAAATTAGACTTGGGAAACTTAACATTAATAAATCACTGGGACCAGATGGCTTGCATCTGAGGGTACTTAGGGAACTCAGTCAAGTAATTTCCAGACCATTGTTCCTAATTTTTACTGACAGTCTACTGACTGGAATGGTACCAGCTGATTGGAGAAAAGCCTATGTAGTACCAATATTTAAAAAGGGCCCAAAATACATCCCTGGTAATTAAAGATCAGTTAGCCTAACATCAATAGTATGCAAGCTCTTGGAGGGGATGATAAGGGACTATATACAAGATTTTAGTCATGAGAACAGTATCATTAGCAGTAATCAGCATAGATTCATGAAGAATCATTCTTGCCAAACCAATCTATTAACCTTCTATGAGGAGGTGAGTTGCCATCTAGATAAAAAAAGGCCGTAGATGTGGTGTATCTGGATTTTGCAAAAGCATTTGACACAGTTCCCCAATCCCCATAAATGTTTACTGTACAAAGTAAGGTCTGTTGGCATGGACCATAGGGTGAGTACATGGATTAAAAACTGGCTACAATGGCGAGTTCAGAGGGTGGGGATAAATGGGGAGTACTCGGAATGGTCAAGGGTGGGTAGTGGGGTCCCCCAGGGTTCTGTGCTGGGACCAATCCTATTTATTTTGTTCATAAACGACCTGGAGGCTGGGGTAAACAGTTCAATCTCTTTATTTGCGGATGATACTAAGCTAAGCAGGCAGTAACTTCTCTGCAGGATGTGGAAACCTTGCAAAAATATCTGAACAAATTAATGGGGGGGGGGGGCAACTACATGGCAAATGCGGTTTAATGTAGAAAAATTTTAAATAATGCATTTGGGTGGCAAAAATATGAACGCAATCTATACACTGGGGGAGAACCTCTGGGGGAATCTAGGATGGAAAAGGACCTGGGGGTCCTAGTAGATGATAGGCTCAGCAATGGCATGCAATGCCAAGCTGCTGCTTACAAAGCAAACAGAATATTGGCATGCATTAAAAGGGGATTAACTCCAGAGGTAAAACGATAATTCTCCTGCTTTCCAAGACTCTGGTCTGGCCGCACCAAGAGTATGCTATGTACAGTTCTGGGCACCAGTCCTCAAGAAGGATGTACTGGAAATGGAGCAAGTACAAAGAAGGGCAACAAAGCTAATAAAAGAGTCTGGAGGATATTAGTTATGAGGAAAGATTGTGAACACTGAACTTATTCTCTCTGGAGAAGAGACGCTAGAGAGGGGATATGATTTCAATTTACAAATACCGTACTGGTGACCCCATAATAGGGATAAAACATTTTTGTAGAAAGGGAGTTTAACAAGACACGTGGCCAATCATTAAAATTAGAAGAAAAGAGGTTTATCCCTTAAACTACGTAGAGGGTTCTTTACTGTAAAAGCGGCAAGGATGTGGAATTTACCTCCACAGGCGGTGGTCTCAGCGGGGGGCATCGATAGTTTCAAAAAACTATTAGATAAGCACCTGAAGGACCACAATGTACAGGGATATACAATTTAACCTCCTAGGCGGTAATCCCGAGTCTGGCTCGGGTCCAGTTTTTTCTGCTGGGAGCGGTAACCCCGAGCCAGACTCGGGCTTGCGTGCAGGATACAGGGGGGAAGTTACTTACCTTTTCCCCTGGATCCTGCGATGTCTCCCCGCTGTGTGTGCGAGCCGTCCGCTCGCTCGATTCACACAGTGCCGGGTGCCGCCGATCTCCGTTCCCTGCGACGTTACGACGCACGGGAGCGGAGATCGGCGCCAAATTTAAAAAAGTTAAAAAACACAAAACACATACAGTACTGTAATCTTACAGATTACAGTACTGTATACAAAAAATACACATCCCCTTTGTCCCTAGTGGTCTGCCCAGTGCCCTGCATGTCATTTTATATAATAAAAAAAAAATTTCTGCCTGGAAACTGGAGATTGTCCATAGCAACCAAAAAGTGTCCCTTTATGTCAAAAGTGGTTTTAGACCAGCTAGAAAACACAGATAATAAATTAGAATCACAATTTATCATCAAACAATAAATTTAATGACAGCGACTATTCTGCAACTGAGCAAATTTCAGTGTTTTTGATTTGATTACATTATTGAATCATTTTTATATATTTTTTTATTATATTATAATTTATTATTTTGTGTTTCAAACTTTATCATACCCGGGATGTCTACCAGACTCTGGTTCGGACAGATTTAAGTGAGTTATTCATAAGAATTGCATGCCTACAATATAAAAACGCCAAATTTCCATGCAAAATAATTGTACCGCTTTCAGCACAAAATTCCAGCCAGAATCATACCGCCAGGGAGGTTAATCACACGCATAGGTTGGACTTGATGGACTTGTGTCTTTTTTCAACCTTACCTACCATGTAACTATGTAACTATGTGACACTCAGGGTCATCTTCATCCTCACTTCTATAGCACTGGGTGTTCCTCATTGATACCGAAAGGGTCCCTGACGTAATGATGTCAGATCTGTTTTCTGGATCACATCACTGTAAGTATAGGACACTGTGGTGATGCCCTCAGGGGGTGGTCCCATGATACCCTGCACTCACAAGAATTAGGTTGAATTACACAGGGCATCCTTGAATCCAGAAAAAAACTAAGAGAGAAGGTAGAGGGAAAATGGAGAATGTTGACACAATGGGGACATTTTACAAAAACTGGAGAGTGCAAACTTTGGTGCAGCTCTGCATAAAAACAGATCAGCTTCAATTTATTTTATTTTTTTGTCAAAGCTTAATTGAACAAGCTTCTGTGACTTCATTTGGGCTATTAAGCCCAATTTTGGTTCTAATGTTGAGTCTTTGGGAGATATCACCAGAAGGGAGGTAAGTATTGCAGCAATAGCTTTTTTTTTTTTAAATGAACTTCCTTGTGGGGCTCCTTATTTAAAAAATAAATAAAAATAAAATTTTAATTGTGCTTTACAGTCTAAAGGAAGAAATATATAAGCAGTCAGACAGACATTGTACTACATTCTCCATTCCCATAGTCTCCCTACTCTCCCTCAACTTTCCGCTTACAGCAATTGTACAGGATGTTTAAAGTATAACTAAAGGCAAGATTTTTTTTTTAAGTTTTGGATAGAGGGGAGAGGGATTAGAATGCTTGTCAGTTTGTATTGCTGTCTATGTCCCTGTTAGATAGATCCAACCTCTCTATTTGTCCTGTTTACCATTATCATTGAAAGTTAAAGTAAAAGAAAATCCCACATTTTGGGTTGTCCCCCAGAAAAGTAATAGAGGGGAAATCTTCCAATGGGGACACTAGTTCTGGTGACCTGGGGGGCCCCAATGAATTCTTTTAATTTGCAGGGATTTCCTCCCACTTCCTGTTTGGCAATGGGACAGGAAGTGAGGGGAAATCTCCACAGTGGGACACAGAGGGAAGAACAAAAAATCTGACGGGGACTATAACCTTCCCTTGTTCTATCCAAAACGAAGAAAAAAGTTTTGCCATTCTACTTTAAATACAGTATGAGTGCAGAGTCCAATATGTACCAGTGGGAGGCTCAGTACTCTCAGTAATCAGCACTTAGTAACAGAGCTGATCAGACACACCCCTCCCCTTCTCTCTAACACAGGGTTTATCAATAAGGGTTCAATGGAACTCTAGGGTTCCTCCAAAGGTTGCTAGAGGTGAGCAATGAGCAATTTCTGCCTCTCGGATAAATTACTACTGACACCATTGATATTTTTATCTATTTTTATCTATCTGTCAGAGGGTACTTCTTCCCAATGACCACAAGTGTAAGGAGCATTCTTCCTACTGACCATCACACTAATGTATCATGAGTTGTAGATATGGTCATTTTTAGCAGGGGTTCCCTCAGAAGTTTTTTCAAGGGTTCCTCTGTGTTGAAAAGGTTGAGAAAGGCTGCTCTAATACAAGTTTGTTCTAATATTCCTATCGCACACGTTCCGGGAAAGTATGGCTCCTAAAATGGTGGGTGCTGTAGTGATTACCAGTTGGGTCCTGGAAACATCAAGCAAGTGATCATATTCGCCAGCACACCATTGATGAACATTTCTGTCCAAGGAGATCACATCACAGAAATAAGTGCAATGTTTTGGAGCCGCGTAGGGCCCCTTTCATCAGGCATGTTCTGAGAACACTTCTGCTTAAGGGAGAGGCTGATACTCAGCTGTGCAAGCATAGAGCACTGGAGAGTAGGTTATATAGAATAGAGGAGGAAATGGGCTAGAACCTCAGTCAGAATTCCATGGGGAAAAACTGCATAGATTCTCACAGTTTAGTAATTGGATTTAGATCCACTTGATTTTTTTATTGCAGGAAATCATAACCTGAATCCCTCATCTACAATGCAATATTTTGGGGGCAGGGTTTTGCTTTAATTAATGTGTACACTTTTCAGTTCACTCCTGCCGGACTGGGGTTTAAAGGTTTAAAGTCAAAATTTAAGTTAGAACAGAAATTCTACATGCAGCCAATTTCCTGTGAAAATCAGCGTGACGCAAATTCTGGGTTAAAAGAATATCGCTTCCCCATCCACGTATCAAATGAACAATCACACCGCAGAAATATCACTGTGGAAAACAAGCTCCAATTGTTCCAATCCCACACACAGCGTTTAATAGCTGAATGTTACAATATAGATCAGTAGCACCACACACACAAAAGGGGGGAGAAAAAAAAGTCTTTTTGGTGTTGAAATCTATTTGCAGGTGACTGCTGGGCAAAATTATACATGTCAAAGAACAGCAAGTATAGAGGAAAGATCCTTCAATATTGCTATTTAGCTTGTTCTAGAAATCACACTTTGATTATTAATAAGACTGCATTCTTTCGCTATCTTTCAGGGTTACATAGGAGGTTGAGGATATGAAACTGGAAAAAATATGAAAATGGTATTTCATTTTTGATTGCAGTAGTAAAGTCTTGTACCATGTTAGCCATTGATTAATGTATGGCGTTCGGAGCAGAAGTAAACCTAAATGAATGATATTTATTTTGCTAAAGCACTGTGTATTACAAGTGCAATTAAAAAAATAAAAATAACACAGTTTTCACCTTTTTATTTATCCTTTATTGCCTCTCAGTTCTGCTGATCTCCCGTGGGCTCAAATAGCCTCTTCCTGACTACTGGCACTCCAGTGAAGGCTGCACATGGCATTTCTCAGGACGGGTTTCTTGATGGTGACAACAGTAGACAATGCCCATGTTGAAACAGCCACTTGTAATCTCCATCAGAAGCCCATGGGACAGGCTGATAATACAGGAAACAATTGGGAGACAGGGATAGAACATTGTCACCCTATAACAGGAAGTACCCAAAACAAGGACCTTCACGGCAGGATCATTATTATCAGTCTTATTATAATGAAAGTTGCAGATTTAAAAATATTGAAAATTACTTTTGAAATTACATTAAAGTGGCTGTTAACCCACTTTCCTATGTTCACATAAACCGTTCTGTCTCCTCATCAGTGATGTAAGTAACTGAGTTAAAATAAACTGAGTTACCTAACGCAGTTACTTTAGAGGGTAACTAGTAATCTAACTGATTACTTTTCCCCTCATGGTAACTCAGTTCCCATTACTTTGGCTTAGTTACCCCAATTACATCTACCACCACTAGATGGCAGTAGTGTAATTCCGGTGTCCTGCCGAAAAAGTTCCCCCGCCGGATAAGGACCCCCTGTACTGCGCAGGCGCAGGGCTTGCACAGTACGAAGGACTACGGAGCTTCCGAAAATTGCCGAACCTAAACAGCTCTGAGTGAACTCTACACCGCGCAGGTGCATTTAACATGTAATTGTACAAGGCGATGCCGCACGCTCCCGATGCTCGTGCTACTCTGCAAGGGCCATCTATCGTGTAAGTAAGGGGCGGGTCTAGTATTACTGTAACCAAGGGGCGCATTTATTATTATTGTTATATATCGAGCTCTGCCCATTAATTTAACATTCGCCCTCTTCTGTAGCAATCCGCCCCTTACACGATATAATAATAATAGACCCGCCCCTTGCTTACACGCTATAACAGATCTGCCCCTTGGTTAGAGTAATAATAGAGCAGCTCCTTGGTTACACGATATATAACAATAATAATAAATGCACCCCTTGGTTACAGTAATACTAGATCCGCCCCTTAGTTACACGTATAGAATATTTTTTAAAAAAAGCCAGTTACTTTGCTGCGTAACTAATTACTTTTCCAATGTAGTAACTGAGTTACTAACGCAATTACTTTTTGGGAGAAGTAATTTGTAACTTAACTAATTACTTTTTTAAAGTAAGATGACCAACACTGCTCCTCATACAGTGCACTGATGGCACTGATGGGCAGCACTGATGATGCAGTACTGACAGTCAGTACTGATGTGCACTGATTGGCATCTGGAAGGGCACTGACAGGCGTTACTGATGGGCACTTTGATGGGCACTGACTGGCAGCTGATGGGCAGTGATTGGCAGATGTGTTGGGCACCTCTGATGGGGTCTGAGCTGATAATCAATTCGCTGAGATCCGCCGATCGGCTCTCCTGTCAGCGCAAACCGAGGAAAGCCGTTTACAGGGCACTTCCTGGTTATACACTGTGATTGGTCACAGCTGATCATGTGGTAAAGAGCCTAAATCATAGGCTCTTTACCACAATCGGATTTGCGTTGTGTCAGAGTGACACACCAAACTACCGATCTGCGGGTGTGTGATTGCGGCTTTTCCTGCTCGATGTCATACAACGTCCAGTCAGGATAACTTAGGCCCCTTTCACACTGGGGCGGTGAGCCGCGGTGACGGTAAAGCAGCGCTATATTTAGCGCTGCTTTACCGTCGTTTTCACCGCGGTTTTCGGCCGCTCGCGGTGCGGTTTTACCCCCCGCGAGCGGCCGAAAAAGGGTTAAACACCCCCCGCAGAGCGCCGCCGTAGCCGCGGTATTACCGCGGTAACCGCGGTATTGCCGCGGTTTTACGGCGGTCTCCCATTGTAATCAATGGGAGGGAGCGGTATAGGAGCGGTGAACACACCGCTCCTATCCCGCTCCAAAGATGCTGCTAGCAGGACTTTTTTTACCGTCCTGCTAGCGCACCGCTCCAGTGTGAAAGCCCGCCGGCTTTCACACTGGAGTGAATGGGGCCGGATTTTTTCATGCGGTGAACAGGCGCTATTTTTAGCGCCGCACCGCATGAAAAACGCCCCAGTGTGAAAGGGGCCTTTACCACTCTGTGCACGTCATTTTGTTATATGGTGGGCAGAAAGTGGTTAATGTAATGTTAAAGATTTTAGGACCTTGGTCTGCTTCTAATTTAGGTGATAACTCAAGTTATTAATGATGCAAGTTTTCAGGGACTTCCTTAGGTTCTTTCCCCAGGCATTATACGATTCAGAGAAATAAAGTTAACCAATAAAGGGTATAATTTTAACTTTCTGGTGACAACCTGTCCATGTTTTGGAGATGAGGAGAGCGGGTAGTGTTACCTGGTGCTGCAAAATAATGAAACTATCACCTCTGAACACTGGTAAGCTGCAATATGCAGATTTTTTGTTCATGGCTGGAGCCCCCATTCACATCGGTGGGACCTTTCATGTGATTTGACAGGTCCAAATCACATGACAAGTCGCACCCTATTAACGCCAATGGAACTGCCCAAATTGCTGCGATGCTGACTTTGCGGTGCAACACCGTTTAGAAAAAAGGTTCCTAAACATTTTTTTGCGATTTCAGGTGCGACTTTCATACACATCGGTGCATGAAGTCGCCCAGATATCAGCCAAGTGGCATCTGAAGTTGCACTCACCTGCAGTTTTCAAAGTCAGATTCGGTGTGAACGGGGGCTTACATAGACTTTAAGCCCTCTAACATGCTACTCCCATATTCTGGGGCTTCTTCCACATACCATTATTACAACCATTGCTAAACTGTTATATACAGCACAATTGTTCCTGTAAATCTCCTTTCCCTTTTTTCATTTTGCATTTTACTCTGCAAACAATAACAACCTTTTGGCAGGGGTTTTCATACCTGACATTCCATGTACGGTATTTGTTCTTGTTTTAATGTTACTGTTATATCCGCTGTACATCTTAGGGCGCATTGGTGACTGGACCGTGTTTGCATTGTGCTTGCCTTGCATTTTGTGTGGATGCACTTGCTATGGGTCACCTCGAGATAATTCATCTCCATTATGAAGTACTCTAAAGCCTAACACCGGGCAGCAGTAAAAATTACCCTTACAGGAAAAAAAGGATAAGTTATGTATTGATGCGTATTTTCCTACCCCTTGCATAAACAAGCATTTAACACATTGGTTACATTCAGCTTTCATTTTAAAGAGTCATCCCACCCAATACTTATATTTCTGTGTTTGGTAGATGCAGGGGAGTTTCTCTCCTGGACCCTGTTGGTGAGATTTCTGTGCTGAGTTGCTGGGTCCATTCATCTGCTGTGCCCATTATGAAGAGTTCCAACCATCCCAGTGATGAGTTCACAGGTCTGCACATCTGCTCTACTTATTATGAGAGGTTTCCACCATCACTGCTGAATTATTTATTTTACATTTTGAATATAGCAAGGGGAACTGGAATGCACAAAGGTAAGCGAGGACACCAAATAAATACTTGTCTCCCAGGTGAACAGGAACAGAGTCAATAATTATGGAAGAAAGTTCTTGCTGTTGCATTATAAAGACATAAATGAAGTCAGGGCAGACTAAAACTAAAATTTGAGATGACTAATCACTTAATGCAGGGGTTCTTAACCATGGCTAACCATACTATATAGGGTTTGAGGAACTAAATAATGAGTATGGGATTGGATCTTTAAATTATTTAATACAATTTGAAACAAGATTCTCTGCATTATTGAAAGCTGAGAAATCGACTTGATGTGTCAGATCACATGTGAATGGAACATAGTGAACATCTCACTAGTTGTAACTAGACTGTGTATTTGTGATTTGCAGTTTCTATATAAATAAATATGATAAAATCCTTAATAAATTATTTCAGTTGTATTTTGCTAGCTATCCATATTTAAAGAGTAGATCCCTTTTTGTTGAGATAAAAACAATCATCTCTGAGTGATATGTGTACGTTGCAATGATTTTAACAAACTTTGTGGCAGATTCCTACCTATTGTTATTCTTAAGAAAAGGCTGTTTGTTTGTCTGTGTCCATGTGCAAGTGAATAGGAATGGGAGTTTATAATTATCAATCAGCTGCTGCACTTGCAGGGCTCTAATGCGGAAAGTGGCAGGGTTGGAATCCCTTTAGGCATGATTTCCCTCTGGAAGTACCTCATCGAAAATGTAATTTTTGTTGCAGAGGATGCCCAAAATCCAAATGGTAAATTAGTGCAAACTTCAGTAAGAAAAAGGAAAATCAGTAAGCCAATTATGCAAGCAGGAAATTGCATTTTGGGGATGAGGGGTTCTGTGCATGGAACACATCCAGGTTGCCATATTACATTTACAGAAAATTACAGTGTTGCTGATTTTTAATAATATTCAATTACAATATGGCTTGTGTAGCAACTGTATATGATATATACATTTTTTATTTGCTATTTTTCCCACAAAAATGGAGCTACCCTTTTAAAGTAAAACAAAGCAATTAGCATCTATTGAAGTCATAGTGGTATAGGACTGGCGATGATGATAATTTTGACAGTCTGCTGAAGAGGGTAAGGGCACATAATGGGCAATTAAATGGGGTCTGTAAATGGGTTAAGAGCTCCTGCTTTACGCTCATTATAAAAACAACCATTCATAACAGAACAGTGGCAGATGGATGCTGGTGTATACCTGACTATTTATAGGAAATGGTTAAGATACATTTACTCCAATATGATGGGCATTTTCAGCCAGTATTAACAGCAGTTCCTGCCAGCCCTACAAAAACTGCCTGCCAGCGGAATAATAGATAACCCTTTGGAAAACCAAGGATGTTTGACATCAAATGCCCTCATTCCCATTGATACACTTGTCCATTTCCTTGAAACTCAAAACTGCATGGTCTATATTGTGTGAATATGGTATAAGTGTGCGAATACTTGACCATCACACCCATATGAGCTTGTTGGACATTCTGTTAGAAAACCATGGGCATTAATACAGTATAGAATTTTTGCCCTTTTACAGCTATTCTGATCCTCTAGGAAGGCTTTCCACAATATTTAGGAGCCTTTTTGAGGTAATGTGTGCTCATTAAGCTCAAAGAACATTTGTGAGGACAAGTACTGATGAGAGAACCTGGCTCACAGTTGGTGTTCCCATTCATCCCATAGGTTTGAGGTCAAGGCTCTGAGTTCCTTCACTCCAAACTCATCAAACTATGTTTTTATGGAGTTGGTGCTGTACACAGGGGAACAGTCATCCTGGAAGAGAGAAGAGCCCTCCCCAAACTGTTACTACAAGGTGGAAAGTGCACAAATGTCTAAAATGTATTTAGTAGTGCCATTTTGAACACTACCCTTTGCTGGAAACCCCTGAACTCAATCATTAAGAGCAGGGGTCTCCAAACATTTTAAACAAAGAGACAGTTTACTGTCCTTCAGGCTGTGCCCAGTGTGAATAGAAATTGTCCTGGCATCAGTAAGAGTAAACCCTGCCCCATCATTGGTTTTAACAAGAGGAATAGTGCCCCATCATTGGCTTTAACAAGAGGAATAGTGCCCCATTGTTGGTCTTAACAAGAGGAGTAGCCCCATTGTTGGTTTTGGCAGGAGGAATAGTGCCCCACTGATGGTGTCAGTGGGAGGAATAGTGTCCCATTAATGGTGTCAGTGGGAGGAATAATGCCTCATCATTGGTGTCAGTTGGAGGAATAGTATCCCAAGAGATGGATAGAGGCAAGCAATGGGCCACATCTGGCCCCTGGGCCATAGTTTAGAGGCCACTGATTTAGAGCATAATTAAATGTGATGGTCAGGTATTCACAAACCCAAGCAGCATAGAGAAAATGCAAATGCTGTCCATTTGCCAATACCACATGCTCTTCCTTTGCGCAGATATGTGAATAATGTCTTCGCCATATGAATCAATAATAATAATTGCAACAAATGCTGTCAAGCATTTAAGGTGCCTTATGTGCAATTAGATTTTTTATTTTTTTTAAAAAACAACCCTCGCCCTGCTTCTGACAGGTCTCTCAGCCTGGGAAATTACTCTTGTAAATGTATGTGTTTGTGCACTGTCAAGAGGCAGGAATCTTCACAGCCTGTTCAGAGTATCAGGTCATTAATGGCGAGGAGGAGAGATTAGGTGCTCCCTTTGCTGGAAATTTCACATCTACGCTTTCCTAATTACACAGGAGGGGAATGGGCAGTGGTGACCGAGGGAGTCAACATGAGAAATAGCTAATAACTTCCCACGTCTTGTGGCTGGAGAACAATAATCAAATCATAACACACAGAAGAAAAGACATAATAGAGAAATCACACTCTGCTGTAGCTAACAGGGGGGAATATTTTATGAGGACTAGAGAAAAAGGAAGTGTAGGTGTCACACATAATAAAACAATCAGATTCCAGCAATAATTTCTGGGTATGTTTCACAAAAAAAATGTTTTATATATATATATATATATATATATATATATATATATATATATATATATATATATTGCAGAAGATATGCATAATTGTTCCAGACAAGGATGAAAATAAAACCAAATCTGGCAATAGAGCTATCATCCATCCCCACACCTTCTTCAAGTGACATAGTGTATTTACTTGCCAAATAATGTATTATATTACAGCATAGGACAAGGAAATCATATTTATTTTTTAATAGACTCTTGGAGGTTTATAGAAAAAAACAGCTTAGAGTGCAATGCCCATATTCAAGACGTTGTCCCCGGTAGTACCTCTACTTTGCCACAAGATGTCCTCAGTCCTCCAGGTTACGCTACACCCAGTGTCACCCAACCTGGAAGATTAAGTAAACACTGTGGAGGAGGATGTCATGGATCCGCCTCCTATGCAGACAGCAGCACTGATGTCATTGTTAAGACTGGCCATACATTATAACATTTTCTTGTACAATTTTACTTTAGATTTATCAAAACCATATAGAGTGAGGTCAAACCTAAACACTTTGTAGGCAATCAGGCAGACCCTTGCACTACATAGTTGAAGGTAAATCGAAATGAGATTGAACAATAAAATTGTATAATGAATGGCCAGCTTGAGGGCTTTCAACCACAAGAAGACCTTCTGACTCGATTATCCTCTGTGCCATTAAACGGTCCTCCTCTTCAGGTGCTTCATCCAACAAGAGGCTCCTGTGGAGACTGTAATCCGTGGCTTGCCATAGCATCAAATTCAAACATAACTAAAGCTGACCATAAAGTGAATTCTCAGCTTTGTGAATGAGGTGAAGTACTGCTAACTTTTCATCCAATCATGTGCAAGCAAAAATCCTGTTTTTAATTTTACTTGCACATAATTGGTTATTATTAAAGAATTTACTTCTCTTAAGCGGTAGAGACCACAAACTTAATGCAATTTGCCAGCTGACTGAACAGAAAAAAAAACTGGACGACCAGCTTAAAAAAGCTGCTGACATTCCACCAAATACCAACCAATCAACAGGGGAATAGTATGCAATGACCCTGATTTAGTAAACAGTAGTAAATGTTCACTTTCAAAGTGAATTTTCACTTATCCTGGTAAATTAGATGAAACAAAGCAAACATTCATTCAACATTTGCAAAGACTATCCAATTATGTGAAAGGAAAATAAAAAAAAAATCTGGAATTGTGAGAAAGTGAGGCCCGGAACGGAAAGAACAATGAACAAGTAGTGCAGGGCCGGGCATGACAAGGTGGAAAGTGAGACAACAAAGGGTTGATGAGAGGAGCAATGAATGGGAGGGGACAGGATGTGGAAATGTTTGGGTGGAGGAGGAGCCGTATAAAAGGGGAGGCAGAGTCTTCCGGGAACAGTTCGGGAAGTGAAACAGAAGGAGGCAGTTTTTCCCACCCACCTCCCTGTTTTTGTTGTCTTTGTGTGTTCTTTGTTTGTCAATGGATTCAGGACGTCATAGCAGCCCTGTAGCGGCGGTGTCCTTGGTCTTTGATGGTGGCAGATAACATATGTGATGGAAGTGGTGGGGGGCTCATCGGTGGTATGGGCCCCTCTGGGGTATTCCAGTGGAACGGGATGCTGGAATACGGTTATGGTTGCACTGCGGGAAAGGGGTTGTCTCTGAGCTGTTATACGGCTGGAGGCCTGGTATGGTATAAAGGTCCCGCAGTGTATTGGTGGAAAATGTTAAGTGGGGGCGCCGTCAAAGACCAACAAGCTGTATGTTAAAAAGTTGCCATTACAAATGTTATTTGGAAAATTATTTAAGTTTTGGTTAATAAAAAGGCTGCTATGGCCATTTAAACTCCAAACTCATGTGTGTTCTTATCATTGGTGGGGTAAGGGAAAGTGGTTGGGGTAAGGTATGGTTAAAAATGGTAGATGGGACAAGTTGGTGATATCTTAACTACACTGGTCATGCCCATAGTCCCTTTTCGAAAAGATTTTGCACATGCATTTACATCTCTTGACAATGATAAGTGATGTGTTCAATTTGCTCTGAGTTTAATAACTTATTAATACATATCGGAGAGTTTCCCTTTCAAACACAGATGGCAGTCAGACAATGGTGCAGCCAACTCCTGAAAGCTTGGATGCCGCTAGCTAAACATATGTTTATGATGTCTTGAAATGCCGGCCAACCCCACTAATTGTCAGTGTATTGTGACTGGCAGCTGGACTGGCGTGTCTTCACAGATTACAGCATGAAATGTGATATACAAATAAGGGAAAGTGTAAATGTGTGTAGCACCCTCCTAGTTAGGTGCTAGTAAGAGGTAAATTTAGTCGTTGGGCTCTGCTGTAGCCTCCCCTCTGCTTCTCTGCTGCTTTTTTAGCTCCCAGGATTGAAGAGAAGTATCCAGTACTTCCGGGTATTGAGCAAAATGTGACTGACTCCCCGTTCTTTCATGTGATAGTGCCGGGAATTGGTGAGTGGCTGCTGAGGCACCCAATGTCATCACATAGGGGCGGGGAGTCTTCAGCACTGTGTAGAATCAACATAAAGAGCATAAAGCTTACACAGGGCTTGGTAAGGGAATAAAGCAAAAGTAAGCATGTCCTGTTGCTTTATTTTAATCAGTATTTGTATAACGTTTTTGTTATGCAAATTAATATTGGGGGGGTTCATACATGATGTTGTGTTTGCAAAGCATGCTGGAGTTTTTAATAAGAAGTATACATAAGCAAAAGACAGGATCACTTTAGGATCACAGTTTAGGTTCACAGGCTCCAACGCTGGTAATAGGTTTTTGTAGTAGCATTTTAGCAGCATTTAGGAGCTATAGTGTTTTATTAGTGTTTTTGCAGTAAAAGGGGAAAAAAAAGATCAAAAATTGCTATTAATAGCATTTAGGAGCGTTTCTGCTGGAAAAAACACTCCAAGAAACTCTACAAAAACAATTTTGTTTCTGCTCCTAAACGCTGAAGCTCAAAAAATGCTAATAGCCTAAAGTAGTGTGCATGGACACATAGGATAACACTATTTAGCTTCTAGGAGCAGAAAAAAAATGCTAATAACAGCTTCTAGGAGCTTGAAAAAACGCTAGTGTGCATGGAGCCTAAATGTACTTGCACTCTAAGTTAACCACTTGACAACTGGGCACTTAAACCCCCCCTCGTGACCAGACCAATTTTCAGCTTTCAGCGCTCTCACACTTTGAATGACAATTACTCAGTCATGCAACACTGTACCCAAATTCCTTTTTTTGTCCTTTTTTTCATACACATAGAGCTTTCTTTTGGTGGTATTTGATCACCTCTGGGTTTTTATTTTTTGTGCTATAAATGAAAAAAGACCAAAAAATTGTAAAAAAACAAATTTTTCTTTGTTTCTGTGATAAAATTTTGCTAATTATTAATTTTTCTTCATAAATTTTGGCCACAATTTATACTGCTACATATCTTTGGTAAAATAATAACACAAATTAGTGGATATTATTTGGTCTTAGTGAAAGAGAGTCTACAAGCTGTGGTGCAAATCATAAAAAATTGATCACACCTGATGAACTGGTGGCCTATCTCATTTCTTGAGACCCGAACAAGCCAGGAAAGTACAAATAACCCCCAAATTACCCCTTTTTCGAAAGTAGACATTCCAAGGAATTTAGTAAGAGGCATGGTGAGGTTTTTGATGTTGTAATTTTTTCCCACAATTCTTTGAAAAATTTCCCACAAAATTTTCATTGTAATAGGTTATTTCTCTCACATGGCATATGTATACCACACATCTCACCCCAAAATAAATTCTGCTACTCCTCCCGAGTATTACAATACCACATGTGTGGGACTTTTCCACAGCCTGGCCACATAGAGAGGCCCAACATGCAGGGAGCACCGTCAGATGTTCTAGGAGCATAAATTACACATCTAACTTGTTGACTACCCATTATACTTTTGAAGGCCCTGGAGCACCAGGACAATGACACGTGACACTGACGTGGCACTGATGACAGATGGCACTGATACGTGGCACTGATGACACATGACACTGATGTGGCACTGATGACAGATGGCACTTATACGTGGCACTGATGACAGATGGTACTTATACCTGGCACTGGGGACAGATGGTACTTATACCTGGCACTGGGGACAGATGGTACTTATACCTGGTACTGACAGGTGGCACTGGGGACAGATGGCACTGGGGACAGGTGGCACTGGGGACAGGTGCCACTGACAGGTACTATGGGCACTTTATTTTTTTATTTATTTTTTTGTTTTTCACTCACCGCTGCATCTCTAACTAAGCCGTTCATCTCTCCCTCCTCACATGCTGTCTCTGTGTGAGGAGGGAGAGCCGGCGATGAGAGATGATCTCATATGTTTACATAGTCTAATGCCCCGTACACACGTTCGGACTTGCCGACAACAACACCGTGGATTCGAAGGATGTTGGCTCCAACTTTCCTTGCATACACATGGTCACACAAATGTTGGTCAACAATTACAAAAGTAGTGATGTACAAGACGTACGTGATGTCTCCATTACGAATGCAGTTACAAAACCGAGCGCTTCCGGCTCGTACTTGATTCCGAGCATGCGTGAACTTTTGTGCAACGGACTTGTGTACATACGATTGGAAAGTCCAACAACAAAGTTTTATTTGCAGAAAATTTGAGAACCTGCTAGGCAACATTTGTTGGTGGAAAGTCCGACAACAAATGTTCGATGGAGCATACACACGGTCGGACTTTCAGCCAACAAGCTCACATCCAACATTTGTTGTCGGAAAATCCAATCGTGTGTACAGGGCATAAGGGACAATAACAGAAAAAGATACTTAATTTGTTTCTCACTCACATAGGCTTCCTTCCCGTTAGACAACCAGCCAGTGTTGCCAACAGACAGTATTTATACTGGCAGCCAGTAAAAAACAGGCACTTTGCTCTTGTCAGTAAATGCCAGTGACATAAAAAGGTTGGCAATAAAAAATATGGCTGTGATGCTCGGCTTGGAACTGCACATGCACAGTTCTGGTCCGGAGCTGGCCAAGGCCCCCTGAGTGTCTGCTACAGTGTGTTCGGGTGGTGCCGGAGCCTCGTGTGCGGGACGGGAGCAAGGCAAGGCAAGCTGGTAGTGGGACTGTCAGTACTGTTTGGACTGGAGTGGACTGAAGGGATCACCTGGGGTGGAGAGAGACTGTCACTGTGACTCAGAAGGGGACGTGTCGTGTCTGTGAGGTGTCATCATCATCTGTTCTACTGCACACTGCTGTCAGTGTCACTGAGAGAGTCAGTTTCATGTGTGTGTGCCTGCGCATTCTAATTTCTTGCCCTCCTGTCCCTGAGTCGAAAATAAAAATAATAAAGATTTTTTTCCCTTAATATCTACCTTAAATCACATTGCTAACTGCATATTGTACTTGTTTGTATCATAAATACTTAAAATTGTAATTTTCTAACTTTTGGAAATGCCAGCAAAAATTTGACTGTGCCAGTAAATTTTAGGTGTTGTGCCATAAATTGCAATCTGGTAGGTTGGCAACACTGCACCCAGCCCCACAAAGCTGATCCTCTTTGCCAGTCGTACAGCTCCCCATTGTTGACATCATAATGTATGTTTCTCTGTTATACCCCCTAGACTTGACAAGCATTGAAGACTTACTAGAAAAGGGGAAGCTACCAAAAAGCATTTTATTACAATCCTCCTGGAGCTCAGCTTTGAGTAACTTGAAGTATCGCAGGCAGTGGAAATATGACTATGAAAACTGTACCTCTGTAGCTAATGCATGGTTCTGCTTATTATGGTGCTCACTGTGCTTACTGGGAGCATACTTGACCAGTATAGAACAGATGTCCCAACCTTAGCCAATGGCTGCCAGGCCAAACCCATACTCCACCCCAACCCCTACCGTTACCTACCATTAATGGAGACCACACAATGACTGAGTAAAAAATCAATCAATCAATCACTAATCACAATAGTGTGTTCCAATAATGCACTGCAGTACCTTTTACTATAATAGGCCTCCAGCCGCAACACACTGGCTGAGAGACACCACACTAACCGCTGTACAATCAGTAACCTATTCCAGCTAAACAGTTAATTGGAAAACACCAAAGGGACGCATACCAACGATGGGTACTGAACCCCTCCTTATCCTAGATTTTCATCCGCCAGCAAAGACCAAAACTCGCCAGCTGCCACGACATCCTCAATCCGCCACTCCTGATGTGAAAACTGAACAGAACCAAACTCCACTGGACACCAGGGCTGAACCACCCCTCCTTAAAGTGCCTTGACCACTCCCAACCAATGGGTTACCCCCCAATCAGGTAAGCCCTCTCTTTTCTTTTTGCTCCAGGTCTCACTTTTTCAGAATACTTTAAGAGATGCAAAGGAATGTTGAACATGATTTTACATCTAATATACAGTAGCTCCAAACCTTCCCTGATTTCGAGGGACTGTCCCTCTCTCAGAACAAGTGTCTCTGTTCCTCTTTCCTCCTCATTTGTCTCTCCTTTTGGTCTGATCTATATAGTTGTATATAAAATGCACTACTTATCTATCAAAAAGTGTTTTACAGCGCTAAACCTTTCATCCACTTTCTAAATTGCTGCATTTATAAATTCCAAAAGCCAGTATAAAGGATTAGTGCTTGTAGGTTTAACCAATCATTTTCTTTGTAGAATTCTCCATTAGGGGGGCATGGCAGGGGCATTGCTAGGTCTACAAAAGATCTGGGGCTAGAGCCCATAGCAGTGTAGTAAAGAAAGTCATACGCTTTGGCGGGCATACACATGTATATAATATATGTGTGTGTTTGTATGTATATATATATATCCCCAGAGAGCCTCCCCCTTAAATTAGGGTCCCCAGAGAGCCTCCCCCTTAAATCAGGGTCCCCAGAGAGCATCCCCTCCCCTTGGGGACCCCTGCAGGGACTCCGGGCTATGGGCCCCAGATTCGGGGCTATAGCCCCAAAAGCCACCCCCTAGCGACGCCACTGGCAGGGGGTGTGTCCTATTCCTACATACTTTTGCTAATAAGTGTCCCTCATTCCCATCTTAGAAACATAGGAGGTATGCATCAAAGGAATCTGTTTGGTAAGCATGCTGGACTTTCTAAAGAAAAAGCCCACCACTGCCTGTATACTTTTGACAAGCTGTGGTAAATCACGATCTAGGACATTGCTGCCCCTACTAGCAGTGGGGAAAGGGTGATGCGAGAAAAAGCTACAAGAGCCTGCAGATAGCTTAGTGCCCACACAGAGCTCCTTTGTTTGTTTTGTCCACGCAAGGAAAATTAACAGGTTTACTGAAATGCCTTACTGATCTTTCATTCCCTCCATGATTCCTCATTTGAATACCTCAATAAGTGAAGTGGCAGTTAGTATGGGGGAGCATGAGACTCCCTCCCCTTTCTATCATGATAGAGCACAGAGTGCCCATGCGGCCAGGTCCCAGTGTTGTCACATAGAGCAACATGGAATTTATGCAAGATAACTGGGAAGAACAAATAAAGCCCCCTTAAAGTGGAACTTCACTCTCCCAATCAACATTGATTATATTTAACTCTCATACTGCTAGCAATAGTAAATAGATAGGAAGGTATATTATATTTACTTGTCTTAAACTTAATTTTTTTACATTTCTCAGCTACTTCCTGGTTTCTTGCCTACGCAAATGATGTCATACAACCCAGGAGTCTTCAGGGGGGGGGGGGTTTCTCAGCTAAGCACACTATCATGCATGCATGCTTGAGCTAAGGGCAGATAGATTCCAGGAAATAAATGCTACATGAATCATTTGCCCTTACTCAAGATGGCCACAGCCAGAAATGCTAGGGTTTTTTTTTTCAAAGTGATTTCTCAACAAAACAAAGCATGGAGACATGGATGGATGGGTGAGATTGCTTTGAATAGTAAAAATTAATTAAATAGTGTTTTTGGTTTGTGGTACTCAGATGCAGTGAAGATCCACTTTAATTCAAACTCCATGAAAGAAAATCAGAAAGAACTAGTAGAGCCCCTTGAAGTCAAAGTCCGTGCAAGATAACTGGGAAGAACAATTAAAGCCCCCTGAAAACTTAATTTTCATAATTAAATCTCCACTTCTTTGTTGCTGCAAGTGTTTTCGGTGTCCAATTATGTCTGTGAAATCCAATGGGCACCAAAGCAAGACCTAGTGCACTCAATCATGAGCTCTCAGTAACAGACCTGCTCAGACATGCCCCCTTCACTTTGCAATACAAGTCTATGTAAGAACACTTGTGCCGAGGGGTGTGGCTGTTACTCAGCTCTGAACTTACAGAGCACTGCAGTGTGATGGCTGTGAGCAGCATTTGCACTGAGAAAAAAGTACTTTAAGGAATTTCTAAGTAAAAACCTGTGTCAAATCACAACATGCAGGGGGTACAGGACTGTAAAGAAATAAAAAGGTGTGAGACTTCAATTGAGCTTTAAGTGAAGCTAAGCGTTTGCCCAGTACATGCAAATTTCAGATTCAATTTAACTGTATGTTACTTATTTATCCAAAACTGGTTGCCATATACTAAAGCTATTGCCGCCTAGATAAATTATTATGCAGCCATAAAGTACTTGACCTTTACCCACACTGTCCTCAAAGTGATGGCGTGGTCAGCCATAGTGCTGCCCTTGATCAGAGCTGTCCAGTGCGAAATGTGACATTGAAATAAATTAGAGACAGGACAAAACTGGCAGGTCACGCTGTGAGATCTCAGGAAAAGACATTTAGGAAGGTGACAGGGGACAGGCACTGCGCACATAGTGGCTATTATCACATCAGCCTCAATCACAGGCTATTTCATAGTGGACATTGACAGTTATAATTTTCTCTAGACGCTCGTAGATGATTTTTTTTTTTGCAGAGCGGAGCGCATGAATATTCATAGGTCTAAATTATTCTTTCATCAGAAATTCTGCTTTGTTTACCCTTTGCTTCAATCGCGCTATAATTGGGTGTCTAGTCAAATGGAAAATGCAAACATTTGCGGTGGCACATCATCTGAAAGCCCCACAGTTCCGTTATATAACTCTCTTTGCAGGAGTGAGCACTTGGAAGTTAAGCCAATGGATTAGTGAGGCTTGGTGGCAGAATTGCACAGGTGAAATGCGTGTTGCATACCTTCAGGAAGAATCTCCATGGGCCCTTAGAAGTTCCATGGAATGTTTAGGGGTCTATTTACCAATGTTTTTACCCAGGAATCGCACAACTTTTTAACTAAATTAGGTTTGTATAGCTATGCAGTGACTGTACATTTATTTAAAGGTACTTATATAGCTCCAACAAATTACACAGCGCTTTACATATACAGTATATACATATTATACATTCACATTAGTCCCTGTCCTCAAGAGCCTAAGAATCTAAGGTCCCTAACTCACATTCATACATAGATGTAGCACCCTGTAGTTTAGCCAGGGAGCTCCTCACAAATGTACTTGCCAGGAGTAGTTATCCTGGTTAATTGATAGAGATCTATTGAATTCTCCCTAAGTTTGGCCTTGTTGCACTTTTCTCTTCTACCGCTAGGTTGCCAGGTACTTGGTGGTACCAGATATGAGAAGGGCAACCCAAGGTCAAGTTATAGGTATGTGGGATGTCTCAGCCAATGGGCGGGGGTTTTCTTGAATCCCTTGGCCTGCTGGGAGAACCTATATATTCGGGGGGAGTCAGGTGATCTAGGTCAGTGTTTCTCAACTCCAGTCCTCAAGGCGCACCAACAGGTCATGTTTTCAGGATTTCCCTTGGATGAAACGGCTGTGGTAATTACTAAGGCAGTGAAACTGAGTAAATCACCTGTGCAAAATAATGGAAAGCCTGAAAACATGACCTGTTGGGGCGCCTTGAGGACTGGAGTTGAGAAACACTGATCTAGGTTATGTGCCACCTGGACGGCTGTCTGGGTGGATGAGTGTCATACGCCCCGGGCTGCTAGGCCGGAGATTGGGCCTATCCCGGGGGGCATCTGGCTGCTAGGCTGTTTGAGGGCCTATCCAGAAGTAAGAGAGCAGCGCAGGGTTGGGATTGCGGCTTGCAGTCCAACCAGAAGTGACAGTTCTGTCGGCCAGAGAACCTGTCAGTGGTCAGAGGTAGAAGGGGAGCTGTCGCCACTAAGGGACCACAGTGAGTAACTGAAGCAAGTACCGGAGCAGCATTCTCACAGAACAGGCATGGTGGAGAATCGGGAAACTTCAGGCGGTGATCAAGTCAGGGACCCAGCCAGCGGAGGTGATGCTTGCAGAGCAGCCTTGTGATTCAAGCTAGGGACCGAGCCGGATAGCAGGGGTGAAGCTTGAGAAGTATCTGGAGTGCCAAGCTAGGGAACCAGCAGGGAAGTGTGGGTGACGCTTGAGGGAGATGATACCACCACAAAGCTTTGAGAAGCTCCAGGGATTCAGAGTCAGTGAATCAGAGGGTCCAGTGAGAGGCCAGGAGCTCAAGGGGCTGAAGAACTACAAGTAGAAGTTGTAGTGAAGCTGAGAGGACTGTTACGATTTGTGTTAGGAACTGTTAAAGACTATTACCATAGGAGACAGCTGTCCTGCACGTACTGACGTGGTGCCTTGCTGGTGCGTTTCCCTGTAAGGCTGTCCTCCTATTGAAGTCTCTGAGTCTGCCAATTGAAATTGCAACTTTGCAACTTCTTACGGGTGTCCTGGCCCTAACCCTCTTTCCCTCATAAAAGAAAGACTGTAAAATAAATAAACATCTCTTTTGCATTCAAGAAGTGTCTGGTGCCCAATAACTTACACCTTGCAACCACTATGCCTGAAAACCAACTACTTACAGAAGGATGTCAGCTATCTTTGGCCTTAGAGGTCATTAGACTGGAAGAGGCTAAAGACTTTGCTACATTTGGCGCCCAACGTGGGGCTAAGGTGTCGTCTTTACAGCAGTCGCCCATAGATGACCGGCTTTAGCTCCATAGGGACTTCACCTGGCTCCGTGGGAAAGTGGTAAGTAACATTTACCCTTCTTATGGACTGTGTTGTCGTGTGTACCATCAATGTGGGGAAGAACCAACAGGTCTCATTGCTCAGGGCAAAGAACCAGCTTGATCTTTTGACACTTCCCGCGAGGGCTGTGAGGGTTAATACAGGCCCCAAAATGGACTCCATTACGGTTTTGGTGCACCACAGCCAGAAGGAGGCGGGCGCCACAGTTCCCAGGAAACATTTGCACCAATCCAATCTGCAGAGGAGGATAAGGGAGTGCTGCCACTGTGTCTGATTGTAGATTGGTGAACAAGATGGGGCAGTTCTGGAGCACGATGGTGGATTGGGCGATGTACCTTTCAGGGGGCGATCTCATTTGGAGTCGGTTGAAGGATGCACTGACTGATACCGGAGTGCGGTATACAACAGAGGGTCAACTTGCTCTGTACACAGTCGGAGGCTATGAGGGTGCTGGGGCAGATCTGTGAGAAGTGTTCTGGTCTGACCCCGCAGTTGAGGCCTTGGATCATGTGTGGATGCTGTGGAAAGCACCCATTTGAGCTTTTCTCTATGACCCACCCTCCAAGGATCTTGCAAGTAAATCAAAACAGGGACATTGCTGTCCCAGCTGGGAGTAATGTCCAGAGCCCCTCAGTTGTCAACCAAGTCGGACAAGAAGCTGCTACCATTGTGTCAGTGACCATCCCAGGACCCAGTGCACCAGTCACCCCCAGAGGCCGAGGCCGGGCCCAGCCGCTCGCTTCGATGTCTGAGCTGCCCGAGAAAAAAATACTGGGGCTGGGTAAGCCAGTGAGAAGTGAGGTTGGTATGTCTGAGGGGAAGATGATGCCGGCAGTCGCTAAAGGGGATGTCCTAGAGATGCTCGCGAGTGCACCAGTCATACCTAACTGTGTACCGGCTAAAGAGTGTCCTACTATTACAGAGGCGGACGTCCTGCCTGATGGACTACCTGAATCTGGGTTTATATCTTGTCCAGTAGTGAAGAGTGGAGTGATAGTGGTGAGGAATTAATGGAGGGAATGGCAGAAGAGTGCCAAGAACGCTGGATTCCTAAAGTGACTCGCTATTGCGGTGGGGTGCTCAGCACCGCATGCCCCATATGCAAGGATTTAAATCCGGTATAGAAACCTTTATCCCCTGCCCATGGAATCTGGCATAGGAAGGCAGAAAAGGCAGAGGAAGATAAAGTGTCAGTGATGTAAAGTCGCTATTATATGCTGTACTTTAAAAAAAAAAAAAAACAGTATTTTGTATTGTTTACTTCATGAGGGAAGAAAGGTTTCAACATTGATGGAGTTGCAAAAAGTCTCACCGCTTTAAGAACTGTGTAATGTGCATCTGTGGAGTTAAAGGACGCTCTGCTGAAGTCTTTTTTCGTGTCAAGTTCTTGAAAAGGGGAAATACCGCTCAGAGCTGAATACCTGGGGCTACGGCCGCAAGATTAATCAGGACAGCGTAATCCTCCATAGACCAGGCCAGAAAGATGCCAGATATTATGTTGTCACTGTAAATGCCAAGGGAGAAGATGTAACACTGCCAAAACCCAGATATTATTGGTGAAGTCTCATCGATGTGATACTATTACCTTGTAGATTACAAATATGGGTTGTGTGATGTCAAGGACGCTATGCTGACAGCTACCTTGCACATCCATTCAAAGTGTTGCTAATGGGGAATAACCCAGAAAGCTGTATTGCCAGAACTGTGCTGGACTGGATACTACTGGCAATTGCAGGAAATGATCATCTGAGCCATGTTGGCCAAAAATTTAAGTTGTTGGGGTGTTCCACTATTACTGAAGAGTAATCTGTGAACTTCAGCAGATTGTTGGTTGCAAATGACAAAGAAAGTCTCTTTGTCTTTGGCTGCCATGTGGGCAGACTAAAGATATTTCTGCAAGGGAACGTGTGTCCCAAAGTGTGGTCCTTTGCATCTTTGCCTGACTGCCTGTTGCTTGAGATGCAATCATGTCTTTTGTGCCCCGATTTGCCTTTGGAGAAGAAAAGGAACTGCTGGGAATGCAGTCCATTGGAGTAAAGTCAATAGGCTGTAACATGTTATGGACATTGAGTGTATAGATAGTTAGAATAGGCTGTGAAAAGGAAATGATTGCCTATTTTCTTCAAATAACGGACTCATGTGCATATATCAGGACTACTATTGATTTAACCACTACTGAAGTTTATACTCATTAGCTAACAGGGCAGCATTCTCAGCGAGAATGGGGCCTGCTTTCATTATGTAAATAATGTAGACATGTATAGGATGTTTTACACTTTCATGCTGTCCTAACCCTAAATCACTGTGTACATATTGTACTATGTTCTTATAGGATAGGATGCCTTTGAATAGTTTGATCTCTCTCTTTCAGGTTTTGCTGTGTCGGTACATCTTTCTTGGCCAAGGAGAGACAGGGATCTAGCCAAATCACAACACTAACCTTTTTGTATATTCGTTATTCCTGTATATTTTAGATAGATAGTTAGGAAGCTATGCTCTTGCTTTACTTGCCTTCAAAGTGTACATAACCTTTTTTGATATTTGAATGTCATATGTGACTAACTACTTTCAAGTTTTGACGCTAACATTTATTCATGTGGCACGCCACACATATGTTGTTCTACTGTTATACTGTTAACCCTTTCCTGTTTCCCTACATATCCCAGTTTTTGCCAGGACACTCGCTCTCAGGCTTGGGAGCTCAAATTATTTTTCTGCCAAATTCCGAGACATAGTTTCTTGGGCAGGGGGAGGATGTAGCACCCTGTAGTTTAGGCAGGGAGCTCCTCACAAATTTACTTGCCAGGAGTAGTTATCCTGGTTAATTGATAGACATCTATTGATTTCTCCCTAATTTTGGCCTTGTTTCACTTTTCTCTTCTACCGCTAGGTGGCCGGGTACTTGGTGGTACTAGATATGAGAAGGGCAACCCAATGTCAAGTTATGGGTATGTGGTATGTCTCAGCCAATAGGCAGGGATTTTCTTGAATCCCTTGGCCTGCTGGGAGAACCTATATATTCGGGTGGAGTCAGGTGATCTAGGTTCTCTGCCACCTGGACGGCTGTCTGGCTTGAGATTGGTAAAACAGAGAACAAGATAGGCGCCACCAGGTTAAAATTGTTAGCATTTATTAACAGAGAAGTAGTGCAAATATCCACTTACATAAGATAAAAAGTAGTTCAGCACATGTAGATCCTCTGGGACGTCTTTAACTGTGCTATGACCACCTGTTGTGCTTCCTGTGTTGTATCCCGTCCAGCAGGATATCCTGATGGTAAATGGAGCAGTTGATCTGGACCGAGAGCGAGGCTTGGCTCCGGTCTACAGGATCAGGCAGGCATCGGGCGTAGTGACGTCACGGCTATTCGCGACGGCCTTTCGGAGCATGCGCTCTGTAGATAGAGAGAACAGGCGCGCTCCTTCATCAGAGCTGGAGGAATTGAGGCTGCATCCAGCCTTTTGTAGGTGATGATACTCTAAGGCCATCTAGCGGTCATTCCGAGGAAAGTCTATGCTGATCCCCAGCCGACCTCTGACAGATCATTAGATGCCATGTTCTCTTCTGTCATTGTGTCACTCTCCTCAGCATCCGGGCTTCTCCAGCCAATCACAGCGCGCGCCTTCTCCTTCTCCATTATTCTAGTAAATTCTCCATGCCTGGTCTGAAGTTACTTAAAAGGGCGCATGGTGGTATTGGCATATAGATGAACAGGGCCTGTAATACACACACGGGTGAGGTGGTGACAAGACTTTGGTAGGGGCAACAAGTACCATAGAAGGATGATATGACAGCCAGACAGCTGGAGAGTAGTACTGGCAGGGGTGATGTTTAGTGTGGGGAGCGGTCCATAGCCTACTTCCCCAGCAGTTGGTGCCCCAGTAACCGGAACCGGAACCAGACCCGCGTGACAGAGACCCTAGCGACCTAATCGTATGGTATGGAAGAGTTCAATATGCGTGCGCATGGGGTCCACACTGGTTCCTTGTGGGATCTGCACTGTCACTGGAGGCAGAGTCTAGCTCAGTGTTTCTCAACTCCAGTCCTCAAGGCGCCCCAACTGGTCATGTTTTCAGGATTTCCCCCAGGTAAAACAGCTATGGTAATTACATGACCTGTTGGGGCGCCTTGAGGACTGGAGTTGAGAAACACTGGTCTAGCTGGACTGGGGGAACAGTACACTACAATATGGTGTCTCCTTCGAAATGTCAAATCCTGAGCAGGTGCAAGTATTGTGGGACTGTAAGGCACCTGTACACAACAGCAAAAGGCCCAAGAGAGCGAAAGGCCCCGTGTACACAGGGCGCGTCGGCCTCGCCCACAGGCGCTACACATGCAATGCCTCTTCTGTAATAAAATACATTTATCTGCCCCCGGCATGTAAACTGAGCTGCTCATGTGAAACTCAGCTAAAAGTGGCCAGTCCAATCTTAGACCAGCCAATGAAGATAGAAAAAAACTGACACAAAGGCGAAGATTCAAGCACCATTGAGGGACAGAAACGTTGGTGGAAATGTGAGTATAATCTGCCCTTAGTTGCGTATTAAACAATCTAATAATGAATAATGCAGAATTGCATCATTTGAGTGTCTTATATCTGCCTGGAGTTTAGCTTTAAAGGCAGCTAACAGTAATAGGAGTTTACTGAAGAGGTACCAGAGTTCCCCTTTGAAAACGATTGAATCTAAAACAAAAGACTCCAGTGTGCGATGTTTGCTTTTTGTTAGTCTACAGCACTGATGAAAAGACAGAGTTGACTTTAAAATGATATTTGCAGTGTGTTGCATGAATGACAGGGTCTGTTCTTGTCAACAGCTATCCTTTTGTAATTAGAACTTTTCATCTAGGCAGCTGCTATTTAAATATCAATCCCATTTCTCCTGCAAGGGAATTTTGCGGTAATACGGGGCTATAGCACTTCACAGTGACATAGAGAAGGACAAGCTAGAAATTGTTTTGGAGGTCAAAAGCAAAAAAGTGGCTCTAATCCTCCTCCTCACCCCCACCCCTAACACATTTAAGTTATTTTCTTGCCCAGGTGAGAATGTTGTCGCTTATCCTGCTCCTCTCTCACAGACGCTCCTTGGATGCGTCACACGCTCCATGAGGCTATAGGACCACTGCACCACGCCATCTTGCGCATGCGCTGTAGGGAGTCATGTGTGATTCTTCTGGGAATCATAGCTGGCTCCCAAATCCAAGATGGCAGTACCGTGGATGGCAGTAAGAAGAATTGGCTACAGGAAGACAGTGCTGGGCTCCATGGACTGGAAAGTATTTAAATTTTAAAAAAGGGTAAAGTTCCTTTGTAACCTTCCTGACCAGGCCATTTATTTTTTGCAATACCGAACTGTGTTATTTTAGCTGACAATTGCACAGTCGTACGACACTGTACCCAAATAAAATGAATGTCCTTTTTTTCCCCAAAATAGAGATTTCTTTTGGTGGTACTTGATCACCTCGTGTTTTTTATTTTTTCCGCTAGAAACAAAGAACAACCGACAATTTTGAAAATAAATAAATATATTTTTACTCTCTGCTATAAAACACCAATAACATTTTTAATAAAATCTAACTTCTTCATCAATTTAGGCCAATATGTATTCTGCTACATATTTTATGGTAAACAAAATCCCAAGAAGCGATTATATTGACTGGTTTGTGCAAAAGTTATAGCATCTACAAACTATGGTATTTTTTTATTTATTTTTTTACTAGTAATGGTGGAAACCAGCAACTTATAGCGGGACTGTGACGGACATTCTGACACTAATTGACACTTTTTGTGGACCAGTGACACAAGTTCAGTGATTAGTGCTAAAAAATATACACTGTCACTGTACTAATGACAGTAGCTGGGAAGGGGCTAGCATTAGTGGTGATCAAAGTGCCAGCCTGTGTTTCAGTGTACTGTGGGAGGTGCTTTTACTAGTGGAAAGCATGGATCCATGTCCTTTGCAGGAACACAGGAGCAATGAATTCCCTACTGACAGAATGAATTAAGGTGGGGACAATGTTGGCCCACCATCATGGGCTTGCGGATGCTGCTCTCCCTTAAATTTGACCTAGTTCAATGTAGGGTGATTGGTACAGGTGTGTGGGGCCATTGCCCCTTTACTTGTAAGATAACTTACCTGTACAGGTATCTTATTAGTTATTTCCCCATCACATGCTGTTCTGGAATTTTCCCTGGCCTGGAAAAAGGTTATATAAGCAGCCTTCCCATGGGATTTGGGCCTGTTTGGCAGCCTCAGGACAGCGAGCACCCACCCTCCCTTGCCGCAGGCACTGTTATGTGGTTTGCCACCCTTGAATCAAAGGCGGACTTGTAATTAAAATACTGTTGTGTTATCTGGCTTGATTTATTTGACTAAGCCTAAATAGAATACGTTATTGGAACTTGTTTATCATTTTAATGAAAGTGTTTGTTAACCCCAAAAAAAAATTCAGATTCTGGTCCCTTAAAGCAGATTAAACAGCACAGTGCTTGTACTGTGTAATCTGCCCCCCTCTAAACTGTAAAAAAAAAACTGCCACTTCCTGTATGCCCTCTCTATACTGACCATGATAACCAGGGCTGCTCAGCCCTGACCACTGTGGTCAGAGTACATCCCTCGATCATACGTAGCTGTCCTCTCTGCTCTCCTCTCTCCCCCTCACCCCCTCCTTCCTGCCTGTCAGTGCCCTCTCTGTATCCCTGTCTCCGCCCCCCCCCCCCCCCTCGCCACTACTATTAAAAATAAAAACCCTACAATTTTCACTGCCAGACCCTCTATTAGAGGCTGGCATACCACACTATACAAGTCCTTTGTAAAAATGAGCGTTCTAAATACCTCATTAGAGCTGTCTTCAGGCCAGTCACATGACTCATGGCCACTTTACAGCTCTGAGACATTGCTTCTGCGGGAGGTCACGCAATCTCCTCGGCTGACGTCAGAGGGAGATCTCAGCCCCTCCCATATCAAAAGGGTTAACACGGACCATAAACTTCTCTCATGTCTCCTTAGATCTCAGCAAGGACGTCAGGTCATGGGTAGAAAGAAAAGATCTAAGTGCTCACCGCTTAAGTATAAGATTTAATTTTTGTGTTCAAACACAAACTACTCACATAAAGATGATAAAAACACAGAATGTAAAACCGACAATTGTGTTAGTTCCATAGGGCAGCAGTGGGTGACGTCATGCGTAGCTCCTCCCTGTACGCGTTACGTTCAAACAAAACTTCAACGTCACTGGACTCCTCCCCCCTTCCCTTCGTTAGCAGACAGAGGCACTTGGGGAAGGGGGAGGAGTCATTTGACGTTGATATCCGTGACGTCACCGGATCTCCGATGGAACCCCCCGAAGACCCGGAAGCCGGCGGAGAGGTGAGTACTGATCAAAAGAATTTTGATCGATCAAAAAAATTAACGATTAATCTAGGAATTAATCTTTAATTTCCACAGCCCTAAAACATACATATTTTATTATATCTATATTATTTCATGTGACAACACCGAAGAAATTACACTTTGCTACAATAACTCACCATGCAGCCATTAATGTCTAAACTGCTGGCAACAAAAGTGAGTACACCCCTGTATAAAATGTCCAATTTGGGCCCAAAGTGTCAATATTTTGTGTGGCCACCATTATTTTCCAGCACTGCCTTAACCCTCTTGGGCCACTGGAGTCCTCTTCCTCTACTCCATGATGACATCATGGAGCTGGTGGATGTTTGAGACCTTCCGTTTGAGGATGACCCACAGATGCTCAATAGGGTTTAGGTCTGGACACATGCTTGGCCAGTCCATCCCCTTTACTCTCAGCTGTTTTACCAAGGCAGTGGTCGTCTTGGAGGTGTGTTTGTGGTCATTATCATGTTGCAATGTTGCCCTGTGGCCCAGTCTCCAAAAGGAGGGGATCATGCTCTGATCAGTATGTCACAGTACATGTTGGCATTCAATGAACTGTAGCTCCCCAGTGACGGTAGCACTCATGCAGCCCCAGACCATGACACTCCCATCACCATCTTTGACTGTAGGCAAGACACACTTGTCTTTGTGCTCCTCACCTGGTTGCAGCCACACACGCTTGACACCATCTGAACCAAATACGTTTATCTTGGTCTCATCAGACAAAGGAACATGGTTCCAGTAATCCAAGTCCTTAGTCTGCTTGTCTTCAGCAAACTGTTTACAGGCTTTCTTGTGCATCATCTTTAGAAGAGGCTTCCTTCTGGGACGACACTCATGCAGACCAATTTGATGCAGTTTGCAACGTATGGTCTGAGCACTGACAGGCTGACCCCCCACCCCTTCAACCTCTGCAGCAATGCTGGCAGCACTTATTCGTCTATTTCCCAAAGACAACCTTTGGATATGACGCTGAGCATGTGCACTCAACTTTTTCAGTCGACCATGGTGATGCCTGTTCTGAGTGGAACCTCTCCTGTTAAACGGCTGTATGGTTTTGGCCACTGTGCTGCGGCTCAGTTTCAGGGTCTTGGCAATTTTCTTATAGCCTAGGCCATCTTTATGTAGAGCAACACTGCTTTTTTTCAGATCCTTAGAGAGTTCTTTGCTAAGAGGTGCCATGTTGAATTTCAAGTAACCAGTATGAGAGACTGGGAACGATAACACCAAATTTAACACACCTGCTCCCCATGCACACCTGAGACCTTGTAACACTAACGAGTCACATGACACCGGGGAGGGAAAATGGCTAATTGAGCCCAATTTGAACATTTTCATTTAGGGGTGTACTCACTTTGGTTGCCAGCGGTTTAGACATTAATGCCTGTGTGTTGAGTTATTTTGAGGGGGCAGCAAATTTACACAGTTATACAAGCTGTACACTCACTACTTTATATTGTAGCAAAGTGTAATTTCTTCAGTGTTGTCACATGAAAAGATATAATAAAATATAAACAAAAATGTGAGGGGTGTACTTACTTTTGTGAGATACTGTATTTCTGAAATCAAAGACTGTGTGTCTTATTAGTGTACCATTTCGAAAAAAAAGCAGTTTTTGTTAAGCCAAAAGGTAATTTAAAGAGTCATTGTAATAATTTGACGAAGATTTTTCTGTCTTTTACTTTGCTGCATTAGAATTGAAAAAAATATAACATTTTGGTTTCGAAATTCGTTGATTTGAAAGTTTTGAATCTAAAAAAAAATCTGTAAATTTGAAGAAAGTTAAAAAAATTCAGAATACAAATTCCGAATACTAATCAACTAAACAAAATAACTACCGTTAGATTAACAAATCTAAACTAAACTAAAACAAATGTATTTGTCATGCACATGTCTAATTTTTAACAATAGATATAGCTAGGGTTTTCTTCCATTTTAAGCTCCATCCCAGTTATTCTGTCTACTGCAATTCTGGCATTTGTCAGCTGAATGACTGCAGCAGAGATTAGTCCCAGGAGAGGGCGGAGCATTTTCACGACTTTGAGAGAAGTCAAGGCCCTGTGAAGGGTTTGGTCTCAGATTCCAAGGGGGCTCCACAGACATCTGAAGGCTTAACTGTTGTCACTGTTTGCACTGCTCAGGCCAATGCAGGTAAACGTTTAGGAAAGTACATCCCGCTATTAGAGAGAATGGCCGGAGAAAGAAAATACAGTGGTTGTGTGATTGGAGACAACGCTAAAGGAGATAATTTTTGCACCACCATTTACTTTAATGGAAATTATTTTGGGATGAGGGTGAGATGATCTGCATTGGACCACAGCAAGTCCCCTCCTGCGATACATAACTAGCTGGCTGAGAAGCTAGGCTTTTTCCCTTACGCCTGCAGTGCAACAGCTGCTCTCCGCTTTGACCTTAATTATACCTTGTTAGAGTAACGAGTACTAATGTATATGTATGAGGGGCCTGCTTCATGCTTTTGACAACATTTCAGAAACAGAGGAAGCTGTTGTCCATGAGAAATTACCCTAGAAGAATGAAGAAAAGGAGACAGGCTTGTGCATTTTTCCCCTGTTCTCTGACATACAGTAAAAGGCCATACATAAAGTTATATGACATCAACATATGTCATACAATTCTATTTTTGCAAGACAGAAAATGTGCCATCCAACGGAACATACAATCTAAAATATACCTGCCTGGCCTGTACAGGGTTGGTAGATCCTGAAATTGTCACTAGATAGAGGGCAGCATACACCCAGAAGAGAAGGTTGATGGGGTTTATGTCATGGTTGCTCACAGTGAAAAACCTAACGCAGAGTCTGCTTCCTTATCTTCATTTAAATACACCCTAGACCAGTGGCGGCTGGTTTTCAATATTTGGGGGGGGGGGGGGCGTCAAACAACGACACCACCCCCCGGGACACGGACGGGAAGGAGGCGCTTCCTCACTACAACCACTGATGTATTCCCCTGTAGGGTTTAAAGGACTGGAATTGCAGTATAAATTCTTGAATTAAATGAACCCCGAGGGGTTTCTCGTGTGACCATCAAGGAAAGTTTAAAACTGAGTGAAAGTTCAGTACTAGCAAGAGCTATTCCAGTAATCAGTGATTGATGAAGGACAGATTAATTAATAAACAGAGTGCAGCTCTATCTGTATCATGGATGGATAGTATGCCGGCTCGCAATGCATCCAGCACAGCAAGTCACTGCATGTGTTTTAGCTCTGATCAAAGCAGGGATTAGGAGATCCTCCCTTTCACATGGTCGTACCGTTCAGATCCGCCTGTCAGTTTTGACGGCGGATCTGAACGGGCGCTCCATGTTAGCCTATGGAGCGTCGGATGTCAGCGGAGACATCTCCGCTGACATCCGACCCGGTCCGATCCGCCAAAAGCAGACGTATGGGCTATACGTCCAGATCCGTAGCTGGCGGATCGGATCGGGTGAGATCTGATGAAAACGGACACACTGTCCGTTTTCATCCGATCTCTCCATAGAGATCAGCGGCGCTCGCAAGCCCCTCCCCGCTCAGTGAGCGGAGAGAGGCTTGTCATCCGCCGGTTCAGCGGAGATCAACGGAGAGATCTCCCGCTGAGCCGGCGGACAGAGGCGGGCTCCGTGCAAGCGGAGCCCGCCTCGTGTGAAAGGCGTTATGGTTATGGATACAGGACATTCCAGAGAGTCCTGATTGTCTTGGTTGCTGTATTAGCTCAGCTAATACAATGGCCCAAGCAACGGCCGTCCACTGCTTCTCCTGCCGGCCAAACAGGAAGTGTGTCCTAAGACACCCAGCCAATCGGGTCTCAGGTGATTCAGGAAGACAATAGCGAATATTAATTTGCTATTGTCACACAACTGGGTGGGCTCAGGGCGCCGTGCTCTAAAAAAAAACATTGAAATCCATGCGCCGGTGTCCTACATGTAGATTAGGGGCTGGATGCATGGATTAGGGGGGAATGGCGCCCGTGCGCCCCTATGAACGGGCCGTCACTGCCCTGGACCCTCCTAAGTGACAGTAACAAAGTGACAAAGTAAGATCTGCCATCCTGGTGCTGGTATCGTTTGGTGTGGCAAGGTCACGGGGGGGGGGTTACTTCCCCTCCTCCATCACAGAGGAACTCAGCAAAGGAGGGGGAGTAAGCAAACAGGGGGTTACGTTTACTTTGGGGAGCGTTAGGGTTGAGTTATAAGGAAGGTTAGTGTACATGGGGTCACAGTTTTTAAAGTGGTTGTAAACCCTCACATATACCCAGTGAAGTGACTGGTCTCATACGATACACAGAGATAAAACAAATCCTCCTACATAAGTTTTACTTATTTATCTGCGGTCTTTTCTTGTCTACAACCCTTCAAAATTGCAGATTTGTGATAAAATCCTTCTGCATCTGTGAGGAGTACAGAGGAGGGGGTGGAGAGCTGTAGTTACAGCTCGTATACACTGTGTGAGAGCTGATTGGAGGAAAGGGACACCCCCCCACCCCCTCCACATAAGCAGATGAATGAAGGAACATGCAGAGCTGCATTCTGAATAGACAAGCCCCTTGCTTATCTCCCTCCCCGACAAAATGTTTATCTCTGGTGTCGGGAAAACTTCTCAGAAGTGACTCATGCTAAAAACAGAGGAAGGAAGCACCAGAGAGAAAGGGCACTTAGCGCTTTGGAGAGAGATAAGTAAACACTACAGATATACTGTATGTGCTATGTTCAAATTTCATGACTGGGGTTTACAACCACTTTAAGTGTGTAAAGAGTGGTTTAACCACTTCAATACCAGACACTTAGACACCTTCCCGCCCAAGCCAATTTTCAGCTTTCAGCGATGTCGCAATTTGAATGACAATTGCGCGGTCATGCTACACTGTACCCAAACAAATTTTTTATCATTTTGTTCCAACAAATAGAGCTTTCTTTTGGTGGTATTTGATCACCTCTGCGATTTTTATTTTTTGCGCAACAAACAAAAAAAGACCGAAAATTTTGCAAAAAAACAAGTTTTTCTTTGTCACTGTTAATTTTTTTTGTAAATAAGTGCGTTTTCTTCTTCAATGACGGGCACTGATAAGGCGGCACTAATGGGCACTGATAAGGCGGCACTGATGGGCACCGATGAGGTGGCACCAATTAGGGGGCACCGATGAGGTGGCACTGATGATGGGCACTTATAGGCGGCACTGATGGGCACTGATAGGTGGCACTGATGGGCATTGATAGGTGGCACTGGTATGCGGCACTGATGGGCACTCAGGTGGCACTGATGGGCACTCATAGGCGGCACTGACGGGTACTTATGGGTGGCACTGATGCACACATATAGGTGGCACTGATAGGTGGCATGGATGGGCACTGATAGGTGGCATGCATGGGCACTGATAGGTGGCATGGATGGGCACTGATAGGTGGGCATGGGTGGGCACGGATGGGCACTGATAGGTGGCACTGATGGACGCTGATGAGTGGCACTGATAACACTTATGGGTGGCATTGCTGGGAATCCTTTTTTTTTTACTTTTTTTTTTATTAAATATGATGTGCCAATCAGTGCCCATCTGTGGGCACTGATTGGCATATTTTTGATTTTTTTTTTAACATGTGGATGGCCATGGGGGATGTACCTGGCCATCCACATGCTGGGGGCTTCCCTGGTGGTCCTGGGGGCTTCCCTAGTGGTCTAGTGTGGGCATCTGAGGGGGGGCTGCGCTGATAAACAATCAGCGCAGACCCCCCCTGTCAGGAGAGCCGCCGATCGGCTCCCCTCTACTCGCGTCTGTCAGACGCGAGTGAGGAAAAGCCGATCAACGGCTCTTCCTGTGTACATCGTGATCAGCCGTGATTGGACACGGCTGATCACGTGGTAAAGAGCCTCCGCCGGAGGCTCTTTACCGAGATCAGTGTAGCGGTGTGTCAGACTGACACACCGCTCCACCGATCGCCGCGATGCGCGCCCCCACGGGCGCGCGGCGGCTGTTATCCTGAAGGACGTCATATGACGCCCAGTCAGGATAACGAAGCCACTTCCCGGACGTCAATTTACTATTGACCGGGCGGGAAGTGGTTAAAAAAATAAATACAATTCTATTCAAGTATAAATTCTTAACTCAGAAAAGTACCTTCTGTTGCTCTCAGCCTCCTCCAAATGTCCTTAGAGGGTGGCTATGTTCATTCTCCATGGTCCCACTGTATGTATGAATGCAGTCACTATCTCTTGGTTCCTCCCAAGGTTGAGTAGGGGCTTTGGACTATGGGATTTATAGTGTGCATATAGTAGCTCATGATCACAACTAACATGCACTGCTAGTTCTAAACAAACAGAAGTGAGGGAGCAAATGAGAGGGTCAGGATCTCATGGAGGATGTTAGGAGGAAGCAGAAATATACATTTCATGAAAAACATATTACAGAGCCATTAATTAGTGGATGCGTATAGACTATTTTTGAAAAATAAGGATATAGTTTCGTGTTACTTTAAGGCTGGGGTTAAAGAGACAGTGTCAGGGTTGGCTTTGCAGGGAAAGTTAGTGTTTGAGCTGGGGGTCACAGGGATGATTAGCATGAGTCACCTAGAGGGCTACAGTGAGCACTAGTGTTAGGGTTTTGGCTACAGGAATGGTTAGTGTTGGGGCTGAATTAAAGTGGATGGTTAGTGTTAAGGCTGGGGTTAAAGGGACAGATAGAGTTAAGGCTTGTTCATATCATTTGCATTGAGCTGCACTGGAAAGCCTTGCCTAGCACAGTCCCATCACAAAGAAAAGGTAACGGTATCTGCGTTGCAGTGTTGTGTGCTGAAAAAAAATACTGCATGCAGTACTTTTTTCAGCACGGCTGGTTGTTATGCAAAGTATTGCAAAGCTGCTCCGTGAATAGAACTTGTGACATTTCAATTCAGCTCTCACAAAAAAAAAGAAAAAAAGGTAACTAGTGTGATGCGCCCTTTGAATTGGCAAGGGCTCTTAGGGTTAGAAATAAAGGGATGGTTGGTGTTAGGGTTGGAGCTACAGGAAAGGTGAAGCTGGCCATAGATGGTCACTCCTGCTCAACAAAAGTCGATCTAATGATTGACTTCCATTGAATGAGCTTGTTGGAAAACTTTTCTTAATCAGTAGCTGCAGCAACTAACCAGTGTATTCTGACAGCAGAGAGTCCTTGCTATCAAAATACAACGGGGTTGATTTATGAAAGGCAAATAGACTGTGCACATTGCAAAGTGCAGTTGCTCCAGAGCTTAGTAAATGAGGTAATACCCGATCAGAATACTCAATCACATGCAAGGGAAAAAAAAAAAAACAGCATTTTTGCTTGCACTTGATTGGATGATGGAAGTCAGCAGAGCATCTGCTCATTTACTGAGCCCTGGAGCAACTGCTCTTGCAGAGTGTCTATTTACCTTTAGTAAATCAACCCCATTCCCAACCCTAGAATTCCTCTATCTACCTTACTTGTGTGGATGGAGAAATCCATTCTTTTTTTTTTTTTTATTCAGCGGTCTGAATAAATAAAATAAATGGTGTCAGGATTGGTGCTAATGTTAATGTTGCGTTTATAGAGAAAGTAAGGCCCATTTCACACATGCTGTCCGTTTGTCTGTTTTTCATCCATCCGTTGATGGATGAAAATTGGACATCAACGCATTTCTATGGAAAAACAGATGTAAATGGATGATCAGTTTACATCCACATCCGTCATCATCCGTTTTTTTAAAGTGATCAAAGCTCTATTTTTCTTCCGTTAAAAAAAACGCATCAGACGAAAAACGGATGTAAACTGACAAAAAGAAAATTTTATAGTGTGTATCCAGCTTTAGTGTTGTCTTTTCAGGGATTGTTAGTGTTAGGCCCCTTTCACACTTTTTGTCCTCAGCCCCCCACCTCCATTACTATCCTCAATCCTCATTACTGTTCCTTTAGCTACCCTTCATAACGCCACCCCCTTCTTTTCCAACATTGGGAGGCACAGTAGGTCTGGACAGAGGGCAGGAGCTGCAAACTGGTACCCTGCATCCTAGCAACCAATCACCTGCTTGTTAACTTGGGCAGCCCCCGAACTCTGTCCAGAGCTGAACTGCCTCCTGCTGCTGGCTCTGTGAGAATGACAGCGGAGGCAGTAATGGCCACGGGGCAGAACGGCTCCTAAATGGCGGAACCTCAGCAGTCCTGATGAAACATTGACTCAGTCTGGATCTGAACCGGAGTCCTCCATTTAGTGATACCTGTTCTATACTTTGTATTTGCCTCAATCCAAACCACTTAGTGTGATTTTTGTCTGCTGGCTCTATCCTGTGGTATCTGCATGAGTCCCTTGACACTGTCAAGTGATCCAGAGGGAAGCAGAGGGGAGTCCCAGCATACAGCCTGTGACTGACAGGCTCAGCTGTGCATGTTTCCCTTTGAGATTGTGTAGGGGGTGTCCTTTCTATCCACTCAGGTCTAAGATTACACTCAGCTCCCCGCTCTATGCTGTGCAGTGTGTGAAATTAGATCCCCACCTCCTGCTTCCTGACAATTAGAGATGTTGTGTAAACTGTTCACTTCGAACAGCTGTAGAGAAGAGAGGGCTGCAAACAAATAGGTGCAACTTATGCAGGAGGACTTGTTTCATCTCTGTATCACATGAGTCTAGTCACTTCTCTGGGTATATGTAAGGGTTTCCAACCACTTTAAGCAATAAATATGTAGCATGGAAAGTTATTTAGTACACACCCATGTCAGGCCATTAAAACAGTCTTGCATATTACTTGCTGCAAATGGACCTGCATATATACAGAAAACCTATTTTTTTCCCTCAAATCTATAGCAGATCAAACATACTTTTGTGTATCCTGTAAGGTGTTAAACTGACAGATCAGTAGCTCAAAAGTGTGGATCCGCCGCTGCAGGTGCTGTCCCGCCACGTGAATAATTTCATTTGGAAAGTGCCAACCGAGTAAGCAATTTACAGCAAGATTTGTGCTATTTCAATAAATGGAAAATAAAGTATGGCAGCGGATAAAAGCTAATCAAATCTGATACATAATAGATTGCGGTAAAGAAAAAGATACCAGCATATACTGTTGACACATTGAATTCCGCAAAGAAACACCACCATGGTGACTGCAGTCTATGGGCTATATATGGAAAAACGCTCACACAAAGTGATATCATCGCCCTACAATCCTCACAATAAGAAAGCTGTGTTACACAGTCTGTTTAAAGGGAAAATATTTTTTTACTCTGTACATCAGGAACGTCAACCTAAAGTTGAACTCCAAGCCAACACCTAAGTACACAGATAAAATGCATATAAGGGAGCTGTTTTATTAGCCGATATACACTATATTGTCAAAGTATTGGGACGTCTGCCTTTACACGCACATGAACTTCGCATCCCAGTCTTAGTCCGTAGGGTTCAATATTGAGTTGGCCCACCCTTTGCAGCTATAACAGCTTCAACTCTTCTGGGAAGGCTGTCCACAAGATTTAGGAGTGTGTCTATGGGAATGTTTGACCATTCTTCCAGAAGTGCATTTGTGAGGTCAGGCACTGATGTCTGACGAGAAGGCATGGCTTGCAGTCTGCACTCTAATTCATCCCAAATGTGTTCTATCGGGTTGAGGTGCAGGCCACTCAAGTTCCTCCACTCCAAACTTGCTCATCCATGTCTTCATGGACTCAACTCAACATTAAACCCTACAGACTAATACTGGATGTCATTAAAGCTCATGTGCGTGTAAAGGCATGCGTCCCAATACTTTTGACAAAATAGTGTATATATATTTCTGAGATTTATATACTTCCTGCAAACAGCTCAGCCCTATCTGGCAGGGCAGAAGACCTAATCTTTACAGGTTTTGTCTCCCCCTAGCCTGTGACTGAGCAGTGAAGAAGAAGAAGCAGCAGACTGATGATTGAGCTCATTTGCTCTCCACCTCCTATCAGCATGCTCCTCAGTAGCACATGAGCACTCTGATTGGCTCTTTGTACTACTTCTCTCTTTCCCAGTCTGTGACCTGTTGAACAATGGACTGTGAGTGGTTCAAATTTAGATACTTAGACTGCGTGCATAAAATAAAACAAATACAGTATACGAATGTATTTGAGAATAATTCCAGGCATTGGTATGTTATACATAGATACATTTGTCCAGCTTGGTCCAATGTAACTATATATAGGACATACCTGACTGATACCCCTGGAAGCTGGGAATCACTGAAGTAGTCACTCTTACTTGCTTGCTTACTCTTAGTATCTCCACTTGTTTCCAGCTCCTGTGGGGGCAGTTCTCGTGCATTGTGAACACAGGAGGTTGGCCACTTGGCACAGACACCATTCAGAGAATGCTTTGCATCCTCTGAACAAATGCAAAGCGTTCTCTGGTTGGACGGGGTGAAGAGCGTGACATCTCCACCCCGCCTTTCCACTTCGTCCAATGAGAGAACACTTTGCATTCATTCAGAAAATGTAAAGCATTCTATGAATGGTCCCTGTGCCAAGCAGCCGACTTCCTGTGTTCAAAATGCATCAAGCTGGCCAGCACGGGACCCGGGAAGCACGTGGAGATCACAGGAGTAGCAGTGTCTACTTCAGTCACTTTCAGCTTCCAAGGGCATTGGCCAGGTGTAATATATAAAGTACATAGTTATATTGGTCCAAGCTGGGCCCATGTAACTATGTATACCGATGCCTGGAATTATTCTTGCAGAACTGTGTTAATCTGTGTCTTCTTATAACTGCCTGGAGTTTTGAAAATTTGTCTGAAGCTGGAGGCAATTCAAACTGAACATATGATGAAAAAATACATATATTGCAGTTAACTTTAAGGATCACTCACACTTTACCATTGCTCTGCAGTGTGGCACTGGCAACAAATGGGATTTAAAAAGTATTGCGTTTAGGCAGCCCACTGAGAATCAACCCACCACAATGCACCAAAAATTGGACATGGTCAATTTTTTGTAATGCACAACAGCACACAGCAAGTTCATGAAAACCATCAGAGCATAGTCATGCATGTTAGTATTGCCTTATACTGGCCAATCAATATTGACCAACATATGAGAACCTGCCTAGAAGATCTTCCCATGAGACTGGTCAGTAGGCGTCTTTATAGGAAGAACAGAGCCTATAGACGTGCACTCATCTCCTTTATGTATTGATATGGGACAGACTATGGAATTGTCATCTTTTAGTCCTAGGCAACTTTAAATGGAAAATGTTGTTCCAGAGGTGCACAAATCTTTTTCTCATTTTTTTTAATTTAACAGATGTATGTCCAATGCGATGTACAGATAAATTACATGGGTTTCAGGCTCTTAATAAGAAATCTTCTCACGTTGCCTTGGTAGCAAAAGCTGCAAAACATTTTCAAGGTCTACAAGCTAAAATGTTAAATACAAGTGGTTGTGTAATAATGGCCACTCATGCACAAGACAGCCATCCCTGGCCAAATCCCCTGCAAAGCTTTCTGACACTGTATGACTTTATTGTCACAGCTGCAAAACACAGAGCCTAATCTTCCCCTCTATGGGAGGACAAGTCCTATGTGGTCCCAGCCTATGCACACTTCCTGAGAGTGCCTGGAGAGGGCGCTAGGGTTAAATATAGGCCAGGGTAGTGAAAAGAGACAAACCCAATAAAGTACTTACAATATTCTTTCCTTCCCTCCTTACCCTTTTCCTTACGTTCATCCTTCCTTCCTTTTTTCCTGCCCCAACCCTTTTGCTTACTTTAATCATGCCTTTATTGTTTACTTGCTCATTTCCTTCCATCCTTCGTTTCCCTTTCTTCCTTCCTTTTCTCCCTTCCCTACCAATTTACTTACTTCCTTAATCCCTCAATATGGGAAAGTTCCCCCAGGGTTTTTTTTTTTTAGCAGCAGGATAAGTAATTAGAAGGAGTAATTTAATATAGAAAAATAAATTCTTTATTAAAGTTTACATAAGATAATACCATGGCAGTTGCAATATGAGCTCTGGTAGGGGAATAAGAACCATTCCAAATACATAAAATGCAAACACAGAATTATACATGGCATTACATATCAGAATGTCAGTTGTATAAAAAATACTGACGCGTTTCGACCAGTACAATTAGGGTCTTCCTCAGAGATTAAGTTTGCTGCAAAGAGATTACATTTCACATGTCAAATTTTGACAGATAATTCATAAATCGTAGTATAGAGAGTATGGATATAACATATAGTTACCCAATGGAAGGTGTATGTGTAAAAACCCTCCTAACCAGAATTCCCTTAAGCTGTCAAATGATCCTGCATGCTCCCCGGCCGGACAGTACCCCAAAGGAAGATGGCACTCCAAGAGGTACGGCTTACAAGAAGTCACACGTTCGGGCACCCCCTAGGGCAGTGATGGCGAACCTTGGCACCCCAGATGTTTTGGAACTACATTACCCACGATGCTCATACACTCTGCAGTATAGTGGAGCATCATGGGAAATGTAGTTCCAAAACATCTGGGGTGCCAAGGTTTGCCATCACTGCCCTAGGGCGTGCCAGGTTGGGTGGTCAGCACCTGCAGCAAATTCCCAGGGTACCTCTCCTTATATGTGTCTTTCCCATGCTACTTCCTTAATCCCTTTATTGCTTACTTTCTGTTTTCCTTCCTTCCTTTCAATCTTCCTTCCTCCTTTCCTCCCTGCATCACCTCTTTGATTCCCTTTACTTTTTCCTTCCTCCTACTTTTGTTCTTCCATTCGCCCTATAAATGTTCCATTCTTCCTTCCTCCCTTCCCTCATTCCTTTCATTCTTCCCCTCTCCGTCTTTCTATTCTCCATTTACTTGTTCCTGATTCCTTTCCTCCTCCTTTCCTTCCTTCCTTCCCTATACCTTTACGTACTTCCATCATCCCTTTATTTAATACTTCCTCTTTTCTTCCTTCCTCCTTTCCCCTTTCCCTCTTTGCATCATCTTTTTTTACTCCTTCTTTCCTTTACTTTTTCCTTCCATGCATCCCTTCCTTCATTCTTGATTCCAGGTTTCTAACCTACATTAGATGCCACATGTGGTCATTGAACCACAAAGTGAACAGGGCTGAAGCTGCGATGTACAGCGTAGTGGTCAGAACACCAAGCAGAATCTTGATTCATTGGGAACGCAGTTTCGCACTATATGGAGTAATATACATGTGCATTTATTATAGTTTTGCCATACATCATGTTGCTTTGCTTTTATTCCTCTATTGTGAAGGGATCTCATAAACATCCCACACTGACTTGAGAATTCCTGACTTTAGCACAGTTGCAGTACAGTGGCTTGCGAAAGTATTCAGCCCCCTTGAACTTTTCAAACTTTTGCCACATTTCAGGCTTCAAACATAAAGATATAAAATTTAAATTTTTTGTGAAGAATCACCAACAAGTGGGACATAATTGTGAAGTGGAACGAAATCTATTGGATATTTTAAACTTTTTTAGCAAATAAAAAACTGAAAAGTGGTGCGTGCAAAATTATTCGGCCCCTTTACTTTCAGTGCAGCAAACTCACTCCAGAAGTTCAGCGAGGATCTCCGAATGATCCAATGTTGTCCTAAATGACTGATGGTGATAAATAGAATCCACCTGTGTGTAATCAAGTCTCTGTAAAAATGCACCTGCTCTGTGATAGTCTCAGGGTTCTGTTGAAAGCGCAGAGAGCATCATGAAGACCAAGGAACACACCAGGCAGGTCCGTAATACTGTTGTGGAGAAGTTTAAAGCCGGATTTGGATACAAAAAGATTTCCCAAGCTTTAAACATCCCAAGGATTTGAAGCCTGAAATGTGGCAAAAGGTTGAAAAGTTCAAGGGGGCCGAATACTTTCGCAAGCCACTGTACTTCCTGGACAGGATTGGCAGTTTTCCAGTTGAACTTAACTTGTTGACAGGAGTTTTGTTGTAAATTATATCCATATCTCTGATGTACGATGGCATCTTTTGTGCAACACTAAAACTAAAGTCATTATTGTGAGCACAAAACTGTGCCGTGCAGTCAGTCCGCAGCTGCAACCAGGCAGACAGATGGCAAATTCTTAAAAGTTCCCGAGATCATAGCAGGAAATGGCTGCAGAGCCGTCTCCACTTTTCTGCTAACTCAGGCTGTAAGAGGAGGTCAGCGATGGCTCATACATACATTCATACGGTTACCCAAACAAAACACACAGATGCAGTGACAGTTAATCTGCTCCGAGGCATCCGGAGAGCAGAGCTCTGCCAGCCGACCAGCACATAACATAATGGGCTTTCTTCAGCTGTCACTCAGAAGAAATTATTCCACAGAAAGTGTTGGAATGTGTCAGACTTTTTATGCAAATATTGTATGCAGAGATTTGCATATTTAAAGAGCAACTCCATCATTTTAAAGTACATGTAAACCCAAACAATTGCCTTTATAAAAATAGACTATTTCATATTTTCTATTTTTTTTTCATTCTTTGTTGCATCTCAGTGCTGCTGATCTATGCCACCACTTTGCAGCCTCTTCTTGTCTACATGCAGTCCAGCAAAAGCTGCATGGCATTTCTCAGGGTTGGTTTCCTTATTGTGACAACAGTAGACCATGCCTGTGCAATCTGAGTTAAAAACAGCCACCTGCAGTCTCCAGAAAATGAGGATTAAAAAACAAAAACAAAGGCTTTTTTCCCATAGTTGCACCTGCGTTGCCAACTTTCAGTAAATTTACAGTTTGTAAAATCTGTAATTTTTGCATCTGTTCATGAATGTCCATAATGGACATTCACAGACAGATGCCACAATTACAAAAATGACTGAAAATTTACTTAAAGTTGGCAACCCTGGTCACTCCGTGGCTCAATGAACAGACCAGGGGTATGCTTTTCTGAAGCTTTACTGCAGAATTTGAACTTGGATGGGAGTAGGATAACTGTGGGATACTCCAATAGCAACTTGTGGCCACTAATCTTCTTCCTATTATTGTGAGCAGAGTCCCTGCACAAGCAGTTAGTGGACTGAGCTATACCAGGACACCATGCACAATGTCCCCTTTTGAGCAACGCTGACTCACAGTCTCAGGGATCTCTCTTTCCATTCTGTACTCACTAATGGCCTTAGATAGTTGAATGCCTCCTTCTAATATCTTCCAGACACCTTTTCCAGTGATACCAGACCAGAACCACAGGCGAAAATCCCTCAGTCACCACCAGCAACTTTCAGTAGAATAGGCCCCACAGCTAGCCTAGCTGGGAACCCGTTGAACAGCAGACACATGGCACCCTGCCCTTGAGGTCAGCAGTCCTCCAGGCTGGGATCTCCTCCTCTGAGAAAATAATCCCTCTGCTCCAGATCTCAGAGTATTTATGCTCCTTCCCAGCCACCATCTAGGCACCTCTCACCAGGGATTGGGCAGGGCTGCATAAAAATTCAGCTGCATGCTTTGACTCTCCCAGCCCACTATCTCCCAGAACCTTTCCAGACAGACAGACAGAAGCAGTCATCCCTGAAGCCAGTGAAACACAGAACAGACCAAAACAATGGCATGCAACTCAACTGATAACAGTAAGCCAGTAAGTACATTTATCTAATCTAGCACCTATCTAGGAGAGAGAGAGAAAGAAAGAAAGAAAGAAAGAAAGAAAGAAAGAAAGAAAGAAAGAAAGAAAGAAAGAAAGAAAGATGGTTATCACCCTATAACAGGGAGTGATTAAACATGGACCTCCATGGCAAGATCCTACATGTGTGCTGCTTGTAGGATAATGAGCCTTGGAACACCAGTGCTTTTTCTGTATTGCTGGATTGAGTCTGTATTGAGGGTCATTCACACCACAATGTAAAAAATGCATAGAAAATTCATGCCTATTAATGCATGTATTTTTTTTATACATTGAAGTGAGATTTTGTTTCTGTAAGGACACCTGAAAAGAGTGAACAGGACATATACTGTTTTCTATGTTTCCTTGAGCTGAGCCTGCGTTGATCAGTTCAGCTTACCAGACACGGTGTGAATGAGCCCTTATTGCTTGTGTCTGCTACAGAGATATTGCTGTGCTGACCCTTCATGCTGGTAAATTTTTGTGCTTTGTTTCAAACTATTCCAAAATGTTACTTCCCCTTTAAGTAACCTTCAACTGTCTCCAGTGACTGTGACTACCAGTGAAACCCTTGTTACAGTATATGCTGTCCCATGGACTTACGGCTTCTTTACTGCTAATAAAAGCACAAAATTAACATTCTTGCCAATTACCTATATGTTCCAGCAAGGAGGTTGTTCTTTCGGCATGCTGGAGCATAGCTGACTCCAGGTTACGAGCTCAATACCCGGGAGGGAGCTCACTGTTAAGGCCCCCTGTAAAACATTAATGACCTCAAGCTTGCACCATGGATTACAATTACTGGCCTCGTCCTGAATTATTCACAGGCTGGGCTCAGCATGCGCAGCGTGCGGTGCAGCATCTGTCAGTATGTGATATCTTACTATTGATTTGCCTTTCTCAGACCCCTCTAGCCATGAACAGCTAGACTGCGGGGAATGCAGGAAAGGACAGCAGACAGGGGGGGTTAGAAATACATTTTGGAGGAGCACCTGACAGGTGAATTGTAATGATCTGGCCCAGTGAAAAGTGACTGTGAATGAGACACTTTTTAGAGACACGCATTGTGCTAACAGTCTATATTTTCATAGTCTTACCTCCACTGTTCTAGAAGTTGTGACGGGGTGTCTAACTATGACTGTGCAGTCTAAAAGGATGCAGTCTGACCACACTGATCAGTGTTGTAAGGCTCTATTCACACCTGATCGCAGGTGGAATCTGCCCGCGATTTCATATTGCTGCAAAATGCGGGGCACATTTGCGATGCCATTACTTCTTAATGTCACCCAAATCGTGCCGCAATTTTGCCGCGCTTATCACGCAGTTAATTGAGCTGCAAACGCAACGTGCTTGTCACTCATAAAGGAACATGAACATCTTTTGGGTGAAAGCGTCACGCGTTGCCACGATTGCAGCAAGATTTACCATGAGACAATAGTGGCAAAATGGTGGCGCGATTTGGGTGCCATTAGAAGCCTGAAGTTGTAAAATGCTTGTAATACACATCTAAAACGCTTTCAACATTTTTGTAAAAAGCTGCAAAAACACTTTTAAAAATGCCCAAAAAACCTGTGAAGAGTGTGGGTACTACACAGATATTCCAGCACAGACCACTGGAGTGGGAGAATAGGGGGCAGCAACTAGTTTACAGCTAAACTGCAGGCTTATATAAAAGACACACAATAATGCAGCTCAGTAATCATTACTACATCATGTAATGTATTTTTTAAATGCAAGCATTGTAAGTACCTGAATGTGACCAGATATTAGCCTCCTGCAGTCCCTGTACAGCAGGGATGGAGTTTGAGAGGAAGAAGCAGTACAAGAAGCCAATCAGTTCATGTGCTGAAAAGAAGCATGCTGGTAGGAGGGAAGAACACAGTGACACAGAGATGAGCCAATCACTGCATTGCTTCTCATTTCACAGTCCAGTCACAAGCTGGGGCTGGTCCAGGACGGAAGTGGGTTGAATGATACTATTAAAAGGAGGGCATCTAGAGGCAGAAAAAATACTGTGGAGGAAATCTCTGACTTAAAGATTCAATTTTAAATTAAAAGTTGGTTTTGTCCTTTGAATGGAAAAAGTTGGTTTTGTTAAATTACCTTTTAATGAGCTACTTACTTTTATCTTTTTCGACTTGAGTTTTGCTTCTGGGAATTTTAAAGAAAAACTGTCACAAATCATAAAATGTGGGAATACAGGACCATAAAGAATGAAAAGGTGTTGACTTTGACTTATTGGTTTTGTTTTAAAGGGAAGATTGCATGGTGTCCCCTTCAACGAAATAAAAAAAAGCACACAGAGCACAGCACTAAATGTACAGTGCAGAAGCCAATCACAAATTACTGAAATTGACCAGTACAATATGAGCTCTAATTGGTTTGTCTGGCTGTTGAGCTTTTCACTTGGGGCTTTACTCACCGCACCACTGAGCACTATAAAGTGACTGGGTGCTACATTTGGCACAATTCAGTACTTTTAGTTGTTACACCGACTGATGGGGTCTAATGCCGTGTACACACAATCGGAATTCTCGTCGGAAAAAGCTCTGATGGTTTTCCCGACGGAATTCCGCTCATACTGTCTTGCCTACACACGGCCACACCAAATTCCGACTGTCAAGAACGCGGTGACATACAACACTACGACAAGCCGAGAAAAAAGGAAGTCCAATGCTTCCAAGCATGCGTCGAAATTGTTTCCGAGCATACGTAGGAATTTTGCGTGTCGGAATTGCTACAGACGATCGGAATTTCCGATAGAAACCTTTTCCGTCCGAAAAATTGAGAACATGCTCTCAAATTTTTGCTGTCGGGAATTCAGCCAGCAAAATTCCGATGGAGCCTACACACGGTTGCATTTTCCGATGAAAAGCTCTCATCGGTCTTTTGCTGGCCGAAATTCCAATCGTGTGTAAGCGGCATAACACTTTCAAAGATCAGCAGGTCTTTAACTTTAATGTAATTTTTAATGCAAAACCTAAATGCCCACTATAGCAAAAAAATATTGAATTCTAGAAACTGTATGGAGTTAATACCTACAATGATAGTATTCAGTATATGCATTCCTTTTCAATTTCACAAGACTTTATTGATAGCTTTTTCCACATTTCCATGCAGATAAATCTGTCCAGACAATGTGTCAGTTACAGGTACTGGGACATGTAACACTGTTGGCGTGCTTACACAGTCAGCTTATACAGTGCGGAAAATTATTATTTGATCCCCTGCAGATTTTGTATGTTTGACTGGCTACAGATTAGTCCTGTCAATGTAAGAAGGTGCTCCTAACGACCACTCGTTATGTGTATAAAAGACACCTGTCCACAGAATCTTTCTTCCATTCAATCCACCATCATGGGTAAGACCAAAGAGCTGTCAAAGGATGTTGGGGATAAGATTGTAGACCTGTACAAGGCTGGAATGGGCTACAAGACCATCAGTAAGAAGCTTTGTGAGAAGGAGACAACTGTTGGAGCGATTATTCACAAATTATACAAATACAAATAATCATCAATCACCCTCGGTCTGGAGCTCCATGCAAGATTTTGCCTCATGGGGTAAGGATGATCATGAGAAAAGTGAGGGATCAGCCCAGAGACTACACGGCAGGAGATTATGAATGATCTCAAGGCAGTTGGAACTACAGTCAACAAACAAACCATTAGTAACACAATACGCCCCCATATATTGAAATCCTGCAGTGCACGCAAGGTCTCCCTCCTCAAGAAGGCAAATGTACAGGTCCGTCTAAAGTTTGCCAATGAACATCTAAATGTTTCAGAGAAGGAGAAACTGCTGTGGTCAGATGTGACCAAAATTGAGCTCTTTGGCATTAACTTGATTTATCATGTTTGGAGGAAAAAAAATGCTGACTATGACCCTAAGAACACCATCCCTTCAGTCAAATACGGAGGTGGAAACATTATGCTTTGAGGCTGTTTCTTTGCTAAAGGTACGGGCTGACTTTGCTGCATAAATGGATGGGGCCATGTATTGTAAAATCTTGGATGAGAACCTTCTTCCCTCAACCATAACACTGAAGATGGGACGTGGATGGGTCTTCCAGCATGACAATGACCCAAAACATACCGCCAAGGAAACAAAGGAGCAACGAAGAAAACCAACAGGTATTGTAACTGGAACTGCTTAAAAGTGTTAAGGAGCCAGACTTTAATTAGTTTCTTACTAAGGCTGGGTTCACACTGTTGTGATTACTAACTGTATAACCATACAAACTGTATGACTGAAAACCAAAATGGTGCAGGATCCTTTTTTTGGTCCGCACTGGAATCGGATCGCATGGGTGTTCACACCCAATGCGATCCAACTCCTGTACCATTTGACAGTTCACACTGCGATCCGATCTGGGGGTGTCATTAACTTTACATTGACACCTGCAGCTGTTCGCAGAGGGCAGTGTGAACTTGTGGGCTTCCTTGCTTATACCGCAAAGTAACCTTACTATAAAGACGCAAGCATAACAGAGCTGCGCGCGAGTGAGATGCAATGCGGGAACCCGCACTGGAATCACACTGGTTCCCACACTGTACAAGTGTGAACCGAGCCTTAAAGTGATTCTAAAGATGAAACACGCTGTACCCAAATAAAATGTATCTCCTTTTTTCCCACAAATAAAGCTTTCTTTTGGTGGTATTTGATCACCTCTGTGTTTTTTATTTTTTGTGCTATAAACAAAGACCGACAATTTTGAAAAAAAAAACAATTTTTACTTTCTGCTATAATGCTATAATTTCTTAAAAAATTTAGGCCAATATGTATTCTGCTACATATTTTTGGTAAAAAAAATCCCAATACGCGTTTATTGATTGGTTTGCGCAAAAGTGTTAGCATCTACGAACTATGGGATACTTTTACTTATATATTACTAGTAATGGCAGTGATCAGCGACATATAGCGGGACTGTGATTTTGCAGCAGACATTCTGACACTGACACTTTTTAGGGACCAGTGACACAAATACAGTTATCAGTGCTAAAAATATATTGACTGTCACTGTACAAATGACACTGTCTGGGAAGGGGTTAACATCAGGGGTGATCAAACACTTGCTAGGAACTATGTTCCTAGCAAGTGTTTGTCCAAACAGTGGGAGGTGCTTTCACTAGGGGAAGACATGGATTCTAGTCCCTGCTTTGCAGAAACACAGGATCCGTGCCTTCCCTCCTGTCAGAACAGCGATCTGCATTGTTTACATAGGCAGATCGCTGTTTTGTCTCTGTGCTGCATAATCGGTGGGTGCCAGCAGACATCAAGTCCGTGGTACCCGCCGCTGGATTCCTGCTGTGTATGATCACAGCGGGAGCGAGCCATCGGCAGCGTGCACGTGCGTCCCCTACCCAGAAGAGCTGGTTCATGTATATATACAGTATACGTGATATATACATGATTCGGCAGAGGTGCCGCCCAGTAGCATTCAAAAAACTGCTTTGGGGCGGACCTTAAGTGGTTAAAGTGTATCTAAAACTATACAGTAGGTACACCTAAAACCACCTTCATTTAATTGGACTTTAAGTAATCACACTGTACCAGTTTAAAAAACTATATTTACCTGTTACTTTAAAAGCCATAAAACACAATTATTTAAAATTCTGTTTGGCGAACATATATATATATATATATATATATATATATATATATATATATATATATATATATATAGTGTACCAATACAATGAATATACAAAAAAAAAGAAAAAACGCTACAGCCTTCACTGCCCAAAGTTGCATACTGCAAGCCATAAAAAGTTCCTAGACATCAAAGCCCAAGTACTTAATGTGTCTCAGCTTCAGGGCAAGCACCTCCAGCTGTTCATGGCAATTCAATTAATAAGTCAGGACCAACCTCATATGCAGAGAGCCAAACCTCCCCCCCCCCCCCCCCCCCCCCCCAGCCTCTCAGTTTCTCAGTGGAGCAAAAAGCTCAAAATCCCATGGGAAAGCATTTTTGTAATAGGCTGGAGTGCATTCTCATGGGATTTCAAGCTCCTAGAGGAGAAACCAGGGAGGACCTCAGCAGTGTGTTCCTTTATTATCCAATGAGCAGGCAGGTGGCATAGGAGGTTAGATAGCTGTAACAATGATTAGCAATGTCATGATGTATGGCATAGGTTTCTGAGCCTATTCTGGCACATAGAATGGTTTGCATACACTGTATGTATCTCTGATGTGAAGTTGGCTTTTTGTTTGTTGATATGCTTTAGTAATGTGAAGATGCACAAAAAAGAGAAGAAAATGTAACTAGATAAAAAAGCTATAAAGGAATAAAGCTCAGGAAGCAACTTACAGGGGGAAAAAATTGAAAAAGGTGAAACTGGGCTTTGGAATTAGCTGAGCACAAACTTTACAAATTATTCCACTTTGCGTTATCTGGGTGCACAAGGAGCCACGCTCTAATAGGATAAATTCTGCTATCTTTGTAGTGCATTCATTCGGCAAAGGCAACTTTTCGGAGTAGTCAGAAGGACAAAACTTTCTGCATTCTTCATCGTTTCCCTTTGGACTCTCTTCCCTTATCGCTCAGCTTACAAACACTAAAAGCATAACCGAGCTTGCCCTGTCCAGCCGGCTTGCCACTACCAAGAAGGGCTACAGTCAGCAGCTTAGGGAAATCTTCACAAGCTTTTTAATTATAATTTTTGTCTGGATAAAAGAGATGGTAACAGGAGGCCCAGTAAATGGATTAAAGGCTTAGGAACAAGTAAAGACACTTCTCACATTTTTTTTTTTTTGAATAACTATGTAGCCTGTGGTGTAAATCTATGCCTAGCTAAATTAGTCTTCCAAAGTCAGGAATTATTTGTCTATTTGGTGTCAAGTGGACCAAATTACTGACATGGCAACACACGTGACCCATTAAAGTGGACCTGCAAACCAGTTAAGGCAAATGTATAGCATTTTTTATGTTTTTTTTTGTTTATGCTTGTATGTGGACATTTTACAAATGCATCAATGTTACAAAACATAAAAACTTTTTTTTCTATTTAACCACTTCCATACGGGACACCTTCACCTCCTTCCTGCCCAGGCAAATTTTCTGATTTCAACACTGTCACACTTTGAATGCCAATTACTCATTCCTAGTCATGCAACGTTATATTCAAATAATTTTTTTGCCTTTTTTTAGATAGATAGAGCTTTCTTTTGGTGGTATTTAATCACCACCAGGTTCTTACTTTATTTGCTATATAAATTTAAAAAATACAGATGATTTTGAAAAAAAACACAACACCTTTTTTTAGTTTCTGTTATAAAATGTTGCCAATAAATAATCTTTCTTCATAAATTCAGGCCAAAATGTATTTTGCTACATTTCTTTGGTAAAAATAACCCAAATCAGTGTAAATTATTTAGTCTAAAGGAAAGTTATAGATTCTAATAACAATGGTATATATACTATAAAACTGATCAGTCCTGATGTATTGACCGCCTATCTCATTTTTCCTAAAATGCCAGGACAGTACAAATACCCCCCAAATAACCATTTTTTTGGAATGTAGACAACCCAAGGTATTTAGTAAGAGGCATAATGAGTTTTTTGAAGTTGTAATTTTTTGGCACAATTTTTTGGAAAATCAAGAAATGAAATAAATCATCTTTTTTTTTCAATTTTTTTTTTTTTTACATACTGTCACCAGAGCAGTACAGCGTCATTATATGACTAGTGTGGCAGTGACTGGTGACAGTATGTAAAGAAAAATAATAATAATAATAATTTTTTCATTTGTTTTACTTTTTTTTCTTTCTTTACATACTGTGACCAGAGCAGTACAGTGTCACCATAGTGACACTGTACTGCTCTGGGGAAGTGATCGTTTTTTTTATTATGATTGCTTATTACAGTGATTGGTGATTGGCAGAACACCAAACAAACAGTGGTCAAGACTGGCAAAGTTTGTTATCTAAGCAAGGGTCAAAGCAGCCTGACAAAAAAGGCAAAGTACGGGAACCTAACCAGGTAACAGAATGCTATACTAAACCCAGAGCTCAGTGTGCAGGAGTAATTCACTTTGCTTAGATTAATCTATCCACGGGGACCAGAATTTTAGAACTTTTTGTATCGGTTCTGCACAAATAAAGGTAATTTCTTGAGGATGAAAATGGTTGAGAAGGTCCAAGCCGCTATACAGCACCTCATCCCAGATTAGTTAAGAAAAATTGTAAGGAAGTAAGTTAAAGGGATTATAGCGGTGCCAGTTAATATATTTGTCAACAACGTGTTCATATTTTTTGAAAAAAGTTTTCTTTATTAATATTAAAAATACAATTTTTATTTATATAATTTTGGTTTAAGAAATATATAAAAAAAAAAAAAAAACAGGGAAATACATATAATTTCGCACTTATAATTGGTGTTGTACCAATTTTACAAGGTATAATACAACACAGGGCCTGAGAATACTAGCTACAGGCCTAAGATTAGATACAGGCCGTCATATTCCAACATGTTTCGCCATTTCGATGGCTTCCTCAGGGAAAAAGACCAATGCCTGCTTACAGTGGTACCTTTCTGAATATAAGAACAATAAGAAAATAGCTTTTAAAAAATATAAAAGTGAAGGAACACTAGTGTTGTTTAAATGTTACAAAGAATTTAACAGAATATGTAAAAAGGAAATCAAGGATGCAAAAATTCAAAACGAACGACAGATTGCAAAAGATAGTAGGACAAACCCAAAAAAATTCTTCAAATATATTAATGGTAAAAAGGTAAGGTCTGAGCATGTAGGCCCTTTACAAAATAATCTAGCGTGGGTGACAGGGGACAAAGAGAAGGCTAATTTATTAAATACTTTCTTCAGCTCTGTGTATACAAAGGAGCATGGGGGAGCTCATGTCCATAATGGGGGTGGTATTTACACAGCCCGAATGATCCACAATGGCTCAAAAGTGATATGGTCCAGAAATATTTAGACAGAATAAAGGTGGATAAAGCACCTGGACCAGATGGCATCCACCCACGGATCTTAAAAGAATTGAGCTCTGTAATTTCAAAGCCATTGTATTTAATTTTTAGGGACTCATTAATGACGGGAATAGTACCACTGGATTGGCGTAGGGCGAACGTGGTGCCTATATTTAAAAAGGGAACAAAGTCTTTACCATGTAACTATAGACCTGTTAGTTTAACTTCTATAGTTGGGAAGATACTGGAGAGATTAATAAAAGACCACATAGACGAGTTCTTGCTGGAAAAAAACATTTTAAGCAAAAGACAGCATGGATTCATGAAAGACAAAAGTTGTCAGACAAACCTGATTTCTTTTTATGAAGAGGTAAGTAAAACCTTGGACAGAGGCGAAGCGGTGGACGTGGTATACTTGGATTTTGCAAAAGCATTCGATACAGTTCCCCACACACGGCTCATATGTAAGGTAAGGTCTACAGGCTTGGAAATATCGGTTTGTAAATGGATAGAAAACTGGCTAAAAGACAGAATTCAGAAAGTCGTGGTTAATGATTCTTACTCTGAATGGTCTAAGGTTATCAGTGGTGTACCCCAAGGTTCAGTGCTGGGACCCTTACTTTTTAATATCTTTATAAATTATATTGGGTCTGGGATCAAAAGTTAAATTTCTGTCTTTGCAGATGACACTAAGCTATGCAGTGGAATAATATCCTTACAGGAGGTCTCCAATTTACAAGCCAACATCAATGCTCTGTCTAATTGGGCGACTATGTGGCAGATGAGGTTTAATGTTGATAAATGTAAAGTTATGCACTTGGGGGCTAAGAATATGCATGCATCATACATGCTAGGGGGAGTACAACTGGGGGAATCCGTAGTGGAGAAGGATCTGGGGGTTTTGGTAGATCATAAGCTTAATAATAGCATGCAATGTCAAGCTGCGGTTTCCAAAGCGAGCAAAGTCCTTTCTTGTATTAAGAGAGGTATGGACTCCAGAGAGAGAGATATAATTTTGCCCCTGTTCAAATCATTAGTAAGACCTCATCTGGACTATGCAGTTCAGTTTTGGGCACCAGTCCTCAAAAAGGATATTGGGGAACTGGAGAAAGTGCAGAGAAGGGCAACCAAACTGATAAGATGATAAGAGGCATGGAGGAGCTCAGTTATGAGGGAAGATTAGAGAAACTGAATTTATTCACCCTTGAGAAGAGGAGAATAAGGGGGGATATGATCAACATGTACAAATATATAAGGGGTCCATATAGTGAACTTGGTGTTGAGTTATTCACTTTACGGTCAACACAGAGGACAAGGGGGCACTCTTTACGTCTAGAGGAAAAGAGATTTCATCTCCAAATACGGAAAGGTTTCTTCACAGTAAGAGCAGGGGGATCAGGAAGGGATTTTTTTTCCCCTGCTGTAGCAGATTGGAGCATGCTCTTTTGGTTTTTTTTTTGCCTTCCTCTGGATCAACTGTGGGTATAATATGGGGTTTATTGGATTGTACGATATATATTTTATTTTTATTTATTATTTCTTTCTTCTTTTTTTTTTTTATGGTTTAACTGGATGGACTTGTGTCTTTTTTCGGCCTAGCTAACTATGTAACTATGTAACTATGTAATAAGAAACAATAATGAGAAGTACATAATGCAATCAATACAAAGCAATTTGTTTAAACATAGAATTTGTGATTGGGTGCAAGGAATAGTCAGCACTTAATCACCCCAATCTGACCCCCCACATAAGGACAGACGCAGGCGTACCTACCTATAGAGACCCAAATGGGTATTCAGTTCAACCACATGGACGGCCAAAACCGGAGCGGGGTCACCAGAGAGAGACGCCAAATATATTGGTAGCAGGGGACATACTAGACCTAGGCAGATATTGTAACAATTAGTTTTTATATTTAGTAGTTATGATTATTTTATATAGGAATGGTAGTATCCCTTATGGGGAAAAGACCAATCCCCCACAACAATAGGTATAACACTACCCTATTATACCTTGTAAAATTGGTACGACACCAATTATAAGTGCGCAATTATATGTATTTCCCTGTTTTGTTTGTTTTTTTCTATATTTCTTAAACCAAAATTATATAAATAAAAATTGTATTTTTAATATTAATAAAAAAAACGTTAAACCTACTTCCTTACAATTTTTCCCAAAGGTAATTTCTTGTTAATTGTGATGGCGTTTATTTTTAACTTTTGAGAAATTAAGCGTAGGAGATTTCCAAGCGTGGGCTATTGTTTTCTTGGTTACGCTAAGGATGACGCCCCCCCCCCCCCCCCCCCCCCCCCGCTGCTGAATCAAACCAATAGCTCTACAATCAGCAAGACTCAAATGCCCCGTTGTCAGACCTCTGCAGAGTGACCACTGCTCACAGAGAGTAAGGATCCCACCCTGTAGCTGCTGGCATGGGACAGGTTTTTCTACTCAAGCGATAGTTGCTTTCCAAGGAAAATAAACTGTAGGAATTTGAAGATATTGGGGGTTATTTGCTAAAGGCAAATCCACTTTGCACTGCAAGTGCACTCGAAAGTGCACTGAAAGTGCACTTGGAAGTAAAGTTGCTGTAGATCCGAGGGGGACATGCAAGGAAAATAAAAAACAGCATTTTAGCTTGCACACGATTGGATGATAAAATCAGAAGAGCTTCCCCTCATTTCAGATCTACCCCTTAGATTTAGAGCAAAAGGCATTTCCAAGTGCACTTTTAGTGCACTTTCAAGTGCACTTGCAGTGTAAAGTGGATTTGCCTTTCGTAAATAACCCACATTGTGTTTTGATGTACCTAGAACATATTTCTGGCTGGGCTCACATATATGTGGGTCCAGATTCGGTGCAGTTTCTATTCAGCTGTTTGCCTGAACCAGACTGAAAAACGCACAGGGCCCTTTTTATTTCGCATCACAACCGGCCTGCATGTATGTTAACCGGCTCCATTGTAAGCAGGTCTGGTTCACATGTAATGCGAAACTGATGCGGTTCAAAATGCATCCAATTTGCATATATGTAAACCGATCAGTTGGGCTCTAATTATATATATTTTTATTTAAATATATTTAAAAATTAAAACTGATCTTTGTTCAGATAACAGCATCCTGTCTCCTGTTTCATAATTGATAATTTTTTATTTTTTTTGTAAAATATATATTTTTTTGGTGCACCCTGGCAGGAAAACACCTGAACAATACAAGGACATTTCTCAGATGGTCTCTGCTGAAAGGGAGGAAAGTATTTAAGCAGAGCCGCTGATTGCCAGAACATGAACACGTGCAACCTTCTTCAGCGTGATGACATCTTCCATCTAGAGGCCCATTTCAAAAGAAGGTATGTTGTCAAGTTTAAAAATTAGTTCATTAGAAATATCCACAGTATTTTTTTTATTTTCTGAGGTGGACAGGATATAACATTCAATAAGGTACTTCTGGATGGCAGCCACAAAGTACAAAATGTTCATAACCCAATGTCATTGGATTGTAACTCTGTATTGTATTATATTGTAAAATGCTGCACAAACTGTTGGTGCTAAATAAACCCTGTATAATAAAAATAATTTAAACTTCTTGGGGACATTTATTTTGACTGCAGCACCCTGTAAAGCATTACATGTCATACACTGTGCACAATTTCTGCAAACACAAATAGAAAAACTTTTGAACAAATAAATTAAGCGGGTGCAATAGCTGACTTCTCCATCTCCCGCTTTCTGCTACTGTTTCTCTAAAATAATAACGAGACAAATGCCGACAGTTCCTGCACACAGACACCTGGAAGATTGCCCATAAAATTATTTCCAGTTTGCATACAAAAGGGAAGTAGATTAACGCTTAACCACAAAACAAACATGGCAAAGCAGATTACATATATATATACCCTGCGGTTTGTAAGTGGTTTACTGGGGTTATGGCTGAAGCTATCAGCCATAACTCCAGTATATTTAATTTTTTGGCTTTCTCATGAAAACGGTCCGAGTGGCTCATTAGCCGCTGGATCGCTTTCAGAAGCTTACCATTTTCACCTGCGCACCCGAGAGACGATCTGACTGTGCAGCCGGCTGGTTACAGAGGCAGACAGAGGCCAGATCATCAGTGATCGCATCTATGGCCTTGGAGGATCGGAGCAACGTCATAACTTCACTTCTGGCACTACTTATCTATCAAAAAGTGTTGTACCGTAGGCATGTGCAGAACGAAAAAACATGTTTAGTTAGATGTTACAGATTTTGTTTTGTTGATTAGTTTCAGAATTATCTTAGTTTAGTTCCATTTTGTTTATTCATGTTCTAATGAATTCCAAATTTTCGGAACGATTTGAAATCGGATCAGTCAAAATATGATCGACTGATCTGAATTCTGTTTTAAGAATAGCTGGTTGTTAAGGGGTGGGCCAGGAAGCCGACTGCTGCGTCCTTAAAGGGGTTGTAAACCTTTGTGTTTTTTCACCTTAATGCATCCTATGCATTAAGGTGAAAAAACACCTGGCAGTGACCGGCCCCCCAGCCCCTCCATTTTGCTTACCTGAGCTCCGTAATTCTGTTGGCGGTGACAAGCTCTACCTCTCTCCACGAGGTTCTGGCTCTTGATTGGATAGATTGATAGCAGCGACTGGCTCCCGCTGCTGTCAATCAAATCCAATGACGCGGGCGCCGGGGGGTCGGGGCCAAGTCCAGCATTCAGCAACTATGGACGCAAATGCTGGACTCGGGAACACACCCGCAAGGTAATCCCCCAAGAGAGCGCTTCTCTTAGGGGATTATCTGATGCGGGGAGGAGCCGCGAGAGCCACCGGGGGACCCCAGAAGAGCAGGTTCGGGGCCACTCTGTGCAAAACGAGCTGCACAGTGGAGGTAAGTATATGTTTGTTATTTAAAAAAAGAAAAAAGAAAAAAAAAGAACCCTTACAGTCACTATAACAACTGAAGAACTTAAACGAAACTTACAGAATTTCGGTGAAATCTGTTACTTAAGTCATTTGGAGATTCGCATACATCGAATCTCTGAATAATCAAAATCCTCCGAAAGTAGTTTTGGACCAAAGCGAATTGCGCATGTCTATTTTAAAGTGCTAAACCTTTCATTCAATTTTTTAATTGCTGCATTTGTAAATTCCATGAGCCAATGTAAACGAATAGTAGTAGTAAAAAAAGCACTTGTGGGTTTAACCAATTCTTTTTTTTGTACAATTCTGTGTGGCAGGGGGTGTGTCCTATGCCTACATACTTTTGCTAATGGGTGTCCCCCATTTCCACCACAGAAGGTTGGGAGGCATAGATAAGGTAAGTAGTAAAGCTTAATCCTCTACCCATAAGCAGTGAACCTTTGCAGTGCGGGATGGGAAGAATATTTTTTTTATAAAATCAGCACAGCACAGTCTTCCCAAATCAGGAAAAAAGGAAGACAGAAGACTGTGCCCATTAAAACCACTTTACCTTATTCCACACAAGCACAGGATAAAATATAAAGCTCTGGTGTGTTTTCCTCTGTACTTAATGCATTGTAAAAGAGAACACGTGACCACCAATGCAAGGAAAATGTTACCACTAACCACCAATGCAAGTGGAACTTCACGATTGACCACCAATGCAATGTAAAATTCACCACTGACCACCATGAACGTGTAACTTCAAGATTGACCACTAACGCAAGGGGAACTTCACCACTGACCACCAATGTAAGTGGAACTTCACGATTGACCACCAATGGAAGGGGAAATTCACCACTGACCACCAATGGAAGGGGAAATTCACTACTGACCACCAATGTAAGTGGAACTTAACGAATGATCACCAGAGCAGGGGGAACTTCACCACTGACCACCAATGTAAGTGGAACTTCACGATTGACCACCAATGCAAGGGGAACTTCACCATTGACCACCAATGTAAGTGAAACTTCACGATTGACCACTAGTGCAAGGGGAACATCACCAATGTAAGTGGAACTTCACGATTGACCACCAGTGCAAGGGGAAGTTCCCCACTGACCACCAATGCAAGGGAAACTTCACCACTGACCACCAATGCAAGGGGAAATTCACTACTGGCTACCAATGTAAGTAGAACTTCACGATTGACCACCAATGTAAGAGGAATCTCACCACTTACCACCAATAGAGTGCACCAATAGAGTGTAGCATGCACTTCAAAGCTGACCACCAATGTAAAGGGCATCTCACTACTGACCACTATTGTGAGGAGATCCTCACCACAGACCACAAATACAAGGGGACACTGACCACCAATTTAAAAGGACACTATACCATTAAGCACAAATGTATAGCGGAATTTCTTCACTGACCTCCAATGTGAGGGGGCCCTTCTCGACTGTCCAATAATATAAGGGAAACATTTTTGTTGACAAGTGTTATAAGAGAACACTTCAAAATTCATTGTCTTTTCTTTCTGATATTATTATTTTACCTTTATGATTATTGCTGATTCTAATGTTTTTTTAGAGTGGATCCAGTTTTCAACTATTCTCTTCTTTTATTTAAAACTTCCTATACTTTTACGATTGAGCTTATACATCGTGAGCTGTAGATATAAATCACTGTTAGCAGTTTCTTGTGCCCTGAAAGTTATGTCAAGGGTTCCTCTGAGGCAAAAGGTTGAGAAAGACTGCTGTAGACTAGGGGTGAGCTCAATGTTCACAGCAAACAATATTGGGCGTACGTGGAAAATTAGAGCGCTGCGGAATTCCCCATAATGCACTGTGAGATCGCAGTGCATTGCTGTATGATGATTGGCCAAAGCATGCACCTGACCTGCATGCTTTGGCCAATCACAGTGCGCTCTCCTGAGAGAGCCATAACTGGCCAAAGGCAGGTTGCCTTTGGCCAATCATGGCTCAGGGGGACTAAGTCCACGCCCCACACTATATAAGGCTGCTTACAGAGCGGCAGTGTGTAGTGTTGTTGGTGTGGACAGAGAGATAGCTTGGGTTAGATTAAGCAGGCAGGTTATTCAGTTAGTGGCAGTGTATTTGATATATATATACAGTCAGTTTAGTATATATATTCGGCATTCAGTGTAGCCTATATCTACAGTGCATTACGTGGTGTACTGTTTCTAATACACTTCAGGTTTCATTATGCAATTGAGCTACTGTCCTGTCCTGCATCCAGCGTGCATTCTGAACGCACATTCAGTGCTGCTGGAGGATTTATAACGGATCAAAGTGTGCGCTTGTCCACGGACTCTGTTGATAGGCTCACATTCATAAAAATTAATCAGTCTTGGTTCAGCAGCTATCAAGCACCTGATGCTGATGTAACTGAATGAATTTGCTATGGATCTGGGATCTATTGAACACTGCCTATGCTGACTATCCTATTCCTCCTCAATCTTAATAATTCTAGCTTCCAACAACATTTTTGGTTTAGGGCACCACCACCACCAAAGGCCCACTTTTTTTGCCCCTGTTTGACAGGGGCATGTAATTACAATTTTTGATTTAATATTTCACAGAAGGGCCCGTTCCTGCGCCCAACAAGAGTATCTGTGAGGGGTCACAGTGTTGTACCAGCACCACCCAAGGCCCAATTTTTCTGCCCCTGTTTAGTGTTCTGGTACCACCAACACCTAAGGCCCAGTTTCTCTGCAGAGTATATATGGCAGGTTGTATAGTATATATACTGCTGTTCAGAGTATATAGTGCCTGGTGGCCTGGGGGACCCCCACGCCATTTAAAAAAAAAATTTGGTGGGAGATTCCCCTTAATATCCATACCAGGCCTGAAGGGCCTGGTATGGATTTTGGGGGGATATCCACGCCATTTTTTTGTGGTATTTTTGGTATTTTTATTTATATTGCCAGGATCCAACAATACATTACAGCCGCAAGCAGTTTTCAATGAAATTTTTTCCTTTCGAAATTTAATTTTGCTGTGGCACTGTTATAAACACGGAAAGATTTGCGACTTTACAGGCATACTAAGGACACCCCCCAAGCACAATATTTAGATGAATATTTAATCTGTAACATTTCACTAAAGCGTTATTAAAATCACTGCTCCCGAAAAAAATGCAGTTTTTAAAACTTTTTTTGCATTGATACATGTCCCCTGGGGCAGGACCCGGGTCCCCAAACACTTTTTTATAGCAATAACTTGCATATAAGCCTTTAAAATGAGCACTTTTGATTTTTCGTGTTTGCCTCCCATAGACTTTAATGGTGTTCGCACACATTTTTTGCCTGTTCGCATGTTCTGCTGCGAACCAAACCGGGGGGGTATTCGGCTCATCCCTACTTTAGACTCATAGCAGCTAAATATTTAGAGTAATTTGAGGACGATGCCCTAAAGGATGAACACTTTTTTGCCACAAAGAAATGATCACATATAGTTAATCAAAATTACAAAATAACCTGACAGGTTATCTAGTTTTTTTAGGTGTGATTTTATTTACGAAAACATACTTTTATCAAAGGTAAGACCTGTTTTCTATGTGTGTCAGGTGCATAACAGGATCAGCATGAACAGTTAGGCGGCATCTTTGACTATCACCTCAGGCAAAGTACATCACAGCAAAAGACTCAATAAATCACATACGCAAAGCGGTAAACAATTGTCTAGACAGGAGAATCCACTTTGCAGACTTAAAGAGCCTCAGAAACATTCAGGCTTGTATACCAGCACAGGTATTCTGAATGCATCTGCACAAGCGCTGCGTGGGTACCCAGCTGCCAATCAGTCTCCGCTCCTTCAGGAAAAACAGTTTTGCGATTTTTCAGGATCAGCGGCGCAGTCTGCGGGGTCGGGAGGTCATTTAATACATTCCGCAGGCAGCTGCAGTTTAGCGCTGGCAAACTTATCTTTGAAGGCTTTCTGCTTGAAAGATGAAGTAAAGCCAAGCAAATATTTATGTAAGTTACAGCGCGAGGGGAAATGCGTTTTATTTTTTCTGACTCTCTGAGCAGCTGTTTGCTCCGGTAATCGCACAATGATTTACAAAATGAGTCATTTTCAGCCAGGCTGTGTTAACTTCAAACACTTGGGTTGGCGTATATAAAAAGCACAGAATTTTCCCATGTACCTGATTATGTATTCAAAGCAGCTGCAAAACAGTTAAAGTTAAAGTTGAAACATACAAATATGAACTGTTTTAATACTAAAAGACTTGTGGCAGCACAAACAATTCCCTGACTTTACTTTTCTCCACTGCAGTTAAAGTGGTTGTAAACCCTTACATATACCCAGTGAAATCCTCTTATATGAGTTGTACCTGTTTATCTATAGCCGTCTTTCCCCTCCATCAATTCAAAGTGCATAATTTACACAGGGTCTCTCAGCTTTGAAAAGAAGGGGCAGAGAGCTGAAATTACATCAGTAAGAGGTCTGACCCTATGTTCACACCTATGCACTTTTTGATGCGTTTTGCAGAAACGCAATACACTCCATTTAACATGGTTTCCCATGGATGTAGCTTATATCTGTGCATTTTGCGGTGCTGTGTTTTTTGAAAAGGTCGGGGACTTTTTTTCCCGCAGCAAATTGCGTTTTGCGTGTAATAGACTTCAACGGAGTCGCACCAAAAACGCTAGTGTTGCTTTTATGATGCGTTTTGTGTTTTCATTTTTTTTTCCCTTTAAAAACACTGCAAATAGCTGGTTGCTAAGGAGCAGGCTGGGAAGCTAGGCATCATGTCCTAAACAACTGCTTCCCCGCTGACAACTGAATGTAAAAAAAAAAGAAGAAAGGCCAGTGTTTCGTCCCTTATGGCGAACCATCACATTTGGTTACCCGCTGGACTGCACGATGCCGCCATATGTGTTCCAACACTGTGGCGATCTGCGCTTGAGCAGAATTTTGTGCCCACACCCCAGGTTCAAGCCCCACCATCCAAGTGGACATAGAGTTAGATTATAATTATGCCGAGCGAAGCGAGGCCGTGCCCGAAGTGTGGTGAGTGAAGCGCGGCGAGCGAAGCAGTTGGACTTACAACAGTTGGAACGTATATGGTCAGCAGGGGCATTTGTTGTGAGCAGGGCTTTTTTTTTTTCAGGTCCGGCGGTGACGGCGGGCATCGTGATTGACGATGGATCTTTAGGGGGGGACATTGTTTTTTTTTTTATTTTTCATTTTTCCAATAAAGGACTTGTCGAAAACTCTTGTACTGTCTTTATTTACTTTCACACTTTTTTGGTAAATGAAATGGGTAGGAGTACAATGTACCCCATACTCATTCACAAATGGGGGCGGGATCTGGGATCAGGGGTGTATTGTGTGGCAGAGCTGTTCCCATATATTTCATCTGTGTATTACCTCTTTGCCTGGAGTTCAACTTGAAGTAAATGTGAAACAGTTGCTGTTTTTTTCAGGTTCTGTATATTTTAGGTACAAGGGGCACAGTGCTAAAAGAGTATGGTGGACGCTAATTAAAGTGAATGTGCTTTGAGGGTGAAGTTACACTTTAATATATGAATATTTTTAGTTCTGTATGCTAGGGGTGTTTTAAGTCCATCTTAAAAAAAAACAAAAAAAAACCTCCGTGCCAACTCCCACGTCACACATCTTTGTACGTTATTTGGAATGTTTCCTTTGATCTATTTTAAGTTGGAACCATTCAATGGCTTATTATTAAATTCAGTAATTAAACTTACAGTGAACTAAGAAATCTGCAAAGCCTAAATGATATTAAATACCACAGACTCCTGGCGGAATACAACGTAGAGAGGACATTGTTCCATGTGTCTCAGATGCCAGATTTAAAATCCGTATTAACTGTGAGAAGGTCGGAGACCCGGAGGGACATGAGAGCGTGTTTACTTGTAGGAGCTTTGCTCATTAGACAGGTGGATTATAACGGTACGAGTTTGCCAGAGGAAAACAGAGATAAATTGAGACAAGGAAAGGGGGAAGAGACAAACCAAAAAAGAGGGGGTTAAGCCATAAGATATGTAGCGATGGCTCCTGACAAGCAGGCGCTATTATTTTTCTCAAATTAAGTTGCCTGAAGCCACAGTTGGGTTTCAGGATAATTACTCTAAATTTCTGGTTTCAGTACCAGTCCAGCTGGGTTGCACTGGGTTCTCCTTGACCGTAGGTGTCGCTGTCACCACCGGCAAGGGTAGAAACGCAGTCTAGCTGGATGCATTGAATGCCACTTATCTCTCGGAACCAGCCCAGTGGGAGGGTTCTCCTGCTGGGCATTCTGGGGGGTGGTATTTAAGGTACCGACACCATGTTGGCGGGGGGATTTATTTTCTGTCTGTTTGGTTCTGGTGGTCCTCCTGACCCAGCCTCATGGCCCTCCTGGCCTGGGGCGCGGAACCATGCATCCTGTGTCTTGGAGCTGGCTGGCCCGAGGCAACACAACTGAAGGGATAGGCCCAAGTAACTTTTGGAGCCTACTGATCCAAGGAAGGTCCGGTGCCATCTCATCTGAATGGAGATGCCCAGCAACTGAAGTACCCCAGGGGAGGACTCTTCAGGAGAAGGCCGTGTGCAAGGGTGGCTTCTCTGAAGGAGCCTGGAAACTTAGTTGAAGGGCGCAACCTGGATCAACACTCATATGGTATTGCCGGATCGGCTGCTCGAACCTGGTACCATATGTCAGTTCTTTAAAGTTATCTAGATCCCTCAGTAACGCTCAAGTGTAACTTACAAGTCTGTGGCAGAGACTTTATCGAGCACCTCCCCAGCTGCTAGGCCTAGTGAGAGAGGTCTATCCGGGGGTTGTAGGAATCCAGTTCTAGGAACAGTCTTAACCTCTGGATTCTGCTAATACTTTAACCCTGCAATTTAAGTACCTGAACTCACCCCTAACCCTCTACCCTTCATTGAGAGACTTTGTGTTTTTCTAAATAAATAACCTAAAAGAGGATTCAGTCTCAGTTTCAATATTCTTTGGGCCACTTTCCACGGGATCCTCTAGACAGAGAAGCAAGCAGGTGAGGTAACGGTAAGCCCAAATAAAACCAGCAGCTCCTTCAGGGGTCAGTGCTACAGATATATAACCACTCATATCGTATATACATTGGCATAATACAAGCATAAGTGACTTATACTAAATTGAAAGTAACATGCGTTGCAGTGTTCCCAAAATGACTTAATAAGACAACGTACGTAACTAGTAGATATCAGTATATGCAGTGCGGAATGCAACAAGTACCAAATGTGATCCTAATATCAATAAAAATATATATACCTATTTCGTAAAAATAAATATAGACTATACCATACATAGACGAGAACTCCTGGCAGAGCACAACACGGCAAGCTCCTAGTTCCACAACAGAAAGTAGATTAAAGTGGACCTCTAAGTAACTCTACAATTTAATAATAAACAATAACATTATCATTTTTAAGAGAATCTCTTCTCTTTTAAAATGAAGCCATCCTTGAACGCCATTCCATTTTTTTTTTTTTAAATCAGAAAAGATTTTATTGAATAAACAGTGAAATCAAAGATTATACATACACAAATTGAGGTATGATATAACGGTACAAACAGAAAAAAACACAAAAGTTGCATAAGAAATGTCACTAAGCATCAAAATGGTATGCGTTTACATATGTAATATGAATGCAACAGAACCATATATGCCTGAAATGTAATGATAAGGTTAAAGATAAGGCCCACAACTCTAGGCATACAAAACCTCCTCCAACAGAGAGGAAAAGAAAACACTCATGAATGGAGCAACATCATCTGAATAATCAAGTAGAAGATCCACATAGCCTCTTATAAAGGCCTATCCCTGAAGGATTCTGTCCCTTACTAACTGGTGAGAGGCCAGTCCTGGGACATCTAGCCATGGTTGCCACTAGGGATGAGCCGAACACCCCCGGGTTCGGTTCGAACCAGAACCTTCGAACGGACCGAAAGTTCGCGCGAATTTTCGAACCCTATACGTTATAATGGACGCGAACGTTCGAAATCAAAAGTGCTAATTACAACGGCCAATATGCATGTTAATGTCATAAAACAGGTTTGGGGACCCGGGTCCTGCCCCAGGGGACATATATCAATGCAAAAAGAACTTTTAAAAACTAACGTTTTTTCGGGAGCAGTCATTTTAATGATGCATAAAGTGAAAAAAAAAAAAAGTGACATTTTCCTTTAAATATGGTACCTGGGGGGTGTCCAAAGTATGCCTGTGAAGTGGCATGTGTTTCCCGTGTTTAGAACTGTCCTTGCACAAAATGACATTTGTAAAGGAAAAAAAGAAGCCATTTAAAACCACTTGCGGCTTTAGGTTTGATCTTAAGTAGAATCTGAACAGGTACATTATGAAGTGTAGCTCCATCCCAAAAAAATCTATTTTTAAGCTTTTTGGAGAACATAGGGAGGGGTTATCACCCCTGTAACATTTGCTGTCTTTGCACATCTGTTCAGAACATGTCACCTCACTTTCCGTCCCAATGATAAATGTTTTTGGAAAAGTGGGGTTTTAATTGAAACAAGGATTGGTGATAAAGTATCAGTAGAGAGGAGATACCTTTTTCCCAAATTAAATCTAACAGGATAGAATTTCCCTTCCTAGGGGTAGATTTCCTCTCACTTCCTGTTTTCTCTTTCCATTTGCAAGTAGGAGTCGTTTGTAAGTTGGATGTTTGAAAGTAGGGGCCTGGCGTATATACTCTGCAGAAATTTGCCCTATTAGATGTTGGTGTAGCCACAAGACTGGTGGGCACAGGAATGGGCCCTGCTGTGAGTTAATAGATCAAGATTTGTAATTGCATGCACCTGTTGAACAGGGCAGAAAAATTGGGGGTGGTGGTGGTGGTGGTGGTGGTGGACGGTTTTGCCACAAGACTGTAAGCTCTCACAGTTACTCTTGGTGGGCGCAGGAATGGGCCCTGCTGTGAGTTATTAGATCAAGATTTGTAATTGCAAGCACCTGATGAACAGGGCAGAAAAATTGGGCCTTTGGCGGTGGTGGTGGACGGTGTTGCCACAAGACTGTAGGCCCTCATAGTTACTCTTGGTGGGCGCAGGAATGGGCCCTGCTGTGAGTTATTAGATCAAGATTTGTAATTGCAAGCACCTGATGAACAGGGCAGAAAAATTGGGCCTTTGGCGGTGGTGGTGGACGGTGTTGCCACAAGACTGCAGGCCCTCATAGTTACTCTTGGTGGGCGCAGGAATGGGCCCTGCTGTGAACTATTAGATCAAGATTTGTAATTACCCGCCCCTGTTAAACAGGGGCTGAAAAATTGTGCCTTAGGCACTGGTGCTGGTGCCACAACACTGCAACCCCTCACAGAGACTGTACTTGGAGCACAGCAGTCACACGTGTTGCGAAGCATTTTTTTTTAAAAAATTGTAAGTACACGCCCCTGTTAAACAGGGGCTGAAAAATTGTGCCTTAGGCACTGGTGCTGGTGCCACAACACTGCAACACGGCCCTCACAGAGACTGTACTTGGAGCACAGCAGTCACACGTGTTGCGAAGCATTTTTTTAAAAAATTGTAAGTACACGCCCCTGTTAAACAGGGGCTGAAAAATTGTGCCTTAGGCACTGGTGCTGGTGCCACAACACTGCAACACGGCCCTCACAGAGACTGTACTTGGAGCACAGCAGTCACACGTGTTGCGAAGCATTTTTTTTAAAAAATTGTAAGTACACGCCCCTGTTAAACAGGGGCTGAAAAATTGTGCCTTAGGCACTGGTGCTGGTGCCACAACACTGCAACACGGCCCTCACAGAGACTGTACTTGGAGCACAGCAGTCACACGTGTTGCGAAGCATTTTTTTAAAAAATTGTAAGTACACGCCCCTGTTAAACAGGGGCTGAAAAATTGTGCCTTAGGCACTGGTGCTGGTGCCACAACACTGCAACACGGCCCTCACAGAGACTGTACTTGGAGCACAGCAGTCACACGTGTTGCGAAGCATTTTTTTAAAAAATTGTAAGTACACGCCCCTGTTAAACAGGGGCTGAAAAATTGTGCCTTAGGCACTGGTGCTGTGGCATGGATCATTGAGGAGGAGGAAGAGGATAGTCAGTGAACATAAGAGGACATCAGCATCAGCATCAGCATAGGCAGTCTTGAAGGGATGTGACATTAAAAATTATTCGGTTATATCCGCCTCAGGTGCCTGGTAGCTGGTGGTGATCCAAGACTGATTCATTTTGATGAATGTCAGTCGATCAACCGAGGCGGTGGACAGGCGCACCCTATGATCAGTCACAAATCCTCCAGCAGCACTGAATGTGCGTTCGGAAAGAACGCTGGAGGCAGGACAGGCCAGTAGCTCAATTGCATACTGTGCAAGCTCTGGCCAGTGATCCATCCTCAGGACCCAGTAAGCCAGAGGATTTTCGGTGGGAAAGGTGTCCAAGTCTGACCTTGCCCCAAGGTATTCCTGCACCATGTATATCAGACGCTGGCGATGGTTGCTGGAACCGATCATACCTTGGGGCTGCGGACTAAAAAATTGTCTGAACGCATCGGTCAGACGTCCACCTTCCCCACCGCTCCTTCTGCCACTGACCGAAGCCTCAGCAACTCGTCGCCCAGGACCAGGAGTTTGTAGCCTCCCAGTTTCTGGGAACGCGTTGCACAGACCTTTCTGCAAGGCCTCCCTGAGATGTCTCATCCTCTGCTCCCTCTGCGACGGCAAGATAAGGTCCGCAACCTTACCCTTGTACCGCGGATCAAGGAGAGTGGCCAGCCAGTAATGGTCCCTCTCCTTGATCCGAAGAACACGAGGATCCTTCCGCAGGCTTTGCAGGATCAGGGAGGCCATGCAGCGTAGGTTAGCTGAGGCATTCGGTCCGGAGTCTTCTGGGTCACTGAGGATGACATGATCGCCAGCCACCTCCTCCCAGCCACGTACAAGTCCACTGGCTTGTTGGGACTGTACATCATCCCTAAAAGACTGCTGCTGCTGATGCTGAGTGCCAGGCTCCACCTCCATGCTCACACAATCCTCCTCCTCCTCCTCCTCCTCCTCCTCCTCCTCATCCTCTTCCTGTGTGATGGGTGGGACAGAAGGAACACTGTCCGGATAAAGGGGGCCTTGAGAGGCAAGGAAGTCCTCCTCTTCCTGCCTCTGTTCTGCCTCAAGTGCCCTGTCCATTATCCCACGCAGCGTATGCTCCAACAGGTGGACAAGAGGGACAGTGTCACTGATGCATGCACTGTCACTGCTCACCATCCTCGTGGCCTCCTCAAATGGTGAGAGGACAGTGCATGCATCCCTGATCATGCTCCACTGACGTGGGGAAAAAAACCCAAGCTCCCCTGACCCTGTCCTGGTGCCGTAGTCGCAAAGGTACTCATTGATGGCCCTCTGCTGCGTGTGCAGTCGCTGCAGCATGGCCAACGTTGAGTTCCACCTGGTGGGCATGTCAGATATTAGGCGGTTCTTGGGCAGGTTCAGCTCCTTTTGCAGCTCAGTCAGCCGAGCATTGGCATTATAAGATCGGCGGAAATGCACACAGACTTTCCTGGCCTGCCTCAGGACATCCTGTAAGCCTGGGAACCTGCCCAAGAACCGCTGCACCACCAGGTTGAGGACGTGAGCCATGCAGGGCACATGGGTGAGCTGCCCCTGTCGCAGGGCGGAGAGGAGGTTGGTGCCATTGTCAGAAACGACCATTCCTGGCTTAAGCTGACGTGGCGTCAACCACCTCTCGGCCTGCCCCTGCAGAGCTGCCAGAACCTCTGGCCCAGTGTGGCTCCTGTCCCCCAAACACACCAGCGCAAGCACGGCATGGCATCTTTTTGCCTGCGTACTTGCGTAGCCCCTTGTACGCCTACGGAGCACCGCTGGTTCCAAGGACAGAGCACTGGAGGAAGAAGAAGAGGAGGGGGTGGAGGAGAGAGGTGTGTCACAACCAGTAGCAGTAGTCGCGTTTTGGAGGCGTGGTGGCGGAACAACCTCCAACACTACTGCACCTTGTCCTGCATCCCTCCCAGCTGCCAATAGAGTGACCCAATGGGCCGTGAAAGAAAGGTACCGTCCCTGTCCATGCCTGCTGGACCATGAGTCAGCGGTAATATGCACCTTACCGCTGACCGCCCTGTCCAGCGAGGCATGGACATTGCCCTCCACATGCCGGTAGAGAGACGGAATCGCCTTCCGCGAGAAAAAGTGGCGTTTGGGAACCTGCCACTGAGGAACCGCACATTGAACAAACTCACGGAAGGGGGCCGAGTCTACCAACTGAAAAGGCAGCAGTTGAAGTGCTAGCAATTTAGCAAGGCTAGCATTCAACCGCTGGGCATGTGGATGGCTGGGAGTGTACTTCTTTCTACGGTCCAGCAGCTGGGGCAGGGAAATTTGCCTGCTGCATTCGGACGTCGGTGTACTGCAAGTACTTGGTTGTGACACACCGAATTCTACACCTTCAGTCCTCTCAGAGCAGCTTTCAGAGAGGACTGAAGGTGTAGTGGGGATGGAGATCCCAGCTGAGGAGGAGCAAGGAGAGGTCCGCTTAGTTCTTTGGTGTGGGTCTTTTATGTGTGCCTGCCAACGAGCTGCATGGCAGGTCGCCATATGTCTGGTCATGCTTGTCGTGCCCAAGCGGCTGATGTTTTGGCCACGCGAGATACGCTTGAGACAAATATTGCAAATAGCAGTGGTGCGATCTGCTGCACTCGTCTCAAAAAAGGCCCACACCAAAGAACTTTTCTGATAACGTGCAGAGGCAGCGCCCTGCACAGGCGGAGCTCTGCGGTGTTGTACAGTTGCTGTGCTGGCCTCTACCTGGCCTCCAGGGGGCATCCTGCCTCGTTGGACATGTGACGCCGCATCCTCCTCCTCCTCGTCCTCCTCCTCATCCTCTCTCCCTTGAGGCACCCACGTGGAGTCAGTGACCTCATCATCCCCTCCCTCTTCACCACTAGAGCAAACCTGGCAGTAAGCTGCAGCTGGTGGAACTGTACTGCCAGATTCCTCAAGCTGGGTATCGTCATCCGAGCCTTCGAATCGTTGGGCATCCTCCTGGAGCATGTACCCAACACTGTGCTCAAAGAGTTCGGGGGACTCCTCAGGAGGACATGGTGGGTCTAGGGAAGGGGTGGCTGATGATGCTCTGTCAGTACCCTGAGCCTGGGTGAGAGAGGATGAGGAGGATGAGGAGGGCTTGGTCATCCATTCTACCAAGCCTTCAGCATGATGCGGCTCCACATGTCCAGCTGCCGAAAACAAAGACGCGCGTGTCCCATGGCCACGTGCTGATGACGATGCACGACCACGTCCACGTCCACGGCCACGTCCACTAGAAACAGAGACTGTCTGCCCTGTGTTCTTGGCTCTGCACGCTCTGCCTCCCCTTGGCGGTCTTCCAGCCATTGTAGTCGGTAGTCCTGTGGGTGCTGCTGAGAAGAAAATATAGGAGCTCTGTGTGATGCCACTAACACACTAGAAGTCCTATAGGTGCTTCTGCAAAGAAAATATAGGAGCTCTGTGTGATGCCACTAACACACTAGAAGTCCTGTGGGTGCTGCTGAGAAGAAAATATAGGAGCTCTGTGTGATGCCACTAACACACTAGAAGTCCTATGGGTGCTTCTGCAAAGAAAATAGAGGAGCTCTGTGTGATGCCACTAACACACTAGAAGTCCTGTGGGTGCTTCTGCAAAGAAAATAGAGGAGCTCTGTGTGATGCCACTAACACACTAGAAGTCCTGTGGGTGCTGCTGAGAAGAAAATATAGGAGCTCTGTGTGATGCCACTAACACACTAGAAGTCCTATGGGTGCTTCTGCAAAGAAAATAGAGGAGCTCTGTGTGATGCCACTAACACACTAGAAGTCCTGTGGGTGCTTCTGCAAAGAAAATAGAGGAGCTCTGTGTGATGCCACTAACACACTAGAAGTCCTATAGGTGCTTCTGCAAAGAAAATATAGGAGCTCTGTGTGATGCCACTAACACACTAGAAGTCCTGTGGGTGCTGCTGAGAAGAATATATAGGAGCTCTGTGTGATGCCACTAACACACTAGAAGTCCTATGGGTGCTTCTGCAAAGAAAATAGAGGAGCTCTGTGTGATGCCACTAACACACTAGAAGTCCTGTGGGTGCTTCTGCAAAGAAAATAGAGGAGCTCTGTGTGATGCCACTAACACACTAGAAGTCCTGTGGGTGCTGCTGAGAAGAATATATAGGAGCTCTGTGTGATGCCACTAACACACTAGAAGTCCTATGGGTGCTTCTGCAAAGAAAATAGAGGAGCTCTGTGTGATGCCACTAACACACTAGAAGTCCTATGGGTGCTTCTGCAAAGAAAATAGAGGAGCTCTGTGTGATGCCACTAACACACTAGAAGTCCTGTGGGTGCTTCTGCAAAGAAAATAGAGGAGCTCTGTGTGATGCCACTAACACACTAGAAGTCCTATGGGTGCTTCTGCAAAGAAAATAGAGGAGCTCTGTGTGATGCCACTAACACACTAGAAGTCCTGTGGGTGCTTCTGCAAAGAAAATAGAGGAGCTCTGTGTGATGCCACTAACACACTAGAAGTCCTGTGGGTGCTTCTGCAAAGAAAATAGAGGAGCTCTGTGTGATGCCACTAACACACTAGAAGTCCTGTGGGTGCTTCTGCAAAGAAAATAGAGGAGCTCTGTGTGATGCCACTAACACACTAGAAGTCCTGTGGGTGCTGCTGAGAAGAATATATAGGAGCTCTGTGTGATGCCACTAACACACTAGAAGTCCTGTGGGTGCTTATGCAAAGAAAATAGAGGAGCTCTGTGTGATGCCACTAACACACTAGAAGTCCTGTGGGGTGCTTCTGCAAAGAAAATAGAGGAGCTCTGTGTGATGCCACTAACACACTAGAAGTCCTGTGGGTGCTTCTGCAAAGAAAATAGAGGAGCTCTGTGTGATGCCACTAACACACTAGAAGTCCTATGGGTGGGTGCTGCTGAGAAGAAAATAGAGGAGCTCTGTGTGATGCCACTAACACACTAGAAGTCCTGTGGGTGCTTCTGGAAGAAAATAGAGGAGCTCTGTGTGATGCCACTAACACACTAGAAGTCCTGTGGGTGCTTATGCAAAGAAAATAGAAAATAGAGGAGCTCTGTGTGATGGGACTAACACACTTCAAGTCCTATAGGTGCTTCTGGGAAGAAAATATAGCTCTGTGTGTGTGATGGGACTAACACACTTCAAGTCCTATAGGTGCTTCTGGGAAGAAAATATAGGAGCTCTGTGTGTGTAATGGGACTAACACACTTCAAGTCCTATAGGTGCTTCTGGGAAGAAAATATAGCTCTGTGTGTGTAATGGGACTAACACACTTCAAGTCCTATAGGTGCTTCTGGGAAGAAAATATAGCTCTGTGTGTGTGATGGGACTAACACACTTCAAGTCCTATAGGTGCTTCTGGGAAGAAAATATTGCTCTGTGTGTGTAATGGGACTAACACACTTCAAGTCCTATAGGTGCTTCTGGGAAGAAAATATAGCTCTGTGTGTGTAATGGGACTAACACACTTCAAGTCCTATAGGTGCTTCTGGGAAGAAAATATAGCTCTGTGTGTGTAATGGGACTAACACACTTCAAGTCCTATAGGTGCTTCTGGGAAAAAAATATAGCTCTGTGTGTGTAATGGGACTAACACACTTCAAGTCCTATAGGTGCTTCTGGGAACAAAATATAGCTCTGTGTAATGGGACTAACACACTTCAAGTCCTATAGGTGCCTCTGGGAACAAAATATAGGAGCTCTGCCTGCCTGCCACGAACACACTACAAGTCCTATAGGTGCTTCTGGTAACAAAATATAGGAGCTCTGCCTGCCTGCCACTAACACACTACAAGTCCTATAGGTGCTTCTGGGAAGAAAATATAGCTCTGTGTGTGTAATGGGACTAACACACTTCAAGTCCTATAAGTGCTTCTGGGAACAAAATATAGGAGCTCTGCCTGCCTGCCACGAACACACTACAAGTCCTATAGGTGCTTCTGGGAAGAAAATATAGCTCTGTGTGTGTAATGGGACTAACACACTTCAAGTCCTATAGGTGCTTCTGGGAACAAAGTATAGCTCTTTGTGTGTAATGGGACTAACACACTTCAAGTCCTATAGGTGCTTCTGGGAAGAAAATATAGCTCTGTGTGTGTGATGGGACTAACACACTTCAAGTCCTATAGGTGCTTCTGGGAACAAAATATAGCTCTGTGTGTGTAATGGGACTAACACACTTCAAGTCCTATAGGTGCTTCTGGGAACAAAATATAGCTCTGTGTGTGTAATGGGACTAACACACTTCAAGTCCTATAGGTGCTTCTGGGAACAAAATATAGCTCTGTGTGTGTGATGGGACTAACACACTTCAAGTCCTATAGGTGCTTCTGGGAAGAAAAATATAGCTCTGTGTGTGTAATGGGACTAACACACTTCAAGTCCTATAGGTGCTTCTGGGAAGAAAATATAGCTCTGTGTGTGTAATGGGACTAACACACTTCAAGTCCTATAGGTGCTTCTGGGAAGAAAATATAGCTCTGTGTGTGTAATGGGACTAACACACTTCAAGTCCTATAGGTGCTTCTGGGAAGAAAATATAGCTCTGTGTGTGTAATGGGACTAACACACTTCAAGTCCTATAGGTGCTTCTGGGAAGAAAATATAGCTCTGTGTGTGTAATGGGACTAACACACTTCAAGTCCTATAGGTGCTTCTGGGAAGAAAATATTGCTCTGTGTGTGTAATGGGACTAACACACTTCAAGTCCTATAGGTGCTTCTGGGAAGAAAATATTGCTCTGTGTGTGTAATGGGACTAACACACTTCAAGTCCTATAGGTGCTTCTGGGAAGAAAATATAGCTCTGTGTGTGTAATGGGACTAACACACTTCAAGTCCTATAGGTGCTTCTGGGAAGAAAATATAGCTCTGTGTGTGTAATGGGACTAACACACTTCAAGTCCTATAGGTGCTTCTGGGAAGAAAATATAGCTCTGTGTGTGTAATGGGACTAACACACTTCAAGTCCTATAGGTGCTTCTGGGAAGAAAATATTGCTCTGTGTGTGTAATGGGACTAACACACTTCAAGTCCTATAGGTGCTTCTGGGAAGAAAATATTGCTCTGTGTGTGTAATGGGACTAACACACTTCAAGTCCTATAGGTGCTTCTGGGAAGAAAATATAGCTCTGTGTGTGTAATGGGACTAACACACTTCAAGTCCTATAGGTGCTTCTGGGAAGAAAATATAGCTCTGTGTGTGTAATGGGACTAACACACTTCAAGTCCTATAGGTGCTTCTGGGAAGAAAATATAGCTCTGTGTGTGTAATGGGACTAACACACTTCAAGTCCTATAGGTGCTTCTGGGAAGAAAATATAGCTCTGTGTGTGTAATGGGACTAACACACTTCAAGTCCTATAGGTGCTTCTGGGAAGAAAATATAGCTCTGTGTGTGTAATGGGACTAACACACTTCAAGTCCTATAGGTGCTTCTGGGAAGAAAATATAGCTCTGTGTGTGTAATGGGACTAACACACTTCAAGTCCTATAGGTGCTTCTGGGAAGAAAATATAGCTCTGTGTGTGTAATGGGACTAACACACTTCAAGTCCTATAGGTGCTTCTGGGAACAAAGTATAGCTCTTTGTGTGTAATGGGACTAACACACTTCAAGTCCTATAGGTGCTTCTGGGAAGAAAATATAGCTCTGTGTGTGTGATGGGACTAACACACTTCAAGTCCTATAGGTGCTTCTGGGAACAAAATATAGGAGCTCTGCCTGCCTGCCACGAACACACTACAAGTCCTATAGGTGCTTCTGGTAACAAAATATAGGAGCTCTGCCTGCCTGCCACTAACACACTACAAGTCCTATAGGTGCTTCTGGTAACAAAATATAGGAGCTCTGCCTGCCTGTCACTAACACACTACAAGTCCTATAGGTGCTTCTGGTAACAAAATATAGGAGCTCTGCCTGCCACTAACACACTACAAGTCCTATAGGTGCTTCTGGTAACAAAATATAGGAGCTCTGCCTGCCTGTCACTAACACACTACAAGTCCTATAGGTGCTTCTGGTAACAAAATATAGGAGCTCTGCCTGCCTGCCACTAACACACTACAAGTCCTATAGGTGCTTCTGGTAACAAAATATAGGAGCTCTGCCTGCCTGCCACGAACACACTACAAGTCCTATAGGTGCTTCTGGTAACAAAATATAGGAGCTCTGCCTGCCTGCCACGAGCACACTACAAGCCCCTCTTTGTCAATCAATCTTTGTAACTGAATCTATCTAACTCAATCTCTGCAAGTGAATCTCTCTCTCTATCTATCTAAATGCAGCAGAGTGTCACAGGAACAGCCTGCTCAATCTGCGCCGGAACAGCATGTGACCGGCGCAGACGGCGTGGCGGCGTTTTTTAGGGGGGGGGCGTGTACTACAGCCCCTGAGCTGTAATTGGCTACAGGCGTCCTGCCTGTAGCCAATTATGGCTCTTCGAGTTTCCGGGGCTGTGATTGGCCAAGCATGCGGGGTCACAGTGCATGCTTGGCCAATCATCAGCCAGCAATGCACTGCGTCGGCCGCGCCGGCCGCAATGCATTGCGGGGCCGCTCGCATCACACGAACGTGATGCGAGCGGCCAAAATAGTTCTGGGCTCGCCGAGCGAGCGAACGCCCGGTGCTCGATGCGAACGTGGGTTCGCATCGAGCACCGGGCCCATCCTTAGTTGCCACATAGAATAAAACTTACGAGGGACATTTCTGTGTTGATATGTCAATTTCTAACGTTTACTTGTTCCACCCACTGCCGATGGTGCATTTTTACTCATGTTCTAATTTTTGTATATTAATGTTGACTATCAACAATTTAGCTTTAATTATGACCCTGTGGAGAGAATATTGTTTTGATATCAGATTATTATGGAGATTTTCCTGTTCTTCTGTAGTGCAGCAACCCTCCAGAGCCCCCCCCCCCCCCCTTTTACTTACCTGAACCCAATCTTTCCAGCAAAGAGAACGAGCACAGCAGCATTGCAGTTGGAAGGGAAGTCAAGAGGAACATGGTTCCTTGGATCACTGGGGCAGCTATCGGACTAGATGCTGTTACCCCATGTGACTCTGGTGGCCCTTTTGGGTCAGGCAGAGTCTATTTAAGACCCTGGCTCCCAGGCTTGGCATGCATTGCGCATGGGGCAGTTTTGGGACAGGTCACCGTCTGCCAGGGACAGTATTAGTATTAGGGAGAGGTTCCAGATGAGTAGGAAAATAGCTGGGATACGCCATTCTTCCTAGAAGCCTCTCCGTTTGGGCTCCGACTGACCAGGCTGCATTCCATCCCTCAAGACAGGCACTGTCAGTGCATGCGATACCTACTGTTATACTCTTCACTGCAATATTCTGTGAGTGCACCCCGGTCGGATTGTCTTCCAACCGGGTAGTTATGCTTTGTTGGACTTTAACTTCAATACAGTTCTGTCTCTGCAGCTGGACTCTGAATGTTCACTGTCACCACACCACGCAGCACTTCCCCACACGTGTAAAAAACACGTGATTGGGTTGTGAGTGTTGAAGGTGTTGAGAGTATCACATATCCAGGATATATATGTTTTAAGCATTGTCCTTTCAATCAATATTACTGAATAAAGTGAAAAATTATTGAACAATGGCGATTTATTTAATGACTTCTGCACTTTAAAGCTCCAAGAGGATAAACCTCTGTTTGTATATATGTAATTCAAGTTATCAGGCATGTGGTACAAATAATAGTTTGGGCACACTACTTTACACATATATCAGTAACCTAAAAATGTATTTAAAGCCTAAGCTTTAGCAGCAGGAGCAGGAGCCTGTGCAACTCAAGTTGGGCAGTTTGTTTGTCACAAAGCTGGAGTCTAAGCAGAGACAGGCTTAGGGACTATGGAGTCAGGATAGCCAGGAGCATGGAAAATTTCTGTTTAGTCATTGTAATGCTGAAAACCCTTGCAAGGGTAACCTTGTGCAAGTCTTGGAACTTTACTTATATATAAAAGTGGGCAAAGCCCTGAAATGTACTTCAATGACTGGACTGAAGTCGATGAAAAGCACCCACAATAAATATATATACTGTATATATATTTTTTTAATTTTTTGTATAAATTACTTTATATTGTAATATTCTTTTCAAAATACCCTGTAATGACCAGCCTTGGGCCTTTGCTGTCTGCTGGTTGTTACTCACCACTGCAGCTTAGATTTCTGCAGCACACACCTGCTGTACTCAAACGTGTTTAAGTAGACTGCTGAACATTCAGCCTATGCCTGATCTACAGGTTAGTTTGACTGCTGACATTATTAATTCAGGTCTGTTTAACCTTTCTCTTTATGGCCTGAATGACTCCTATGATTGTTTGGACTCAGTTTGTCTGTTCCTATCCTGATCATCAGCCTGGCACCTTCACTATTATCAGTCATTGCTTTATCCATCTGTCCGGAACCTCTGTTTAAGATTCGTTTGTGTGATGCAGACCTGACTGTCGGTTTTCTGACTTTGCTACTGTCAACTTTTTGCTCTGATCATTTTTCTGAGGACTTACACCACTCTAGTATCTGTCCTGCATATTAGTCAGCTGTCCACCTTGGTGACATAGTGGTCCACAAATCCTGTGAAAAATCCTGTGACCACTCTGGCACAGGGCTTTACCAAAGTGCAGTCGGCACTCGGCAGCATGAAATAGGTGTGGCTCAGCACTCCAGAATGTAACATGAAAAAAAAGCCAAAGCATTTTTTTTAATTTTGAATAGCGTGTGGGGAGGTTTAAACCTTGCCAGTTTTATTTCTATGTGTCTCATTAAAGGAATTTTCCTACACTAAATGAACAATATTAAAAGTAATCACCCACATCCTAAACAGGCAGCTCAAATTTGACCTAGCTGTACTAAGCAACACATTTACTAAAATCAAGAAGGAAAAGAAAAAGGTATATATATAAGCTATGCTAATTAAACTTAAAATTGTTAGGATTATTTACTAAATGCGCATATTAAAGAATTTTGGAATTGCAAATCTTTCCTACACAACTAGAGAAAAAGATTTCCTCTGTTCAAAAGGTTAAACATTAAAGCAGAACTACATTGTATCTGAGCACCACAAACCAAAAATGCTGTTTAATTCATTCTTTATTTTGTTGAGAAATCACTTTGAAAAACATCCCCCTTAAATTTCTGGCTGAGGCCATCTTGAGTAAGGGCAGATGATTCATGTAGCATTTACTTCCTTGAATTAATCTGCCCTTAGCTCAGGCATGCAGGCAGAAGGGTGTGCTTAGATGAGTAAGCCCTTCCTCCCATCCTAAAGACTCCTGGGATGTATGAAAAAATTTGCCTAGCCATGGAAACCAGGAGGTAACTGAAGAAATGTAAAAAAAAAAAAGTTAAAAAAGTTAAAAAGTATATATGATGCTTTCCTATCTATTTCCTAATGCTAGCAGCATGAGGATTAAAATGAGTCAATGTTGATTAAGAGAGCGAATTTCCACTTTAACAACAATGTAAAAAAAAAAACAACACAAGAGTATCTATGGCCATGACCATAGATACTCTAGCCCATGTATGAGCACCTAACATTGTCCATCGAGGGAAGGTGTACACCATAAGCAATAATAGAAGAATGAGCTAGTAACACAATGAAACTGAGTCGCTAAAAGCACTGTTATTCAGTACGTTGATTCATGTTTGCCACTATTCATGTGAATATATATCTAACGTTACAGAATCTGGTAATGGATGCGTCTGGGTCATACAAAGAAATACTCTATATGCTGTCTCACTTTGATATATATTTTCTAGATTTCCTTCCAAAGAAACTTCGAATGCACCTATAATATTTGTTCAATAGTCTGATTGATGGACTCAATGCATGAGAGGAAGCCCAGACATCAATCCCTTTGGGTTTGGTATGGATTTTAAGGGGAACCCCACGTCAAAATAAAATAGAAAACGGCGTGGGGTCCCTCCTTTCCTGAATTGCCAGGCTGCAAGGGTCTGGTATGATTTTTGTTGGGGGGGGGACACCATTTTTTTTTATTTTGGAGTGGGGTTCCCCTTAAAATCCATACCAGACCCGAAGGGTAATATTTTCAATTTTTTTCTATTGCTGGCAATGTTTTTTTTTTCATTTAGCTGTCAGCGGGGAAGCCCATTGATAGCTGATGACTCAACCTCTGTTAAGGGTGCAGCGGCCGGCTTCCCGGCCCCCTCCTTAACAACCAGCTATTCACTATGCCCTGACTGGGTAAAGCTTTGCCCAATCAGAGCTTAGGTTGCACTGTGCAGAGCATTGTGGGATGCTCGGTGGGCGAACATCCAGCCAAGCATCCCACAATTTTGGGTGTTTGCCGAACGGGCAAATGGGCCGATGTTCGGGCTGAACTTTTGCTCGGCTCAAACTGTTCGCCCAACTCTAGTGTTAAGATCAGGCTGCCAGAGCATCAACCACCAGTCACTGTTAGTCATCTGCTGGTCAGTAGCCAAAGTCTTAAACCACCAACATGTTTCATCCACTAGTATGTAGACTTTTGAAGGAGCAGAACACAGTTTGGTTAGCATAGTTTCTTTTTCTTTTTGTATATATATTGTGAAAGTGCTATGCCATGTCATGGTAACAGAAGGCATAGATGTCACCCAGGATTCTCATTTATTCAAGTTGGGGGGCTCCAGGATGTCTGTTCTGAGTGAAGAAAACTTTTTTTGCTGTTTTTTCCAGGACTGGTAACTCGTGGAGTGGGTTCTGGAGTCCAAAGGCTTTGGCTTGGGAGAGATGAAGCCTCTAATCCTATGTCCACTTCTTACTGGAAACCCACATCCTGATTGTGCAGGTGTCCATAGTCTTTTTAGTCAAGGGGCTGTCTGATGTTCAGGGTTCCTGCCCCTGGAGGCAAGAGGCCCTGGGAGAGCTTTTACTCTGGCCTCAAGGAAAAGCGATCTAATCTGATTATGCATTCACCTCAAGATGTACTAAGAGACTGTGTGTTTCTAAGCAGGAGCCTGTGCAACCCAAGTTGGGCAGTTTGTTTGTCACAAAGCTGGAGTCTAAGCAGAGACAGGCTTAGGGACTATGGAGTCAGGATAGCCAGGAGCATGGAAAATTTCTGTTTAGTCATTGTAATGCTGAAAACCCTTGCAAGGGTAACCTTGTGCAAGTCTTGGAACTTTACTTATATATAAAAGTGGGCAAAGCCCTGAAATGTACTTCAATGACTGGACTGAAGTCGATGAAAAGCACCCACAATAAATATATATACTGTATATATATTTTTTTAATTTTTTGTATAAATTACTTTATATTGTAATATTCTTTTCAAAATACCCTGTAATGACCAGCCTTGGGCCTTTGCTGTCTGCTGGTTGTTACTCACCACTGCAGCTTAGATTTCTGCAGCACACACCTGCTGTACTCAAACGTGTTTAAGTAGACTGCTGAACATTCAGCCTATGCCTGATCTACAGGTTAGTTTGACTGCTGACATTATTAATTCAGGTCTGTTTAACCTTTCTGTTTATGGCCTGAATGACTCCTATGATTGTTTGGACTCAGTTTGTCTGTTCCTATCCTGATCATCAGCCTGGCACCTTCACTATTATCAGTCATTGCTTTATCCATCTGTCCGGAACCTCTGTTTAAGATTCGTTTGTGTGATGCAGACCTGACTGTCGGTTTTCTGACTTTGCTACTGTTAACTTTTTGCTCTGATCATTTTTCTGAGGACTTACACCACTCTAGTATCTGTCCTGCATATTAGTCAGCTGTCCACCTTGGTGACATAGTGGTCCACAAATCCTGTGAAAAATCCTGTGACCACTCTGGCACAGGGCTTTACCAAAGTGCAGTCGGCACTCGGCAGCATGAAATAGGTGTGGCTCAGCACTCCAGAATGTAACATGAGTAATGTTTTTGCATTTAATTTACACAGTGAGTGATGAAGATTATTCTGTTCAAAACATGGTACCTTGTGTGCTTCTATACAGAGGGATCAGCAGTGTATGGTATGTGTGCTTCTTTACATAAGGATCCGCAGTGTATGGTATGTGTACTTCTATACAAAGGGATCGGCAGTGTATGGTATGTGTGCTTCTATACAAAGGGATCCGCAGTGTATGGTATGTGTGCTTCTATACAAAGGGATCAGCAGTGTATGGTATGTGTGCTTCTATACAAAGGGATCAGCAGTGTACAAATCAATGAAATATGTACTGTACAAATCAAGAAAATGTGTAGTAATGCTTCCATGTTACTCTGAACGAATTTTAATTGAAACTTCCTCAATAGCGAGTCAGCAAGTGGTGGGGAAAATTGGATATGTCTTGTAAAGGGATGAATGTGATGTTATGTACTGATTAAAATATTGTTCTCAGAAATTGTCTTCTCTGTGCTGGTATTTTACAATCAAATCTCAATGACATCATGATTCGGTGAACCATGCCTTCCAGCTAGAAATTAGTTATAAGCACAGTGTATCACCAGTTTGGCAAATTCACTACAAGGGTTACTGATTTCATCAATACGGCGGTTATCAGATGACTGAATATGCATACAGTTCAGGGGGATACTGAGCGCCAGACTTTCTGATTCACTGCTCTACCCACGAGTGGAAAAGCTACATATCATATGTCTATTACTAATCAAAACTATTTATTTTTTTCTAAAATTGGCTACAAACAGTAAAACAAGTCTTATGCCCCGTACATACGAGCGGATTTTCCGTCTGAAAAATCTTGGATGGTTTTCCGACGGAATTCCACTCAAGCTTGGCTTGCATACACACGGCCACAAAAAAGTTCTCTGAACTTTCGAAAGTCAAGAACGTGGTGACTTACAACACTACGACGAGCCACTGCTTTCAAGCATGCGTCAAATTTTTTCGAGCATGTGTAGGAATTTTGCACATCGGAATTTCTACAGACGATCGGAATTTCCGATCGGAACTTTCTCCACTTTCTCTTTCAACCGAAAAATTGAGAACTTTTTGGGTTGTCCCTAGAAAAGTAATATGGAGGAAATCTTCCAATAGGGACACTAGATCTGGTGCCCTGGAGGTCCCCAAGAGATTCCCTTAATTTGTAGGGATTTCCTCTTACTTCCTGTTTTGGTTTTGGGAAAGAAAGTGAAGTTAAATCTCCCCAATGGGACTAAGATGGCAAAAAAAAACATTACAATGGGTTATAACCCTCTCTTACTCTATTCAAAATGAAAAAAAAAAAAAAAAAGGTTTTGCTTATAGTTCTTTAATGTTGATGCCTATGTCATAAAAATGTTTGAAATTATATTCTATAGTTTATTTCAACATGGACCTGATGAAATGAAGTATTTATCTACACCAGGAATATGCAATTAGCGGACCTCCAGCTGTTGCAGAACTACAAGTCCCAAGAGGCATAGCAAGACTCCGACAGTCACAAGCATGACACCCAGAGACTGAGGCATGATTGCACATGTAGTTTTGCAACAGCTGGAGGTCCACTAATTGCATATCCGTGATCTACACATTTAAAACCCAATTCTATCTTAAAATGTTCCTAATCCATTGTCCAGCTGTAGTTTATCTTTCAATATTTCTTATTATTAAAGCAACAAGACAGTGTCATATAATATACAGTCAATAAGCAATAATGCAAACAGAAGCTAAACTGAGCATAAGTGTAGTAATGTCCTTCCATCAAAATCAAAAAGACCTCCGAACGTTAAACCGAAAGATCTCAACATAAAATGTGCTTGGTGGAAATATCGGTAATATTAACAAAACAAAACAATATAGAAGGATACAGATTGTTAGTAATAAGGTCAAGAAATATACATCCAAAGTGCTAGGGACTAACTATATAAAGTCCCATCAAACCACTCTGACCTATAGTACTGGGAATGGCTATACCACAGGGAAAAGATATAGCATGAGGAACAAGGGAAGGGGGTATGGGAAGGGGGGAAACCTCTGTGCCCATTCCTATGAGTATCATCAACATAGAACTATATGCACTATCAAGACATCTGGTATTTATAAAAAAAATACAAACAGACAAAAAATATAAAAGAAGAAAAAAAGAAGCGAGAAAAGGAGAAAGAAAAAAAAAGAGGGTCAACCAAAGGTGCAGATATATATCGTATCCATGGATTTCATGGACCTCAAATTTCTTAGTAGAATTGTGAAGGATAAAGGGGAGTCTACCATTAACCATGATCCAGCTAAGTTTATTCTTCACATAGTCAAGTGGAACCATCGACTGCTTCCAATATTTAGCAATAGTTATTCTGGCTGCTAAAAATATGTATATAATTAGCTTCATCCTCATCAGGAAGTCCAGCAGTAGTTTAAATGAAAAAAACATGTTTTCACTGTAATACTCACCGCAGGCTCACTCTGAGCTGAGTTGCTCTCTGTTGTATGTCATCCCTTGAAAGTTTTTCATCAAGCCACCTTGGTCTCACAGAAGAATGCTGCAAAGAATGGCGCTCACATTGGTATGTGAGAGCTATTCTCTGTAGCATTTGGAACAGGCTACTACCAGAAGAAATAAAAGAGAAAGGTGACCTATGACATTACATGACCAGAGCGAAGACACCTAGAAAAAGGTATGTGTAAAGAAAATTAGGTGTTGATTGCTGGAGGCAGAGGAGTGGGGGCTTTAACTTGACCAGGAACTCTTTATTGGCACCAACATATCAATTGTACCCAGGCTTTTCTCTCAATAACACGTAAAAAGTAGGGTACCAACCTTATTAGGTCAGGGGTGTGAGATGATAAAGTAAGCAGAACATCAGAATCTTCAGCTGACCATCAGATAGGTGATATCTATTGACACTAAAGCCCCATACACACGGTCGGACTTTTTCATGGATTCTGTCCGATCGGACAAGGTTGTTGAAAAATCAGACCGTGTGTATGCACCATCGGACAATGTTCGTCGGTTTGACCGACGGACAAAGTCTTATCTCCTGCTGGAAATCTTTGCCGTCAACACGGTCCGATCACACCAAATCCGATCGTGTGTACGGTTGTCCGACCGGACAAAGTGCCACGCATGCTCAGATCACATTACAAGACCAAAGCTATTGGCTACTAGCCTCTACGTAGTCCCGTCGTACGCAACAAACGTCACCACGTTCAGAATGATCGGATTTACCGACAACTTTGTCCGACCGTTTGTACGCAAAACCAACATCGGACAAAGTATGACGGACATGGTCCGACGGACCTGGTCCGCGGATTGTCCGACCGTGTGTATGGGGCTTAAGGATGTGCACTTTTTTTGGGCGGCAGTGTTGGTCACGGTGAGGTGGTGGTTTGTCCAGTCCAGGTCCAATGCAGCTACCTGTATAGAGGCGACTATCCTGGGATCTTTCACGGATTTGATGAATATTATTTACAGGGGGTCCGCTGCGTACCCCTTCCTACCCGATCCTACTAAAACGACTCTCAAGGTTTGGAGCGGTGGCGAGAAAAAGATTCCTTCGCCCACATCAGTACTCTCCCTGTACTCCGTTGTGGGAGAACCCCTCCCTCCCTCACTTTAGGACGGTACCGGATCCGCAAGTGTGGGTCCGGTATGGATGTTGTACGTTCTGGAGCCCTGCTATCCTTTCAGGATTTAATGAGTAAAAATGGTCTTCCAGGTACCATGATATTTCGATACTACCAATTAAGACATGCAGCTAGAGCCCAATTCCATGGGAACGTTACCCTTGCCACGGACCCCGTTGAGGATGCCTTGGCACAGGAAACTTTTCAAAAAACTCTCTCTACCTTATATTTTATTCTGTTGGGGGTAGATTCACCCAAGATGAACACCCTCTGGGACAAATGGAGTGCTGACATCCCCAGCTTAGATAGGGAAACTTGGGAAGAATGCTTTGAAGACGGGTCTAAGATGCTCATATCCTCTAGGGATAGACTATCACATACCAAATTTCTGCATCGCGTCTACTATACGCCGCAGAGGCTGCACAGAATTTTCCCCCTTAGATCTCCTGACTGCCCTTGATGCCACTCCACTGATAGTTCATTCATACATATGTTCTGGACTTGCTCCAGACTCCAGCACTTTTGGGCAGCCGTTTTCGAATGTATTAACGTTCACCTGCAACTTACTGTGCCTGTATCACCTGAGCTGGCCCTACTGGGTATTCATGAAGACGACCAACGGCCCAGGTACACTAAGTTGCTGATTTCCTTCCTGTTTTTTATGCCAGAAAAGAGATCCTTATGAAATGGACTTCGTCCTCTCCCCCCACGGTTGATTCATGGGATGCCACGGTTAATGCGGTACTCCCCATGTATAGGTTACGTACGCTAACAGAGGGTGCCCCCAGAAATTTGACCGAATTTGGTCGCCTTGGATTGAACAATTCTAGATCTCCTTGCCGCCTATACAATACGGCTTCTCTCGTGAAAATGGAAGTGGCACTGGGATGGCTGCGGTCCCCCCCCCCTCCTGGGTAGATACCTATGTTTCAGTTTGTAATGCCATAAATGCCTGCTTGATTATATTTCTTCTGTTATTTGCACGTTACGTTCTCGCTGATTTATGATTTGATGTATGTACTTCACTATACTGCCTGACTGTACATTTTTTTGCAACAACTTTTCAATAAAAACCAACCTGGTTGTTAAAAAAAAAAAAAAGAAGAAGGATGTACTACCATTTTTGCCTTTTTCTAAATATTGTATAATTTAGTCGAAATTTTTTCAATGCGGGCTGATTATGTGAAATTTGCGTAAAAAAAACCCATGGCTTATTTGCCAACAAAACCATGATAGCACTAAGACAGTTAGGCTCGGTTCACACCTAAACTGACCACCTATAGCACAGCAATGCCGTCCGTCCCTGTTCTCCGTTTCTGGGACGAATCAGGGCAGAATCTTTGCCTGAATTTGGCCCTGAAACGGAGCCAAAGACGCACAGCATTTCTGTGCGGGGAAACCCACATCTAATTCGCATAGGTGTGAACCCGGCCTGATAAATAGTTTTTCTGATAAACAAAGCCAACCGCAAAACACTAACTCTAAGGCTGTGAACTCATACGTCGGGCCCTCAGGTCACCCTCATGAAGTCTGTTTCTGATTATTTGGTCAGAGACATTCACACTGGTGGCCTGCTGGAGGTCATTTTGTAGGGCTCTGGCCAGTGGCGTCAGGGGGGGGGGCTGACAGGGGCTGGACCCCCGAGTGTGCCCTCAAAAAGCCCTGGGTCTTAAAAATCCCTAAATACATTATTAGCACCGACCCGCCGGCAACAGGGAACAATCTCCCGCCAGCGCGGCCATGTGACATACAAAAAGTCCCGCCTCCGGACCCGGCTCCTATGACGGACGTTACACTCATCCAATGCCGAGACCGCGGGACGTTTGACATCCATCATAGGCGCTGCTGGGTCCAGGAGGAGGCGGGAATGACACTACGGCCGCACTGGGAGATCCCGACTGAGCCGATCCCTCTATGTAAATGGACGGGCGGCTCTTCTATCCTGATTCCTGGCTCTGGCTGCCTGGTGCCTGGTGCCTGCAGGGCTGTCTGGTGAATGCCGGAGCCCGGGATGAGTGTACTCCGACACAGGTAAGGCTGAGCAGCAACAATCTGTGTATGTCAGGTAGGTCAGTCATGTATGTCAGGTAGGTCAGTCATGTATGTCAGGTAGGTCGGTGTAGATGTCAGGTAGGTCGGTGTAGATGTCAGGTAGGTCAGTATATGTCAGATAGGTCAGTGTATGTGTAAACTAGGTCAGTGATGTCAGTCATGTATGTCAGTCAGCTCAGTCGTGTATGTCAGGTAGGTAGGTCATGTCAGTCATGTATGTCAGTTATGTATGTCAGGTAGGTCAGTCATGTCAGTCAGGTAGGTCAGTCAGGTAGGTCAGTCATGTCAGTCATGTCAGTCATGTATGTCAGGTAGGTCAGTCATGTCAGTCATGTATGTCAGTCAGGTCAGTCATGTATGTCAGTCAGGTCAGTCATGTATGTCAGGTAGGTCAGTCATGTATGTCAGGTAGGTCAGTCATGTATGTCAGGTAGGTCGGTGTATATGTCAGGTAGGTCAGTGTATATGTCAGGTAGGTCAGTGTATATGTCAGGTAGGTCAGTATATGTCAGATAGGTCAGTGTATGTGTCAGATAGGTCAGTGATGTCAGTCATGTATGTCAGGTAGGTCAGTCATGTATGTCAGTCAGCTCAGTCATGTATGTCAGGTAGGTCATGTATGTCAGGTAGGTCATGTATGTCAGTTATGTATTTCAGTCATGTATGTCAGTCATGTCAGTCATGTATGTCAGTCATGTATGTCAGGTAGGTCAGTCATATATACTTTTATAAAGGACTTTTTCAAATGCATGGTGTTTATACTTTTCATTGTATTTATTTTTTGAATGATCAACCAGAGGTACTAACTCACTCATTTACCCAGGCCATTTCATTATTGTTATTTTTTGTGCAAAAATTATAAAACCTCATCGAAATGTCCCATTTTTCAACAAAATGTTGGCCAAGCAAAAACTCCCAACTTCATTCTTCCCTAAATGCCACCATTATTCAAGCTGCTTGTGGCTAACCCATGCATGTTGATCTGTGCACAGGGAGGATATACAGTATAAATGGGGCAAAAAAATTAGATCCAGATTAAAGTGTTACTAAACCCAGTAATATGAAAATAGTTAATTTGCCCTCCCGCAGTGCACACAGCTTATAAATCTTCTTTTTACATTAAAATACTGCCACCTTTTTGGCTGATCTGTTTACCGTGGTCACATGATAAACTGCAGGGTCTGCCCGAGTGCAGAGTGTTCAGGTAGGAGGAGATTTCCACTATAGCCTGTGTCCGCATGCTGTTATGGGAGGCGGATAATCCACGAATCAAGATGTGAAATCCCACCCACTGTGTTCTTTTTTAGTTACTGGGCATGGAGGGGGAGAGAGGGACTGCGCTGTCATTTAGGATCTGTATACACGCCCAAATGTGTGATGTCAATACCATGTGACCTGAATAGCTCTGATCAACCAGGAAATGTTCTCTCCAGCAATAGAGACCAAACTGAGCATGTGCAGCCTTACTACTCTGACTGTGTCTTATTTGGTCTTGCCAGGAGAGACTGTGCAGGAGGGTAGGATCTGTCCATACAGGATCAAAGAGCATTTTTACACAATACAGAGGATTAACCCTATAAGTTCCACAGTGAGTATAACAAGCATGCTATTCTGCCTATACAGGCAGATTTTACTGTTGCGGGTTTAGTAACACTTTAACTAGATATCCAACGAAGGACTCTGTGCTAGGATGCTGGATATACAACCAAATTAATATCATCATATAATTGTAAGTATACTGGTTGATAGCCAAACTGCTTGAGCAAGCTTTTATCAAAACACCAGTTGCAAAGATTCCTTTAGGCTACAGAAGGCAAGGAAGAACCTTTACAAGCTTGCTTTAAGATTGATATTTATATAGTATTATAAAGGTTAGAAATCACATTGTGCAGTCAATAGACTTTCTGTATGTACCTCTCATGTCTAAGAACCAGGATCACAATTTACTGACAGTTATCTCAGAAAGGAAATCAAACACATCTTTAAATAGGGTGACATTGTTACAATGAGCAATCAAGTTAAAACATATTTCGACTTGGCAAACACAGTGTGACCTTAAGCCCTTTTCACACATGCGGACCGTATGTCCGTATTTCATCCATCCGTTTTCGGATGAAATACGGACATACATGCATCCCTATGTGATAGCGGGTGTCAGCGGATGAACATCCGCTGACACCCGATATCATCCGTCCCTGCTATGGTCCGATTCTGCAGATGGAGGAAAATCCTATTTTTCTATCTGTCTGCAGAGCGGATCGGATAAACACGGACAGACAGTCCATCTTCATCCGATCCCCCAGAGAGGAGAGCGGAGATCTGACAGGGCGGTCCCTGCACAGTATGCAGGAACCGCCCTGTCATCCGCCGACTCAGCGAGGATCAGCAGAGCGAGCCCCGCTGAGCAGCAGATGTTTATGGGGCAGATCATTACGGATCCGTCCCGTGTGAAAGGGGCCTAAAATTTGATTGCCAATATCTCACTATTGTATAGGAGCTTAGTCCATGGTAATTACTTTAGGTGGGGTTCTTCCTTACCCATTTGTCTTACTATTTTCTATTGACTAATGCTAGCAGCGTGAGAATTAAAAATGGTCAACGTTGACTGAGAGAGTGAATTTCCGCTGTAAGGTTCTTTCACTCCTCTATTAGAATTGTTCACGCACTTTTCATTACTATAAAACGGTATGGGGAGGAGAGACAGTGCCAGGAACTCAGGGGATGAGTCTTGCTTTATTGCCTGAGACAAGATACAAGATGTTGGTGATGATCCAGCCCACAGGTCTCCTTAGCAAGCCAGTATGAAATATAAAACAACTGAGCATATGACAGGGCTGGTCCAACTGATTGGCAGCAAGGCTCCTGCACCAGCAGGAAAAGGATGGTAAAGCAAGCCTGCACCTACCTGTGCTTTTAAACTGTACACTGTAGGATACTCCACACTCCTAATTATCATGGGAACTACTTATTCAGAGTTCAGATATATAATGTATAGTGCAACTGTCTATCCTTGCAGTAGTTCTGATCCCAGCTGTCCTCCTGCCTATTGTAAGTATACACACGTGCCTTGCATCGCCTAAAGAATAAGTACAGCAGTAGGTTTTCTATGTGTGAAGTCCATGTTATATAGACCCAGAGTAATCAAGAGAGTGGGGTAGTACACAGGCAAATTATAATATAAAGATAAAGTTATCCTCATGCCAGGAGAAGCAGAGATGTATCACTTTCCCCCCTGCCTCCAAAACATAATTGCACAGAATTCAGAGGACCTTGTCATGGATTCCAATTCAGAAAGAATTATTCAACAAGAGAAAGTATAGTAAACCAAAGCAACCAATCACATTTCTTCTTTTCATGAAAAAAACTTCCCCAAACTGAAATCTGTTTGGGTAATTCAGCATGTGGCGTAAGTATAAAGTTTCAGGATAAAGTTCCAGGTACTTACGGAGGGCATGCCATTCATCTTGCCGGATGGTCTTGGTGATGTTATATGTGAGGTTCTTGGGTATAGTGGCCGAGGAATAGTGATACTTGATAAACGAGCATCGCTCAATCTCCCCTGGAGGTGCAAAACAAAAGATATATTATTTTCTCAAATACTTTAAGACATTAATAAATAAAGTCCCAAAAGCAAATGTGCTAATATAGAGATGCCCATGGCCTCATACAGTGATCACAATTTTATTTCAACAAATCTAAAATACATGCCCAACAATCCCACACATTCTGCACAACCTAAAAATGAAAATTAAAAATGTATATATCTCCCACAGTAAAGCCCCATACACACGGTCGGACTTTTTCATGGATTCTGTCCGATCGGACAATGTTGTTGAAAAATCAGACCGTGTGTATGCACCATCGGACAGTGTACGTCGGATTGTCCGACGGACAAAGTCTTATCTCCTGCTGGAAAGATTTGCCGACAACATGGTCCGATCACACCAAATCCGATCGTGTGTACGGTTGTCCGACCGGACAAAGTGCTACGCATGCTCAGATCACATTACAAGACCAAAGCTATTGGCTACTAGCCTCTACGTAGTCCCGTCGTAGGCAACAAACGTCACCACGTTCAGAATGATCGGATTTTCCGACAACTTTGTCCGACCGTGTGTACGCAAAACCAACATCAGACAAAGTATGACGGACAGGATCCGACCGACCTGGTCCGCGGATTGTCCGACCGTGTGTATGGGGCTTAAGAGATGCTTTTTGGCCAAACGTTTGTGGACACCTGACCTGGTAGATGTCAGGGTATTAAAGGGAACCTGTTGCTTTTCAAATCTCCACTTCTCTGAGAAGGCTTTCCAAAAGACTTTGGAGAGTATTTTCGGGGAGAATTTGTGGATATTTAACCAAAAGAGCATCTGTGAGGTCAGGTGTGAGGTACTGATGCTGGATGAGAAGACCTGGCTCACAATCAGCATTCCAATTCATACCAAAGATGTTCAGTAGGGTTGAGGTCAGGGTTCTGTGCAGACTACTTGAGTTCCTCCAAAACAAACTCATCAAACCACGTGTTTATGAAGCTGGCTGCGAAAGGACACAATCATGCTGGAACAGAAAATGGTCTACCCCAAAGTGTTACCATAAGGTTTGAAGCGCACCATAGTCTAAAATGTCTTTGTATGCTGTGGCATCAGGGCTGGTGCAAGGATTTTTCACGCCCTAGATCACAGGTGTCAAACACAAGGCCTGGGGGCTGAATCCGGTCCTCCAGGCCATTTCATGTGGCCCTCACACCTCTCCTGCAGCTAAAGGAGACCTCCAACCCTCCTCTGGTCCTCCTCCAGACCCCTACTTTCTGCTTTCAAGCAATGCATCCAGCTTCTTCCCAGCAGCAGCATAAGGAAAGGGGGTGCACTGTGATGTTAGGGAGAGTAGGGGACTCAACTTCTGATGATGGGTTGGCTCTTGACATCTAATGTAAGGGGAGGGGATGCGCTGAACATCTAATGTTACAGATACAACCGGCCTTTTGAGGACAATCATAATGCTGATGCGGCCCGCAATGAAATTGAGTTTGACACCTGTGCCCTAGATGAAACCTAATTTTGACACCCCCCTTTGTCTCCACCATTGATTCCACCCCCTTTGCCATGCCCTTGTAACACATGTGACCTACCTGACCATTACACTGACCTATCACAGTGGCATTAACAGTACCCTTTGCTAGAAACACCTGAACATATTTGGAGGGGTGTCCAGAACCTTTTGGACATATAATGTATTAATTCTACAGTGGGAACATGGCTGTCTCTGATTTGAAATGTAAGGTAAGCTAAAATTTAAATGTAATTATTGTCAACAGATGTGCTAAATTTTCAGAAAACCCCCAGCATAAGCAGACGCACTAACCTCAACATCTCAAATGTCTGTTAAAACTTTGTTCGATTATCATTTAACTATGTACTGTAATTAATCTTATGTTCATGCAACTGCACATGCATTCATATTTTACTAGGTGCACGCCTTTAGTAAATGAACCCAACTGTCTCTTTTATGGATTCCTATTGAGGTAGAAAATAAAACTGTCAATGGCAGTAAACTCCTTAACTAGCATCTTTAGTCAAAACTTAAATTTTTGACATTTTGGGGAATTCGCCCTCTGAGTTTGTCCTGGTAACTGTTGACATTGTGACTACAATCAATAGCAAATCCAAAATGTTACAGGTGTCACAGGAGATCTTCAAATGGTCTGAATAGGGATTTCTTTTCAGTTTGGAGAGCTTTCCACTTATTTCCTTGTGTCTCTGGGGCAAACAAGTTTTGGATAGAGATTTACTTTAAGGCCCCTTTCACACGATCGGACCGTTCAGATCCGCCTGTCTGTTTTGACGGCGGACCTGAACGGGCGCTCCATGTTAGTCTATGGAGTGTCAGATGTCAGCGGAGACATGTCCGCTGACATCCGACCCGGTCCGATCCGCCAAAAGCAGACGTATGCCTCTACGTCCAGATCCGTCGCTGGCGGATTGGGTCGGGTGAGATCTGATGAAAACGGACACGCTGTCCGTTTTCATCCGATCTCTCCATAGAGACCAGCGGCACTGGACAAGCCCCTCCCCGCTCAGTGAGCAGAGAGGGACCTGTCATCCGCCGGCTCAGCGGAGATCAACGGAGAGATCTCCCGCTGAGCCGGCGGACAGAGGCAGACTCCGTGCAAGCGGAGTCCGCCTCGTGTGAAAGGGGCCTAAAACTTATTTTTTTGCTTCTCCAAAAACACCCACTGAAGTGTTCCCTGCAAAAGATGGTGAAAGCTAAATTAGCTGTCTTTAAGCGCTAAAGAATCTTAGCATTTGACACTTCTGGAAGTGTTAAATGTTTGCGTCCCCTGGCATGCAGTTTGTTTCCTCCCACTAGCCCCTACATCCCTACAAGACACAGTAGTGATGTAGAGGTCGATGGAAGAAACCATTGCGCACAGCAAAAGTAGCAGGCATTCCCAAAAATGCTAAAATACTTACCCAGAGCATTTAATACTTTAGGAGAGCAAATGACAGACTTGTTGCTCACAGCGGAGAAAAGTATTCAATGGGGTTGATTAACTAAAGGCAAATAGACTGTGCACTTTGCAAAGGGCAGTTGCATACTGCAAGTACAATTGCTCCTGAGCTTAGCAAATGAGGTAAAGCTTTACTTTGCAAAAAGTACCCAATCATGTGCAAGGAAAAAAAAAAAGCATTTTTGCTTGCACATGATTGGATGATGGAAGTCAGCATTTTTTTTGCTCATTTACTAAGCTCTGGAGCAACTGCTTTTGCAGAGTGCAACTGCAATTTGCAAAGGGAACAGTCTATTTACCTTTAGTAAATTAACCCCAGTGTCTTCTATTGTAGGGTGCAATAATGAAAAAAAAAATTGTGGGGGGGGGGGGGGGGGCAACAGAGTCGCTTTAAATCTCCAGGTGTGGAATGATAGCTGTAAACTTGCCATAGATGAATCAACATTTGCCCGATTTAGCAGGGATCATTTCGATTTTGATGTGTAGCCATCCCTGCTCAACAAAAGTTGATCCCTAGATTGACTTTTGTCGAACTGAAATGTTGGAAAACTTTTCCCAATCAGTGGCTGCATCCAATCAACTAAAGCCACTGATCAGTGTATTCTGACAGTGTCAAAGCAGTGCCTAAAGCCTCGTACACACGATCGGATTTTACGCAGACAAAACCTCCGACTTTTGTCCAAAGGCGTGGGCCTGGATTTTGTCTTGCATACAAATGGCAAGGCATTGTCGGCCAACAAACACAAAATGTAGTGACGTACTACGTGGTTTTTCAGATCTTTAGCACCACCCTTTGGGCTCCTTCTGCTAATTTTGTGTTATAGAAGTTTGGTGAGTGTTGTACGTGCTTTTCATTTCACGCTTTTCATTTAGCGCTTTTCAGTTCACGCTTTTCAGTTAGTTTTTGAATTGCCGTTCGTCAACCGGACATTAATCAAAGGAGATAACGTTTTATTTATTATTGACCTTGAGGTTATTGCTTTGACCCAGGAACAGTACAGGAACAGGAGGAGGAGGATTTATTGGTTGCTTTATTAATCGTGACCAATTATGTCATATGCTTTTGCTGCGGGAGCTCCAGGAGAATAATCCAGATGTTTTTCGGAATTATCTCCGGATGGTGAACCCCTGCTTTCACCAACTCTTCGCATTGTTGACCCCCTTTATTAAGAAGCAGGACACATGCATGAGGCTTTTATTTATTTTTTTGGTTGAATAATAATGATTTGATTTGGTATATTTTCTATATTTTTGGATGCATAGAATGCACTTTTTGGTTAAGTTCTATTGGCAGATAGCATGTCTAATTTTATTTGTTTTCTTTTTTTAATGCACAATAAATAAATTGTGTAGAATAATACTTTTCTATGTGTGTTACTTCAAACAACAGTTTGGGAGTAGGCAGTTACATTTAAAAAAATACAATGTAAAATTGACAAGGGACACCAACATAGTTGTATCTTTGATCTTAACAACTACAGGATAATGGTGTCGTGGTAACTTGCCCAAATAAAAAATAAAAAAAGCATAATAATACTATTCTTGATATTACTAGAAAAAAAAAGCCTTTGAAAATTTGTTTGCAATAACTAAATCAGTATTACCAGCAAAGCAGCTTCATTATTATCCCATTAAAGAAGAAGAGAATGTGCGCTGCATTTCAAGATTTCACAATTTGCCACGTCACGAATGTTAATTCTCCATTACGAACGCTAGTTTACAAGACTGACCGCTTCTGCTTCCGAGTATACATGTTTGTACTTTGGACTTTTGTCCGACGGGCTTGTGTACACACGCTTGGAAAATCCGACAACAGACATTGTCCATGGAAAATTTTAAAACCTGCCATCCAACATTTGTCTGCGGAAAATCCGACAACAATTGTCCGATTTTCCGCCAACAGCCTGTCATTACACAATTCCCGTCAGAAAATCTGATTGTGTGTACGAGGCTTAAGGCTCGGTTCACATTGGTGCGGTACGGGAAACCCTGAAAATCCACTGTGGGTTCCAGCATCGCACCTAACTCGCAAGCAGTTCACACTGCCATATGTGAGTGCCAATACAAATTTAATGACACCCCCCAGATCGGTTTGCATATCGCAGTGTGAACTGTGAATTCGGACAGGAATCAGGTCGCATGGGTGTGAACACCCATGCAATCCGATTCTGGTGTGTACCAAAAAAAGGGTCCTGTACTACTTTGGTCCGAATGGAATGTGAATTCAGCCATACAATTTGTATGGCTGAATTCCCATCGCACAGACATCACATGTGATTTGCACAGCAGAGCGGTGCGAATCACATGCGATGTCTGACCGCACCAATTTGAACACAGCCTTCATGACAGTGTTGATGAAACCAGGAAGTTTCCTTTGCGCAGGTGCTCCAGATTTTAGTGATATTATAAGGAACCCTACAGAAAGGGATTTGAAATGCACTGCAACCTACATTATTAACATTAGTTCAGTGAGCTACAACTAAAAATCACATCTGCTTTTATGGGATTTATTAGGTGGTCTTATCTTAAATTGGAGAGTGCCAAAATCTGGTGCGGCTCTGCATAGAAACCAATCAGCTTCCAGTTTTTCATCAAACTACAAGCTGAAGTTAGAAGCTGATTGGCTACCTTGCACAGCTGCACAAATTCTGAGCACCTCAGTTTTAGGAAATCCCTCCCAGTGTGTGATGTTTAATAACAAATAACATAATAATAATTAATGAACAATAATCATCTGAGCTGCAAGTGACTAAAAATACAGAACCCTAGAAGTTTATAATCAGTACAAACAATCTTTCATGAGTATAACACAACAAATTATTAATCTATCCTTTTAAATAAATATAAAATGCATTCAATAATAGATAATTGTGAACTCATAACCCCACAGATAATCAATAAACACACAAAACTCACAGGTTTGAATAATTCAACTGCCAATGATTCATTTATTACCTAGAGTGATAGCTGTGAAATCATGACCATGGTCCTAAACATCAGCAATAACAATAAAGTAAGTCCTCTTGCACACTGCAGCTTGGAAAAGCTCTGTACAGCTTTTTTTTTTACTGAGCTCAAATACAGCCCATCAATTGTAATGTGCCTCTGCATACAGGTGCGTAAACAAGCACCGTGTATTCTTCAGTAAAAAAAAAAAAAAAAAAAAATCTGCTTTTTTGGTCAGTAATTTACACCTCATGTATGCTAATGTGCGCAAATACCTGCGAATGCGCACAAATGCTCATTTACATATTGTGCAGAATGAGAACCCAAGAATATGTTTTTGTGAAAATGCGCAAGTACATGTGAAAATGCATGAACACGCAAAATGCATACAAAAAAAGTCTTAAAAAAGTAGATGCTCAAACAGGAGTATCATGTGCAAAAGGCCTAAGGCTGATTCACTAAATATAAAAACTAGGAAACAGGAAAAAACGCGAAGGCACGAATAGGAAGCCTGCTTCTGTTAAAGAGGAAATAAACCCTGATGGGTTTTACTTCAGCTTTATTTCCCTGCAAAGGAAAAGCATAATGGGGTAGTATGCTAGCCCATTATGTGCCACTTACCTGCAAACGAAGCCTGCGATGTCCCCGCTGGTGGAAGCACCCATCTTCACCCTCTTCCTGCTGGGGCCGCGGACTCTGGCTCTGTGACTGGCTGGAGTTATAGGATTGGCGTCGGCACAAGCGTATATGGTAAATATCTCCTAAACTGTACAGGTTTAGACGACATTTCCAGTACCTACAGGTAAGCTTCATTATAGGCTTACCTGTAGGGAAAAGTGGTCTGTAAGGGTTTACAACCACTTTAATGTGCACTTAAAATCAAATAAATTATTTTTTTGTTTTGGATAGAGTAGAAAATGAGTAAACCCCCTGTCTAGTTCTAATTGCTTTCTGGGGCTCCATTGGAGAGATTTCCCCTCACTTCCTGTCCTGCTGACAAGAGTTTTATGAGACAGCAATTAAGAGAAAGTCTACAACAGGGACACAGACAAAAATACAAATTTTATGGGGGTTCTAGCCCTCCAAAACTCTACAAAAAATATATATATATGTTTATTTCTGCGTTGGTGTTGGAGATTTTCCCTTACTTCCTGTAAAATGTTGACCGCAGAACAGGAAGTGAGGGGGAGTCTCTCTAATGGAACCCTGTTTTTTAATATATTGTGCTTCCATTCCACAGCATTTGTAGAGCATGGTGGGCTGACTTACGGTAAAGCCCTGTACCAATTTAGCATTTTTTGCCCTAATTTATTTTTAGCAAAAAGTTATGGATTTTGCTGCCTGCAAATGTTTTCTGAAACAGAGACTTTGATTTTTACCCATAAACTGAAATTTGCTTTAAAAAAAAAAAAAAATCTAAAAACTACCTAGTCTTTATTGAGTGTCTGTTGGTTTAGTGAGTGAGGCTGGTTTTGGCCAAAGGAACACGTCCAAGATAATAGAAAGAAACCATTTTAACTAGGGCTGTTACTGATTAAAATTTTCGTCTCTGATTAATCAAATTTTTTTTTAAATAAATGAATTGACTAATTTTGATTAATTATAACGCACATACAGATCCAACTACTTTTAGCTGATCTCCTTGCATTGCAACTCTGCATTAGTCAGTGGTAAATGTGGTATACACTATATACAATCACCCGACACTAGTTAGTTTCCACAATCCATGACTTAACTTCACAGTTCACACAAATACGTTTTAAATTCAAACTCTAGCACTGACGTAAGTAATTTTTTTCTCCACAGTAGCGTGACAATCCCTCCACCTCCGTTCTAACTAATCACTCTCACCTTATGACATGGACCCCTGTGCAAACAGGTGGTCATGCAAGCGGGTATCAAAAGGGTTAACACGGACCATAAACTTCTCTTACGTCTCCTTAGATCTCAGCAAGGACACCAGGTCATGGGTAGAAAGAAAAGATCTAAGTGCTCACCGCTTAAGTATAAGATTTAATTTTTGTGTTCAAACACAAACTACTCGCATAAAGATGATAAAAACACAGCATGTAAAGCCGACAATCGTGTTAGCTCCATAGGGAAGTAGCGGGTGACGTCATGCGTAGCTCCTCCCCCGTACGTGTTACGTTCTATAAGAGCTTCGACGTCACCGGACACCTCCACCCTTCCCTTCGTTATCAGACAGAGGCACTTGGGGTAGGGGAGATCTCCAACGGAACTCCCTGAAGACCCGGAAGCCGGCAGAGAGGTGAGTACCGATAAAAAGAATTTTGATCGATCAAAAAAATTTACGATTAATCGAGGAATTAAACTTTCATTTCCACAGCCCTAATTTTAACCCAATTGCACCCTTAAAGGCAACAAAAACACCTTAATTTCTCCTTCCTCATTGACACTAATTCAGCCCAAATTTTTCTAAAATCCTCCAATTTTCAATAAAATTTAGGGGAAACGAAAACTCAATTTCTCTAATGCCTACTGCACATGTAAGATCCGGATGGCACTTTCTTTTATTAGGGCCTGTGTTAGGAGAGGGGGGGAGATGTCCCTTCCTTTGAGATCTTGACTTATACCTGCCACCTACTGGCTGAAAATGGTGAATACAAAATTATTATATTTAATATTGTAGATTTATTAGAACTATATAAAATTAAAATTAATAAAATAATACATTTTTGATTCCTGAACATACAAATGTAAAAAAATGGACAGACAAAATACATGCCTCATAAGTAATCTGATTGCTTCTATATGTATATCTAAAATATTGTGGGGAATCTAACACAAAGCAATCTGTTTATCTAATCTGCACTTACAGTATGAATGGAAGAAGAAATTAGTTATCAAAAGAAATAGACTGTTGTATTTTTCAGACATATCCCTATATCAACGAATCAACGTAAACAAGCTTGTTGTCCTTTAAGGCACGAGTCCACAGCCAAAATATACAAAATGACTGCCATCCGACCAATCCAGGGAATTATGGGACATTTTACAACAATGAAATATAAGACAGCAATCCATGGAGAATCCAATTCACTGAGTAAGCAACTACTGCAATCTCTATAAACATTTATTATTTACAAAAGCCAGTCTGGTGACATATGCTATTGACTTTGATGCATCATGAAAACACACAAGTTATGGATTATCTATATTTTGCTGGTTATTTTTTTTCCTGATACCAAGCAGTTTTAGTATATTACCATTGATCACCTGTGTCTAGAGAGGCTGCAGGGTGTCATGAAAAGCTGAATAAGGTTAAATAATGTCTTAAGGCATTACAGGATGCATGGAAACATAAATACATAGAGAATTTGTTCTGCAGTTGTGACTTCTGTTAGACACCTATTCAGCTTTTAACAATGTTAAGAATCTGTATTTATAGTGGTTGGATAATTGTCACACAGTATAGCTCAGGTTGGACTTTGCCAGCTGACCGATGTCTTCTCATATACCTGCTAGTACTACAGATCACCTTTTCTCTAAATTTAAATATGGTGCCCATACAGGTAAAAAAAATACCCTATATTACCAAAAGTTTTGGGACGCCTGCCTTTACACGCACATGAATTTTAATGGCATCCCAGTCTTAGTCCATAGGGTTCAACGTTGAGTTGGCCCACTCTTTGCAGCTATAACAGCTTCAACTCTTGTGGGAAGGCTGTCCACAAGGTTTAGGAGTGTGTCTATGGGAATGTTTGACCATTCTTCCAGAAGCGCATTTGTGAGGTCAGGCACTGATGTGGACGAGAAGGCCTGGCTCGTAGTCTCCACTCTAATTCATCATATCTATTGGGTTGAGGTCAGAACTCTGTGCAGGCCAGCCAAGTTCCTCCACCCCAAACTAGCTCATTCATGTCTTTATGGCCCTTGCTTTGTGCACTGGTCCAAATCATTTGGAGGAGGGGGGATTATGGTGTGGGGTTGTTTTTCAGGGGTTAGGCTTGGCCCCTTAGTTCCAGTGAAGGGAACTCTTAAGGCGTCAGCATACCAAGACATTTTGGACAGTTTTATGCTCCCAACTTTGGTGGAACAGTTTGAGAATGGCCCCTTCCTGTTTTAATATGACTGCGCACAATCAAGGTCCATAAACATATGGATGAGCGAGTTTGGGGTTAGGGAACTTGACTGGCCTGCACTGACCTCAACCCGACAGAACACCTTTGGGAGGAATAAGAATGGAGACTGCGAGCCAGGCCTTCGCGTCCACATCAGTGCCTGACCTCACAAATGCGCTTCTGGAAGAATGGTCAAACATTCCCATAGACACACTCCTAAACCTTGTGGACATCCTTCCTAGAAGAGTTGAAGATGTTAATGCTGCAAAGAGTGGGTCAACTCAATATTGAACCCCAATGGACCAAGGCTGGGATGCTATTAAAGTTCATGTGCATGTAAATGTAATATGTAATGTGCATGTAATGTAATATAGTGTATGAACAGCTTTTAAAAATATTATGTAATTTGTATCTCTGTAGGTAATTTCTAGCACCCCCAACGCCTGGCTGGAAACCCCCTGTATTATTTATATTCCCTATCCTACTTTATTGCTTGGATTCAAACTATATTGGACACTTACCCCCATTATCACAGGTGTGAGCACTCTACCTCTTTCAAAAGTCAAACCTTACCCCTATATCGCAGTCATGCTGAGCTCACCTTGATATAGTGACCCCTGACAACCCTAAAGGGGGGGGGGGGCACGTAATATTCAATGAAAGTAATGCTACAGAAAGCTGTCAAAGATGGCAAATTTGGAACAGGAGATGGTCAGAGACTAAGGGGTTGCAACAAGAGATGGTCATAGACTACAAACATGCTACAGGACACGCTGTAGACTGGGGACATGCTTCAGGAGACAAAGCCTGGAGACACATTACATGAGATTGCTAGAGATTACTACTACTATTACAGGGCAATAGGAAAACACAGAAAACTATAGGCAGCACGAAAAGTGCCAAAGATCCACATGTAGTCCCTGGGCCACAGGTTGGGAACCAGGCCACTGCGGCATTGGATAAATGTGAAATGTACCTCAGTTATTGCCTTCTGGAAGGCTTCACATAAGTGACATATAGTTATTTTCCCATGTCTATTTTCTGTTTAGACAATTTTGTACACTGTTTAAAACACTTTGTTGCTGCAGATTATAATTGCCTATTTGCCTACACGTCTCTCATAAAATGCGCATATTAAAATCATGTTTAATGATTCCAGAAATGGGTCTCTGGGTTCCCATTAAAACTATGGCAAAATATCCCGAACAGTGTTAGTGTGGGTGTCTGCAGCCGTTTGATTCAGACAAGCACTTTCTGCAACCTACACAGCAAAAAGGTTCTCAAGTTTCAAAACCTCCAAAAAAGTTTTGTCTAAAGCCATCTATCTTTGCAAATAACTGTATGAAATTAATTTGGCATCTAATCACAGGCAAAACACAGCTTACCCCCTAAATCTTTATGCCATCACTGTATCCCTAAAAAAGTCAAGGCATAGGCCCACCCATTATCCCACCGGTAAAAATGATATACTGCGCTCAACTCAGTCTTCAATGCAGGTCAACAAGATACACAGATGCTCAGACAACTGCCCCTGTATGCAAGGTTCAAAAAGTGAAAGTCCTGACACAAAAGGGGTTACTTATGATTGCTGTGCGGATGTCTCTAGCATTGGCACAGTTATCATAAATAAACTGATATTTGTCTAATATCTTTATTTCCTATGATCTAATGGCCATAATGCAGATTTTCCTGACTGGAGTATTTCAGGAATGGCCACAAGATAGTGCCATCATATCTGTCTGCCGGTACTCTTATGTCCCATACACACGGTCGGACATTCCGACCACAAAATCCAGCAGATTTATTTTCGGACGGATTTTGGCCGAAACTTGTTTTGCATACACATGGTCGCATAAAGTTGTCGGGAAATCTGATCGTCCCGAACGAGGTGATGTACAAAACGTACAATGGGACTACGAAGAGGCCAGTAGCCAATAGCTTTCGTCTCCAAATTTATTCTGAGCATGCGTGGCACTTTGTGCATCGGAATTCTCTACACACGATCGGAAAAAGTCTGATCGGATTTTGTTGTCGGAAAATTTTGGGTCCAGCTCTCAAACTTTTTCCATCGAAAATTCCAACGGAAAAAGTCCTCTAGAGCCCACACACCATCGGATTTTCCGACAACATAATCCGATCAGGGCATTATTGTTCCAGCTTCTAATGTCACCAAAGAGAGCAGCGAAGGATGAGAGAAGTAGTCTTCATAGAGTTAGCAGTATAGGAGGAAAGACCAAAAACATATGTGCCCATGGGACTTTTATGAGTGGTGCTTAAGAAGGATACAAACACAGTATTAAAAGCGTACAAAATGCATTACAACATATTAAAAAAAAGTAGTGTAATTCAATTAGATAATAGCATCAATATCCACACGTCAGATATGTCTATACAACATATCACCCATAATTGCTGAAACATGTGATTTTCAATTCAGGAAGGCTTAAAAGCTCTTTACGCGTTTCATGGGGCAGCGCCCATTTCTTCAGGCGACAGCCCATATTTTTGTTTATCAATGTCATGAAAAACAACGAATTGAATCATTTAAATTGGTCCATTGAAAAAATACATGCTATTGCAAAAATAAAAAGGAAGTTCCAAAATATATATGAGAAATATACTCACTCCAACAATGGAAAAATGGAGGGTAAGCAAAACAATGTGGACCAAAAGACACATAAAAAGTGACACCGGGATCTCAATACTATGGAAAGAAATCCACAGAGATGGTTCCAACCAGGAGCTGATGGTGATGGATGGACCCGAAGGCAGGCACAGAATGAGGACCAAGACTGCAAGACCCCTGTAATGGGGGGGCATAATTAGGGTCAGGACTACCCAGATAAAGGGTGTGTCCTGGACAGAACCATCTAGCAAGTGAGTGTATAAAGTGTGGGCCCTGGGTGGGGAAATAGTCCAGATGTTGTTAGGTATGCCAAGGCAGAGTGGGTTTTGCACTGCACACCAATATAAAGTTAGAGTTGTACACTGAGCACAACTCCAAAGGGGTAAGATTTAGAGCTGAAGTAAAGTCTGCAAATACCTCTGGTCTGATGTCAAAGGGGTACCTTCGCTCTAACGTCTGCAAGCTCCTTTACTGGTGCTGACATCTTCTCCTTGGTTTCTTCTTTTCAGAGATAGTGAATGCCCCAATAGGGACACAGACAGCAATGAAAATCTCAATAGTTTTTCAGGTAATAGAGCAACAATAGATTACTCAATGGGGAGAAATTACTACACCAGGAGCAGACATGCATGGCAACCAATCAGCTTCTATTTTGAGCTTGTTCACCTAAGCTTTGAAAATTAATGATAGCAGCAGATTGGTTGCCTTGCACAGCTTCTCCCGATGCTAGCTGCCGCAGGTTTAGTAAATTCCTCTAAATATGTATTAAAAAGTATATTGGCGTCAACTGGCAGTTCTATTTGTCCCTGAACTTCTGTAGTAGTTCTTAGGAAAAACCACATATAGGATAAGAAATATTCTGTTGTAGTAGAATAGTATATATTTAACCCCTTCACCACAAAGGTAAGACAAATTCTAATGCCTAAATTACGTTTGGCAACTCTTGCATGTTTGTAACTAAAACTGTACATATCCTTAGTGTATTTGGGGAATTATACCTTGTTTTGTTCAGGACAAATTGGGCTTTCATTTGGTGGTGATTTTTTTTTTTTTTTACCAAAGGGAAACTGGCCCAAGTTAGTTAAAAAAAAAAGTGTATTAAATGTAGCTGTATTTTTCTTGCGATTATAATGATTTACCACCAAAGAGAAAACCAGAATAAATTCTCTACTCTACTGATGAGCATGTGGATACCAATGGCACTGACACTAAACACTGACACTGACCTTAACGCTAGCACTTACAGTAACACATCTTTATTTTATTTATTCATAGAGTTCTAAAACTAGTGATCACTGAGACTGGCCATCACAGTGATTATGTAATCAGACCAGGAGCTGTTAGTGGCTGCTAGGCTCCTTGGGGGGCTATGATCAAGTACGATATCACCAAAAAAATGTGAACATATATGCGGCACCACAGAAGAAAGACCACTTCTGTGAAACCGCATATATGTGTTACCTTGGCGTTAGGGATTAAGATTGCCATGGAAAGCCAAACTGAAATGAGACATGTTTCAGACAGCAACATTGGCATCTAATGCTCTGCTCTTCTATTTTTGCCCTGTCCAGATTTCAGACTTTTTTGCCCTGCTCTACTAATCCCCAAAGTTACATTCTTTACCATGTCATATTCAATTATCCTGAAATCTTCTTAGGACTTTGTCTTCTCCATCTGTTTCAGAAGTTGCTGGGGAGATTTTCAGCCATCAGAGGGTTGCAATTTATCAGCTATAACTCATGTTCCATTCAATGAAACATGTCCAAAAATAGATCTTGTCCACATTCCTCATCCTTCATCTTATCAAACTACCTGCATGTGATTTAAAGTCTTTGTCAATAAAAGGAAAAAGTCCTACTTTAGTTGGTCCCTCATTGATCTGTTCTGCCGAACTGAATGGGTGACACTGCAATTATGTACAACATCATTTGCTATCGATCAGGTAACACCAATGTCAATTCACATTGAAAATAATGCACAGTGATTGATAGCCTGGAAACTAAAGGGTAATTAAATGTCAATAAGATAATGAATACTGATTATGATAACTATTTTTATGAAGAAAAATTTGTTAATGGGGACCTTTAGTTAGTATGGAATTTTCCAGGTAATTTCAACCTAGCCGCGTAACAGCGAATGAGGTATATACAAAATACCAAAAGATTCAGCTTAATGCTGACTGTTATTGTAATGACCAGACCCTAGTGAAGCAGAAAACCCTTAAAGATACTCCAAGCAGTGACAGAGATCCATAGCTGACTTCTGGAGGGTCAGGATCCAGTTGATGCTTTGCAGATTCTGCATAGTCTGCTGGACATTGGCTGACAAGGGGAGTCGCCTGTGCACAAAGCAGGGCAAGAACCAGAGACAGCATTTTGATGAAAACCTGGGATGCCTTGTACAGGCCAAAGAGTGGGGCTACAAACTGAAAATGACACTTGCAAACCACAGATAGCACTGGTGAGACTGAAGTATAGGAATGTGCAGATAGTTGTCCATGATGTCCACCAAGGCCAGGAAATCCCCTGAATGAAGACAGGCAATCTCTGCCCTACAAGACATCATATGGAACTGCACTGGAAGGAATTTGTTGAGAACTTTTAGGTCCAAAATGGTCAGGGTGAACAGGTTGGAGTAAAAGCTTTGGAACCTTTCTCCTTCTGGAACTGGGGTAATGACCACTGACAGAAAAGCTGCTTCAGGGCAGGCTGAGGATCTGCTTTCCTGCCGGGTGCAAAAAGCACATTGGAGGGTATGAAGTGAGTATGAGACACAGCGTGAAAACCCCCAGCTTGTAGACCCAAGTGATGATGTTCTAAATCAATTGATCTGAAATGTTCAGGTTCCAGATTGCCCTAGGGCTGAAAAACATCTCCCTACATGAAGAAGTAAGGGCGCGTCTTTACTGAGAGGAAGTCTTGTATCCTGCTCTTGAAGTCTTGTATCCTGCTCTTGGAGTCTTGTATCCTGCATCTTGTATCCTGCTCTTGTGAGTCTAGTTCTTCTTTTGTAACTGGGTGGCCTGCGTTGGCTACGAGCCCAAGCTCTGTGAGGGACAAAAGGAACTTTTTTTAGTTTGTACTGAAAAAGATTTTGATCTGCCATATTTTTTTTTTATTTTTTTTAGAGGCAATAGGGTACTCTTGCCCCTAGTAATTCTGTGGATAAAAGTATCCAAAGCATTACTGAAAAGACTTTCACCCTCAAAGGGCAACTGTCTGTTTCTTGCAGGGGAGCGCCACAAACCAACACTTACACTCTAGAACACATCTTATATGCACTGACATGAGGTCCAGATAGAAAAGCGACCTGAGGGATTCTCTCAGTTTGTCCAGGCAAAAGTGAAGGGCCTTTGGAAAGATCTTCAGGTGCTGAAGAGGGGAGGATCCAGTCCTAAGAACCATAGGCTCGTTAGTCATGTGTGTGGCCCAGACCACCAGGGCTTGCAAAAGCCCACCATAGGAAAAAAAAGCTACATGGCTGCACCCCCCAACCAAAAAGGTGCCCCAAAGATAACTCTTGTACGAGGGGTCTTTAAACACTGGAACCTCATCAATGGGAACCGCCAGGGGTCTTATTCTGATACAAAACAGTTTATCTACAGCTGGAAATACCCATTTCTAGCAAAAGCACTTCTCCATGGGGTACTGTTGCACAAACTGCTTCAGAGAAACAAAAAAAAACCTTCTCTGGATGTATCCAGTCTTAGTAAAGAACATCCTGCATAAGAGAATGAAGCAAAAACAGCTTAGGAGGTTTGAGATCATTCCAAAATCCAAAACCAGAGACCTTAGTCAATGTTGACAGGTTACTGCATCTTTTCTTTTTTTTTATAATTTTTTGCCAATAAGTGCCTCAACATAGATTTGAGGGCTAAAGGCAAGGTAGAAGATTGCGCATCCTCTTGTGAGGATTCATCCGAAGAGGACAAAGCCACCTGCCCCCATTCCTTTTGAGGCCTGCAAGGCAGATAGAAGAAACGCACAGGAAAAAACTGACAGAGAGGGCGATTGGGATTGCATGCAGCTGTTGATGTGAGTAGGAGGAGTTGAGGGATGGATTTTGAGCTTTGTTTTTTCCCGTGTTCAATTAACAAAAAAATGTAAAAAAAAACAAAACAATAAAACAAATGCAACCACCACTTCTAAGGACTGTTAAACTGCGATAGTTCCTACTAAACTAATCACGTAATAAAATAGGCAAGCTTGTAGAAAAGGACATTATCATCATAAATTCAGCCCTGGTAACCAATGTAGACATTCCACCATAGGCCAGACACTAAAGAGGGTCTCCCTGTGTTTTGGAGGAAATGTAGTCTAACAATTTTTGGAAAAAATTTAATAATGAGCCCTAAGAAAGTTTTCAGCATCTTTTCAACCCTCACAACTGACCAGACACATGTTCTCTATTATGGAATCATTCCTAAAGCTTGGGAATCTCCCATGGGTTGGACACATGTCCCATTAAAGCCAAACAAACAACCATTTTTACATTACAATTACCATTCTTAAAGGTGGTGAAAATTAATTTGTTATAAACCAATGACATCAGTAACAAAATAATGGACTCTGGTATACAAAATGGCTGTGGTATCAATGCTATAAAAAGTTATGATTGGCCAGCTGTGGTAGAACAGTAATTCACACTCCAGAGTCTAGAGTTATGCCCCGTACACACGATCGGATTTTCCAACAACAAATGTTGGATGTGAAATTGTTGGCTGAAAGTCCGACAGTGTGTATGCTCTATTGAACATTTGTTGTCGGGCTTTCCACCAACAAATGTTGGCTAGCAGGTTCTCAAATTTGTCGGAATTTCCGATCGCATGTACAAAAGTCTGACGCACAAAAGTTCACGCATGCTTGGAATCAAGCAGAAGGAGCCGCACTGGTTATTTAACTTCCTTTTTCTCGGCTCGTTGTACATCTTGTACGTCACCACGTTCTCACGTTCGTAATTGTTGGCCAACATTTGTGTGACCGTGTGTATGCAAGACAAGTTGGAGCCAACATCCTTCTAAGAAAAATCCATGGTTTTGTTGTCGGAAAGTCCGATCGTGTGTACAGGGCATAACAGTTTTTTTTTGTTTTTTGTTTTTTGCACCACTTTGAATTTAACATGCAATACAGCTAAACACTTTTTTAAAGCTGTAATAGTTATTAATGGGTACATTTTCTCATATATTACAATAAAAGCTACTCAAACAATTTTATATGGGAACATGCAAACGTCTCTCAATTCCTACCAATTTAAAATTCTGGAAAGTTACCGAGTTCTAGCAACACGTTTCATTAACAGTGTTCGCTTTATCAGGGTTTTTTTTTTTATAAATTGTGGACACTGTCCTTGTCCCCCTACTCCCAACCCTTTAAAAGACCCTCCATAATCCAGGGACAATTCAGGAGATGGTATCTGAGTGTTTCCCGGAAGTATTTTTTGCCAATCACATGGGCAGTAGGAGAAAATAGCTGCCATACCACTACTGTAAAAAAAAGAAAAAGATTTTATTTGGACAGCTAGGTTACAACATTCAAGCTTGCTGGACAAAAAAAAAATACAAATGCAGCATATAAATCAAGTTTCTCTTTTGTGTGGGACTATCTGCTCCTCCTTGTCAGTATGAGACAGTGTAAACCCTTTGCTTTGTTTGAAGGACCTGATGATAAATTATTGCTAATTGCAATGAAGACATCATTAATTTCACCAGCTTGAAATGAGGAAACAGAGAATGTGCAGAGCATACTGAGGCTTTGCAAATTACAGGAAGGGATTAAACCGTGCACGCATTTAAATCGCTTATTATGGCGATAAGTTAACACTTTTAAAAAATATGCAAAAAAAATGTAATCAAAATATTGAGAAAAGGGTAAACCATGCGACGTGGACTTCATTTGGTTTTATGTGTTGATATTGATTTTCTGGAGGAATAAATTATCATACGTATCGATCATCATTCATATTTTGAATTATGCCTTTAGTTCATGATTATCTTTATTGCTTGTTGTTTCGCAGCAAGCTTTAATATCAACAAACATTGTGAGGATATAATTAATTTCATATGAAAATTCCATTTGCACATTTTATTATATAAATCCAAAGGCCAATAATATTTTTGTGGCGCAAAACGCCAGGCAAGAAAACACCCTTAAGTTCAATTACTTATTTAAGAAGATGAAATGTATTAAAAATAAATATAATAAAATAAAAATATAAAATGCTGCTAATAAAGCAGAGTTCATTGAATATTTTGTTTTCCCACAATACCCTGCATAGCAGAAATCAGACTGAAAGTAGGAGGTGATGTACTGTGAGCCAATGGGGGTCTAATGCTCTGTAAAATACTGCCAGGCTTTTTCAAAGTTTTCAGGCACAGGGAGCTGAAGCTGTTTAGGCAGGTAGGAAAAGCAGCACACATAGCTGAGATCAACTGTATAATGCCTTGTACACACGGTCGGACATTCCGACGAAAAAATCCATCAGATTTTTTCCGACGGATTTTGTCTGAAACTGGTGTTGCATACACACGATCGGACAAAGTTGTCAGAAAATCCTATCGTTCGGAACGTGGTGACGTTCGCTGCGTATGGCGGAACTACGTAGAGGCTAGTAGCCAATAGCTTTGGTCTCGTAATTTGATCTGAGCATGCGTGTCCGTCGTAATTCTCTACAAATGGTTGAAAAAAGTCTGATCGGATTTTTTTGTCGGAAAATTTTAGATCCTGCTCTCAAATTTTTTCCGTCTGAATTTCCGATGCAAAAAGTCCTCTAGAGCCCACACTGATCAGATTTTCCGACAACATAATCTGATTGGACCTTTTCCGTCAGAATTTCCGACCGTGTGTAGAGGGCATTAGAAGCTGTTTCATAAGACAACGAGTAGGCAGGTAATACAAGAAACTCAAAAACTGCAACAGCATTTGGACATATCTCCTGCACTAAAAATATAAATGAAAAATCTTGCGCTTTAAACTAGTGAAGTCACCTGCACTTTTACTACTCCAAGGAGATAATGACAAAAAGGTGAAAAATCAAAAAGACTGTGCTGTCTCTTCAGTGAAGAAAAACTCTGATCCAACAATTAATGTGAATTAACACACAGGGGGGGATTTACTAAAACTGGTGCACACAGAATCTGGTACAGCTGTGCATGGTAACCAATCAGCTTCTATGTTTTATTATCAAAGCTTAATTGAACAAGCTGAAGTTAGAAGCCGATTGGTTATTATGCACAGCTGTGCCAGATTCTGTGTGCACCAGTTTTAGTAAATCTCCCTCACAGTGTATTAAAATGTGATTCTTGCTTAAACCAAAATAAAAAATTCAATAAAACTGTTCAAAAAATTTGTATCCAAACATATTCCAAGTGTGTTCCACCAACTGAAAACTGTTCCCAGTAAAACTGCAACACATCAATCCAAATGAAGATAAAATTAGCCTCTTACCAAATCACGATGATCTCTAAAATATAGGAGATCATCACTCACACAAGGTAAGTAGGTGCCCGATGTGTCGTCCTGTGGATGTCTCCCGACTCCCTTGATGGATGGATCAAACATCCTGCAGTGCAGCGTCCCCACGCAGCAAACTCCAGACTCGATCTCCACCCTCAAATGGATCAGACAGCTTGCTGTTCAGTGTACCTCATACAGGATTAGCTCTCCACTTCCATCAGGTGTATAATTGGGATTAGGAACACAGAAAATAGGCTCATCACATAGTATGTAAAAACAGGGGGATTTATTAGGCTAAAATATGCACTTACAGCAAAGATAAAATACCAAGCAGTAGAGAGAGCATGATCCAGCTTGGGATTCACCAACAGATCTGGATCGTAATCACATCACAGCCCCCATCTCTTCTAACGCATTTCTCCTTAACAGGCTACGTCTGGAAATGGAGGCTACATAGCCTGTTAAGGGGAAACGCGTCGGAAGGAGATGAGAGCTGTGATGTGATTGCGATCCAGATCTGTTGGTGAATCCCAAGCTGGATCATCCTCACTCTACTGCTTGATATTTTATCTTTGCTGTAAGTGCATATTTTAGTCTAATAAATCCCCCTGTTTTTACATACAGTACTATGCGATGAGCCTATTTTCTGTGTTCCTAATCCCAATTATACATCTGATGGAAGTGGAGAGCTAATCCTGTATGACAGGGATATGCAATTAGCGGACCTCCAGCTGTTGCGGAACTACAAGTTCCATGAGGCATAGCAAGATTCTGACACCCAGAGGCAGAGGCATGATGGGACTTGTAGTTTTGCAACAGCTGGAGGTCTGCTAATTGCATATCCCTGCTGTATAAGGTAAGCTGAACAGCAAGCTGTCTGATCCATTGAGGGTGGAGATCGAGTCTGGAGTTTGCTGTGTGGGGATACTGGACTGCAGGATGTCTGATCCATCCATCAAGGGAGTCGGGAGACATTAAAGTGATTGTAAACCCTTCAATACAACTTAAGCTCTTTGAAATATAGATAGCACAGGCAGCTGATCGCTGCCTGTGAAAGTGCACTACCTGTTTTAGTTGCCATAGAAATCGTCCTGCAGTGTTTAGTGACGTCAGCCGCGTTTGCGCATTAGGCATATTGATTAACGGCACACTATGTGTGCCGTTTCTCTCTCCCCTGCATGCCGTGTCATTAGCTTCCTCTGAGAACGGCACAGAAGTCTCGCGATGCATCAATGGATTAGCTCTGTTGTCGTAGTAACGGCAATCAAGCTAGAGGCTCGGTTTTGACGCTATGGCGCATGCGCAAGATTTGGACAGCGAAACATAGTAAGGGCGGAAATGAAGTCCACAAACTATTCAACATAGAGGAGTTACAATGGCGCGGCCAATACCCGGAAGTCACAAAATAATATAAAAGAGAAATAAGGTATTTTCAAAGCTTGTTTTTTGCAGATTTTGATGTGTATCGGTTTGCAATACTTTAAAGCATATATATATATATATATATATATATATATATATATATATATTTAAAAAAAAAGAAAAAAACTTACTGGGTTTACTTCCTCTTTAACAGGATGACACATCGGGAACAGCGCACAGCCTATTCAGTTGGTGGAACACACTTTTTTTTAACTGTTTCATTCAATTTTTAATTTTGGTTAGGCAAGAATCACATTTTGATAGGCTGTGTGTTAACCTGCCTAGCGGTAACCCCGAGTCTGGCTCGGGTCCAGTTTTTTATGCTGAGAGCGGTAACCCCGAGCCAGACTCGGGCTGCATTGCAGGATACAGGGGGGGAAGTTACTTACCCTTTCCCCTGGATCCTGCGATGTCTCCCCGCTGTGTGAGCGAGCCGTCCACTCGCTCGATTCACACAGTGCCGAGTGCCGCTGATCTCCGTTCCCTGCGACGTTACGACGCACGGGAGCGGAGATCGGCGCCAAATTTAAAAAAGTTTTAAAACACAACACATATACAATACTGTAATCTTACAGATTACAGTACTGTATACAAAAAATACACATCCCCTTTGTCCCTAGTGGTCTGCCCAGTGCCCTGCATGTCATTTTATATAATAAAAAAAAAAAAAAAATTCTGCCTGGAAACTGGAGATTGTTCATAGCAACCAAAAAGTGTCCCTTTATGTCAAAAGTGGTTTTAGACCAACTAGAAAACACCGATAATAAATTAGAATCACAATTTATCATCAAACAATAAATTTAATGACAGTGACTATTCTGCAACTGATTTGATTACATTATTGTTACATTATATACTGCAACTTTGATTTGATTACATTATTGAATAATTTTTATATATATTTTTATTATATTATAATTTATGATTTTGTGTTTCAAACTTTATCATACCTGGGATGTCTACTAGACACTGGTTCGGACAGATTTAAGTGAGTTATTCATAAGAATTGCATGCCTACAATATAAAAACGCCAAATTTCCATGCAAAATAATTGTACCGCTTTCAGTACAAAATTCCAGCCAGAATCATACCGCCAGGGAGGTTAAGTCACATTAATTGTTGGATCAGAGTTTTTCTTCACTGAAGAGACAGAGCAGTCTTTTTTTATTTTTCACCTATATCTCCTGCATTGCAATGCTGTCTGGCAGGGGTATACAAATTTTAGGACTGTCTGAACATGATTGCAAATATTTTGTAAGTTTACAGCCCACTTCTACTTTTTCTTCTTAAATAAAATATAAACTGCCCAGCAGCAATTAAAGTAAAAGAGACCAGAGGCGAGAGGAAAACTTTTAACAGTGACACCAGTTTTGGTGACAACTATCTAAAGGTGAGTTCCTCTTTTTTTTCTCTCTCTTACTTCCTATTGTGTATCTGTGACAAAAAGTGAAGGAAAATCACCCCAATGGGATACCGAAATACAGAAATTAAAGAAAAAAAACTCAAACGCAAAAGAAAGAAAAACAGAACCGCCAAAGCAATTGATGTCCAAATAGCTTTAATAGTTTTAAATGAAATAATGGTATCATATAAAACAGCCAATGCGTTTCAGTGACTAAACCATTCCCCTTCATCAGGCTTCGACAGAAATTAAATGGACCCAATAGGGGAAAATTGCAGAACAGATCCATATTAGATCTAGCAATTTGCAGAACAGATCCATATTAGATCTAGCAATTTGCAGAACAGATCCATATTAGATCTAGCAATTTGCAGAACAGATCCATATTAGATCTTGCTACTGGAGGGATCCCTGTTTTATTTGAGTATACTTGTCTCATCCCTTACTCACTATACTTTTCTCATCCATATTTGGAGAGAATAAATAATGACAGGGGTTCTAACTATACCCTATTCAGAAACAAAAATAAATAAATGTGGGCAGCACAGTGTTTAGCGCAGCACTAGGATTCTCAGTTCAAATCCCAGCCACTACCTGCCTTGAAGTTTTCCCTGTGCTTGTGTGAGTTTCCTTTGGCTATTCCAGTTTCCTCTCACACTCCAAAAGACATGCTCATAGGTTAATTGGATCCTGTCTAAATTGGCCCAAGTATGTGTACCGGATGTATGAATGTGAGTTAGGGATCTTAGATTGTAAGCTCCTTGAGGGCAGGGACTGATGACATAGTGAATGTACACTATGTATAAAGTGCAGCATAAATTGATGGTGCTATATAAGTATAAATAATAATAATGTACATATATTTTTAAATAAAGCTAACAAGACAAAGAATATGGATAAAAGAGTAAATAGAGCAAGAACAATAAGAATATACTATATATACACAGTATCTCACAAAAGTGAGTAAACCCCTCTCATATTTGTAAATATTTTATTATATCTTTTCATGTGACAACACTGAAGAAATTACACTTTGCTACAATGTAAAGTAATGAGTGTACAGCTTGTATAAATGTAAATTTTCTGTGCCCTCAAAATAACTCACATAGCCATTAATGTCTAAACCACCGGCAAAAGTGAGTACACCCCTAGGTGAAAATGTCCAAATTCGGCCCAAAGTGCCAATATTTTGTGTTTGTATTTTCCAGCACTGCCTTAACCCTCTTGGGCATGGAGTTCACCAGAGCTTCACAGGTTGCCACTGGAGGCCGCTTCCACTCCTCCATGATGACATCACGGAGCTGGTGGATGTTAGAGATTTTGCGCTCCTCTACCTTCTGTTTGAGGATGCCCCACAGATGCTCAATAGGGTTTAGTTCTGGAGACATGCTTGACCAGTCCATCACCTTTACCCTCAGCTTCTTTAGCAAGGCAGTGGTCATCTTGAAGGTGTGTTTGGGGTCGTTATGTTGGAATACTGCCCTGCGGCCCAGTCTCCGAAGGGAGGGGATCATGCTCTGCTTCAGTATATCACAGTATATGTTGGCATTCATGGTTCCCTCAATGAACTGCAGCTCCCCAGTGCCGACCCAGACCATGACACTCCCACCACCATGCTTGACTGTAGGCAACACACACTTGTCTTTGTACTCCTCACCTGGTTGCCACCACAGATGCTTGACACCATCTGAACCAAATAAGTTTATCTTGGTCTCATTAGACCACAGGACACGGTTCCAGTAATCCATGTCCTTAGTCTGCTTGTCTTCAGCAAACTGTTTGCAAGCTTTCTTGTGCATCATTTTTAGAAGAGGCTTCCTTCTGGGAAGACAGGCATGCAGACCAATTTGATGCAGTGTGTGGCGTATGGTCCTAGCACTGACAGACTGACCCCCCACTCTTCAACCCTTGCAGCAATGCTGGCAGCAATCATACGTCTATTTCCCAAAGACAACCTCTGGATATGACGCTGAGCACGTGCACTCAACTCCTTTGGTTGACCATGGCGAGGCCTGTTCTGAGTGGAACCTGTCCTGTTAAACCGCTGTATGGTCTTGGCCACTGTGCTGAAGCTCAGTTTCAGGGTCTTGGCAATCTTCTTATAGCCTAGGCCACAAATCTTTTTTTCAGATCCTCAGAGAGTTCTTTGCCATGAGGTGCCATGTTGAACTTCCAGTGATCAGTATGAGAGAGTGAGAGTGATAACACCAAATTGAACACACCTGCTCCCCATTTACACCTTAGACCTTGTAATATTAACGAGTCACATGACACCTGGGAGGGATAATGGCTAATTGGGCCCAATTTGGACATTTTCACTTAGGGGTGTACTCACTTTTGTTGCCAGCGGTTTAGACATTAATGGCTGTGTGTGGAGTTATTTTGAGGAAACAGCAAATGTACACTGTTATACAAGCTGTACACTCACTACTTTACATAGCAAAGTGTAATTTCTTCAGCGTTGTCACATGAACAGATATAATAAAATATTTACAAAAATGTGAGGGGTGTACTCACTTTATATATATATATATATATATATATATATATATATATATATATATATATATATATATATATATATATATATATATATATATATCTTATCTTACAAGGCAAAGGACAGGAACAGTAATATGGGTCAAATGGGTCAAATACAGAAATAAAACAGCAAAATAATAGGTTTACATAGCTTATGTAAGTTCTACTTCTTTCCATTGAAATGGTATACAACCTGCAAAGTATAACCTGGTATAAGGGACACCAGAATATATCTTGTCCGTCTGTGACTTTAGCAGAGTAAAGAATTACAACTCCTTATTGGATAAGGTCTTTTTACAAAAAGAGGTGTTCACATGTTCATCATATATCCCAAAAATAGGAAGAGGGTCATTCCTCATGTCAGGACAGTGGGTGGGGGCCATGTAAAGAATTGCTTTTCACACCATTGGCGAGCTGCACATCCATAACTGCTGGTGTATATTTTGCAAATATATCTTACTAATATAGAGCCATTTTGTATTCCAAGCTACATACAGCTGTTTCAGACTTTTGACCCATCATCAGTTCAGTGTACGGAAACCATGGCTTCTATGGATAAGTTACTCACCCAATAGAGTGAGCGCCCTTTAATTGCTTTAATCCTTTCTCACCATACATAGTTACACTGTCTTGTAGCATAAGGCACAAACTCATTTTATACTAGTCTTGTTATAGAACATATTGCCCTTTAGATCTAAAGCAACATTTTAAAGGAGACAATATACATCCACTACAATTCCATCTGCACTCTAAAAGGAAAAATCTCAGACTGCCTTGCAGACTGGAAATCTCTATTCTCACTCTTCAGAAAGCAGAGTGCAGCTCTCACGAGAAATGATTTGGGAGCTGCTTCCCGGAATCACACTAAATGGCCAGGCTATTTGCGGTCTCCTCTCCCTACTGCAGAGTTATTAGGTGCTTCTCTTCTCTTTATGACTTTCAAATGGGTAGAAATTGTGTATCAGGAATGTCCAGCTCACAACATCTTCCAAGCAAGTCGGAGACATAATTTCTTGCAAAAGGCTCAGGAATAAATGTAAGCTGAAGGTTCCCTTCACTGGTACATCAGGCTGTCTTTGAGAAAAGATCACCTTGGCCAGCTGCTTAATGATCTACTTGGGTAGGTATCAAAATGTGTGACCATCGTTCTTCCTGACTACTACTGAATGGATAAGAAAGGCTGCATAATATAATACTTTGTGTACATGAGGGAGAAAGAAAAAGAGATTGAAAGGAAAAATGGAGAGGAGGAAAGAAATGAAAGAATAGTGGAAGGGTTGGGGAAGCAAGGAAGGACAGGAGGAAAGAAAGAAAGAAAGAAAGAAACGGGAGGAAGAAGATAAAAGGAAAGAAGAGGGAGGAAGGAATGAAGGTAAAAAGGAAGGAAAGGAGGGACTGAGGTAGGGAAGAGGAAAGAAAAAAAGGAAGGCAGGAACAGGAAGAAAAAAGAGAAAAAAAAATAGGAAGGAAATGAGGTAAGAGAGAAAGGAAAGAAGAAAGGAGGAAAGGAATGAATAGAGAAAGGAAGAAAGGAAAGAGGAAAGGAATGAAGAGAGAAAGAAAAGGAGGAAAGGAATGAAGAGGGGAAGAAGGAAGGAAAGGAATGAAGAGAGAAAGGAAAGAAGGAGGAAAGGAATGAAGAGAGAAAGGAGAAAAGGAATGACGAGGGAAAGAAGAAAGGAAAGGAATGAAGAGAGAAATGAAGGAAGGGGGAAAGAATGAAGAGAGGAAACAAAGAAGGAAGGAAAGAGGAAGGGAATGAAGAGAGAAAGGAAAGAATGAAGGAATGAGGAAATTAATAAAGAGCGAAAGGAAAGAAGGAAGGAAGGAAGGAGGAAAGGAATGAAGAGAAAAAATAAAGAAAAAAAGAAAAGGAAAAAAGAAGAGGGGAAGGAAGGAAGGAAGAAAAGAAGGAAGAGAAAAAAATAAAATAAAGGAAAGAGGGAGAGAGAGAAATGGGTGAGGCAGGGATGGTGAGAAGGATAAAGAAAGGGAAAGACTAGGAGAAAGTTGGGGAAAATGCTAAATAAAACAAGAGGTTGTAAGATGGAGAAGAAGATAAAATTGGGAAAGGGAATGGACAGACAGAAAGAAAAGAGAGAGAGAAAGAAAATATAAAAGAAAAGAGAGGGGGTATACAGAGGAGGAGAGGAAGAGGTATAGTCACATGAATAAAGGGAGGACAAGGAGGGGTTGAAGGAGTGAAAGAGAGAGGAGGGAGAGGAAAGAAATGGAAAGAGAGCGAGAGAAGAGGAGGGAAAGATCGGCTGTGCAGATTGTGTCAGTCTTGCTGCATGGACCGTGTTGGGGATTTAAAGCACTGCAGAGTACTGAACTGCAATCTGACAAATTCTAAATAAGCTGCTTGCAGAAATAAGCAATCACAAGCGGGGGGGTCTTTTATATCACTAAGTCCTAAATAAACTGAACACATTCAATTCTTATTGACGTATCAATAGTGCATTCCATGCAGGAGCTCTGCAGTCTACTGAATGCAGACAAGCACAGTCAACCTGCAGATTTATATCTGCTGATGAACTACAAGGCCTAGCATAACCTGTCAGCCTTTTCCTGCTCTCCAAACCACTCTTCAAACAACAATAATCTAGCAGGCTCCTGAGTTCTTACACTTCCTTTATGTTCCTTCATGTGATTTTCTGGGTGGTTACATTTTGATCTAAACTGCTTTTTGAAACTATCAAATTATTTCACATGAAGAGGATAATGTCTATGATGGTCACTTTACAAATTATTTTATTCCCAAATGACAAAGTTTCCACATGGTCAAAGGATGAATGACACTTGAATCTTGGTTCCAGTTTTAACCACCAGAATAATATATAGAATGTAACATAACACAAGGCTGATTGCAATCATTTACGTCTACATGGCTCCTTTCCTGTGTAATAATCCCATTTAAAGTGGGCTCACCATTAAAGGTCACCCTTTACATGAATCAGCATGGCACATCTAGTGTTTTCGGGTGTGTAATGATAGGGGGCGCTGTGAACAGTGTAACTTAATAAATTATACTAAATCTTGTGCATATACGAATAAAGTGCATAGTGCTTAACTAAATACTATAGCAATTGATGATTAATAGATAATCCAGTGCTGGAATCACAGTGATTCAGATAAATACTAATCTTTTGTGATGCAACTTCATTCTTTACACCATCACCAATGGTAGACTTCATGAAAAACACCCGGTGGATGTGAGTGAAATTCCTACTCACCAGACCACCATGACCTCTTTAACTAAAAAGAATGTCAGATGGGGCTTTTTAATGTGGCTTTGTGGTCTTGCTGGCATATCAGAGGAGATGTGGCTGGAATCTTGTTAATAATTAGTAGGTGCCCTTCCTCGGCACTGGAGGTTTAAAGCATGTATTACCAGGCAAATGGAAGGTATGGCCGTCTCGCTCGCGCTGTGTTTATCAGCGTGTGTTCCACCGCCGTGGTGAGACAGAAACCGTAAGTGGCTGAAAGTGACGTGACCGGGATGCGCCTTGACGTACGTTTCGTCTTCACAACGTCATCACGCTTCCTAATGACGTTGTAAAGACAAAAAACGTACGTCAAGGCGCATCCCGGTCACGTCTCTTCCAGCTACTTCTGGTGTCTCACCACGGTGGTGGAATGCACACCTATCAACACAGCGCAAGCAGGGCGGCCATACCTTCCATTTGCCTGGTGATACATGCTTTAAACCTCCAGTGTCGAGGAAAGGCACCTACTAATTATTTGCAATATTCCAGCCACACCTCCTCTTATATGCCAGCAAGACCACAGAGCCACATTAAAAAGCCCCATTGGACCTTCTTTTTAATTAAAGAGGTCATGGTAGTCTGTTGAGTAGGAATTTCACTCACATCCACCGGATGTCTGCCATTGGTGATGGTGTAAAGATTTAAGTTCCATCACAAAAGATTTATGGACGTTGTTTTTGATGAAATATTTGAATCACTGTGATTCCAGCACTAGATTATCTATTAATCATCAACTGCTATAGTATTTAGTTAAGCACTATGCACTTTATTTGCATATGCACAAGATTTTGTATCATTTATTAAGTTACACTATTTACAGCGCCCCCTATCATTACACACCCCAAGCCAGACAAAGTTAGCACTAATGCACTTTGAGGGGAGCAGCTTTTTATATACCCTTTTTTTATAACTAGCTCATCTAGCTACTCCATAGCGCAAGGTTCTTCCACTTTTTCACATCTTAAGCCCCATACACACGGTCGGATTTTCCGATGGATTCTGTCCTATCGGACAATGTTGTCGGAAATTCCGACCGTGTGTAGGCACCATCGGACATTTTCCATCGGATTGTCCGACGGACAAAGTTTTATCTCCTGCTCTATAAATTTTCCGACAACAAAGTCCGATCGGACTTTTTCCGATCGGGTGTAGCGAATTCCGACGGACAAAGTGCCACGCATGCTCAGATCACATTACAAGACCAAAGCTATTGGCTACTAGCCTCTACGTAGTGCCGTCGTACGCAACAAACGTCACCACGTTCAGAATGATCGGACAAAATCCGTCGGAAAAAATCCGACGGATTTTGTGGTCGGATTTTCCAACCGTGTGTATGGGGCTTTAGTGTTAACAAATCACATCTTTTTTGGAGAAAAGAAAATAACCTCTTGCAGGCCAATAAGAAAACAGCTGTCTTTGAGCCCTCTTGTGTGAGCAAAAGCCTAGGCAAGCTAGATCACATGACCTCAGGCTTGAAGCACTCTGGGCACTTTAAACCATTAGAGACAGCATAAAACTTATTGCCACTTATAAATGTTTATTGGTTTCAAGGCTGTCCTCTCTGTGAGCCCACTAAAGTCAGAGCAGGGGTAGGCACAGTGCAGAATCACTTGAGGCTACATTTTCACCCAGTAAAATGAATGTAAAAATCAGAGTAAATCGTTTTTTACCTAACCACAACTACAGAGTTTCCTGAATAGCATTAGACATTCACTGACTGACTTGCCTGATTTTGCATATTACATTACAAGTGAGAAGAAATCCATAATTCTATCCTTTTTACCTGAAAAGGAGTAGAGGGGACCAGCTTCTAATGGGAATACATTTTCTAGTGATAACTATCCGAGATGGTATTGCCCCTTATTTTAGGGAGATACCCACTTGTTAGCAGACTGCCCAGCTTTGACTACTGTGGCTAATGCATGCAGTTGGGGTTTCACTTATAAACAGGGCATCCAGGGGTACTTCAATCGTGTACACTGCCCAAGCCCACGCAGACTTACTTTTCTGTACCACTAACTAGGGGGACATAACAAAGATAGTTTCCTTCTTTCTTGCTCTTCCAGTAGATGGCTCTCTCCTTCGCTCCTGCATTGGGGGAGCCCTTTGCATCTTCACATTTGTTAGAGGAAAATCCGTCAAAAATTGTCCGATGGAGCATACAAACAGTCGGATTTTCCGCCAACAGCCTGTCATCACACAATTCCCGTCAGAAAATCCAATTGTGTGTACGAGGCTTGAGTGTAGCCATCCACAGACAGGAAGTGTGACATGCACAGGATTACCAGGTAAAAAGTAATGGAATAAAGCCTTCAAAAAGAAAACCAATGCAGCCAGCACATCTAAGGACTTCTAAATGGCAAGATATTAAATTATTTATTCTTGGTTTTTAAATATGGACAGCCTTCTTCCATTCTCAGGGAGATATCTGCCAGCCCCAATGAAATGTTTGCTGAGTTTTGTCCCTTTAAATGTAAATGAAAGGAAAAATATTTTCTCTGTGATAAAACCTGCACTAAGGCTTTTTAAAGAAAGTAATTCCATTCTAACCAGAAGAAAAAAAGAAGCTTTCAGATACCATAAACTTTAGAAGTGCCATTTAGTCCATCCTTTAACGTTGTTATCGTCTCGGGTTTGAAGTAAATGTCTCCCTCTGTAAATCTCTTTTACTAGGTGACTAAAACCTGAGCGGAGGCATTCCCAAGTCTGTACAGAAGCCAACCTGACATTTACGGTCTCGCGCAGGCTGTTGATGCCCATAAACCCAGTACTGCCAGGGGGTGTATACGGAACGACAGATGTTTATTACCGGAGAGAGAAGGTAGGCACTGTGGGGCAGTGCTGTGATGTGCGCAGTCGCCTCCAAAACTCAGGCATGCTGCGGTCTCAGCTTGCATCCTGTATTCACTACAGCTGCACTCCAGGCAGATACAAAAACACCAATTAATTCAGTTATGTGTTCATTAAAAAATCATGCACCTAATATATACCTGAATTTGTCCTTTTATCAGTTTCCTGCAATGCCCTGTACAGCAACACTCAATCTGGGATAAGAAGGATTAGTACTCAGCCAATCAGGCTTTTCTGTAGTGCTCATGCGCTTATCTGGGGAAGCAGAGTGATGACTCATGAGGGTGTTGCTCTTAATTCATTATTCAGTCAGCAGGCTGGGATATTGTTCTTGACTATGCCCACGACTACCGTAGTGGAGGTCAGGAACCTGGCAGGGATGTCTAGATCCCAGATAGCAAGTAATTGTGCTGCAAGTTTGAAAATGACTTGCTAAGCTCTTGCTAGACTTGCCAGGCTTCACAAGTTTGTTGCACAATTGCAGCAAGTCCACATTGCATGACTCCAGATCGACTTTCTTTGCAAACATTCTGCAAGTCTGGTGCAAGTTCTGGTTCAGTTATGTTTTGTAATAGTCATCCCACCACAGGGGTCACTGTGGCTGAATTTTCATCATTGCTCCCTGCTGTGTGTAAGGTTTTTCTTCAATTGGTGCTGGGGCGTGGTGTGCCGAGAGGTGAGTGGTAACCATGAGATCTGATATGGAGTTCAGAGAGGTAGAAATCAAGGAGTGATTAACCCTAATATCCCATTGGTGGAACACAATTTGGAATGTTTTATTTTTCCTTGTTTATATGCTAGCAGCTCACCTTAAACAAAGACCACACCAGGTCTAGTGGCACTTTTAGGAGAGGAGAGTGGCGTGGAATGTGATTTTCCATAAAGGATCCATATATTAAAGCCTCGTCAGACCAGTTGTTGTGGATTTCAATGCAGAGGAGAGGAGAGGAGAGTGGAACGTGAACTGCCATTTAGGATTTGTATACCAAAGCGCCACTAGACCTGTTGTGGACTTTGTTTAACCACTTCCCGACCGCCCCATGTATATATACGTCAACAGAATGGCACGTACAGGCAGAATCACGTACCTGTACGTGACATTCTTCAGGCGGTTGGGGGGTCCGATCGGACCCCCCTCCGCCGGCGGGGACGGTCGGGATGGCTTCAGAAGCGATGCGGGACGAGGTAACGGCCAGTCGTTTCTGGCCACCCCCTCCCGATCGCTCTGGCCAATGAGATTCTTCCGCTTCCTTCCCCTTCCTGTGTAATTGTAAACACAGGCAAGGGGAAGTGATGTCACGCTCCTCGTGTCGGTCTTTCTGACCGGGACGCCGAGCGGAGAAGACATCAGGTTAGTGCACCAACACTACACTGACACCAGGCACACATAGGCACATATTTCACCCCCCTGTCACCCCCTGATCACCCCCCAGATCACCCCTGCCCCCCCAGTCACAGTGTCACTGATTGCAGTGATCATTTATTTTACTGATCACTGCATTTAGTGTCAGTGTGACTGCAATAACTGTCAGGGCAGTTAGTTTTAGGCCCCTTTAGGTCCAAGGTAGCCCCCTACCCCCCCCCAATAAAGGTTTAACCCCTTGATTGCCCCCTAGGTAACCCTTTCACCCCCTTTTGCCAGTGTCACTAAGCGATCGTTTTTTTGATCGCTCTATTAGTGTCACTGGTGCCGCTAGGTAGCCAGTTTTTTTTTTTTTAGGTAACCGCCAGGTTTATATAGGTTCATAAATAGGTTTATAGGTCAGGTACCCCCATATTACAACCTAAATAAAGGTTTTAACCCCTTGATTGCCCCTAGAGTTAACTCTTTCACCAGTGATCACAGTATAAGTGTCACTGGTTAGCCAGTTAGTTATTTAGTTATTTAGGTCCCCCGTCAGGTTTTTATATAGTGTCAGGTACCCCCATATATTACCTAATAAAGGTTTTAACCCCCTGATTGCCCCTAGTTAACCCTTTCACCAGTGATCACCGTATAACTGTTACGGGTGACGCTGGTTAGTTAGCTTGTTTTTTTATACTGTCAGGGCACCCGCCATTTATTACCCAACTATCGGTTTAACCCCCTGATCGCCCGGCGGGTGATATCAATTAGGTGTTAGGGTCAAATAAGGTCTGCGTCGCCCCAGGTTAGTGCCAGTACCGCAAACACCCACGCGCAAAGCATACACCTCCCTTAGTGGTATAGTATCTGAACAGATCAATATCTGATCTGATCAGATCTATACTAGCGTCCCAGCAGTTTAGGGTTCCAAAAAACGCATTGTTAGCGGGATCAGCCCAGATACCTGCTAGCACCTGCGTTTTCCCCCTCCGCCCAGCCCCGCCCAGCCCACCCAAGTGCAGTATCGATCGATCACTGTCACTTCCAAAACACTAAGCACACATAACTGCAGCGTTCGCAGAGTCAGGCCTGATCCCTGCGATCGCTAACAGTTTTTTTGGTAGCGTTTTGATTCAGTTGCCAGCAGCCTAGGAGCTTTTTTCCTGTGAATCTCACTAGTGTACTACTAAATTTAGAGCCCAAAATGGCAAATCGCAAGTACACTAGTGAACAGGCCTACTTGTTTCTGAGTATGTCAGATAGTGAAGAGGAGGTCACTCATCTGTCAGAATCAGGCTCAGAATACGATCCAGTAGACGACAGCGGCTCCATGACAGATAGCTCTGGCGACGAAGGTGTGGTCCCTGCTAAGGTCAGGCGTACCCGATCCCGATCTTCTGATGTTGTTGAGGTGCAGGAACCGCAGGTCTCTCGTATGGAGCAGAGAAGTACTAGCGCCGCTATTCCTTCTGGTGAACTGGCAAGCACCAGCGGCCTAGTACACCCTGGACGTAGTCAAACCAGCACTGCAGTAACACTTGGTGACGTGGCGAGTCCCATAAGTGCAGTTGAAGCTGGCGAGGTGGCAAGCACAAGTAGTGTCCCGCTGCCACCAAGAAGAAGACAAAGGCAGTCCGTCAATCCCATAGTGTCCTTCCTGCAGAATTCGCCAATCCTGATTGGGTGCCCACCACTTCTGCAGGACCCGTACTTCCCCCATTCACTGGCCAACCCGGTATTCAGGTGGAAACAGCTGATTTTAAGCCATCCGATTTTTATTCGCTGTTTTTCACGGAAGATCTCTATAGATCTATTGTGGACCAAAGTAATATATACGCTGGTCAATACATCGCCGCTAATCCCCAAGTGCCTTCCCTTGCCAGAGATTGGAAACCAATTACGGTTTCCGAATTTAAGACCTTTCTGGGCCTTTCCCTCAACATGGGCATACACAAATTCCCGACGCTGAGGTCTTATTGGTCCACCTCACCGCACCACCAAATGCCCGTGTTCTCTTGCTCCATGTCCAGGGCACGATACGAGATGATTTTGCGGTTCATGCACTTCAGTGACAATGAACTTTGTCGTCCTCGTGGAGACCCTGAATTTGATCGGCTCTACAAAATTCGGCCCCTCATAAACCACTTCAACCAATGTTTTGCAGCCTTGTTTACGCCCAATCAAGTTGTCTGCGTTGACGAGTCCCTGATTAAGTTTTCTGGCCGCTTGTCTTTCAAACAGTTCCTTCCCAGCAAGCGTGCCAGATACGGGGTCAAGCTCTACAAGCTCTGTGACAGGGCAACAGGCTATACGTGGAGCTTTTCGGTTTATGAGGGAAAAGATAGTTACGTAGAGCCGGAGAACTGTCCAGATTACATAGGGAGCGCTGGCAAGATAGTGTGGAACTTGGCGTCACCCTTATTCGGAAAGGGGTACCACTTGTACGTGGACAATTATTACACGAGCGTGCCACTGTTTAGTCACTTGTTTGATCAGCAGATTGGAGCATGTGGCACCGTGCGACCTAATCGCCGGGGCTTTCCCCAGCGGCTTGTAGATTCCCGTCTTAGGCTGGGGGAAAGAGCCTGCTTGAAGTGTAATAACTTGCTCGCTGTGAAGTGGAGGGATAATAAGAATGTTTTCGTTCTTACCTCCCTTCATGCAGACACGACAGTCCAAATTCGTACGGCGGCTGGTGTTGTGACGAAACCCCTCTGTGTCCACGAATACAACCTTAATATGGGGGGGGTGGACCTCAACGACCAGTTGTTGGCGCCGTACCTAGTTGCCCGTAAGGCTAGACGCTGGTACAAAAAAGTGTCTATTTATTTATTCCAATTGGCTTTGCTGAATGCTCATGTGCTATACGGAGCTTCAGGCGGGACGTTACCCTTCCTTGAATTCCAGGGAGCGGTTGTCATGGAACTCCTGTATCCAGGCGATTCCACACCTCACCATCCCCTACCAAATGCAGTAAGCCGGCTGCATGAGAGGCATTACCCTTATGTCCTCCCGAGTACCCCTACCCAACGAGCCCCCCAAAAAAGATGTTGTGTCTGCAGCAAGCACGGATGTAGGCGTGACAGCCGTTATTATTGTCCACGCTGTCCTGACAATCCTGGTCTCTGCGTTGGTGAATGTTTTGAACGCTACCACGAACTAGTGAGGTTTTAGCGTAGGGTACAGCATTTCACAGGCTAGGATACACTTTCACAGGTTCTCAAGAATGCCATCGCATTTTGAGACCCGACCGTTGCAGTTAAAATTATAGTTGCAGGGTCTCAAGAATGCCATCGCATTTTGAGACCCGACCGTTACAGTTAAAATTATAGTTATAGTTAAAAAAAAAAAAAAAAGTGTAAAAAAAAAAAAAAGTACAAAAAAAAAAAAAAACCCCCAAAAAAATATAAAATAAAAAACCAAAAATAGTTGTCGTTTTATTGTTACTCTCTCTCTCTCTCTATTGTTGCTCTTTTTTACTCTATTCTGCAATGTTTTATTATGTTTTATCATGCTTGCTTTTCAGGTATGTTTTATTGTTAACCATTTTTTTGTTTTCAGGTGCGCCATTCAGTTGCAGCGCGGATTTATTTATCTTGACAGCAACAGCGTTTGCTCCCACGATACATAAAGCCGCGACTCCAACACTGTAGGAGGTGATTTCACCACCACAGTTAAAAAAAAGAGCATATATGCCGAAGTATGGGGGCAGCAGAGGGCGGAGGAGCGATTTTGCTCCTAATGCCACGTACATACGGTCGAAAAAAGTCCGACCATGTGTACGTGGCATAACTTTTTTGCGGGAGGATGCCCCCATGCTTCGGCATATATATATTTTAGGCACCGGTTGCGTTAACAAAATGTTTTATTTTTTTACTATGTTTTTTTTTTGGTATTTGCTTTGCAGGTATGGTATGGTAAGGTCTTACTGTTATACTCTAATGTTACTTTGTTTTAATGTTAACCATTATTTGCTTAGCAGGTACGCCATTCAGTTGCAGCGTGGATTTATTTATCTTGACAGCAACAGCGTTTGCTCCCACGATACATAAAGCCGCGACTCCAACGCTGTAGGAGGTGATTTCACCACCACAGTTTAAAAAAAAGAGCATATATGCCGAAGCATGGGGGCAGCAGAGGGCGGAGGAGCGATTTTGCTCCTAATGCCACGTACATACGGTCGAAAAAAGTGCGACCATGTGTACGTGGCATAACTTTTTTTGCGGGAGGATGCCCCCATGCTTCGGCATATATAAATGGTGCATGTATGCCCATCATTAGAAGTGGGTGGATGAAGGGAGGTATTCTAATGGTGGGCATACCCACCGCGCCATTGGGAAATTGGGAAAGCATTTTATCACACCGATCTTGGTGTGGTCAGATGCTTTGAGGGCAGAGGAAAGATCTAGGGTCTAATAGACCCCAATTTTTTCAAAAAAAGAGTACCTGTCACTGCCTATTGCTATCATAGGGGATATTTACATTCCCTGCGATAACAATAAAAATGACAACTAAGAAAAAAAAATGGAAGGAACAGTTTAAAAATAAAATAAAAAAGCTAAATAAAAAGAAAAACTAAAAAAAAAAAAAAAAAAGCACCCCTGCCCCCCCTTTTCTTGCGCAAAGGCGAACACAAGCGTCGGTCTGGCGTCATATGTAAACAGCAATTGCACCATGCATGTGAGGTATCACCGCGAAGGTCAGATCGAGGGCAGTAATTTTAGCAGTAGACCTCCTCCGTGAATCTAATGTGGTAACCTGTAAAGGCTTTTAAAGGCTTTAAAAATGTATGTAGTTTGTCGCCACTGTGTGTTTGTGCGCAATTTTAAAGCATGTCGTGTTTGGTATCCATGTACTCGGCCTAAGATCATATTTTTTATTTCATCAAAAATTTGAGCAATATAGTGTGTTTAAGTGCATTAAAATAAAAAAAAGTGTATTTTTTCCACAAAAAATGCGTTTGAAAAATCGCTGCGCAAATACTGTGTGGAAAAAAAAAATGCAACACCCACCATTTTAATCTGTAGGGCCTTTGCTTTAACAATATATATAGTGTTTGGGGGTTCAACGTAATTTTCTTGCAAAAAAAAAAATATGTTTTCATGTAAACAAAAAGTGTCAGAAAGGGCTTTATCTTCAAGTGGTTAGAAGAGTGGGTGACGTGTGACATAGGCTTCTAAATGTTGTGCATAAAATGCCAGGACAGTTCAAACCCCCCCCAAATGACCCCATTTTGGAAAGTAGACACCCCAAGCTATTTGCTGAGAGCAATGTTGAGCCCATTAAATATTTTTTTTTTTGGTCCCAAGAGATTGAATAATGAAAAAAAAAAAATAATATTTTTTTTTTACAAAAAGTTGTCACTAAATGATATATTGCTCAAACATGCCATGGGCATATGTGGAGATACACCCCAAAATACATTCTGTTGCTTCTCCTGAGTACGGGGATACCACATGTGTGGGACTTTTTGGGAGCCTAGCCGCGTACGGGACCCCAAAATCCAAGCACCGCCTTCAGGCTTTCTAAGGGTGTAATTTTTTTATTTCACTCCTCACTGCCAATCACAGTTTCGGAGGCCATGGAATGCCCAGATGGCACAAACCACCCCCAAATGACCCCATTTTGGAAAGTAGACACCCAAGCTATTTGCTGAGAGGTATGGTGAGTATTTTGCAGATCTCGCTTTTTGTCACAATGTTTTGAAAATTGAAAAAAGAAAAAAAAAAAATTTTTTTTCTTTACTTTCTTCATTTTCAAAAACACATGAGAGCTGTAAAATACTCACCATGCCTCTCAACAAATAGCTTGGGGTGTCTACTTTCCAAAATGGGGTCTTTTGGGGGGGTTTTGTGCTATTTTGGCATTTTATGGCCTTCGAAACTGTGATAGGTACTGAGGAGTGAAATCAAAAATTTTGCACCCTTAGAAATCCTGAAGGCGGTGCTTGGGTTTCGGGGCCCCGTACGCGGCTAGGCTCCCAAAAAGTCCCACACATGTGGTATCCCCATACTCAGGAGAAGCAGCAAAATGTATTTTGGGGTGCAATTCCACATATAACCATGGCATGTGTGAGCAATATATCATTTAGTGACAACTTTTTGAATACATTTTTTTTATTTATTTTTTTTGTCTTTATTCAATCACTTGGGACTAAAAAAAAAAAATATTCAACGGGCTCAACATGCCTCTCAGCAAATAGCTTGGGGTGTCTACTTTCCAAAATGGGGTCATTTTGGGGGGTTTTGTGCAATTTTGGCATTTTATGGCCTTCGAAACTGTGATAGGTAGTGAGGAGTGAAATCAAAGATTTGCACCCTTAGAAACCCTGAAGGCGTTGATTGGGTTTCGTGGCCCCGTGCGCGGCTAGGCTCCCAAAAAGTCCCACACATGTGGTATCCCCGTACTCAGGAGAAGTGGCAAAATGTATTTTGGGGTGCAATTATACATATAACCATGGCATGTGTGAGCAATATATCATTTAGTGACAACTTTTTTTTTTTTTTTGTCTTTATTCAATCACTTGGGACTAAAAAAAAAAATATTCAATGGGCTCAACATGCCTCTCAGCAAATAGCTTGGGGTGTCTACTTTCCAAAATGGGGTCATTTGGGGGGGGTTTTGTGCCATCTTGGCATTTTATGGCCTTCAAAACTGTGATAGGTAGTGATAGGTAGTGAGGAGTGAAATCAAAAATTTATGCCCTTAGAAATCCTGAAGGCGGTGCTTGGTTTTCGGGGTCCCGTATGCGGATAGGCTCCCAAAAAGTCCCACACATGTGGTATCCCCGTACTCAGGAGAAGCAGCAGAATGTATTTTGGGGTGTAATTCCACATATGCCCATGGCATGTGTGGGCAATATATCATTTAGTGACAACTTTGGGCAAAAAAAAAAAAGTTTGTAATATTCCCGCAACTTGTGGCAAAATATAAAATATTCCATGTACTCAACATGCCTCTCAGCAAATAGCTTGGGGTGTCTACTTTCCAAAATGGGGTCATTTGGGGGGTTTTGTGCTATTTTGGCATTTTATGGCCTTCAAAACTGTGATAGGTAGTGAGGAGTGAAATCAAAGATTTGCACCCTTAGAAACCCTGAAGGCGTTGATTGGGTTTCGTGGCCCCGTGCGCGGCTAGGCTCCCAAAAAGTCCCACACATGTGGTATCCCCATACTCGGGAGAAGCAGCAAAATGTATTTTGGGGTGCATCTCCACATATAACCATGGCATGTGTGAGCAATATATAATTTAGTGACAACTTTTTGAAAAAAAAAAAAATCTTTTTTATTTTTGTCTTTATTCAATCACTTGGGACTAAAAAAAAAAATATTCAATGGGCTCAACATGCCTCTCAGCAAATAGCTTGGGGTGTCTACTTTCCAAAATGGGGTCATTTGGGGGGGTTTTGTGCTATTTTGGCATTTTATGGCCTTCAAAACTGTGATAGGTAGTGAGGAGTGAAATCAAAGATTTGCACCCTTAGAAACCCTGAAGGCGTTGATTGGGTTTCGTGGCCCCGTGCGCGGCTAGGCTCCCAAAAAGTCCCACACATGTGGTATCCCCATACTCGGGAGAAGCAGCAAAATGTATTTTGGGGTGCATCTCCACATATAACCATGGCATGTGTGAGCAATATATCATTTAGTGACAACTTTTTGAAAAAAAAAAAATCTTTTTTATTTTTGTCTTTATTCAATCACTTGGGACTAAAAAAAAAAATATTCAATGGGCTCAACATGCCTCTCAGCAAATAGCTTGGGGTGTCTACTTTCCAAAATGGGGTCATTTTGGGGGGGTTTTGTACTTCTCTGCCATTTTAGCACCTCAAGAAATGAAATAGGCAGTCATAAATTAAAAGCGGTGTAAATTCCAGAAAATGTACTCTAGTTTGTAGACGCTATAACTTTTGCGCAAACCAATAAATATACGCTTATTGGCATTTTTTTTACTAAAGACATGTGGCTGAATTCATTTTGGCCCAAATGTTTGACTAAAATTGAGTTTATTAGATTTTTTTTATAACAAAAAGTAGAAAATCTCTTTTTTTTTCAAAATTTTCGCTCTTTTTCCGTTTATATCGCAAAAAATAAAAATCACAGAGGCAATCAAATACCATCAAAAGAAAGCTCTATTTGTGGGAAGAAAAGGACGCAAATTTCGTTTGGTTACAAAATTGCATGACCGCGCAATTACCAGTTAAAGTAGTGCAGTGCGAAATTGAAAAAAGACCTCTGGTCCTTTGGCTGCCAAATGGTCCGGGGCTGAAGTGGTTAAGGTGAGCTGCTAGGGCACGCTCCTGGTGGATGCCTGGATGGTGGGAACTGGTTTTAGAGCATGTGATCTTCACATCTCATTACTTTTTGATGCACATGCACTTTATCATTTGGGACTTATTTTATTGTTTTTTTTAATGTAAAATCAGATGAATACCTGCTTTTGATTCAAGCACTTTTATCACTGTTTCACATTATCGCATATTGTATTTCTTTGTTTTTTTTTTAATTAGGGAGGGTCATTTATGCATATTTGTCCTTTTGCTGTTTAGTTTCTTGAATTAGTGTACGTTATCCCTGTTTCACATATTATAGCATACCACTGCAATTTTTTTTTGTGGGTTTTTATTTATTTAAATTTTTTTGTATAATTGTTATTGTTTTTGAGAATGTTCTTTTTCATATTATTATGAATGTTATTTTTTATGTTTTGTTAAATGTTCACCCTAATAAAAAATAAAAATTAAAAATAAGATTTAATCAGTGTTATGTATTGATTTTAGTCAAATATTTTAATAAATGTTTTTTTTATAAAGATCAGTTTGTCTTATTGCACTATTCCGTGAACATGAGGTACATTTTTTAGGGAAATGGTAAAATATAGGCCAAAAAAGCTGAACTAAAAAATATTTCAATGAGAGCTTCTTTTTTATTTATTTACTTTTTTCTCTTCAGCCACTTTGGCTTAGATTTTGCAATTTTTCTGACAATTCACCTCCCTTCACTTATTAGTGAATAGACACGATAAAAACAGACACTTGGACAAACAACAAGAAAAACCAGTGCCAAAGATATTAATGGAAGATTGAGGGATTAAATAAGACTGCTGCCACCTAAGTACCAGTGAATCACCAACATAGATGTGTGTAGCCTATTGCATTAGGGTGCGCACCCCAATGATCAAACACACATGCGTATGTGTGTAATATATATACAGACACATACACACACTCTTATGGTAGAGCTGGTACAGTGAAATCTGGTATCACTTCATGAATGGCAGAACTGGTCAGAGGGAGATATTTCCCATCTCCTTGCCTGCACACAGAGCGATAATGCTAATGGGCTTGGGAACACCTGGCACACTCCTTGCGCATGCCTATGATCACCAGTTAATTGGCAAGAATTGGCAGGAAAAAAGAAGCAAGCAGAGCAAATCTATAATCCCACAATCTGGTAGTGAACCCACTGCTATTAACCTAATCCCTTACTGTACATATGTGAAAGACATTCAATCCAACAATCACGTATAATGATGAACTCTGTGTCATTGCATAAAATAATTCATCTATCATACAAAAGTTATTTGTTTCTATGAAATAAACCAAGTGCAAATGCTGTTTAAAAAAAGTGCAAAAGAAAAAACTGTGTGCTTAAATAAAAAATATTATTCATTAGTAAGTGCATGCATCAAAAATTCATGTGTATGTAGCGTCGACACTTTTGCTAAAGTGTGCGCTATAAATGTAAATTTAGTTTTCAAGGACTGTAACAGAGTTCTGGGGTTTAATTGTACAGGTTTTTACTTTGGCATCAGTTTGGCTGGGCTGTACTGAAGTTACCAGCTAATCATAGGTGCAGTGAGGCACCTGTGACAGGCTGAGAACCAAGTCTGGTTGGACGTGTTAGGTAGTGGTACCAATCTTTCCCGGAGCCAATCAGTGGGCCCGTCTAGCTGTGTAGTCTGGGAAGGGGTATTTAAGATGCTTAAGTCCCGTATTCAGGGTTCGGCTTGCTGTTTGATTCCTGGTTCCGGTCCGGACCAACCCCGTGAGGGGTTCCGGACCCAGGAGTGTCTGCTGCCCCATAAGCATGGTCACCCTGACCAGCCCCAGAGACCCTCATGGTCTGGGGTGGGGATCCGTCCGTTCCCGAGCCTCGGAACTGGCTAGTTCGAGGCCCAGTAACTGAAGGAGGATTCGGAGGTGTCCCGGGGTGCTCTCGGTATTGGAGGGACAAGGCAACTCGTACAAGTGACCAGGGGAGGACTCTTCGGAGGAGGGCCAACAAGCTGGCTGCTCAGTAAGAGCCTGGGAGCTGAGTTGTATGGACACTAGAGAATCCACACTTCTCACAGTATCGCCAAGAAGGGTGAAATATGCAGGTACTGTGAGAAATGTTCCTAACTTATCTTCAGTTACAATCTAGTCTGTGGCAGAGACTTTGCAAATGTTCCGGATCACAGGTTGGCTGCTAAATCTATGGTTAGAGGTTTATCCAGCAGTGAAGCGCCCAGTTGCGAGTGGCTACTCTCTGGGCTATTTAAGAGACATTCAATTGATGTCAGCAGTTCCAAGTGCCTGAGTTTTATCACCTGTGCCCTCTATTCTGTGAGACTGTGTTATAGTTGGATGTTACCCCTGCAAAATAAAAATCCTCCAAAGGACTTTTGTGTGTCAGCTCTGATGTTACTGGGTACTAACCCTGGGAACCCCTAGACAACGAAAGACGAGCTACCAGGAGGTAAATGGTAATCCCAGAAAATTCAAGGTCGCTCCAAGGGGTTATGGCCGCTACATGTACAAAATATTTGAAGTCCATTTTGCAATCCCAGGAAAAGTCCAAGAAAGTGATAATAATCTTGGATTTTTCCTGAGATTGCAAAATGGACTGCATTTATTTTGAACACATATGAATTTTTGATACCTGCACTTTACTAATGAATAATATTTTCTTGCACTAAGCACTTTTTGTTCACTGTGTCAGCACAGTTTTTTCTTTTGCACTTTTTTTTAACAGCATTTGCACTTTAATTGATTTGTTTCATAGAAACAAATAATTTTGTATGATAGATTAATTATTTTATGCAATGACACAGGGTTTATCATTATGATTGTTGTATTGAATGTATTTCACATGTGTACAGTAAGGGATTAGGTCAGGGCCATCTAAAATATTGATTGTACCCTGGGCAAAACTTTTCTTGGGGCCCCCCCCCCCCATGCAGTTTTGCTCTCCGCCTACTCTGAGACATACAATAAATAGCAGCTAGACTCAAAATCAGTTTACTGATTTAGATCAGGCAGCTATTGCGATTGGTTGCCAGAGGTTACAGTGTATCATTACCGCTCACTGACTGGTTGCTAGAGGTTACAGCACACATTATGGCTCACTGATTAGTTGCTAGAGGATACAGCACATGTTTTCTGCTTGTTGATTGGTTGCTAGAGATTACGGTGGATATAACCTCAGGGGGGCATCATATGCATATCGATGGCGCCGGCAGACGCTATTTACATATGAATTCCGGTAATTTACATGTAAACACAGGGTCTGCAGGTGAGTCATCTGTACACAACAATAGGGCAGAGCTGGGCAGCAATGCAGCATTAGTAGTAGCACTTCACACTGAGATATTGGGACACAGCACAGGACTAAAACCTCAAGGGATGAGGGAATTTAAACCAGGATAGCTGGCAAGTATGAGGCAGCTGCTTTGGGCCCCACAACAATGACAGGACCCAGGGGAGCTGCCCCTTTTGTCCTGCCTTAAAAACAGCCCTGGATTAGGTTAATAGCAGTGGGTTCACTTACACCAGATTGTGGGATTATAGATTTGCACTGCTTGCTTCTTTTTTTCTTGCCAAAAATGGAGACTTGCATATATATACTATATTGTCAAAAGTATTGGAACTCCTGCCTTTACATGAACTTTAATGGCATCACAGTCTTTGTCCGTAGGGTTTAATATTGAGTTGGCCCACCTTTTGCAGCTATAACAGCTTTAACTTTTCTGGGAAGGCTGTCCACAAGATTTAGGAGTATGTCTATGGGAATTTTTGACCATTCTTCCAGAAGAGCATTTGTGAGGTGTTCTATTGTGTTGAGGTCAGGACTCTGTGCAGGCCAGTCAAGTTCCTCCACCCTAAACTCGCTCATCAATGTCTATGGACATTTACATCAATTCTTCAATTCTTCTAGGTACACTTGCACACAGTTTTTGAAGGAACTCCGCAGGTAGGTTGTTCCAAACATTTTGGAGAACAAACCACAGATCTTCTGTGGATGTAGGCTGCTTCAATTCCTTCTGTCTCTTCATGTAATCCGAGACAAACGTGATGATGTTGAGATCAGGGCTCTGTGGGGGCCAAGCTATCACTTTCAGGACTGCTTGTTCTTCTTTACACTGAAGATAGTTCCTAATGACATTGGCTGCATGTTTGGGGTTGTTGTCCAATTGCAGAATAAATTTGGGGCCAAACGCACACCTCCCTGATGGTATAGCATGATGGATAAGTATCTGCCTGTATTTCTCAGCATTGAGGACACCATTGATACTGACCAAATCTCCAACAACTGTTGCCTGCAGACACTCATTATTTTACCGCTCTCCAGCCTTTCGGTGAACAAACTGTCTCCTGATAGAGCCAAATATTTCAAATTTTGACTCACCAGTCCAGAGCACCTGCTGCCCTGTTTCTGCACCCCAGTTAACACAGAACACATCCTTTACAGGGATGGGCCCATACTTGATACTTAACAGGCTGGCAATGGATGAGGAATTAGACATCTAGGGGTGGTAAGGTATTTTGATTTCCTCACGGACCTCCTTTCCTAGTTGGAGCCAACCGATACTGAAGAATTGGAGCAATTCACAATATCTAACTGGAAGGATGATTAATTGAGAAGCTCTGTGCATGCAGTACATTACAGGTAAAGTCTGGCCTGGACTATGACAACCCATTAAGTGTCAAGTATGGGCCTATCACTGGGCATCCTCTATGGGACCTTCCTCTTTCTCCGCTTCTCCACCAGCCAAGACGGACCATTAAAGCGGAACTCCAGGTACTGAAATGACAATTGTATAACCCCCTGCCGATAAAGGATCTATTATTTGATTTTCCAAGGAATGGACTAGCACACCAATATATTTACCTTCATTCACAGTCCTGCAATCTTCCTCTCCACTGGTTTCAGTTGTAACAAACTGTCTGCTTTAGCCACTCGCCAACTGATCTTGTCAATACCACTCAACCTGATGAAGTCACACCTGCACTGTAATTAGTTCAGTACTCATGGATAAGTCATCAGGGTGATAGATGGCCACTAGCTGGAGTGCCCACATTCCAGCACTAGAGAGCAGAGTACTAAACTGCTGGTTGTCGCTGGACTGCGGAGTAAGGAGAGTATTTATGAGTGCTCGCCCATCCACTAGAAAGAAGTAACAATAGATCCTTTAATAGCAGAGGGGGCAGCATTTTGGTTTGCTAGAACACACGAAAATAAATATCTTAATAAAGGTTAAAAAAACAAAACCAGCAGTGCTAAATTCAGCCCAGGAGCAGCAGCACGATGAAGATCTCTCTGTCACTCTGCTCTCTCCTTAGCTCAGCAAGCTTCTTGGTAGCACATTAAATAATCGGCACCTTTTGCTGCTTCCTACTCTAGCTCTACTGTACAGGGACTTCAAAAAGCCGATATCAGTTGAGATTCAGGTACTTACTCTGCTTGCATTTAAAAATAAATTTACTGATGTATTAAAGTGGATGTAAACACCCAAATTTTTTTTTTTAATGTCATAATGTAGAGAATAAGATTTCCTTTCATTTGAGCCCAGTCTTGCCACACAGATTTACTCGAGGCCTGAGCAATCCTCTTTTATTGTTCAGTTAGAGAAATCTTGACAAAGTCTTGAAAACTTTGTCAAAAACGCCCCCTTGCTGTGAGTGACAGGTGATTTACATATCTCATGCACTAGCCTGAGACAGGTTATCATCAGATCACTGGATGTTCTACTCTGCCCAGCTCTGACTACATACATGTCCCCTAAATCACGTGTCTGTCTATATAGTCTGCAGGATTACAGAACTGCATTAATTTGACCTATCTGGAGTTTAGCTTTAATTTTAAGAAAAGCTAGAGTTTTGCTTTTATAAAGAAAAACAATAAAGAAAACCATAGTGACTTTCCTTCTGCAGATCAGGCATTAGAGAACAGCCCTTTGCAGATACTCATTAGAGAGACAGCGGCGTATGGTGAACAGGGCCCGAGCCTAGGCCCGGCTGTCACTGGCACGGAGGTGATGCTCCCTGATCTGGGATGACTCATGGGAGCAGGACGCAGATTGCCGGCCGGCAGTAGCTGATGTTTCACTTCAGTCAGATGAGCATCTGGAGATGAAAGTGATGCTGTGATTGTGACAGTCCCTAAAGCGCCCGCGGCAGCGCCATCACTCGGCCATTTTTTGCTGACTGACAGCATGTGGTGGAGAATTTGACCAAGTGCGAGGGGATCTCACAGAGAGGGGCTAATGTATGCAATTCTGCTCAGCTCCAACTCTGCCAGGGGGCGATTACAGACCATTACATACACAATGAAGGGGAAAGAAAGGACAGCTTTTAACCCCTACAGGGCCCAATCTTTATGTAATGGGAAATATTTATTTGTGGAAGCAAATACAGCAATAAACATGCATCTACAAGGTACGGTCCACTCCAATAGGAACATTCTTTACTGTGGGGCTGCACAGTAGCTGAGTGGTTAGCACTTCTGCTTTGCAGTATTGGGGTGCTGGGATTAACACCCAACAAGAACACTATCTGCATATTCTTTCATGTTTGCTCTGGCCTACCCCCCTCTATACTTATTGTTTGACTCACTGGCTTATGATTGTGTGATTATGGCTGAGACGTTAGATTGTAAGTCCTGTTTAGCAAGGGATAGAGGTGAATGGTTGAACATTAAAGGGGTGTTTCAACTGAAAAAATTTTTTTTTTAAAGTCAGCAGCGACTTTTTTTTTAGCTGCTGACTTTAAAAAAAAAATAATAATAAGTACACTTACCCGCCCAGGGAGCCCGCGATGTCGTTCGTGGAGGACGAGCTGTCCCTTGGCGATCGGGATCCAGTGCCGCCATCCTCAGTAAGGGAAACGGCTTCACGTTTCCTACTGCGCATGCGCGAGTCGGCGCGTGGCCTACTGCGCATGCGCGAGCCTTATTTGTGAATGGGGAACGCGGTGTGTTGTGGGACACAGTTCCCACAACACACCGCGCCCCATTCACTAGAACAGGGATACTCAAACTACGGCCCTCCAGCTGTTGCGGGAACTACACGTGCCATGAGGCATTGTAAAACTCTGACATTCACAGACATGACTAGGCATGATGGGAATTGTAGTTCCTGAACAACTGGAGGGCCATAGTTTGAAGACCCATGCACTAGAAGATGGAAGGAGAGAAGATCACCGCGGCGCTGGAGGAGGCAGATTAGGATGATCTGCCTAGTAACAGCCATTTCTGGTAAGTAAAAAAAAAAAAAATTTTTTTTTTTTTTTCATTTTAAATTGTTACTAACATTTTTTCAAGTTTTTGTTTTCAGGGTGTCCCACCACTTTAAAATATACAGTATGTTAAAATAAATAAATTTGACCTGACTCAGGGGACATAGCCTACCCGCACAATTGCTATGTGTTATGGTACTCATGCTGTGTTCCTGGCTTCTTTGCTGTAGTAGCCTGCATTCTTATCTTCTGTGCAGCCCTGAATCAAGGCCTGGGGGGGAAAAAGCAGACACGCGGGTTCACTGATTTAGGCTCCACCTCTCTCTGAGCATAGCTCCCAACTGTCCCTGATTTTGAGGGACTGTCCCTGATTTGGAGAAATGTCCCTCTATCTCTCATTCCTCCTCATTTGTCCCTCATTTTGGTCTAATCTGTATAGATGTATATAAAATGCACTTTTTATTTATCAAAAAGTGTTTTCCAGCACTAAACCTTTCATACGATTTCTAAATTGCTGCATTTGTAAATTCCAAGAGCCAAAATAAAGGAATAGTAGTGGTAAAAAAAGCACTTGTGAATTAACCAATCTTGTTTTTTGTACATTTCTCCTTTAAGGGGGCGTGGCAAGGGGTGTGTCATATGCCTGCATACTTTTGCTGATAGGTGTCCCTCATTCCCATCTCAAAAAGTTGGGAGGTATGCTCCGAGTGCACTGCAGCCTCGTGTATACATGCTGAAGGATGTTAGAGAGGTACAGAATCAAGTGACAGTCCAACATAGCAATGTTGGAACCCCAATAGTGGCCACCAGTCCAGAGATTCCAGTGTCCACTACTAGCCCACTGCACATGTCAGAAGTGGGCCTTAAAGTGTTACTAAACCCACAACAGTAAAATCAGTCGGTATATGTAGCAAAGTATGCTTGTTATACTCACTGAGGATCCTGTCCTCTCTGATCCTCCCCTCCTTCCACTGACTCCTAATTATTTCCTTATAACACAGAGTCTATGGAGTAAGGCTGCACATGCTCAGTTTAGTGTGTATTGCTAGAGAGGTTTTTTTTTTTTTCCTTAGGAGGGTGCATATGATCAGCACAGGGTCAATCAGCACTGTCCAGAAAGAGGGTCAGGGGGCTTGCAGTCTCATAGGTCAGTCAGGAAACTCGTCCTACAAGCTTTAACCAGTGCTTGGCTGAACAATGATAGAAGTCACAAGACTGCTCTAACTGCTGATGAGAAAAGGTATTTAGCAGTTTGTATTTACTAAAACAATTACATTTCCATGTTCTGTGTACTGTGGGAGACCAGATATCGTGAATGCAGGGTCCTGGGTTCAGTAACACTTTAAAGCGTAACAAAACCTTCAAAAATACTCACCTCTACCTTGCAGCAATGTTAAATCCCTTGCTGGTCACAGTTATCTTCTCTCTGATTATTTCTGGAACAGAGGCTTTTGAATGGCTGACGGGGGAATGATGTCTCCTGCGCATGTGCATGGGAGTCAGCCATTCCTGCACTGCCAGAGTATGCTGGAAATACATGCAATTGAATGTACATTCAAGAGCAGACTATAAGCAGATAGGCAAGTGCTTGTTATTGCAGAAGAGACATAGCATGTCTTTTTTTCAATAAAGAGCTGCCTGCTCGCCGCTTTTTAATACTTAGAGCAGAACTTCACTGCATCTGAGAAATTTTCCCAGGTTCTTTTTCCCAGTAAGTGCCCCGCAGCCAGGCATGTGATTATAGTCACTCTTCTGCTCAATATGCAGTCCAGGGGTGTACTTTTTTGTGTTTTTTATTTTTGGGGTAACTTGGATAGAGTTGAGGAATTAAGTTATACTCGAGTATAAGCTGAGTTTTTCAGCACATTTTTTTGTGCTGAAAGTGCCCCCATCGGCTTATACTGGAGTCAAGCACTTTTCTGCAGCAAAAAATGACATTTTACGACCCGACTTTGTGGCCTGTATCTCGGGGCCACTTGGTGCTAGGAACCCCAAATTTGGTGGAACAGTGGAACCAACACTACAATATATCCAAATTTGGGGTTCCTAGCATTAAGTGGCCCAGAGATACGGGGCCCCAAAGTCGGTTCAGAAAATGTCATTCTCTGCTGCAGAAAAGTGCTTGACATTTTCCAACCCGACTTTGGGGCCTCGTATCTCGGGGCCACTTGGTGCTAGGAACCCCAAATTTGGTGTGCAAACCCAGTGGAACCAACACTACAACATAGCACCAAGTGGCCCCGAGATACAGGGCCCCAAAGTCGGTAAACTGTGTCCATCTTCAGCAATGTCATTTCGGGACCCTTTGGGTCCAGATACCCCTGCTGCAGCTAGAGGGCATCTAGGAACCCTTAACTACCAAGTTTGAAGTTCAGGGGACCTATGGCTGCAAATGGGCACAGTGAGGCATGCAAATGGGCACAGTGAGGCTGCAAATGGGCATTGTTGACCCTCTTTTCCACTTACAGTAGCTGCGCATTTCTCACCCTAGTCTTATACTCGAGTCAATAAGTTTTCCCATTTTTTTGTGGTAAAATTAGGTGCCTCATATTCGGGTCGGCTTATACTCGAGTATATATGGTATATACAAAGTGAGGACAGTAAATGTCCTTCTGTAGAACTGTAAGCAAAGCCCTTCCAAAAGACTATAGACTTGGCTAGTAGTAGTACCTAAAGGCACAAAAGCTTCCCCATTTGAGCAATTAGAGCAGAGTCCCTTCGCAAAGAATTAGATAGACTGAGCTCCTCAGGACAGCTGATGTCCCCTTCACACACACACAAATGACTCTCTAGCACCAGAGAGTTGGCAGCAGTCCACAGTCTCTAAGATCTCTCACAGCAGTCTGTATTCACAAAATGTCTTTGGGAAGTTGGTTGCCTCCTTTCAACCTCCATGCAACACCTTTTTTTTCCTGTGACCAGACTAGATCTTCAGATGATCAGCTTGCCGCAACTACAGCAAAGCAGGTCCTCAGGTCGCCCACCTAAGGACTCAGCACCTTGCAAGCACATGGCAGGATATCCTAAGGGGCCAAGCAGCCCCCTTTAGACTGTGTTCCTCTCCTACAGGAAAAGACATGGAAGCTCTGTATCGCAGACTATTTATACAGGCTTCCAGCAGCCATCTGGGCCACCCTCCCAGGGATTGGCCAGAGCTGTATAAATTTTGATGCTGCCCATTTGACTTGCTTCACACCTATGTTCCAGAGAGATCCATAGTGCTCTAGAAAACAGAGAGAGCAATCAAACCTGCAGCAGGTGAAACAACGAACAGGCCAGAATAATCAACACAGCTACACTGATTGCAATGAGCAACACTAAAACAACAAAATAGCAGCTTCACTGAATTGAGTTGATTGAGTTGAGAGAGTGAATTTGCACTTAAAACTTAGTTCCACTTTAATGCCGTGCCTCCATGTATATGCATACAGCCAGTGGCACTGTTCTGTTCACTCACTCACATGCCCCCCCCCCCCCCCCAACACTGTGACCACGATGTCACAGACAGCTCCCTGTCACTGTTTTTCATCAGGAGTTGGTAGGCCGGGCTCCCAACCACACAACCCCTGAGACAGCCAATCTCAATGATCGCATGATTGGGAGGCCCAGGAAACACCTCTGGAGTTCCCCGTAAAGGGCTGTCTCTTTCCATCAGAAAGGGGTTAATAAAATTAATAAAATATATTGAATTTACAACGATAATTATTTTAGAAAGCTATAGAGGTTAACTTTTATAACAACATGCAAAAGTCTGAATACTCACCTGTCCTGCTGCCTATGCCATCGGATTGCAACATTTTGCTTTTTTGTGGGATTCCTAGTCTCCAGCTGCACTTTGTGGTTCTTCCTGCCTGCCCGTTTCTTGTAGTGGCATAGTAGCCAGTGGAGACAGCCACCAAGCTCAGCGGGGGGGGGGGGGCGCAAGCAGACACTCCTTGATACGTCAGATAAAAAAGGGTTTTCAGCAAGATTTTTAAGAGGCCCTGCCACCAATTTAAAAACAATTGCTGCTAAATGCGCACAAAAAATCAACAGTTTGAAAATGCTTATTTGCAGTGTTTTAGACTTCAGGAAAATTTGATTCTCTAGCAAAGACCCTCTCTTTGCATGTCATAGCCCTCTCCTCATCTGGAAGTGTCCACCTACTCTTTGTGCTGGCACAGCTTCTTTGCCCCTTCCTTCACCACCCTACATAGCCTTTTACTGATGAGGAATGGGTGAAGCTGGATACTATGGAGTGTAACTTTAGGGACTGCATTGAGTCCACTATGACTGTTGACATCACATCCAATATGGCAGGAACCACAGGCAGTCTTGGGGCCACAAGGGATGCTTTTACAGAAAAATAATGTGAAGCAATAGTGCAGGACATGTATTCATGCTTTTCTTTATAGGCTTGGCGTGTATTCATTTAAAATATGACAGCCAAAATTTTAAATAGTAACTTCTAATGAGCACTCTATGAAAATGCAATATCGTCTTCAACTGAAAGCGCCATTGTCAGGGATGACTCTCCAAAATGTTACAGCTGTGCCTGGAAATGAGATCTTCCAGCGAGCAGCATGCAGCAATTATTGAGTCTGTCTTCAGCTTCGGAATAAATTTGTCCTGCGAGCCAGAGGAAAAGATGAGGATTAAGAAGGCGATGACAGAGGCGAGGCAGAACCCAATAAACGACATAAGTAAATGCTTCCAAGAGTAACCACGTGTTAGGTAAATTAATAAATTGTTTATTGAGTGGCAGGGCCATAATTTAATCTTCAGGGACATGAACAAAAGGCAGACTCCCCCATCCCTGCAGTGTACACATTGCTTATGAAATCTTCTGCTATGTAATTAACCTTTCTCGGGTTTTTTTTTTTTCAGACTGTTGAATACGCAGCGATGTCACAGGCGGCGCCTACAGGACTGTGCTGATAAAGGACAGAGTTTAGCTTTAATTTTAAGAAGACTAACTCAAGTTAATTTTTTTATTCATTTTAAAAAGAGTAGGCACATTTGTGATTTTCCTTCAGGATTGGTGAGATTTTCCCTTACTTTTTGACCCTTTGACACCTGTATAAGAAATGGGATGTAGGGTTGTCACCATAGCGGGTATCAGAAATTCAGAAATTCTATCATGTCAAAAAAAAACAGTGGGCCGAAATTGAGGGGACTAAATATTTTAGGAGTTAAGAAATGTCTATTGAGGGCTTAACAATAAAGTAACAATTGCCATTTACCATATTTAATCCCAATTAAATTGGCCATAAACCATTTAATTATAAAAGTATTATTAAAAGTATAACTTATCAACTGGAGAACAACTGGGGGCATATTTTTTTCCCCTGATCCTCAAATCATTGAGGACTGCAAAAATAAGTATGAGGGCCTTATGAATCCCACAAAACATCAGTCTAATGGGACTGTTCTGACCATTGCCTATGCTACTATAGGGGCTTGTACAAACCAGCACAATGCATAAACAAGGCAATATGCGCTGAAAAAAGAAAAGTTCTATTTTTGTGTAGTGTAACGTGTTCCAGTGCATCTCGTGTAAAGTCAAATAAACTTTAAAGTTAGGAAAAAGGGAAAAAGCAAGCACTGGGATGTGCTTTAACAATGCATTGCAGCGCACACTAGTGAGTGCATTATGCGCACCTTAAAGCGGTTTTCCGCTTAAAAAAAAAAAAATAATAATCAGACACTTACCTGTCCCAGGGTCCAGCGATGCGGGGGATCGAAGCCCCGCTCGTCTTCCCCTCCGATCGGCGGCACCGGCATTGTAACTGTGGGCGCCCGGCTGTGGCTTCACAGCCGGGCACCCACTGCGCATGCACGAGCGGCGCCTCTCGCCGTGATTGGCCACGCAATCATCTGGGACCTGTGACGTGTCCCAGATGATTGACAAGAGGGAGGGGGCAGAGCTCCCTTCCTGCACCGAGCAAAGTGACGTCCAGATCCCAGGCTCTGAAGGAGGCAGACTACGAGGGACCCCCTAGCAGAAGGCATTTAGAAGTGAGTAAAAAAAAAAAATTTCTCCAAATGTTTCTTTTTTTTTTTTGTATGCACATAAATTACATTTTTTTTTTTTTTTTTGGGTGGAACTCCACTTTAATGCATGTCCACTGGTGTGAATAATCCCCAAATGTGGTTTCATTTTTGCCTGTGCCCACCTTGGGAAGAGTATTCCCATTACTTCCTGTCTTGACAGGAAGTGAAGGTAAATGTCCCCAATAGGGGCATAGAAAGTAATAAAAATCTCACAGCGGCTGAATCCTTTCCTGGCTCTATCCAAAACAGAAAGCTTTGGATGGATTTGCGATTTAACCCATCCATGCTCGCAAGCTGTAAATAAACATCCCCCCTGCTGGAAGCAGGAATAAGGTAAGTATTACTCCTGTACTTCGTAGACTAAGTTAACAAGCAATTAACCCTTGCATTATGAGGGCCACCACTGCAAAAGTATTAAATATATCAAAAATACCACGCTAGGTGAATAAATGGGAAAAAAACGAAAACAGTGATACAAAAGCAGCGTGTGAGATACACACCCTAGTAACAGAAATTATAAGAAGGAGCCGCGCTAAAAAAATAATTACATGAATATACTGTACACATAGTACTTAAAACTATATGAAACACAATATGCATGTGGACTCAATATAAATTGTACATGAACAGTCCATTAACACAAACAAGTGCATGTAACTGGATTAGTTAAACTGATGAACAGTCCCAAAACACTGCAACAGATGTGTGCACCTCCACTACATAGAGTGCGTGCTTACCGGAAGGCAAGCTAATCGTGCTTGCGGCTATCAACCCAGCCAGGGACTTTATCCTGGGGATATTGGGATACCAGCTCGCAGAGGGATTCTTTAGGTAATTAGACAGGACACACACCAGGAAGGACCGGTGTTTATTAGCCGGCTGGCTTTTTTATATTGATGCTACTTTGTCATGCTCTATATGTAAGTGCAACCTTTAACTTCAATAAATACTATGTGTTTCTGATTTACACTATGCTGAGCTTTTTCTCATTTGTGGGTATACCTGCCTGGTTTATGCCTATAACCATTGGACAATTGAGTTGCCTTGGTTCCTGGTGTGTGTCCTGTCTAATTACCTAAAGAATCCCTCTGCGAGCTGGTATCCCAATATCCCCAGGATAAAGTCCCTGGTTGGGTTGATAGCCACAAGCACGATTAGCTTGCCTTCCGGTAAGCACGCACTCTATGTAGTGGAGGTGCACACATCTGTTGCAGTGTTTTGGGACTGTTCATCGGTTTAACTAATCCAGTTACATGCACTTGTTTGTGTTAACGGACTGTTCATGCATAATTTATATTTTAGTCCACATGCATATTGTGTTTTATGTAGTTTTAAATACTATGTGTATATTCTTGTAATTCTTTTTTTAGCGAGGCTCCTTTATATAATTACTGCAAACTTATTTATTTTTCCAGCTAGGAGTTTAGTTTTAAGCCATGCTAGCATAATTTAATCAAATAAAAAGTACAGAAGCATAAAAGTAATTTAAAGGAGATATAAACCGATCCCTAAAATCTCATATTAGCTTTTTTTAGGCACTTCCTGTTATAGGGTGACCGCGCGCTGTCCCTCTCTCCCAATTGTGCTCTGGCAACACAAATTATATTGCATGGTCCACTGTTGTCATCATCAGGAAACTCGCCCTGAGAAATGCCAGAAATGCCATGCACTGTAGTGCATGTAGACAGGAAGTGACTGTAAAGAGGCTGCAGGAAATGGGCAACACTGGGATGCAACAAAGGAAGAAAGATAAAGGATTTCCTTAAATGGCGATCATTTAAGATGCAAGGGGGGTTATTTACTACAGGCAAATCCACTTTGCACTACAAGTGCAAACTACAAGTGCAAAGTATACTTGAAATTGCACTGAAAGGGCACTTGAAAGTGAAGTCCCTGTAGATCCGAGGGGGACATGCAAGGAAAATAAAAAATAGCATTTTAGCTTGCACATGATTGGATGATAAAATCAGCAGAGCTTCCCCTCATTTTTAGATCTACCCCTCTGATTTAAAGTGACTGCACTTCCAAGTGCACTTTCAGTGCAATTTGTACTTGTAGTTTGCACTTGTAGTGCAACGTGGATTTGCCTTTCGTAAATAACCCCCAAGGTGTTTAATCAAATTAAAAACACAATTCATTAACCACTTAAGGCCCAGAAGGATTTACCCCCTCAATGACCAGGCCATTTTTTGCGATACTTTTGTGATACGGCACTGCTTCGCTTTAACTGACAATTGCGAGGTCGTGCGACACTGTACCCAAACAAAATTTATGTCCTTTTTTTTTTCCCCACAAATATAGCTTCCCTTTGGTGGTATTTGATTGCTATAAACAAAAAAAGCAACAATTTTGAAAAAAAAGCTATACTTTTAACTTTTTGCTCTAATAAATATCACCCCCAAAAAATATAAAATAACGAATTTCTTCCTCAGTTTAGGCCGATATATATTCTTCTACATATTTTTGGTAAAAACAAATAAAAAATAAAAAATCGTAATAAGCGTATATTGATTGGTTTGCACAAAAGTTAGAGCGTCTACAAAATAGGGAATAGATTTATGGCATTTTTAATATATATATAAATATATATAAAAATATTTATTATTATTTTTTTTTTTTTTACTAGTAATGGCTGTTTGGCACCCCCCTGGGCTCCAGCGGTCTTGAAAATGGACTGTCCACCGCTGAACCATGGGGGGACACAGTTTTCGGTGGATCAGTTGAGTATAAAACTTTTTTCAGTTGACCCATGCAATGCAGGCACAGCTCCATTGCATGGAAAAAAGTTGGGCTTCAAGGCTTTACATCTATTTAAAAAAATTGGAAAAAATAGACATATTAAATAATAAACATATCTAAATTAAACACATAGGCTGGTCTTTATTTTTTTCTCATTTTATTGAAACAAACGTACACTCACTGTGAAGTACCTGTAAGTCATTATCAGGTCAGACAAGGGAGTCCTGATTTGTAGTCAAGTTACAACCAAGAACTCGTAGTTTGCTCTGAAGTAGTCTGGGTAGTGAGACGCAGTCATTTATCCATGATGAAAACAAACCCCGTATTAAGTGTCCCGACGCCTCAATGTGACCCCTGCACAGAACTCTGAGTACAGGAAAGCAATGATACAAAACTGAACTATGTAATGATTTCTGACACTCTCCCAAGCTCATTTATCAACTACTTGTTACAATGCAAGTTGTCCACAAAAAAAAAATTGCTTTTCTGTCAAAGGAAAATACAATCCTGTCTGTATTTTTACCACTTCCATACACTCACATTTACTTCCAAAACGTTTCAAAATTAAAAGAGGAACACACTTTAAAGCAGAGTTCCAGGCACAAATAACACAGATACCATGTAAGTGAACTGTCATCTCTGCCAAAGAATATTTAATTCTACTCCCTCTTTTCTACTCAGCTGGGTGACTGCACCGCAGTTATCTAATAAGATATGGTCACCAAGCAGCCAGACAGAAAATAAGCATCACCAAGGTCATCACCCTGATCTTCCCACCCTTCAGCACGCTCCTAGTGCTAGACTGACTGCAATATGCAATGTAGGTGTGCTGTCGGAATATTTGTTGGAGTAATTTGCATAGCATATTTGCACATTATGGTATAATTACCCCTGGATGTGATCTCCTAAAGTGATGTGAGGTCCTAGCTCCCCACAACCACCGGATCCCTGTTGGTGCCCTGTTATCCTCCTCCTTTTCCGGATCCACCATCTTTTTGCTTCATCAGTTGGACAGGCACTGATGGTGTAACTTGCCTACATGTACAGATGGTGTAACTTCCGTATATGTACGTTGGAGTTATTATCTTGGCACCTGGCTGAACACTGTAATATTGCAGAACTACATAGTACAGTACGTATTTTTTAAGTATAGAGTGTTTTTTAAAAGTCTCTTTTTTAAAGTCTCTTTTATCAAAACACTCTACCCAATGAGTTACTAAAAAGTTGGACTATATATTTTTTACAGGACGCGTTTTTTTTTTTTTTTTTGGGAGGGGGGTTACAATATTACACTTATTGCTCTATGTTTTATTATAATTTATTGTGTGTTATTTGTTTGCTATCACTTTATGTTTTTTTGTTTTACTTCTTTTCTACGAAAAAAAAAAAACATAAAATAATAAAGGCTAATGAGGGGTCGTTTTTGGAAAAAGAACAGGCCCAGGACAGAAACTTGTTGATTGCGGTTAATTTTACAAAAATGGCAACATTTTCTGGAAATCTGCCAATATTTATTTACAGTTCAGCTAAAAGATAACTCTCAATTTCACTCATCTCTAAGGGCAGAGGAGGCCTTCACTTACCCTAATGGTGATGCTTCCTCACTGGCCTGGAACACTGCCAGGGAGCGCCCCCAAAGGTAAGTGGTCTGTTAGCTATCTTGACGTCACCAACTGAATTACTTGTGTGACATGGGCCCAATTGTAAACTGGATATCTAAACCCCATATTATTTACATAGGTTAAATTTTCTGCAGTTGTCGCTCCGACATGCTGGAAACAGGAAGACCTCTCTGTGTTAATGTTCTCGCACAGATCCCACCCCCCCACCCATCACAAAAAAAAATATAATGGTAAAAGTATTGCATTAAAAGCAAGTAAAAGGCAAATGAAAAACATTAAAACACCATTAATTATTTCATGTTAAATCCAAATGTAATATTAGCAATCACCGAAAATACTGAAAATATCATTTTCCTTTAAGCTGTTGTCATTATTAATAATGTACAAGTCATTATATCGCAGTCATCTGATTTCTCCTGTTGGCAGGGGATTTACTGGGATCTGTAGACAATCTATTTTATTGTGTAATTAGTTTTGTGTTACATTGAAATGCAGACTCGTCAAATAGGCGACAGCGTCACGTCCCCCGGACACAAAAGGAAAAAAAAAACAGATAGAAAATGGTTATCTGCGGTCTGCAAATGTGGCTGTCTATTGGGGCAGGGATATGCAATTTTCAAAACAACGCAAAACGGGAAGGTGGAAGATGAGGATTTTGCTGCAAACCCTGCATTAGTGCAAACGCACTAAATTCCCAAAGCAGGCCTGTTAGTCAGATGATTATTAGATTCATTTACTGTGTTTTTTATACTCAAGCTCTCTGAATTAGACTGTCTTTCTTCAGAATCCGGGAGATGTTTGCAGCTGACAGTTTTATTTCCATTGAGATGGAGGCAACAGTTGTCTGATGTCAATTCTGACTTGTCTGGCATCTTGGCTTCTTCCCTCTATTTCGAAGCTCGATCCAACTGATATGTTAGTTATTGTGAATGGGAAGTCAAAGTGATATTAAAGGTTCACATTTTTTCAAAATAACAAAAAACGTATACTTACAGTGCCTTGAAAAGTATTCATACACCATGAATTTTTCTACATTTTGTCATGTTACAACCAAAAACGTAAATGTATTTTATTGTGATTTTATGTGATAAACCAACACAAAGTGGCACATAATTGTGAAGTGGATGAAAAACGATAAATGTTTTTCAAAATTTTTAACAAATAAATATGTAAAAAGCGTGATGTGCATTTGTATTCAGTCCCCTGAGTCAATACTTTGTAGAAACACTCTTTGCTGCAATTGCAGCTTCAAGTCTTTTTGGGTATGTCTCTACCAGCTTTGCACATCTAGAGAGCGAAATTTTTGCCCATTCTTCTTTGCAAAATAGCTCAAGCTCTGTCAGATTGGATGAAAAGCGTCTGTAAACCGCAATTTTCAAGTCTTGCCACTGATTCTCAATTGGATTTAGGTCTGAACTTTGACTGGGCCATTCTAACACATGAATATGCTTTGATCTAAACCATTCCATTGTAGCTCTGGCTGTATGTTTAGGGTCGTTGTCCTGCTGGAAGGTAAACCTCTGCCCCAGTCTCAAGTCTTTTACATACTCTAATGCCCCATACACGCGGACGGATATTCCGATGGAAAAAGTCTGATCGGATTATGTTGCCGGAAAATCCGATCGTGTGTGGGCTCTAGCGGGCTTTTTCCGTCAGAATTTCCAGCATAAAAAATTTGAGAGCAGGATCTAAAATTTTCCGACAACAAAATCCGATCAAACTTTTTCCAATCGTGTGTAGAGAATTCCGACGCACAAAGTGCCACGCATGCTCAGAAGAAATTTGGAGACGAAAACTATTGGCTACTGGCCTCTATGTAGTCCGGGTCATATGTTTTGTACGTTACGAACGGATTTTCCGACAACTTTGTCCGACCATGTGTGTGCAACACAAGTTTCAGACAAAATCAGTCGAAAAAAATCTGACGGTTTTGTGGTCGGAATGTCCGACCGTGTGTAGAGGGCATTCCAGGTTTTCTTCAAAGTTTGCCCTGTATTTGGCTCCATTCATCTTCCCATCAACTCTGACCAGCTTCCCTGTCCCTGCTTAAGAAAAGCATCCCCACAACATGATGCTGCCACCACCATGTTTCACGGTGGTGATGGTGTGTTCAGGATGATGTGCGGTTCAATTTTGGTCTCATCTGACCAGAGCACATTCTTCCACATGTTTGCTGTGTTCTCCACATGGCTTCTCGCAAACTGCAAACTGGACTTCTCATGGCTTTCTTTCACCAATGGCTTTCTTCTTGCCACTCTTCCATAAAGGTCAGATTTGTGGAGTGCACGACTTATAGTTGTCCTGTGGACAGATTCTCTCCCCTGAGCTGTGGATCTCTGCAGCTCCTACAGAATTACCATGGGCCTCTTGGCTGTTTCTCTGATTAATGCTCTCCTTGCCAGGCCTGTCAGTTTAGGTGGACAGCCATGTCTTGGTAGGTTTGCAGTTGTGCTATATACTCTTTCCATTTTCAGATGATGGATTGAACAGTGCTCCGTGAGATGTTCAAGCTTGTGAAATGTTTTACAAAACCCTGCTTTAAACTTCTCCACAACTTTATCCCTGACCTGTCTGGTGTGTTTCTTTGGCCTTTATGATGCTGTTTGTTCACTAAGGTTCTCTAACAAACCTCTGAGGGCTTCACAGAACAGACTCTATTTACTAATTAGGTGACTTCCGAAGGCAGTTCCACTAGATTGTAGTTAGGGGTATCAGAGTAAAGGGGCTGAATACAAATGCACGCCACACTTTTCTGATATTTATTTGCTTTATTTGCTTCCACTTCACAATTATGTGCCACTTTGTATTGGTCTATCACACAAAACCCCAATAAAATACATTTACATGTTTGGCTCTAACATGACACAATGTGGAAAATTTCAAGCAGTATGAATACTTTTTCAAGGCACTGTACCTGCTCTGTGAAATGGTTTTGCACAGTACAGCCCCGATCCTCATCTTCTCTGGTCTCCTGCTGGCGCTCCTGGCTCCTCCTCTTTACAGAGTGCCCCCATAGCAAGCAGCAACTCGTGCATGAGTACCCTGAAGCCCTGCTCTGTGTGTCCATGAGACACATAGAACGGGGCCCTGCTCAGCCCCCACTCCCTCCTCATTAGCTGTGATTGGCAGCAGCGGGAGCCAATAAGGAGGCAGACATCTGGGAGTGAAGCCGCTCCTGTGCACATCGCTGGATTGCGATCAGACTCGGGTAAGTATGGGTGGCTTGTGGGGGAGCTCCATACTGAAGATAAAAAAAACCTTGAGGCTGGGTTCACACTATTGAAAATTGGATGCAGGTTTCGCCGCATCCAATTCGCAATTCAGGAGATTGTGACCAGCTCTCTATGGAGCTGGTTCACACATCTCCGAAGCGACTCCAGTGCTTGGGGTAAAAATCGTACCTGAAACGGTGAACGAGGACCTCTGCTGTGGGCCGCTCCATTCTGAAGTGTGAGCCCAGCCTTAACCTTTAGAACCACTTGAAGGGTGCATTTACACTTTTGCACCAGGGTAATGCAGTATATGTGCATTGTAATGCCCTACCATTCATTCAGATTGTTTATTTAAAGTGTATCTATATTGCAGCTCTGCTGATCTCCTGCAGCTTCCTTGATAGCTGCATAGCATTTGTCGGCACAGGTTTCGTGACGGGAACAGTGGACGATGCCTGGTTAACTGATGTTGTAATGACCATTTGAAGTCTCCGTAGGAAGGTCATGTGATAGGTGACTATATGTGATGTGATGCACAAGAACCTTCTGGGCAGGATAACAAGGAACCTAGGAAATTACATTAGCATGTTAAAGATTATATGAGATTTTAGTGTTTGGGATTCTATATACTTTTAATACAGATGTGATATGTTCTATTTACCCTACCTACCAGTTAATCCTCATGCCCATAGGCGTGCACACAGGGTGTCCCATGCAGGCATGAACTGGCCATGGCCACAGACTGAGGAGCTCAGAGTCAACATTGATGGGCACAGACTGAGGGGGCTCAGGATTGATGGGCACAGACTGAGGAGCTCAGAGTCAGCATTGTTGGGCACAAACTGAGGGACTCAGGATTGATAGGCACAGACTGAGGGATTGCATTGATAGGCACAGACTGAGGAGCTGCATTGATGGGCACAGAGACTGAGGGGCTTAGCATTGATGAGCACAGACTGAGGAGCTGCATTGATGGGCACAGACTGAGGGGCTCAGCATTGATGGGCACAGACTGAGGGTCTGCATTTGATGGGCACAGTGAGGCTGCATTTGAAGGGCACGGTAAGGCTGCATTTGATGGGCACAGTTAGGCTGCAATTTGTGGGCACTTATATACTGTATGTACCACAAGCAGTCTTTAAATTATTTACATTCTGGCTAACAGGCTGCTTCTCTACATTCAACACTTAATTCACTGGTACCAAGTGGGATTTGTACCTTTGAGGGAACCCAAGAAGAGAGGTCTTCTGATAGGGGTTCAAACCTTGGGAATGCATTCTTGTTTAACCGCCCTGGTAAACCTTCACCAAATCTATTGGTTTTTAAGGATTTGGTGCTGAAGGATTTACATGAGGCTAAAATCAAAAAGGTCCAACAGAAAGATATACATCAGGGTATCAAATCTCTCTGTGATAGGAAAAACCTCATCAATAAGGAGGCGGGGGGGGGGGGGTATTGTGTTGAAGAATAGACAGGATTATGAAGGGGAGATAAACAACATCTTAGCGGATAGGGCTATTTATAGCATTTTAAAAAAAAGACCCCACTAATATGTATGCTAAACGTTTGAACCAAATAGTAAAGAAAGGCTTTGAATCAAAATGAATAAATAAAAAAGAAAAATAATTCCTGGTGCCACTTACACCTAAAATATTCCTATTATTTATTACCTGCCGAAGGTTCATAAATATTTGAGTCATCCACCGGGAACACCAATTGTGAGTGGGATCAATTCGGTGACCTCCAGTATTGGAAAATACATTGACGTATTCCTGCAACCTTTGGTCGGTAAGACCCCGGCATTCCTGAAGGACACTATGCAGATATAAGGGGAAACCTCAGAACTCAATATAGAGGATGGTATGCTATTAGTAACAGCTGATGTGTCTTCACTGTACACTGTTATTCCCGATCAGATAGGGTATCAGGCAGCAAAACACTTCCTTGATAAAGACAACCGGCTGATATTCCCCCATAAAGATTTCATTCTGGAACATTTACGTTTTGCGATGGAACATAATGAATTTTTTCACAGATAGGCATCCTAATTTGAGGTTTAGCGTTGTTACATTGATGACGCCTTTTTCATATAGATGGGGGATGAGAACTCCCTTCATGTTTTCATGAATGATCTGAATACTAACAATTGGGGTATTAGGTTCACTCATTAAAGGGGGTGATACTTCCATCAACTTTTTGGATGTTACTATATTCAAGCAACACAATAAACTTCTGACAAAAACATTCTTTAAAACCACTGATAGAAATGGTTTTATACCAGTTGGGAGTTGTCATCATCCCAACTGGTTACAATCAATTCCTAAAAGTCAATTTCAACGAATTAGATGAAATTGCTCTAACTTAGACGATTTTAGTCTGCAGGAATTCACCCTGAGAGATCGCTTTGTGGAAAAGAGTTCTGATAATCGTGTTTTAGAATCAGAAATCCAGAGAATATTGACTCAGTATAGGAGAACACTCTTAGTCCCTAGAGACAAAAAAGTTAATGTTTCTGATGAATTTGAATGGTCCTTTTTGACCACTTTCTCTTCCCAGTATAAATGGGTTAACATTTTGGCAAAACACTGGAAAGTCCTGAAGGGAGATAATGTGTTGGGTACAGCTCTCCCTGATAGACCGAATATCACTTTTAGAACCCAAAATCTATATCCCATTGTGAAACCCATTGGGTTTTTTATTTACGTACCCTTTAGACCCTTGGGAATGAACATAGAATGGGATAATAATTGTTTCATTGATAATAGCTGATCTTTCTTTTTCCATTAGTGCTAGTGTTAGGTTTTTGTAGGTCTTTTTATTTTTTTTTACCCCTTTTAGATTATTATCTATTCTATTGTTTACTCAATGAAGGGTTCTCTTTTAATATTTGCTAGATATTATGTCTACTCGTCATACTGGGTTATGCTATATTATGTTCAGTTCTACCTACCAATACATTGGGTTTATGATGACTCTTTAATATGTATATGTATCTGCAAATGGTGATCATGGTGGAGAGAATCAGTTGATCTCTACATCCTAAACACATTTAAAATTAAAAATATATATATATATTTTTTAAAGAGTTTTTTTAATTTGAACAATTTTTTGGTTATCTTTTTTAATTACATTTTTTTGACCTTTGGTCCTGGTTCACACTGGAGCATTTTGACATGCGATTTGACATGTCAAGTCGCATGTAAATTTGGTGGCAATTGCCTTCAATTGCACTGTTCTAATTGGTGCTACGCGTGGCTTCATTCCCAGAGCACGGTGTGAACCTGGGGTAATGCACACCTAATACCAAGTATTGATTACACTTTGGTGTCATAGCGTATTTTTATTCTTATTTAGAATTTCTTACGTGTCCCATCTAGGTGACACCAAAAGGATGTATAGATCAATTCAACTTCCGGTGTCACCCACATCCACTTGTATTTATATGCTATTAGCAGATGTCTTGAATGAGTCTCCTGTACCAGCTGAAGCCTATTATGGAGAAACTATTCAGTTGGAGCCCATTGTGAGACATCTAACCGTTTGAGCTGGTTGCTGCAAACCACCGCTCTGTTTTTTATGTGTATTTATTTTTGCTGATGTTTGGTTGCCTTGATATAAGTTTTTATGGTGCTGTTTTAATAAACCCTTTTGTTGAAACATATTGCACTACAAGGGTATACTCTTCTTCCTTTATGCTCTGGGATTTATCCTTGTGCTGCCAGATTGGATATCAGCTTTTCCAAAGATACCGTGATTCCGGCATCTATTGAAAAACTGGGTCCACTTTTACAGCTTAAGGTGTTGGAGCCTGATGGGATCATTGTCCAGTGTCTGATACTGCGTTTATCTGTAATTTGGTTCGTTTTTACAGCCCAGTCTGTTGGAGCATGGTGGGATTATTATCCAATGCTTGAAACAAATGCTATCTGGTAAGAAGTGAATCTATATGGTGATGGGATATTAAAGCGGTTCGGCACACATTTCATTTAGTAAATCTCTTTGCCTTCCAAATCAGGCAAAGAGTACTAAATGAAATGTGTTTTTTTTTTTTTTTTTCACTTACCTTGTAATCGATGACTTCCTGTCCTCTGTCTCTGCGGGGGTGGGCGGGGTCTGTGCGGGGATCCTCGTCACGCTGCACTGTCTCCTGGGATCTGGTGTCATTGATCCCAGGAGTCTGTGCGGGCATCTTCCGAAATCTCGCGAGATTTCGGTCACATCTTCCAAAACCTCGCGAGATTTCGGACACATCTTCCGAAATCTCGCGAGATTTCGGACACATCTTCCGAAATCTCGCGAGATGTCGGCAGATGTGCCGACATCTCGCGAGATTTCGGAGAACGTGAGCTGCACTTTGCCGTTACTGCGCACGCGCGAGCTCGGCGCAGTAACGGCGGTGCATGCTGGGCCATCTAAAGTGCCTGTGGGGTTTCACATGCCCACAGGCAAGATGGCCCCCAGCAGAAAAGCAGAATATAAAGAATTTTTTTGGAGGAAAACCGGCTGCGATCGAGATGGAAGATGGAACAGGTGAGTCCCCCAATTTAGATAATCATCCTTTGCATATTCCCCCAAAAAAAAAAAAAAAACACAGTGCAGAACCGCTTTAAAATCTTTGTGTTTTGAAGAGCACTGAAGTTCCCTTATATTTGGTTCACCCAATTCCCTTGAAGAGCACAGAAGTTTTCACATATTGGATTCACTCAGTTCCCTTTTGTATAAGGGTTTGTCAGTTGGACATTTTTCATGCACTTTTTGTTGCACCCTTTATGAACTGCATCGTATATTTTTCACTTTATGAATATATATTTTTTTTTTAATTTTTTTTTATACACTTGTTTTTGTAGGAGCGGACTTTATGCCCTTAAATTTGTCATGTGTATTTCAGCACTGTGACTATTGTTATAGATTAGCACACCTGTTTCTTTTAATTATCTATGCTTATGGTAAGGGTTCAGACCTTTTAAGTTTCAGCTTTTCTTTATCTATATATTTTAATTTATTTATGTGTTTTTTGATTTCTCCATTTCAATAGTCACACTTCCCTTCACCAGGAGAATAAGATTTTAACCCATTTTTGACATACTTTAAATCTTGTATCACAACCTTCTTGCATATACAATACACTTATGTAAACATAATATGTGCAAAGATAAAAATATGAAAAGCATTGCAAAAAATAGCATACCAAAGTGCAATGGCAAAATGTCAGCAAAATGTTTATTAGGCTGCTTTCACACTGAGGCGCTTTACAGTCGCTATAGCGCTAAAAATAGCGCCTGTAAAGAGCCTCTCCTCTCACTCCAGTGTGAAAGCCAGAGTGCTTTCACACTGGAGCGGTGTGCTTGCAGGATGGTAAAAAAAGTCCTGCAAGCAGCATCTTTGCAGCGCTGTATGAGCGGTGTATATACCCCTCCTAAAGCGCCCCTGCCCACTGAAATCAATGGGCATCGCCGGCAAAGCGCTGCTGCAGCGACACTTTGCCGGTGGTTTTAACCCTTTTTCGGCCGCTAGCGGCCGAATAGCGCTGCTAAAACAATGGTAAAATGTCGCTAAAAATGGCGGCGCTTTACCGCCAACGCCCCTATAGCCGCAGTGTGAAAGTAGCTTTATTGTCAAATCAAATAGTACAGTCCCATATCATTTACACTCTCCTGCACATTTTAATCCACTTAGCTTCTCCCCCACCTGGTTGTTCAAAAGCATCACCAGAATATAAGACCCTTAATGAAATAGGGTTATTTACACTCTGTTATATAACTCCAGGAAATACAGCCCCCAATCAGAGTTACATACTGTGATTTAAACCTCGTACAATTTTTAAGTCCTATTGGGGAATAACCAGAAGGAATGGTTGGATTTTCTAAAATTGGAAGAAGGGGCCATAAAGACATACAATCCTTTGCACAAACTCTCATCTAAAGACACAATGTTAACTCAAGGGTTGAGAACAAAGGGTGAGTAGCACTTAGCTTACTAAGGCCCTTAGCAAGCTAAGGAAGAATTTCTAATATTACAGAGCACTTTTTCTGCTCTACCATAACTCAATGTTTAGTATCTTTATCACACGCCCAATCTATCGCCTTCTGTAGAACAGCCGCAACACCCAATATATGTAAAGATCTGGTACAGCCAGCCCTCCTTCCTTTTATGGTCTATAAAATAATTTCTTGCTGTTTTTAGGGGTTTTACTCTTCTAAATTAAGATCTTTTTTTTTTTTTATTACAAACGATTTTTATTGGAAATACAATAAAATAATACAAACAATTGACAATACGTATTATACATCATACATATCAGAGGGTCAAAATATTAATGTCAATGCAAATAACATACAAAAATAAAAAAGAAAATAAGGAAAACAAGAACACAAAAGTAGATCGTGAAGCATTCGAGAGCCATAGTCGTACACAACAAGATTACTGTAGGGCAAAAGAGAGAAAAAAAAAAAAAGAGTAACCTATTGTAAGTTCTAGGGGTGAGGTATTATGTTAGCGCTCCATGGTCTAGAGTAGGATAAAACAAAAACAGTACTTATAGTTGTGGTAACAGGTTTTGTCTGTAAGATTTCCAGGGCGACCATCTTTGGTCAAACATATGCATCCTATCGTGCAATGTACAAAGAATTCTTTCCATTAACATAATGGCATCCATCCTATAGAGGATGGAGGCAGTAGGTACCGTAGGGGCTTTCCAGTGTAGGGCAATAGCCCATAGGGTGGCTATGCAAGCAGTGTGTATGAGGCATTCCTCTGAACGAGGCACCCCAGGAATGGAAGCTCCGAGAAGGCCCATGGCTGGGGTGAGCCGTATCTGGGTACCTGTTATAGCAGACGCAATAGCATTCACTGAGTCCCAAGTGTGGGTAAGTTGGGAGCAGTCCCAAAAAATGTGCATAAATGTGCCTGGAAGCTGACATCCTCTGAAGCAAAGATTAGAGGTCCCGGGAAAGATGGAATGAAGTCTGGATGGGGTATAATACCATCTGGTTAATACTTTGTATGCTGTTTCCCTAACCGCCAAGGATTTAGAGGCTTTGCGTAAATTGGTTAGCATGGTGTCCCAGTCCTCCGTGTCGAAAACTTCGTTACAGTCCGCCTCCCATTTGTGTTTATAGGGAATAACCCCAGGTAAGCTTACAGCTAATGCTGATTTGTAAAGGGAGGAGATAAGACCCTTTCCTCTGGGAGAGTCACGGCAAATTTGTTCAAACATAGAAGGGGGAGATGAGGGGGTAAGTGCGAAGTGAGAGATATAGAAGTGTCTAATTTGCATGTATCGAAAATGTTCCCTTAAAGGAATCTGTTTATGTGAGCGTAGATGGTCAAATGAGGCAAAGGTGTTCCCGGATTGTAGGTCAGCTAGCGTGACCATAGAGTTAGCTATCCACCAGGAGAAGCTCTCAGTGTTATGAAAAGCTACGTTGAATAGGGGTTCCCCTAAAAAGGAGGAACTTCGAGGTGCGGGGGTCACTAGGTCTAGTTTGTGCTTGTATCGATACCATAGGATCAGAGAGTGGGTAACAAGAGAGTTAAGAGAGATAAGTTTATAGACTAGTTTGGAGGGGGACCACAGAATAGTGGAAAGTCTGTAGGGGGCAATGGAACGTGCTTCAAAATCTACCCAGGGTACTTTAGAGTTAGGTATATTCCATTGTGCAATTTGGGAAAAGCGGGCTGCCAGGTAATAGAGCCAGAGATTTGGTAGACCTAGTCCACCGTTTGTTTGCGGGTTGAAAAGGACCTGTTTGGAGAATCTCGGTCTCTTGTTCTGCCAGATAAATTTGTGAACATCTTGTTGTAATTTGTCTATAAACGTTTTAGGGATAAGAACTGGTAGGGCTCTAAAAAGAAAAAGAAGCTTGGGTAAGAGGGTCATTTTGATTGCCGTGACTCTCCCAAAGAACGAGATATGATACGTGCTCCATAGTCTGAGCATATTACGGAGCCGGGACACACATGCTGGGTAATTTGCTGCAAAAATAGAGGACCAATGCGGTGTGATATAGATACCTAAATACGGTATTTTATTAGTAGACCATTGCAGGGGGAAGGAGCTCTGGAGAGTCTCACACTGAGCAGGGGGGATATTGATTGGGAGTGTCGTGGATTTTGACATATTCACTGTAAGCCCAGAAATGGAGGCAAAACGGGATAATAGGTCAAATAGGTTGGGCAGGGAGATGTGGGGTTGGGAAAGAAAAAGCATAACATCATCAGCATACATACATAGATGTGATGTGGAGGAAGCCATTTGGTAACCTGAGATATCAGGGTGTCTTTTAATAGCTGCGGCAAGGGGTTCCAGGGCTAGGGCAAATAAAAGGGGAGATAAGGGGCAACCCTGGCGAGTGCCCCTGCCCAGTGTGAAAAATCCAGAGCTACAGCCCGGGATCTTGATTCTCGTTTGTGAGTTGTGGTAAAGGGCTTGTACCCCTAGCAAGAATTCGTCTTTGAAACCAAGTCTTTGTAACACTGCAAGAAGGTAAGGCCATAGTATGCTGTCGAACGCTTTGTTAATGTCTAAGCTCAGGAGAAGAACTTGTTGTTTGCGTAAATTAGCGTCTTGGAGGACATTTAAAGTCAGGCGAATATTGTCCGTGATAAGTCTATTGGGTATGAAACCTGATTGGTCAGGTGAGGTTAGGGTTTCAATGATGGAGGCCAACCTGTCAGCCAGGGCTCGGCTAAAGATTTTAAGGTCGTTGTTGATGACCGAGATAGGTCTATAGTTCTGGGGGAGGGAGTGGTCTTTCAGAGGCTTGGGCAGTAGCGACATGTTAGCTAAGGTCATTTCAGGGGGGAAATGTTCACCTTTGAGGATCTTGTTGAACATGTTGGTGAGGCGTGGAAGTAATATAGGGGCATAGTGTTTATAATAACTGGCTGTGAAACCATCCGGGCCGGGGGCCACAGAGCGTTTCAGGGATTTAATAACTCCCAGCAGCTCTTCTTCAGTAAAGGGAGCGTTTAAGCTTTCCGTTTGTGAAGCAGACAGAGAGGGTAGGGGCAAGGAGTCCAGCCATTCCCGAGAGGGCAGGACGGGATACGGTGGAGGGTTCGAGAGGAGATTGGAGTAGAAGTCTTCGAAGACACGAAGGACCTCTTTGGGATGGGAAACAATTCTCCCTGATGAGTTGCGAAGCTTATATACGTGGGGGGGGGCGTAGTGTGTGGTTTAGTTTTCGGGCAAACATGGCCGAAGCCGTGTTGCTATGGAGAAGGAATTTAGCTTTGGACCATCTTAGAGCCTTTTCGGTTTTGGCTGATAAGAGGGTATCCAATTCAAGTCTTTTTTGGTCAACTAAGAGGGCGTTGGCTCGAGAGGGGTTCCCTATTTGAGTTTTATGTAAGGCATCTAGTTCTCCCGTCAGAGTGAGAATCTGTTGCCATCTTTCTTTGTTGCGTCTAGAAGCAATGCTAATAAGGCGGCCACGTAGTACGGCCTTATGGGCCATCCACAAGGTGCTAGGAGAAATATCAGGGGTGGCGTTGATGGTAAAATATTCTTGAAGAGCGGTGGAGACTTCTTGACGTATTATAGGGTCAGTTAAGAGGGAGTCATTCAACCTCCATGTGTATGGAGTCTCAGAAAGGCCAATAAGTGTGGTGGACATGGCAACTATATTGTGATCAGACCAAGGGCAAAGGTGGATCACTGAATGTGTGGAGTTGGCTAGAATGATGGGTGTGCAAAATATATAATCCAATCTGGCGAAAGAGTTATGGGGGTGGGAGTAAAAGGTGTAGTCTTTCGCCCCTATGTTATGAGCTCTCCATGTATCTGATAGTTGAAATGACTGAAGTGTCTTGGATAGTGATTTAGGGAAAGCGGAGTTGGGTTGGGAGGGGGAGCTCCTGTCTAATTGTGGGTGCGCTACAAGGTTAAAATCTCCTCCAATAAACATATGGGTGGAGGCATATTTTTCAAGGGTTTTGAAGAAGGTGGAAAAAAAAGTCGCTTGTGCGACGTTGGGGGCATAGACATTGGCAATGGTGAGTTCCCGCCCAGCTATAAGTCCCTTGATTATAAGGAATCTACTGTCAGGATCCCTATAGACCTGTTGGACTTCCAGAGGGAAAGAGTTGTGCAAGAAGATGGCTACTCCTCTGCATTTGGAATCATATAGAGTATAAAAGGCTTGCTTGTATGAGTTATGAAAGAACGAGGGGTGTTTGTCAGTTGCAAAGTGTGTCTCTTGCAGCAACAGGATCTTAGCCCCTAATTTCTTATAGGATGTAAAAGCTTTTTTCCGCTTGTGAGGATAAATTAAGATCTTTATCATTGATAACCTTTCTTTTATCATAGGAGAAAGATTTCTGAACATAAAACGGTAACAATTAAAATAAAAAAAAATATAGGTAACACAACCATTTTTATCCTCCCAAACCAAGAAAGCGTTATTTCAAACTTACTTACCGTAGCTCCTCTTTAACCACAAGTCAACAGCTTATAATTTAAGGCAAACAATTGATTGGTGCCTGCAGAGATTTGTATCCCCAGGTAAATGATTCCCCCTGTGAGCATTTAAATGGGATTGAAGGGATCAACAAGAAAACCTTTGTACCTGTAAAGGCCCATACACACGATCGGACTTTTTGACAACCAACATGCAAATTAGCTGTTTTGGACCAACATCCGACCGTGTGTATGCTCCATCGGACCAACTTTTTCCAGGTTTCATCGGACTTTTGTTGTCTGTGCGAACGGACCAACTTTCTGCCAACAAAAGTCCGATGGACCAAAGTCCGACCATGTGTACACAAAACCAACGGACTTTTGTACAAACCAATGCAGAACCAATGCAAAAGATCAGACAACAATACAGAAGTTGACCAAAGGTGGCGGTAAAGAGCAGAAAAACCAAGTGATTTGGTGAAAGTTGGCTGAAAAAGTCCTGCCGTGTGTATGCAATACCAACTTGGGGCCAACGCTCTTTGGACAAAAATCCACGGGAAAGTTGGTCCACGGTCCGATCAAGTGTATGAGGCTTAAGATATTTATTAAGCACTTCTAATTTGGAAAAATGTATTTTAAAATATGATAATCTCCCATACTTGTTACTTCCTTTATTAAATTAGGATAATTGACAGAATAACAAGTCATTGGGATATGGGGTTAAATTATGGGACCTAGTCCCTATGTATATTTGTAGTCAGAATATCTTGATTCTGCCTTGTCCAAATATGTATGAGGAAAATTATCTGACATTATATCTGTCACTATTGTTCAAGCATTTGGATTTTAAAACAACACCATGGATGAGATCAACTGTCCTCCTGGTGTTGCCCTTTGCTTTCCATGAATGGAAAAACCCCACTTGACAAAAATTGACAAAATTGTTTAAGGTTTGGAAAACGTCCAGGGAATCTGTGAGCTAACATTTTCGAAAATATTTTAATATCTATTATTCAGCAGGGAAATAGGGTAGTAACTTATGGTGCAATCTAGGGGATTCTTACCTATCTACTAGCTACTTACCTATGCCTCAGGTGATTGATATGACAAATTACATAATTAGTTTGAATTGAACAATCAATTAAAAGTATTAACAAAATGCAGAGATGGTTTCTGCGTGTAAGTTTTACAATACAAAATAAGAAACCCATCCAGGCCTGGGCTTTGCCAGAAGGCATCTGGATTACCACTTCATAACCCTTTTTTTTGTGATTGGCTGCTCTAAAATAATTTGGGCGTACCTGATACTCTTCCATTTCCTTTCTCTGTGTTAACCCATTATATTGTTTATTATATTTATGAAAATTGAATGATTTAAAGTGATATTGCTTAAAACAGTTAGCTATTTGCTCAGTCTTATAATACATTCTCTTGTTTAGGCTGGGTTCACACCAGGGTTGCCAACCGCCAGTAAATTTACTGACAGTTTGTAAAAATCTGTGATTTTTTACAATTGCCAGTAAATATCAGGAGCTGATAATTTCATGCAGTGTTGACCTTTTAAGTGTAAATCAAGTAAATTACTTTGTTATAGGTATTGTCAGTGTTTTCATATCATGTTTATACTGTTCAAATATTCACTGTGTTAGTTTTCAATAGGAGTTCTGTAATTTTTCTGGTTGTCAGTAAAAAATGTGCTCCATCAGTAAATTTTCCATGTTTTGCCAGTAAAAATTGCTGCAGGAGGTTGGCAACCCTGGTTCACACATGTCTGGCTGCGGTTTGCAGTCTGGTTTTGTTCACCGGTTCAGGTGTGATTCAGGTGCAAATTTTTACTTGAATTCGCACCCGAACCAGATGCAAAATCGCACAGGGCTCTTTTAAAAAAATGGTCTGAACCCGCCCTGGACATGTGTGAATCGGCTTTGTGTAATGTGAATCTGATGCGGTTCAAAATGCATCCGATTCACATATATGTGAACCGAGCCTTAAGATCCTTGATTGCTGCAAAAAAAAGAACATACAACTGTTACAAAAACTTAGCAAGCACAGTGTCACATTTATTGCTCTGCTCAAAAGATGATCACCTACACTCTTTCTTAATATTCTTTAATTTATTCAAGAGATGGTTATTTGACGCCTTCCTGGCTCTAGTCACCTAGTGAAACTTTGGCCCATGCTTCTAAAGTTCTGTTCCGTGCTGTGCTGTTATTTACTAAAACTGGAGAGTGCAAAATCTGCTGCAGTTGTTCATGGTAGCCAATCAGCCTCTAACTTCAGCTTATTCAATTAAAGTGGTTATAAACCCATACACATACCCAGTGAAGTTACTGGCCTCAGTTGATGCACAGAGATGAAACAAAACCTTCTACATAAGTTGTACCTGTCTTTCTGCAGTCTTCTCTCCTCTACAGCCATTCAAAATGCTGAATTATAATGCCTGTCAGAGAGTTCAGAAAAAAGGGGGAGGAGAGCTGAAGTTACACTCGACAGAGCTCAGTGAGGAGAGCTCTGACAGCTGATTGGAGGGACGAGACCTATCCCCTCAACAAAGCAAACAGGAACAGAGCTGAGGCTGTCAATCTGCTGGTGGTCCCTCCCCTGTTACCATTTTTCTCCTGGTGTCATGATACCTTGTCAGAAGAGACTCATGCTTATAGCAGAGGAATGTGGCAGCAGACCGAAATGACTTAGTGCTCCTAATTGAGACAAGTACTCACTATAGAGGTATATGCTTTGTTCATATTTCATGTCTGAGGTTTAAACCACTTAAAGGCCCCGTTCACACTGGGGCGGGAGCCGCGGCGACGGTAAAGCAGCGATATATTTAGCGCTGCTTTACCGTCGTTTTAGCCGCGGTATTTGGCTGCTCGCGGGGCGGTTTTACACCGCTCCAAAGATGCTGCTAGCAGGACTTTTTTTACAGTCCTGCTAGCGCACCGCTCCAGTGTGAAAGCCTGCCGGCTTTCACACTGGAGTGAATGGGGCTGTTTTTTTCAGGTGCTATTTTTAACGCTGTACTGCCTGAAAACCGCCCCAGTGTGAAAGATTTTTAGTTAATCAACTCCTTGGTCTACAACAGTGTTTAACTTTTTTCCAGTCAAGGCTCCCTTGAAAAGTATTGAGGCACCCCAATCTAAGGCTTGGTTCACATTACTGTGTGCAAAACTGCGTGCATTCTTTCCACACAGACATACACCCTGCTATTTAGCAGACATGCAGGGGTGCCATTAATTCTTATTGGTACCCCCATGTATTTGCAAAAACTGTGCTTTTCGGTGCGGCGCTATTTAACAAAAATAAAAGAGTTGGAGACTTCTTTTCCTGCATTTCTGTGGGTAGAGCAGCCCACTGAAATGAAATGCTATTGCATCAATACCTCCTTTGGTCAACAAGTTTTGAAGACACCTCCAAATGTCTTCCAAATCCTTTTGGGTAGATGAGCTCCTAGATGTCAAGGATTGGCAGACCATTTGCCTTTATAGCCAACTTTATTTGTCTCCATTTGGTCAATGCCACACCCACATTAGGCTCAGTTCAACTGATGTGGTGGACTTAAAGTTAAGGGTGCATTCATACTTTTGCATTATATTAACATAATATATGTGCATTGTGGCCATGATAGGGACATATTATTGCTTTGTAAATTGGCTTGTTTTACAGCATATGATAAAAAGCTACTTTTTTTTTTTTTACTTGTTTCTACCTTTTTTTCAACCCTTATTACATCTCAACTCTGCTGACCATCTGCCACCATTTTGCAGTCACCCACCATCTACATGCAATCCAATAATGGCTGCATTGCATTTTCTTGGGTAGATGACATTCCTGACGAGGGGGGTCATTTGTGGCCCCAAAACAATGTAATTTACTGCTGTGATGTGATCACTTTAATACATTTTTGGACACTATTTTGGAGATCCAAGGGGGGTGGAAATATATGCTTTGGCTTGCGTTGACTGGCTCCCGGCCAACAATTGCTACAGTACCCACCTGCTTCAAATCATTTCCAGGAGCGCGTGCAATGGGAATATTCTATTTAGGGTCAGACCATTGTTACTCTAAAACAGGAAGTGCCTGAACAAAGACCTTTACAGCAGGATCACAAAATATTATTTTGCCAAAAGCTACAGATTTTTGAAGACTGGAAATTACTTTTTAAATTACATTATCATGTCATAGGTTATATGAGATTTTATTGATTGTGTTTAAGTACAGGCTTGGTTTAAACTAACAGTTTAAACTCCACTTTATCTGTCCATATGTGGTCAATGCCATGCCCCTATTTATTCACATAAAAAAGTGAACATTTTCTGTGAAAATAGGGACAACAATATGATTCTTACCCTACCTTATTGTCATATGGCATTGCTGCCAGTATAAAATGTTATAGTCAAACAGAGGTGCAAATAATATCTACAGTATATTTACTGTTTCCAAGTAAGTGGCAAGATCTCATAGAAACTGTATAAACAGGAGTTTGTCATGCACTCATCCATCTTGTTTCTGGCATCCATCTTGAGTGCGCAACCATTCAGTTACCCAGCAAGCATTTTATCCCCATTTCCTAATTATTGTCAGTCTCCTCTTCATCTTCGCTGTCTACCTTCTACAACACCCATATCAAGACAATTATCTGCCCCTTTCAGCTTTTTGTTAAGCCTTATCTGTCCACCATCATTGAGGCCTGTTATCTTCTCCACCTCCTTATCCTCTCTGTCTTCTCAGTAAGCGCTGCCATTTATCACTTTCTCCCTGTTCCCTGCAACTAATCTATCAGCTTGTGTTATCACCTTTTACTAAAGCAGGATGGAAACATACAGTATATTCCACTCATTGCACAATTCAAGCCTTTGTGTGTCTTATCCTATGAGAAGGCTCTGGGAGAGGTCATGTGCCCATGGGCCTAATACTGGCCTTGAAACGTGATTGTGTGTAGCTATTATAAAAGTAAATCTGTTGTTTTACCCTCCATGGGCAAAACACGGGTTAATTTAAGGAGGCAGTTTGAGAACCATTTGTATAGGGCTGTATTCAATTAACACAGCTAAACACGCATGTGCTTGCCTGTTTTGCAGTGGGATGCTCTGTGCTCTAAAACAGACTATAGCTTAGCCTTAAAGTAGAACTTAAGCCAATATTTTTTTTTTTTTTTGGTGTACACTAAGTCTGAGAGGGTTAAAACCATTGTCAGGTTTCTATTTTTCAGTCTCTATGGAAGTAATTCACTCTAATTTCATATTGTGCCAACAGGGGCAAAAAACAAAAGTTCTACCCTTCCCCACTCTATCCAGATCTACTCTAAAACATGTTTTGGTTGAAGTTCCTCTTCAGATACAAGGTAGGGTTATAAGGGATATAGAATATATACCTCAACATTTTCATCAATGGCTGTCCACATACATCACAGGGCACTAGCACCACCCATATCATAAAGGATGCTAGTGGGGCTTGTGTTGAATATAGAATCCAATACTACAGCACCTTTCAGGAAGCAGACCCTGCTACGTGCACCCTTTGTTTCATCTGAGGCTGTGGCCATGGGTGGTTCTGGGGCCAACGCCACCTCTAGCTAAAATGATAATTGTAAAGCTCATAGCTCCCCTCCATTACTTCAAGCACCTATCTAGAAGCTATCTCTTCAGCAATACCCTTGCCTCAACTGAGGCAGCATCACCCTTAGTATCGAGGACAGCAATGTGGTGCATAGCTCACAGTTCACTGCTTCCAAATCATCTTTGTCACCAACACCCTTGCTTCAGCCGAGGCTGACTCCAGCACCGCCTCTACAATGAAGGATGGTAACAGCGCTCATAGCTGCATCTTCACTGCTTTTGACAATTCTCTGGGTGCCGACTTTGATGCTGACCTTTCCAACTCTGCAAGAGGAAATGGATACCAGAGGAACATTTAGTCTACAGGGTTCCTAATAAAATATGCCCAAGACTAAAAAGGCTGAGACCAGTGAGCCAGATGAGAAATCTGATACAGACATTGATGCACGTGTAAGAAGAATTAATGATACTGGTTATAGATGTTTTGTTTTAAAATGGTATTAAAACCAAAACCAAAAATGTAATATATTGATACATGGCTAATAGGAATTAATGTTATTGGTTCTAGCTGATATATTTTAATATATTGTATGTATGCACATCTATGATTATTGGTGTTCATTGCTGTATCAGGTGATACCAATGAGATCATCAATGCATTTGCTAGTGAGGGCTTGGCCTAATGTTTAAGCCCCATCTCCCAGAGCTTCAGGTCCCACCCATTCATAGCTGTCAATTGAGAGTGACTTGCTGTGTAATAATGACACTTTCACTGGCAGGGGCCATCAGATGAGCAGGCTTTAATGTCCACGATGAACAGGGCTTAGGCCCAAGTATTTCTCTAGCTTAATGAAAGCTATCTCAGTCAATGGACTGCAGAGGCTGTTGTGGTGCCTGCTTTTAGACAGATAGCTTTCATTTCAGATATTCAGGCATATGGAGGATGACAGCTTCCCATTAAGCTAGTAACTTCCATTATGTAAACAACATATTGTATAATTATTTAGCATTTTATATAATCCAGCAGTAGCATGTCATATCTGCATCACACAGCAGCATCCTACTTTATCAAAAATCAGCACTATAGCATAACAATAGGGATTAGCCGAACACCCCATGGTTCGGTTAGCACCAGAACTTGCGAAAAAGCAAAAAATTTGTGCGAACATGCGAACTTCATTAAAGTCTATGGGACATGATCATGAAAAATAATAAGTGCTCATTTTAAAGGAATATATTCAAGTTATTGCAATAAAAAGTGTATTGGGACACGGGTACTTCCCCAGGGGACATGTATTAATGCAAAAAACGTTTTTAAAACAACCGTTTTTTCAGGAGCAGTGATTTCATTAATGCTTGAAGTGAAACAATAGAAACAAAATATTCCTTTAAATATCATGCATGGGGGTAATATAGGTAAAAAAACATTTAAAAAAAAACGGATATGGATATTAGGGGAACTCCACGGCAAAATTAAAAAATAAATGGCATGTTAAAGGGGGCTTCCAGATTTTGACAGCGCTCTCTGCAGGGACAGCCCAATCCATACACCAGGCCCACTCACAGGTGGCTCGATGTATCCCAACACACTCCAATGCAACAATAGTAAGCCAACAGAGTGACAATAAAACAAAAACTGACGCGTTTTGGCAATAGCCTTAGTTGTAGCTAGTTTGACACAAATATGGCAAGATATTTATATAGGGGAGAGAAGAGAAAGACAATATAAAAATTGTTGAGCCTAAAGAGAAGTGTGAAAAAATGCTACATGAGATGTTAGGACCTGTAATCCTTGAAGTGTCGTTTATTGGTACTTCAGAGTGACAACAAAACAAAAACTGACGCGTTTTGGCAATAGCCTTAGTTGTAGCTAGTTTGACACAAATATGGCAAGATATTTATATAGGGGAGAGGAAAGAAAGACAATATAAAAATTGTTGAGCCTAAAGAGAAGTGTGAAAAAATGCTACATGAGATGTTAGGACCTTATTATTCCAAGGGAAAATGTATTCCTTAGAAGAAAGTGAAAGTGTAGACTAATATTCAAGTAAAATACTTAGTGGTAGTAACACAATGTAAAGTTATATATTTTTGGCAGGATCCAAAAAAAAAAAATATATATATATATTTATGGCAGGATCAAAAATGTATGGCAGGAAAACATTCACAAATGGATTGGTCAAAAATGTCAGGAGGAAAAAATAGAAGGCAGAAGACAAGCACAGAAGGAACCTACTAAGAGAAAAGGGCAAAATCTAAAGCAGGTGAGCAATAAAACTAAAGATGGGATAGGATGATGACATTTGAGAAATAGATCTACATCCCATCTGTGGTTCATGCCTGTGGGGGTGTGTGTCCCCAACAGCAAAATCCACTTAACTTCCTGGTCTAATATTCTTCTGTGCTTGTCTCCTCCACGTACTGACATTCTGTTTTTTTTGAACTGCAGAGAAAGAGAAGGAATACATGTTACCTTCATGTATAAATTTGAAGTGTTTTGATACATTGGACAACCTTCTCTTATTACTATATGCTGCTCCGTTATAATGTTTGCTAATCCTCGTGCGAAGGGGCCTGGTGGCTCATCTTACATATTGTAATTTACAAACATCACATTCTATCACGTAGAATACATATTGAGTACTACAATTTATAAAATCCTTAATAGGGAATACCTTATTGTTATGGTACGAGGTGATAGACTTGTGAAGTCAAACCACAACTATACGAGCCATTAACACTGAGCCACGTTTTGGGAATAGTGGTGGTTTGATGTAGACTGGGTGACAAAGAGTTTCCTAAAGTTGGGGCACGATGAAAAGAAAATGTCACCCTCTGGAAAACACATCTATTAAGTCCTTGTCACCATAGAGGATGGGAAGATGTTTGTTAATGATCTGTTTTATCTGAATAAACTCTCTGGAAAAAGTGGTGACAAAGGTAACGGAACCTTTGTCCTTGTTCTTTTGATTTATATGTTTTCTATATTTTAAAGAGTAAGGGGATTTCTCTTTATTATATATTGGATTGTTCCTGTCCTTCCCTGAGGCTATAGAAATGGCTCTATTGATATGCCACTTCTGATAGCCTCTATCACTTAATCATTTTGAGATGTTGGAACATTCTAGCCTTTAACAAGTTTGCAAACTGGCTTATTATATAATTTTTGTTATTATAATTTTTATGAGAGAATAGATTAGGGTTTCATAGTTCTGGTGAATTTATGTGCAGATTCAATTAGGAGATTTTTTTTATAAGCCACAGAGCACTGCACTGACTTTAAACTATGGCCATCAGGTTTAAAAGGGGCCAATAAGAGGGCTTTTGAATAAGTCAGACCCAGTGGCGGCCCCTCCATAGGGGGCGCCCGGGCGCCGCCCCCCCCCCCCCTCCTGTTGTCACCAAAAAAATAAAAAAAACAAAAAAAATATATATATTGTTTTTAAAAAACGGCCCCTTTAAGAAAAAAAAATTTAAAAAAATTTCCTTTAACTATGTGCACTGTGTCAAAGCGCCGGACACAGTGCACTATGGGAAGCGCCACGTCAATGCCATCACAAGATGGCAGACATGGCGCTTCATTTGTGGGGTTAAAACCCGCCTTGCGGCGCAATTGAAAGCGCCGATTTGCTTCCGTCCGTAGATTCACTATGGGCGGGCGCATTGTGGTTTCAATACTTCCGGGATTCGTGTAATAGACGAAAACCGGAAGTACTCGGCAGCTCCGTTCTTTGCATGGAGCAGAGCCTGAGTGAGCTCTCACTGATACAGTAGCTCCGCCCCCATTCCTCCAAGCACGTCGGGAGAAAGAAACTGCAGTGGAGGAGAAAGCAAGTCAGGTCAGTCCAGTGAAGGGGGACGAACTCTCAGTGAGATGTGCAGACAAGTGAGTAACACTCCCATCCCCCATCCACCACCAACCCTCTGTCCCTGATCCCATCCCTCTGTCCCTGATCCCATCCCACCCACCATCCCTCTATCCCTGATCCCGTCCCTCTGTCCCTGATCCCATCCCACCCCCCATCCCTCTGTCCCTGATCCCATCCATCTGTCCCTGATCCCATCCCACCCACCATCCATCTGTCCCTGATCCCCTCCCTCTGTCCCTGATCCCGTCCCTCTGTCCCTGATCCCATCCCTCTGTCCCTGATCCCATCCCAACCACCATCCCTCTGTCCCTGATCCCGTCCATCTGTCCCTGATCCCATCCCACCCACCATCACTCTGTCGCTGATCCCCTCCCTCTGTCCCTGATCCCCTCCCTCTGTCCCTGATCCCGTCCCTCTGTTCCTGATCCCCTCCCTCTGTCCCTGATCCCATCTCACCCACCATCCCTCTGTCCCTGATCCCGTCCCTCTGTCCCTGATAAGATCCCACCCACCATCCCTCTGTCCCTGATGCGCCCATCTGTCCCTGATCCCATCCCATCCACCATCCCTATGTCCCTGATCCCCTCCCTCTGTCCCTGATCCCATCCCACCCACCGTCCCTCTGTTCCTGATCCCGTCCCTCTGTCCCTGATCCCATCCCACCCACCATCCCTCTGTCCCTGATCCCGTCTCTCTGTCCCTGATCCCATCACACCCACCATCCTTTTGTCCCTGATCCCGTCCCTCTGTCCCTGATCCCATCCCAACCACCATCCCTCTGTCCCTGATCCCGTCCATCTGTCCCTGATCCCATCCCACCCACCATCCCTCTGTCCCTGATCCCCTTTCTCTGTCCCTGATCCCATCCCACCCACCATCCCTCTATCCCTGATCCCGTCCCTCTGTCCCTGATCCCATCCCACCCACCATCCCTCTGTCGCTGATCCCGTCCATCTGTCCCTGATCCCATCCCACCCACCATCCCTCTGTCCCTGATCCCCTCCCTCTGTCCCTGATCCCGTCCCTCTGTCCCTGATCCCATCCCTCTGTCCCTGATCCCATCCCAACCACCATCCCTCTGTCCCTGATCCCGTCCATCTGTCCCTGATCCCATCCCACCCACCATCACTCTGTCCCTGATCCCCTCCCTCTGTCCCTGATCCCGTCCCTCTGTTCCTGATCCCCTCCCTCTGTCCCTGATCCCATCTCACCCACCATGCCTCTGTCCCTGATCCCGTCCCTCTGTCCCTGATAAGATCCCACCCACCATCCCTCTGTCCCTGATGTGCCCATCTGTCCCTGATCCCATCCCATCCACCATCCCTATGTCCCTGATCCCCTCCCTCTGTCCCTGATCCCATCCCACCCACCGTCCCTCTGTTCCTGATCCCGTCCCTCTGTCCCTGATCCCATCCCACCCACCATCCCTCTGTCCCTGATCCCGTCTCTCTGTCCCTGATCCCATCACACCCACCATCCTTTTGTCCCTGATCCCGTTCCTCTGTCCCTGATCCCATCCCAACCACCATCCCTCTGTCCCTGATCCCGTCCATCTGTCCCTGATCCCATCCCACCCACCATCCCTCTGTCCCTGATCCCCTTTCTCTGTCCCTGATCCCATCCCACCCACCATCCCTCTGTCCCTGATCCCCTCCCTCTGTCCCTGATCCCATCCCACCCACCATCCCTCTGTCCCTGATCCCCTCCCTCTGTCCCCGATCCCATCCCACCCACCATCCCTCTGTCCCTGATCCCCTCCCTCTGTCCCTGATCCCATCCCACCCACCATCCCTCGGTCCCTGATCCCGTCCCTCTGTCCCCGATCCCATCCCACCCACCATCCCTCTGTCCCTGATCCTGTCCCTCTGTCCCTGATCCCATCCCAACCACCATCCCTCTGTCCCTGATCCCGTCCATCTGTCCCTGATCCCATCCCAACCACCATCCCTCTGTCCCTGATTCCCTCCCTCTGTCCCTGATCCCATCCCCCACCCACCATCCCTCTGTCCCTGATCCCGTTCCTCTGTCCCTGATCCCATCCCACCCACCCTCCCTTTGTCCCTGATCCTGTCCCTCTGTCCCTGATCCCGTCCCTCTGTCCCTGATCCCATCCCAACCACCATCCCTCTGTCCCTGATCCCCTCCCTCTGTCCCTGATCCCGTCCCTCTGTCCCTGATCCCATCCCACCCACCATCCCTCTGTCCCTGATCTCGTCCCTCTGTCCCTGATTCCATCCCACCCACCATTCCTCTGTCCCTGATCCCATCCCACCCACCATTCCTCTGTCCCTGATCCCATCCCACCCACCATTCCTCTGTCCTTGATCCCATCCCACCCACCATTTCTCTGTCCCTGATCCCATCCCGCCCACCATTCCTTTGTCCCTGATCCCATCCCGCCCACCATTCCTTTGTCCCTGATCCCATCCCACCCACCATTCCTTTGTCCCTGATCCCATCCCACCCACCATTCATTTGTCCCTGATCCCATCCCACACACTATTCCTTTGTCCCTGATCCCATCCCACCCACCATTCCTCTGTCCCTGATCCCATCCCACCACCATTCCTCTGTCCCTGATCCCATCCCACCACCATTCCTCTGTCCCTGATCCCATCCCTCTGTCCCTGATCCCATCCCATCCACCATCCCTCTGTCCCTGATCCCCTCCCTCTGTCCCTGATCCCGTCCCTCTGTCCCTGATCCCATCCCTCTGTCCCTGATCCCATCCCAACCACCATCCCTCTGTCCCTGATCCCGTCCATCTGTCCCTGATCCCATCCCACCCACCATCACTCTGTCCCTGATCCCCTCCCTCTGTCCCTGATCCCGTCCCTCTGTTCCTGATCCCCTCCCTCTGTACCTGATCCCATCTCACCCACCATGCCTCTGTCCCTGATCCCGTCCCTCTGTCCCTGATAAGATCCCACCCACCATCCCTCTGTCCCTGATGCGCCCATCTGTCCCTGATCCCATCCCATCCACCATCCCTATGTCCCTGATCCCGTCCCTCTGTCCCTGATCCCATCCCACCCACCATCCCTCTGTCCCTGATCTCGTCCCTCTGTCCCTGATTCCATCCCACCCACCATTCCTCTGTCCCTGATCCCATCCCACCCACCATTCCTCTGTCCCTGATCCCATCCCACCCACCATTCCTCTGTCCCTGATCCCATCCCACCCACCATTCCTCTGTCCTTGATCCCATCCCACCCACCATTTCTCTGTCCCTGATCCCATCCCGCCCACCATTCCTTTGTCCCTGATCCCATCCCACCCACCATTCCTTTGTCCCTGATCCCATCCCACACACTATTCCTTTGTCCCTGATCCCATCCCACCCACCATTCCTCTGTCCCTGATCCCATCCCACCACCATTCCTCTGTCCCTGATCCCATCCCACCACCATTCCTCTGTCCCTGATCCCATCCCTCTGTCCCTGATCCCATCCCATCCACCATCCCTCTGTCCCTGATCCCATCCCACTGTGCCTGATCCCATCCCACCCACCATCCCTCTGTCCCTGATCCCATCCCACCCACCATCCCTCTGTCCCTGATGGGCTGTGAGACAGATTGATGAGACCTGTGTATAATGTAGAGCCTGGTATATGATGTACAGAGTCCTGTGTATAATGTAGAGCCTGGTATATGATGTACAGAGCCCTGTGTATAATGTATAGCCTGGTATATGGTGTACTACAGGGGACGGAGTAGGTGGATTTTATAAGGGGTGGGGCTTATGAGCAGTGAGAGGGGTCAAAAAGGGTGTGCGGGGGTCTTGTGCTCCCCCATCTTAAAACTTCACCAGCCGCCACTGGTCAGACCCCTTCTTATAAAAAGGGGTGCACAGGCCACCCATATTACCAGTGTATTAGAAGCTGCTGAAAGGAAAGAATAGAGAAGCCGACAAACTACCAAAAAGGTGGTATTAGGTTAATTGGGAAACTGTACTTAAATTCTTATTGCTAGATCTTTGGGCAATCAACCCCTTTGCTGCTTTTTGTTCAACATTAATGTGGTGTTTTGTATTTCATTTTATTTTTTGGTTCACTTGAGGTTAGTGATTCATTTTAGCACCTGTTCCATCCATTGCAAACTTTATTTTTTCTGTAAGGCTTACTTTTTAAGTGGGGCTTTTGTTTCAGAGGGGTAATAGTTTTTTTTATTTATTTTGGGTTATATTATTTATTAGTATATATTGATGGGGCCTTTATTTTAGATTAAAGGGTTTTTTTCCAGCAATGCCTCCCTTAAAATAAATGGGCTTTTGTTTCAGAGGGGTGTTATTTTGTGGTTTTCACTTATTTTAAGGGCATGTTGTTTATTATTGTATGTTGATAGAACCTTTTATGGTTAAACTGTGTGTTCTCTCTTTTCTTCTCTCTTTATTTATGTATTTGTTTATTTTGAAGCAATGCTTTCCTTTTATTTCAGTGGTGGCATTTTAAGTTCTTAATTTTATTTATTTTTTGTTGATAGAGACTTTTTGAGCTTGGGCGCACAAAGAGCAAGATTCACTTGTTCCTGTCCATTTTTTTGTGGAACTGCCTTTTGTTCACAGCAGAGCCCAACGTTTGCAAGAAAAAAAATAAGTGCAAGAACTGTGTGCATCAAAAAAACTCACATTTTATCACTCACATTCACCACGCCCCCCATATTTAGATTCATAAAATAAAAGTTAGGCATACACTGATTAGGCCTTTTATCCCTTAAATCAGTGGTCTCCAAACTGTGGCCCGGGGGCCAGATGTGGCCCTTTGCTTGACTTTATCTGGCCCTTGGGGCACTATTCCTCCCACTGACACCAACAATGGGGTATAATTCCTGCTACTGACATCAGCAATGGGGCACTATTTCTTCCATTGGTGCCAACGATGGGGCACTATTCCTCCTACTGATACCAACAATTAGACCCTATTCCTACCACTGGCACCAATTATGGGGGCACTATTCCTTCTACTGACACCAATGATGTGATGTGGCACTATTTTTTCCATTGATATTAACGATGTGGTACTATCCCTTCCACGGATACCAACAATGGGGTACAATTCCTCCCACTAATATCAATGATGGGGTACTATTCCTCCCACTGACACCAACAATGGAGTATATTCCTCCCTCTAATATCAAAGATGAATTGTTTAAACTGGCCCTTTGTTTAGAAAGTTTGGAGACCCCTGCCTTAAACCATTTTGCTGCTGGCCAATTTTACAGTTTTGTATCCTCTGCAGTATTTTAAAGCAGAATTAAACCCAAAAACAAAATTGTATATATTGTAGCTTACCAATCCTTAGATATGTTGGCTGCATTCATTTTCTTTTTTAGGCATTTTTTCCCATTATTTTCACCTGGTGATCCAGCCAGTAATACACTTCCTGTGTCATGGCATCTGCATTCTGGATGAAATAGTAAAGCAGACACCCTTGGACAGTAGCATTGTCAGTTTGGGGAGAAGATAGTCTCAGACTAGCAGATTTACCTTGCCTAACAAATAGCAGCTGAACTCCAGCAAACAATTTATAAGCAGTTACAGCAAACAGTTATATTTCCTTTTGGGATAAAGGTTTTAGATAAATGAATAAAAGCTGACTATTGTAAGCACCCCGCCAAGTGTTAAATAGGTTGTCTCACCCTTCCAACTGCTATTTTGTCTGGACAGCTTGATCTGTTAACGTATGTTGATAACTTAACTGAAATAAATCCAAAATCTGCGCTAGGACAAACTTATTTCAAATACAAAGAATAAAGCTGCCACTGTGCAACTGTGATACTCAAACGTGTCAAGAATAAAGTTACCTAAAGCATCACTAAATTCTTCTAAAATGGGATAACTTCTATATAAAACACAATTTATATAGAGAAATAAAGTGCAAAAAAGTGCTTAAAGTATAAAACATGTCCAGATTTAAAGTACAAGTGCAACCACAAATCAATTCATAATAGATCTGCCAAATAAATGATGTATTAAACGGCAACAGTTCATATGTTGACTCGATGTGCAGTCGCACTCCTGTTTTCACAGTGCTTCCACCACCGTGCACCACCATTAAAAGGAGCCTCTTATCTGACAGTATGGACCATTAGATTATAAATGGTCAAAGGTACTCAAGTTCGCTGGTCATCCAATGACTTCCTAAGCTGTATCCTCGATAGAAACCACCTCCAACTCCGGACATCACCAACAAAGGCAAGAGTAATACAGATCCATAGTAAAGTATGTGAAAACACTGCCTTTATTTTTTTAAACTTTTGCAGGTTGTGCTTGTATGGCGTAACTATTATGAATTGATTTGTGGGTGCACTTGCACTTTAATTTTACACGTTTCATACTTTTAGCACTTTTTTGCTTTATTTCTTTATAAATTGTGCTTGTATTTATCTATTTCTTTGTTGCTTAAGGAGTTGTTATCATATTGTAGGAGACTTTAGCACTGCTTTAAGCAACTTTATTAGGTTGATAAATAACAGACTTACTAGCTAGATCACCAGGTGTAAATAAAGGGCCTAAAAAAAGAAAACAAATGCAATTACCACCTCTAGGAATTGTTAAACTGCAATTTAAAGCAGTACAAAACCCATGAAATTAGAGGTTTCCCAAAACGCAAGCCGTGAATGAAAACTGACAAAGGTGCTTGTACTGTTAACCAAAATGCCAAGCCATCAAATGGCTGGTGTCATAATTGATGACGTGCAGAACCATGGCAACTGCAGATCAAACAAAAGCTAAGCTGGCAGCTTCCTTGACTGTAACAGATAAGGGGGTTTAGCTCCGCTTTAATACATTTTTGTTTTTGGGTTTAATTCTGCTTTAATTCTTGTAGTAAAGCCCCAGCCTGTGCTCTTTGTCTCCAGTATACAGTATTTGGGCCTAGCTGTGCTAATTAACATTGGCCTGCTGCTGGCCAACTTTACACTACTGTGTCATCTGTGATCGCTTAATCCATGTACTAAAACACATGCCTTAGGCTGCTTTCACACTGGAGCGGTGGGGGCGCTGGCGGTAAAGCGGCGCTATATTTAGCGCCGCTTTACCGGCGTTTTAGCGGCGCATTGCGGCCGCTCGCGGGGTGTTTTTAACCCCCGCGAGCGGCCGAAAAAGGGTCAATACTGCCCGCAAACCGCCGCTGCAGCGGCGTTTTGCGGGCGGGTTCGGCGCGCTCCCCCATTGTTTTCAATGGGACCGGGCGCTATAGGAGCGGTAAATATACCGCTCCTATAGCGAGCCAAAGATGCGGCTTGCAGGACATTTTTGAGCGTCCTGCAAGCGCACCGCTTCAGTGTGAAAGCCCTCGGGCTTTCACACTGAAGGAACAGCAACAGCTGTTTCGGGTCGGTTTGCAGGCGCTATTCTTAGCGCAATAACGCCTGCAAACCGCCCCAGTGTGAAAGCAGCCTAACTCTTTTTTTCTGTAATCCATTTCGCCAAATTGTCCTCATCAAAAAAGTCCTACTATTGGCCAGGGACATGCGGTGAGGTCAGTGACTGGCGAGGCACTGGCTAGTATCAGAGCCAGATACACACAGGTTACATACGCCACAATCGTTAGAGCGAGAACAATAATTCTAGCATTAGAAACTCTAAACATGTAACCTGTAAAAATGTAAAGGGTCTCCTATGGAGATTTATAAGTACTGAAGTTTGGTGCCATTCCACGTGTGCGCACAATTTTTAAGTGTGACATGTTCAGTATCTATTTATTCGGCGTAACATCATCTTTCACATTATACAAAAAAATCGGGCTAACGTTAGTGTTGTTTTTTTTTTTTATTAATGAAACATTTTTCTCCCCCAAAAAAACACGTTTTTAAAAAAACTGCTGCGCAAATACCGTGTGACATAAACAGTTGCAACGACCACCATTTTATTCCATAGGGTGTCTGATAAAACAATATATATAATGTTTGGGGGTTCTGAGTAATTTTCGAGCAAAAAAATTATGATTTTTACATGTAGGAGAGAAGTGCCAGAATTGGCCTGGGTGGCAAGGGGTTAATTACCATAAGAAAGTAATATACAAATAATTATTATATACAGTGATCGGGAGCAGTGATCTCTGTCATGTTCAAGTGAGCCCATCCCCCCTACAGTTAGAACACGCCCAGGGAACACACTTAACCCCTTGATCGCCCCCTAGTGTTTAACCCCTTCCCTCCCAGTGACATTTACACAGTAATCAGTGCATTTTTATAGCACTGATCGCTGTTTAAATGCCAATGGTCCCAAAATAGTGTCAAGTTTCTGATCTGTCTGCTGTAATCAAAAAGAAATGAATAATAAAAATGGCATAAATGTATCCCATATTTTATAGACGCAATAACTTTTGTGCAAACCAATCAATATACGCTTATTGCGTTTTTTTATTTTTTTACCAAAAATATGTAGAAGAATACATATCGGCCTAAACTGAAGAAGAAATTAGTTTTTTTATATTTTTGGGGGGATATTTATTATAGCAAAAAGTAAAAAATATTGCTTTTTAAAAAAAAAATGTTTGCTCATTTTTTGTTTATAGCGCAAAAAATTAAAACCGCAGAGGTGATCAAATACCACCAAAAGAAAACTGTATATGTGGGCAAAAATATGTAGAAGAATATATATTGGCCAAAACTGATGAAGAAATTAGACTCTTAAAAAAAACTATTTTGGGGATATTAATTATAGCAAAAAATTCACAATATTGTTGCCTTTTTTTTGTTTATAGTGCAAAAAATTAAAACTGCAGAGGTGATCAAGTTAGCCGCATTCGCGGACGATGTGCTCTTCTTCCTCACCACCCCCCGGATCACTCTTCCTAACTTACTTAAAGTATTGAACACATATGGCCAGTTGTCCAATTTTAAAATTAATACCGTCAAATCGGAGATTCTGAACATTAACCTAAAAAAAACAGAAGTGGCCCAATTAAAAGGGGAATTCCAATTCCCATGGAGGGAGAACATCAACTACCTAGGGGTTAGATTGGCAAATACATTGAGGAAAACATATCTGATAAATTATATTCCCTTGTTGGACCAGATAAAAAACGAGACAAAAAAGTGGACAACGAAAACGCTTTCATGGGTTGGAAAAATTAACGCTGTAAAAATGATCATCGCCCCGAAAATAAATTACAAACTTCAAATGCTTCCATTAGCAATTCCTAGAGCGTACTTCGGGACCCTAAAAAGTATTGTCTCGAGATTTGTCTGGTCCAACAAGAAGCCGCGTATAGCAGCGGAAATCTTGACAAGAGAAAAAAAAGCGGGGGGCCTGGCTTTGCCGGATTTTGAAAAATATTACAACGCTATAGCACTCACTCGGGTTATAGAATGGACAAGAGAAGAGGGAAAAAAAAGATGGGTAAATATAGAAAACACACTCAGCAACACTAATTTAGGTCACGTTATATGGAATCCACCGGAATTCAGGGAAATAGGTTCAGAAATACACGAGATTACACGAGTCACTTTGAAAGTTTGGAATAACCTGCACAGAAACAATAGATGGGAATTTAACTCACCACTGATTTTTTTAAAAAATAATATTTATTTTGAGCCAGGAAGAAGTAAAACATGGGGTAATTGGATTAAAAAAGATGACACACGATTAAGGGATATCACGAAACACGGTAAATTAAATACTCTTCACGAATTAAGACAAATGGGGGATTTGCTGTCGATTGACACCTGGAGATATGCCCAATTGAAGCACTTCGTAGAGAGACTACCCCAGCCAATTAGAAGCGGGGAAGACTACACTGAAATAGAGAGGATTTGTTTGCGATCAACTACTAAGAACAACATCTCCCTCATATATAAAATCCTAATAAGAGAAGGCTCAAGTGGAGTCCCCCCGGGTGTCAAAAGATGGCAAAAAGAACTGGGATCTTTATGCAACAAAGCTAGATGTGATAAAATTTTTAAGTTAATGCACGGGGCAGCATTAGATATAAAAACCATAGAAGTAAACTATAAATGTATATCCGGCTGGTATATAACCCCAGTCAAGACGAGCAAATATCAGAAGGATAGCTCCCCCGAATGCTGGAGAGGCTGTGGCGACATAGGCTCTATGGCACACATATGGTGGTACTGTCCTATAATTAAAAAATTCTGGCGATCAATTCTGGGATTGATTAAAATGATAACAAAGCAGAGTATCCCTGAAGAACCATGGGCAGTACTGTTCCATGGGAATGATATTCCCCTGGGGCAGTACCAAGCATCCCTCGTGCCCGTTCTCCTAGATGAGGCAAAAAAACTAATTCCGAAAAAATGGAAGAAAGTCGAGAGTCCTCAGATAGGAGAATGGATAGCACGAGTGAACATACAGCAAAGATTGGAAAAAATAGAACCTAAAGGAGTTGAGGAATTGAGAGAAGGGGTGGGAGAGGGGAGATGGGGAAGCTGGATTAAATTCAAAAATACGTGGAGATACTACGAAGAGATAACTCAGTAAGGAGAAATGCCCACCCCCGCAAATTATATTGAATAGTCCAAGTTAGGGGGTGAAAGGGACAAGGGTGCTAAAAAGGAATAAGATGTCTTAGATTTCTACAAGCGAAAGATAGAAGTTGTATGGTACTTAGTTTATTCTTTTTTTTCGATTTGGCTGGGAAGGGGGAGGGGGGGGGGGAAATATCAACGAGATTGTTTTAAGGCGAAAACACGTCCTGTTCGAACTTCGCTTATGTGTGTGCATATGTGTGTACAAAAATTTTTTTCTTTCTCTCTCTTGGAAATAAATAAAGATTTAAAAAAAAAAAAAAAAAAATTACCATAAGAAAGTAATATACAAATAATTATTATATACAGTGATCGGGAGCAGTGATCTCTGTCATGTTCAAGTGAGCCCATCCCCCCTACAGTTAGAACACGCCCAGGGAACACACTTAAGCCCTTGATCACCCCTTGGTGTTTAACCCCTTCCCTCCCAGTGACATTTACACAGTAATCAGTGCATTTTTATAGCACTGATCGCTGTTTAAATGCCAATGGTCCCAAAATAGTGTCAAGTTTCTGATCTGTCTGCTGTAATCAAAAAAAAATGAATAATAAAAATGGCATAAATGTATCCCATATTTTATAGACGCAATAACTTTTGTGCAAACCAATCAATATACGCTTATTGCGTTTATTTTATTTTTTTACCAAAAATATGTAGAAGAATACATATTGGCCTAAACTGAAGAAGAAATTCGTTTTTTTATATTTTTGGGGGGATATTTATTATAGCAAAAAGTAAAAAATATTGCTTTTTAAAAAAATAAATGTTTGCTCATTTTTTGTTTATAGCGCAAAAAATTTAAAACCGCAGAGGTGATCAAATACCACCAAAAGAAAACTGTATATGTGGGCAAAAATATGTAGAAGAATATATATTGGCCAAAACTGATGAAGAAATTAGACTCTTAAAAAAAACTATTTTGGGGATATTAATTATAGCAAAAAATTCACAATATTGTTGCCTTTTTTTTGTTTATAGTGCAAAAAATTAAAACTGCAGAGGTGATCAAATACCACCAAAATAAAGCACTTATGGCAAAAAAAGGACGTAAATTTTGTTAGGGTACAACGTTGCCTGACCGCACAATTGTCAGTTAAAGCGACGCAGTGCCGTATCGCAAATAAGGGCTTGGTCAGGAAGGGGGTAAGTCCTTCCGGGGCTGAAGTGGTTAATTCTTGTAGTAAAGCCTCAGCTTGTGCTCTTTGTCTCTAGTATATTTGAGCCTAGCCGTGCTATTTAAGATTGGCCTGCTGCTGCCAATTTTACACTGCTGTGTCATCTGTGGTCGCTTAATCCATGTAGTCAAACACAGGCCTATACTCTCTTTTTTTTTCTGTAGTACATTCTGGCCAATTTTCAGTCATCAAAAATGGACTACTGCTGGCTAATTTTACACTACTGTATCATCTGCGGTCTCTTAATTTTAATAAAGAATTTGATCGAAATTGGCCAGTCGCAGGACAGTTTTGCATCAGCGGAGTCAGGGACAACCTTACTGAACTATTGGATAATTTCTATCTGGTAGTCAAAGTAGGCATATATACTGTATACTGTTTGATGAATAAGCATTTGTTGCTGCTAAAACTACCTGATGTGGTGCTGCTGCTCTATGTAAGCCAAGCTAATTGTAAAAAAGAAAAATCAATTATACAGCCAAATATTCACTGACATTGAGACAGTCCATGACATTTTAAAGTGTTCTATTCTGTAATAACACATATAACTTAAGTCATCCCCGAGCATGTTCTTTAAAGAATTTGTATATTATGAATGTTGCCCTCGAAGCCGCATGAAAAGGCCCACTACCTGCTGTACATTTTTCCTTTTCGCATTGGTACATCATAGCACCCTCATAGCAGTTCCCAGTTTCCCAAGTTTTTCTCGACAGTAGTTTTTGCTTATTAGCCCCCCCCCCCCCCCCCCCCCCATAGACTTCAAAAGGGATTCGCTGCTATGTTCTGGTTTGCTGGAAAGGGATTCGCTGCTATGTTCTGGTTTGCTGGATTTCAAGCAGAATCAGCCAAGTCCTTGGCTAATCAAAACTAGTCAGATTTGACAATCCCTAATTATTATCGTTTTTTTATATTTTAAACTATTTCTTTTAAATAGGGTGCAAATAGGTTTAAAATAGGGAGCATCTATTATGTTTGTGTTCTTAAAGAAAAGCCTCCTGATGTTTTGCCTGTTTTTCTAACGAAAAATCCATACAGGGCATTATGAGCTGCAGCTTTGTGTAGACTGATCTCTTGCTGTTTAGATGTACTCATAACACACAGATGAATGAGAAGTAGGAAGGCCTCCCTCCTTCCAAGTCTCATTCATCTGTGTGTTTTGAGTAGATCTGAACAGCAAGAGATAATTTTTTACCAAGATATTCACAGCATAGCAGTAAAATGACTCAAAAGAAGTATCTAGAACATACCACGTTCTGGCTAAGTGTTAAATGTTAAAGGCAGTGGCGGCCCGTCCATAGGGGGCGCCCGGGCGCTGCCCCCCCCTGCTGTAGTCACAAAAATATATATATATATATATAAATATATATATATATATATATATATATATATATATATATATATATATTTTGAAACTAAAAAACAAAAACAGAAAAAATAGGTCCTTTAACTTAGTTCACTGTATTCGGGCGCCGGACTCAGTGCACTATGGGAAGCGTCACATCAATGCAATCACGAGATTGCAGACGTGGCGCTTCATTGAACACACAGAGAAAACCAGGAAGGAATGGACGGGCCACCACTGACCAGCATCAGTGTATCGCGCTGATGCTACGGATGTCTGGGTTGCTTGCTCCTATCCCCGCTGTTCATACAACAGAACAGACTGAAGGCAAAGCCACCTTCCCTCCTGGGCTTTCTACACAGACCAGAGGAGGTAGGCTGTGTATGCCGAGCAAAGGTACACTGTACTGTATTGTATTGTAGATGGAGGAGGGGCACAGAGTGTGTATGAGTGTGTGTGAGGGGGAAGGGGTTTCTGTACTTAGTGTAAGGGGGGGGTTTCTGTACTTGGTGTAATGGGGGGGTTTCTGTACTTGGTGTAATGGGCGGGGGTGTCTGTACTTGGTGTAATGGGCGGGGGTGTCTGTACTTGGTGTAATGGGCGGGGGTGTCTGTACTTGGTGTGATGGGGGGTGTCTGTACTAGGTGTAATGGGGGAGTGTTTGTACTAGGTGTAATGGGGGGGTGTCTGTACTTGGTTTAATGGGGGGGTGTCTGTACTTGGTTTAATGGGGGGTGTATCTGTACTTGGTGTAATGGGGGATGTCTGTACTTGGTGTAATGGGGGGATGTCTGTACTTGGTGTAATGGGGGGGATGTCTGTACTTGGTGTAATGGGGGGGGGGGGGGGGTGACTGTACTTGGTGTAATGGAGGGTGTCTGTACGTGGTGTAATGGGGGGTGTCTGTACTTGGTGTAATGGGGGGGTGTCTGTACTTGGTGTAATGGGGGGATGTCTGTACTTGGTGTAATGGGGGGGTCTGTACTTGGTGTAATGGGGGGTCTGTACTTGGTGTAATGGGGGGGGGTCTGTACTTGGTGTAATGGGGGGGTGTCTGTACTTGGTGTAATGGGGGGGGGGGTGACTGTACTTGGTGTAATGGAGGGTGTCTGTACGTGGTGTAATGGGGGGTGTCTGTACTTGGTGTAATGGGGGGTGTCTGTACTTGGTGTAATGGGGGGATGTCTGTACTTGGTGTAATGGGGGGTGTCTGTACTTGGTGTAATGGGGGGTGTCTGTACATGGTATAATGGGGGGATGTCTGTACTTGGTATAATGGGGGGATGTCTGTACTTGGTGTAATGGGGGGGTGTCTGTACATGGTATAATGGGGGGATGTCTGTACTTGGTATAATGGGGGGATGTCTGTACTTGGTATAATGGGGGGATGTCTGTACTTGGTATAATGGGTGGTGTCTGTACTTGGTGTAAGGTGGGGGAAGTCTGTACTTGATGTAAGGTGGGGGGTGTCTGTACTTGGTGTAGGGGGGCGTGTTTGTACTTAGTGTACGGGGGTCTGTACTAAATGCAAGGGGGTCTATACTTAGTGTAGAGGGGGTCTGTACTTATTGTAGAGGGGGGTCTGTACTGAGGGGGGGGGGTCTGTACTAAGGGTGGGTGTCTGTACTTGGTATAATGGGGGGGGTGTCTGTACTTGGTATAATGGTGGGGGGGTGTCTGTACTTGGTGTAAGGTGGGGGGTGTCTGTACTGAGCGGGGTCTGTACTGAGGGGGATGTCTGTACTAAGGGGGGTGTCTGTACTTGGTATAATGGTGGGGGGGGGGTCTGTACGTGCTCTGCTTGTTTGCATCCCCCCCTCCACTGCCACATTTGGCACTTTTTTTGGGGGAGGGTGGGTACCTGTCAAAAAAAATGGTTTTGACAGGTACCTGCTCCCACTTCTGGGTAAGATTGGCGATCTCCAGGTATGCCAACCCCTCCTCCCTCCACTGCCTTCTGGGATACACACAGGTCCCAGAAAATGGTGGGACCAGTGGCGGCTGTTGGTAAATTTGGTGTAATACACCCCCCCCCCCCCCCCGTCGGCTCAGACGGGTTATCTGGAGCACCGGAGCACTTACCCCATCTATGGTGGGACTTCTCCTTCCCCTGCTCTCCTCTGCATCACGGGCAGCTTCCCCTTCCCCTGCTCTCCTCCTTGGGCATCATGACGGCTTCCGTCTCCTTCCTCCTTTCCTCCTCCTCCCTCCTCCTTGGTGGCCAATCGGAACGCCTTTGGCTCTAATCATGTGCTTCAAAAAAACACCCCCCCATTGGAATCCATGCATCCGGCGCCCTGTAGGTAGATCAGGGGGCTGGGCGCATGGATAGGGGGGGACCATTCAGAAAGTGCAGTGCAACTCGTGTATGCACAGTAGAAAACCGGCTGTGAAGCCTGAAGGCTTCATTGCTGGTTTCCCTTAGTGAAGATGCCAGTGCCTGCACCTGAAGCCAATTGAAGAATCAAGTCGGGGGGCCGGCATCGCCCTGGACAGGTAAGTGTCTCTCTATTAAAAGTCAGAATCTACAGTATTTGTAGCTGCTGACTTAGTTTTTTTTTGCCCAGGCTGGAGCTCTTCTTTAACCACTTCAGCCTGGAAGAATTTACCCCCTTCCTGACCAGAGCACTTTTTGCGATTCAGCACTGCATCGTTTAACCGCTTCCCGACCGCCTGATGTACATATACGTGAGCAGAATGGCACGGGCAGGCAAAATCCCGTACCTGTACGGGATTTTTTAAATGCCTGCCCAAGGGTCGCGTTTTTGTTTATAGCGCAAAAAATAAAAACCGCAGGGGCGATCAAATACCACCAAAAGAAAGCTCTATTTGTAGGAAAAAAAGGACGCCAATTGTTGTTTTGGAGCCACGTCGCATGACCGCGCAATTGTCAGTTAAAGTGACGCAGTGCCGAATCGCAAAAAGGGGCCTGGTCCTTTGGCTGCCAATTGGTCCTGGGGCTGAAGTGGTTAACTGACAAATGCGCGGTCGTGCAACGTTGTACCCAAACAAAATTTACGCTCTTTTTCTCCCACAAATAAGGCTTTATTTTGGTGGTATTTGATCGCCTCTGTGGCTTTTATTTTTTTCGCTATAAACAAAAAAAAAGAGTGACAATTTAGAAAAAAACACATTATTTTGTACTTAAAAAAAGCTAATTTTTTCTCAGTTTAGGCCGATGTGTATTCTTCTACATATTTTTGGTAAAAAAAAATTGCGTATATTAATTGGTTTGTGCAAAAGTTATAGCGTCTACAAAATAGGGGATAGATTAATAGCATTTTTATTTTTTTATTTTTTACTGGTAATGGCGGCGATCTGCAATTTTTATTGTGACTGCGACATTATGTCGGACACGTCGGACAATTTTGACACATTTTTGGGACCACTGGCATTAATACAGTGATCAATGCTATAAAAATGCATTGATTACTGTAAAAATGTCACTGGCAGTGAAGGCGTTAACACTAGGGGGCGATCTAAGGGTTAACTGTGTTCCCTGGGAGGTGATTCTAACTGAAGGGGGAGGGGACTGACTAGAGGATCGTGGTTCCTAGCTAATATGAAGACATGATCTGTTATGCCGCGTACACACGGTCGGAATTCTCGTTGGAAAAAGCTCTGATGGTTTTCCCGTCAGAATTCCGACGGAATTTTGCTCAAACTGTCTTGCCTACACACGGTCACACCAAATTCCGATGGTCTGTAACACAGCGGCATAAAACACGTTCGACAGCACTATAAAAGGGAAGTTTAATGCTTCCGAGCATGCGTTGAATTGTTTCCGAGCATGCGTCGGAATTTTGCGTGTCGGAATTGCCTACACACGATCGGAAAATCCGATAGAAAGGTTTTCCGTCGGAAAAATTGAGAACAGGTTCTCAATCCAAAGTCCGTTGGAAATTCCGACAGAAAAAGACCGTTGGGCATACACACGGTCGGAAAATCCGATGAAAATCTCCCATCGGAAATTCTGACCGTGTGTACGCCGCATTACTCTTCTCAGAACAGAACAGGGAAGTGTGTGTTTACACACACTCATCCTTGTTTTGTGTCTCCTGGTCATGATTGCTTGTGGCCGGCGGTCAGCGCGACCATCGGCCACGAGCATCGGCACCCCCACTGTGCAGCGGGCACGCACGCCTGCTATCTTGTCCCCGCGAGCCGACGTATAGCTACGACGGCAGGGGAGCCAACCTGCCGTAGTATAACTGCGGCGGTTGGTCGGGAAGCGGTTAAATAAATCAGTATTATTTACCAGCATTACATAAATGTCCAGATTTTTAGGAATGGGACAAAATAATCAAAACACAAAGGATAGTTGAGAAATTAGAAAAGAACATTTTAAATTTTTTATATATAAAAAAGAATTCAAGTAAGTGGTAATCTCTTACAATGTACAATGATGGAAAATAGAAACATATTTGCGAAAATAATACAGTTAGTCTTTTGGGGAAACAAAGTTCAAATCATAATTGTGTGTTAGCCTTGGCTTGCTCTTTGCAAGTCTCAACCTCTCTTGCTCTTTTTCCCTCCTTCTGCAACTGAATCAAGGCTTCCTTTAATGTTTCTTCTCGCTGACATCTTGTTCTGAGTACAGTTGTGGTCAACCCCAGACATCGTGTCTGAATTAAAGAATAAACAGATCAGTTTATTCAAGCTTTCAACCTTGAAATGTTTTGTACAGCAGATTTTTATAAGAGCGAGTCTCTAAATTTTGCAGTTCTTGAGACGAAGATCACTAAATATTTTAAATGAGACCAACATACCCTACGTACAATGACATATTTACACAACTCATTTAAAAGATGAGTGTTAGTCGGCTTTATTTAAAAAAAATTATGTTTATGCATCAAAGAAAATGTACTGTATAATGGCTTTCACTCAATTTTATTCTCCACTTTATAAAATATTAATGTTATTATAAAAAAAAACCTTTAATAAACATTACAGGAGTTGTCTCTGACACTGAGTTTGCAAACCAGGCCAGGTTAGTAAGAAAGCCTGGCATGACTTTTGGCAGCCTGTGTAAAACTGACTAAGCCAAATGATCTCATTTCTGCTAGGAGGGTAGAAGGAGCCATTTCTTAACCACTTACAGACCGAAAGATTTGCCTGCTTAATGACCAGGCCATTTTTTGCGATACGGCACTGCGTCGCTTTAACTGACAATCGCGCGGTCGTGCAATGCTGTACCCAAACACAATTTACATCCTTGTTTTGCCACAAATAGTGCTTTCTTTTGGTTGTATTTGATCACCTCTACGTTTTAAATTTTTTGCGCTATAAACAATAAAAAGGCAACAATATTGTAAAGAAAAACTATATTTTTTACTTTTTGCTATGATTAATATCCCCAAAATAGTTTTTAAAAGTCTAATTTCTTCATCAGTTTTGGCCAATATATATTCTTCTACATATTTTTGGTAATAAAAATTGCAATAAGCGTATATTGCTTGGTTTGCGCAAAAGTTAGAGCGTCTACAAACTATGGGAAAAATGTATGGTATTTTGTGGCATTTTTATTATTATTATTTTTTTTTACTAGTAATGGCGGTGAACTGCGATCCATGCTATAAAAATGCACTGATTACTGTGTAAATGTCACTGACAGGGAAGAGGTTAACACTAGGGTGATCAAGGTGTTAAATGTGTTCCCTCAGTGTGTGTTCTAACTGTAGGGGGAAGGAACTGACTAGAGGAGGAGACAGATCGTTGTTCCTAGCTAGTAGAAACACACGATCTGTCTCTCCTCTTCTCACAGAACAGGAATTTGTGTTTACACACACACACGTCCCTGTTCTGGCTCTCGTGAATGTGATCACGCGTGGCCGGCGGCCACGACCGCCGGCCACATGCATCGGTTCCCCTGCTGTGCAGTGAGGGTGCACGCGCCTGCTATCACTGCTTTAAATGCCAACATACAGCTACGATGACCAGCTCAAAATGATGAGGTAATTCCTGCACATCTATCAGTCATCCCGGCACACAGGGACCGTGCCAGCAACGTACACTAAGCTCAGTTTACATGCTGCAGATTACTGGAAGCAGGCAGGTAGGTGTATTTTTATCTCAGAAGAGACATTGCCTGCTCACAGTCTGTCCCAGTGGTGGGTGGTGTTCAAATTTTTTTGGGGGGGGGGAGGGGCGGCAAACAAACCTGGCCCCCTCACTCGCACTACCCCACCCCTGGTACTCAATCGATTGAACGAATGGGAAGGTGGCATGGCTTATCCTTAGCTGTCAATCTCAAAGTCAGGAGTCAGGAGATGGATACCGAAAAAATTCAAAGGCTTTATCAATGCCGAGAAGCACAGTGAAGTCTATTATTAAGAAGTGGAAGGTATTTGGTACAACACAGACCCTACCTGGATCAGGACATTGCTCCAAGCTGAATGAAAGAGCCAGGAGGAAACTGGTCAGAGAGGCGGGGGTGGTCATTGCGTGCATGTGACAACAATATCACAAATTCTCCTTTCGGCTTGTATAGGAGGGTTGCCAGAAAAAAGCCACTCCTCAAGGAAGGCCACATGAAGTCATGGCTAAGCTTTACCAAAACGCACCTTAAAGATTCTGAGGCCACATGGAAAAAGTTATGGTCAGATGAGACAAAAATTGTATTATTTGGCCCAGGGCTGGACTGGGACAAAAATTTTACAAACACGTTTTTACAAACACGCACAAAAACAGTGTATAAACTATACGCAATTGCGCAAAAAAAAAGGGTAGGGTAGTATACAGACAGGCTAGGGCAGTATACAGACAGTCTAGGGTAGTATAAAAACAGGCTGGTGTAAAGGGGAACTCTGATTTAAGGTGGTCTCTGATCTCAAGAGCCCCCTTACATTGCATTCTGCAGCATCTGAGTTCACAGTGTAAGGGCAAAGCTAGGGGGAGTTCTGCAGACTGTAATTTAAAGGGGAAGTCTGTGGACTGTGGTGTAAAGGGAAACTCTGATGTGGGGGGGGGGTCTCTTTACCCTCTTTACACCAGCATACACTATGGTAAGGGGGACACTGATGTAAGGGGGAACTTTTATATCAGTGTTCCCCTTATCTTAGGGTCCCTACTCCCTTCTTACACCAGTGTCCACTGCATATTCTTTTCAGCAGATGGAAGTAGCAGGGCAGTCTGTCTGTGGCATGGAGCTGTCATGTGATGCACTGCCCTAAAGTTTCTGTTGCAGTCCAGGGCACTGAAGGCAGGATGGATCCTCTTCTCCTCCCACTCCCCCTCCTTGCAGATTGTTTGAAATTTGTGGAAAAGATGCCTTTACTTGCACCGGGTCAGCGGACCACCCCGCCCCCAGAGCCGAGCTGAGCGGAGCCCTTCAGTGGACCGCCCCACCCCCATAGCCAAGCTGAGCCAAGCCCTTTAGTGGACCGCTCCCCCCCCCGTGCCGAGCTGAGCCAAGCCCTTCAGTGGACCGCCCCGCCCCCTGAGCTGAGCCGAGATGTGGGACAAACCAAGCAGCCTGGGGAGAGGAGGGAGAGTGGGTGGATGGACACAGGTGGGTGAATGACAGTGGCTGTATTGACACAGGAGCTTGCCCTGTTCACATCCAATGAAAATTATGGACAAAGCAAAGCGCACTGGACAGGCTGTGACTGAAACAGGCCCACTGAGCCATCGGCCCACTGAGAAACTCCGGGTAGTCCCGATGGCGAGTACATGCTTGATTTGGCTTCAACACCAAACGAGATGTCTGGTGGAAATCCAATACAGCTCACCATCCAAATAACACCATTCCTACAGTAAAGCATTGAGGTGGTAATATCCTGTTATGGGGGTGTTTCATTGCATCAGGGACTGGAGCACTTGTCTGCTGTCAATCAAGTGCTGTGAGGCGGAACCGAGGGGCAGGGCCAAGCCTCGCTGTGTGTGTCTATGGTGCGTGGTTCCATAGACACACATAGCCCAGGAGCGCGCCCCCCACATGAGGTTCAGGGCTACTCTGTGCAAAACCATTGCAAAAATAACATGTTTGTTATTTTGATTAGAAAAAATAAATAAATATAGACTTTACAATCACATTAACCTGCTGGCTGGAAGTGATAAACATTAAAATTTCTCATGAAGTGAGAAATTTTCAGCTGAACAAAATAAATCAGAATATTTGGATTGTTTAAAATGATTCATGTTAAGTTAATAAAGAAAATGTTTAATAAAAACAGGAATTTCCATTCCAAAGAGGGGCATACCTCCAACCAACTAACACGGAAGATCCAACTGATTAAACATGAACTCAAAGCAGCAGCGTTCAACTTCCATCGTCTTCCTTCCTTTTGTGAATGGAAGTTTAGCGCAGCGATTTTCCACTCAAACAGAAATTTTCCAACTGTCGCAGTGACTTTCTTAGATCTCGTCCCTTTTATTGGCTTAGAAGCATATTGTGAATTTTAGCAGTAGTTGAAATATTCAAGTGAAGAAGGAAGAAGTGTTTGATGCTTCTTGCTGTCTGCCAGCTGTTTGGTTACAATCTTTTAAGTCCACACTATTCTTTCGCTGATAAACACATATGTCTGTTGTTGTACAGGGAGCGAGAATTCACATCAGCACTTTGCAGCTGAGCTATATGAATTATTTTATTATTTCCTGCATTTTTATGACAACAAAATAATCCAACAAGTTCTGCAGTCTTTGGAACTACCTGCATCAGGCTGAGCCATAAAAATGTGTTTGGCCTGCTGTCATCATCGCTGTAGCATAGAAGATGAAGGACCCACAACATCACATGACTGGCCAGAAGACTGCAGGATTTAAATCTGAACTCCAGACACATAAAAAAAAGACATCAAATAATGTAGGTCTGTAATCGTGAATAAATTGTTAAAGTGGTGTCCCCCCCCCCCCAAAAAAAAAAAAAATAGCTTAAAATTCCTAAAAAAAATTATTGGAATTTTTTTTTTTAACTCACCTCTAAATGCCTGTTGCTAGGGGGTCCCTCGTAGTCTGCCTCCTTCAGTGCCCGGGCTGGTGGCATCACTTCCCCTCGGTGTACTCAGTCATCTGGGACACGTGACAGGTCCCAGATGACTGCGTGGCATATCACGGCGCATGGCACCACTCACGCATGCGCCATGGGTGCCCGGCTGTGAAGTCACAGCCGGGTGCCCACAGTAAGAATGCCGGCGCCCAGGGACAGGTAAGTGTCCGATTATTAAAAGTCAGCAGCTGCAGTATTTGTAGCTGCTGACTTTTACATTTTTTTTTTAAAGGGGCACCCCACTTTAAATGTATTTCTTTTTATGTAAGCAGGGTAAGTAAGCAGTTTGGGTGCTGACAAGAAGCATGCCGATAGCAGAAGAGCACAGAGTAACAGAAAGATGAACTCATCACTGTGTTCCTTGTCCTTTCCCTGTCCAGTCACAGGCTGGGGGTGGGTCCAGGACAACCTAGGCTCAGAGAAAACAGGTTAAATAAAGCCTGAGGACTGCCTGAGGACATCTATTGGCAGGAAAAAATACTGCTGGGGAAATCTCTGGCTTAAAGCTGAATATTGGCAAAAAGATAGTATTGTTTTTGTATCATTTAAGCCCCATGCACACTGGTCTTTTAGCCCCGATGTACCTAGCAGTACTAATGTTTAGGGCAATATGCACCCAGGAACGAATTACAAGAATGCAAAATATCTGCATCCAAAGCATTTGTCCCTGGGTGCATACTACCTTGGGCTATTTATTTTATTTTGTTGTTTTTGGCTGGAGTTCTTCTTTAAGGTATGTATTCAGTAAACTTAAAGGATAAGTTCACCTTCGTAAAAAAAAAAATTTGCAGGTAAAAGAAAGTGTATTTTTATTTCAGCAGATCACGGGTGCAATCTCAGGCTCCAGCAGACTGTCAGTGTCAGGAAGCATCAATGAACTACCTAGAGCGCTCAACAGTGCCCTAGTAGTTCATTGAGAACTACAAGCCTTCAGCCACAAAGGCTGTTAGTACTTGTAGTTCTCCCATTCACAGAACTAAATAAATTACATGGCTGGGTGACCATAAACCCTGCTTGGCTGGGCTTTTATTAAAATTGACAGTCGGTGTGGGGAGAGGATCCTTGGCCCGATGTCAGAACGGGGGAATTAGGAGGCTTCGGGGGCTGCTGCAACAGGAACCTGAATACGGGTGTAGCATGTTACAAAGGGTGAACTTATCCTTTAAAACTAGATGCACGAGGGGGTAGACTCCGGGATGGAAGGGGGCTAAAACCCTAGAGTTGACATTTAGGTTATATATACAGTTGTGGGGCTGAGTTAACCCATGTCTGTATATTTGTTTTGCTGTCTCCTTTCTGTTGTGGAGATTTTCCTTTACTTCCTGTCCTGAGACACAACATGAAGCTAAAGGAAAGCTCTACAAAGTGAGGTAAAATCTAGATTTATCTTAGACAATTTCCCCTCACCTCACATGTATGACCCTCAGAAGGAACCACAGTGCTCAGCAGGGGGACAAAGAATACAACACACCTCCCAGACGTGTATCAGATGGAGAGTATTCTTTGACCACTGTAGCTCTTAGGCCCCATTTACACATGCGAATGGGGCTGTTACTAATTACATGCAAGAGATACAGCAGTGGTTCCCAGTGATTAGCTGCGGGCGGCAGCCCCACTGAAAGCAATGGGAGGCTGACAGCTCCTGCAGCTAATCATACATACTTGCATGTAATCACTCATGAAGCAGTTACTTGTAAATGATCCATCCTGGATGCAGACAGCCTACATTGCACACAGCTAATCGCCAGGAACCCCAACTCGGTATCCGACATGTAATCACTAACAGTCCTGTTTGCAGGTATGAATGGGGCTTTAAAAAAGTATATATATCGGTAGTGTGAAAGATTTGTATAATATGTGTTCTGCAGACATCCCAATCTGCAAAAACGAATTTCAGGGAGGTGGCAAACTCATTTTAGGGAGGTGGTGCTCCGGGCCACGCCCCCCCCCTCCCACCAATATAACATGATGATGAAATGGAATGGAATCCAGTATACAAAGGTTTACTTCTTCTGAGAGATATTAAAGGAACACTCTAACCACCATGACCATCTTCATCCCTAACTTCCGTCTCCAGTATCATCCTTGTTCTATTTCACATTGTATCCAAGTCTTCCTCATCCCTGAATTCTTAATAAATATCTGTCCTCATTCCTCTCCACAGTGTAACCTCATCATCCTCAACTCCAACACCCCCTCCATAATCATCATCCTTGTCCCTCTCCACAGTCATCCTCATTCCACTCCACATTGTAACCTCATCATCCACTTCCACCTCCATAGTCATCCTTATTGATCTTACTCATTCCTCTTATAATCGTCCCCATCATCCTCATCCCTCTCCAGAATGATCCTCATCTCTCTCCATAATTGTAACTCCATCATTCTCATCTTTCTCCATAACCATTTTTATCCCCAACTTCACTCTCCATAATCATCCCCATCCCTCCCTGCTTTGTAACCCATCATCCTCATCCTTGTATTCTCTATGTGCTCTTTCCTCTATTTACTCTATCACCACATGATCCATCTTCATCCTCATGCCTCAAGCAGCCTCTATCCTTCCCTCTCTCCATAATCACCCATCATCCTCATCCCCACCATCCTTATTCATCCCTGTAGCTCCCCTCTTTCCTTATGACATAGGACACTCTCCTGTTGTTAGGGTATATGACCTGTACTGCTATGTAATTTTTGGTGTAAGATGTGTTCTTAGTACAGTCAGAGAAAGTGGCTGCCACAGCACACTTATCTCTCTCCGTGTTGCTCTTTCCTGCACCAGAGAAGGTGGGCTGGGTGTGACCACCTCCGAGGCCAGCCACACCCCTTCCCTGAGTCCCACCCAATCAAAATGTGAGCCTAGGAGCAGGCTCCCCCTCAGGGGTGTACTCAGTAGGAGTGAGTCCCCAATGAGAAACCGCTGATCAGACACAGAGGGAGGAGAAAGTAGAAAGTGGAATTAGTTTCATCTGCATGAATTCCTCTTTGACTTTGGCCGAGGCAGTTCTTCTTGTATGGCTGGGGCTGGCAGCCGGAATATTGAGGGGCACTCGCGGGTGTGCGGCAGCCGAAGACAAAATGCGGGAGGCTCCCGCACCTCACGGGAGACTTAGGATGTCTGGTTCTGCTTTTAAACTTTGCTACAGGTTCTCTACAATATCATCTAAATTATCCTTGCTGATACAGCCACATGGTACATGCCATTCCTATACACCACCACACTGCAGTCTGCAGAGACCTAAGCGACGCAGACTCCGGTACAGGCAGTACACCTCAGATAGATCGCAGCAAGGGGGGCTTTCAGGTTTCGGGTCCACAATGAAAAATTAGAGTCTAAAATTAGCCCATTTTGTCTGAAAGTTGACATTTACAGAGAACGTGTTTCTTAACAGAATTTAGGTCAGACATGCCTCAGAGAATAAAGGGACAGTAAGTACTTTCTCTTTCCCTTACAAAATGTCTGTGTTCATTCACGTCACCATTTACAAGGTAAATGGACATTATAGGGACAGTTAGACTAAAATACTATTTACTTTATACATATCAGGCATCAAAGTGTAATTATTAAAATGTATACCTAAAGTGCAGCTTTGGATCAAATAAAAAAAGGAAATTTTTTCTACTATGTTACTAATATCAACATAGAAGTTTTGGTTTTATCCACCTGGTGATCCCACCAAGAGATTTGCTGATTTTTCTGGTTTCTTTAACAAGGTGGCAACACTGCCCGGTCTACTGTGATATCACACAGCAGCATTTTTACCCTGTGGTTAGGATAGTTTTAGGTGTTCATTTATTTTTAGGTGGACTTTAAAGGGATTGTAAAGGTTCGTGACCGGCCTCCTACCCCCTCCGTTTTACTTACCTGAACCCTCGAACTTGTCCCACAGGGACGCGCTCTCTCTCTGCCCGGAGTTCTCGGCTCTTGATTTGATAGATTGATAGCAGCGGGAGCCAATGGCTGCAATGCTGTCAATCAAATCCAATGACGCGGGCGCCGGGAGCGGGCCGAGTCCTACATTCGGCCTCTATAGACGCCGAATGCTGGACTCGGGAGTGATCCCACAAGTTAACCCCCCGGGAGAGCGCTTCTCCCAGGGGGTTATCTAATGTGGGGAGGAGCCGAGAGAGCCACCGAGGGACCCCAGAAGACCAGGTTCGGGACCACTCTGTGCAAAACGAGATGCACAGTGCAGGTAAGTATGATATTTCAAATAAAAATAGAAAAACAAACCTTTAGAGTCACTTTAAGTAACAGACAAACCAATTTAAGCCTAACTCTGGCTAACACTTTTCAAGAAGTTACAACAATGTTTTTTTTTCTATTTTAGAAAATGGCTTGAACCACATGAATAAAAGATTTTCATTGTAAGAGCTCCCAGTGGTGTTATATGTTTTGTCACAACCCCTGCAACTGTCACTATGCTTGACAGCTTGCTCTGAGTGTAACTGTAGAGAAAATACATATATAAAAGCTTCTAAAATAAAACAAGAAATTCATAAACTAAATACTACCAATATAGGTATTAAAGTGGACCTCTAGCAGCTTTACAAGCCAACATGAATGCATTCCTGTAATATCGCAATTTGCAGCAGCAGCTACACATGTTATCATTAAAAAGCTATCCTAGAGCTCCAGTCCAATGACTTTACCTAGGCTCTGATAATGTCATCAGTCTGCTGCAGGCAGGAGGAAGCATTTCCTTAGTCTCCTCTCATTTAGTCTCGAGATTGTAACATTTTAATCTTTTAGCAATCAAAGACTGCAGCTGATCTGTGTTAAATATTTTTTTGAACACAACCAGAACATGTAATAGGATTTACATGATTATGTGATATCTGAGTTGGCATCTCAGTCCAGAAAGTACATAGTGATCTTGGATGCTGGTTGAACAGAGATGGTATCGTCCTTCTGGCAAGAAAATTTGCTGAAATCATTGTCAATGGTAGTACTATGATTTTTGTGAATGGTAATATATACCTGGAAATGTTACATATACAGTAAGACGTTTGGTCAAATTTAACCACATTGTTATTGAAATAATATATTTTAAAATATAGTGTGTCTTTAACATGAATCGGTCAACATTTGGCAAGCAGACAAACTTCTTAGGGTCCTTTGTGACAGGCGTTCCATATGTCCGTTTTCCCTCCATCTGTTGGTGGATGAAAAACGGACATACATGTATGTTTATGGGCTAGCGGACATTAGTGGATGATCATCCGCTGACATCCACCTCCGTTAAGTTCTGTTTTTTGAGACGAAAGGAAACAGTTTGGAGACCACTGTTCTAAGCCAACATGAACTTCTCCAAACACTAGGCTAGGGCCTACTCTTGTAAACAGCACTGCCCCTGCCAGCCACAACCCAATGATTCTTACAGTGACAATGTTAGCCACTGTTGGCATAGCAAGCAAGGCATCAGTGCCATATGCATCATTTGTTTATATAAAGAGACAACCGTAGATTTATAAAAAAGAAACAACACATCAAATATTGCAAGCCTCTTACTGGAAAAGACTGAAAAAAAAACAACCTGATAACAATAAACTAATTGCTGTAGGTGTATCAGAAATTATACGGCAATCCAGATTTATCATGCACTTTGTATGGAAAGAGAGATGGGATCTCAGAGTTACTGTCACATTTTTCATGCTTCACAGTCACCACCATAAATATCCAGTGACACAAATGCATTTGTGTTGTGAATTATGATTGCAATCTTCAGCCCACTTCCATGCACAATCCAATCACATTTAATTCCACTTATGTAATCCGACTACCTGAAACGGATCAGATCTAATTACAATTTCTCAAACTGTAACATATAGAGGCTTAAAGGTGGATTTAGGAATAGGAGATCAATCTTTCTCTCAAAAAAGGTGTGATGGTCATTGGACAAGAAAATATTTTAAGGACTCCATCATCCAGAGGATTGGCCAGTTAAAAAACTCTGCCCATCCAAATCCCATGCTTACCCACAGGACTTCTCCAGAGCCTCTCCTATGCTCTGAAACTCACTACCCCAATCTGTTCAGCTATCTCCCACTCTGTCCACCTTTAGGAGATCCCTAAAAATGTATCTCTTCAGGGAAGCCCATCCTGCCTCTATTTAAGAACTGAATATGTATTGTCTCCACCAGCGCATCCCCACACATTTATTACCCTTTGGGTCACTTGCCCCTCCCTTTTAGACTGTAAGCTCATGTGTCTGAATAGGGTCCTCCTACACCACTTGTCTTGAATCGAGTTATAACTGTACCATCTCACTATGTTTTTTTCTTTTTTAATCTTTATTTAATGGTTCTATACATATAAAAAACAAATAGAATAACACAGATACAAACCTAATTACACATAAATAATGTATCTTACCAGCGCACATGAAAACAGAATAAAAAAAGGAAAGAAAAAAGGAGGGCACAAGAGGATTTGCAAAAGAAAAAAAAAAGCAGAAAGAAACCACAAACTCAATATCACATCAGCAACTCACAACACCTGCTTTCTGTGGTTAATATTATAGCCAGTTTGTAAGCTAAACACAAATGATTGTCGAACTAAAACCAACTGCAATTCTAAAATTCTTAAACGTGTCTGGGATATGGACTTGATCCAATGATCATGGAATTTTTCAAATTCATTGTTGCATCTATATCTCCAGTCCTGAGACTCCCTCAATTACCTTTTGACGAGATTCTTCTTTAAAAGATAAGCTAGTCAAAAGTGAGTATCTGAAAAAGCCCAACAAAAAACACCGCTCCCTTTATGGCACCTACCCATGTGGACATTGTGCCTATTGCCCTCTAATCAGAAAAGAAAAATCCTTTTTTCTCCCAAATTGCCAAATCTTTAATCCCAAACATTACACCAACTGTCAAGTATGTGGAGTTGTCTATATGATGGTATGTGAATGTGGGGCCTTCTATATAGGCAAAACCAAGCAGAAATTCTGGTGTAGAACCTTGAAACATGTCTATAGTATGGAAATTGTGAATAGATACCTTCCCCAAGAAGACATGTAGTCCTACAGCACAACTATAGGATGCCCAAAGTTTCTTTCACCGTCCCCGATTGGATTTACATCCCAGATCAAGGCGGTGATTGGAACAAAACACTACTTCAACAGGAACAAAGATGGATAGTTGGACTCCAGGCTTCCGTTTTTCTGGGCTTAAACAAGTCCATTTCTTATGCACCCTTTCTTAAAAGTTTTGCATCAGGAAAAAGTAGGTATCTTAGGGAGGATCAATGTTGAATTAAAATAAATTTATCTACCAATGTCCAGTCCAGAAAAATTGTTCTTGGACTGTATAGATATGTATATAAAAATATTCCCCCCTAGAACCCCCTTTTCTCACTATCTTGGAAAGATACACCTCATGTATTGCTCATTAGAATTTCTATATCACTATTTAATATGAAGAATAATGAATGTGAATAAACTAACGATATAAGATTGAAATACCATTTAAAATGTTTTTGTATAACTGTTGTATATTTTGTTTGTTTTTCAACAGATTCCTGTGACAAGCCGTGCTGCTCCTCCTTTGGGTCTCGCCTTAGGCGGTGTGCCTCCTTCTCCGCTCAGCTTCCCGGCAAGGTGGGGAGACGTGACTCTTCACGATTCTCCCCAATGCGCCTGCACCTTTCCGGCGGCGCCCCGTGATCGCCGTTGGACGTGTTTGTGATGCCACGCACGTGTGTGGCTTTTTGCTGCACATGCGTGTGACGTACTGGCATCATGCATTTGCGCCGAGGACAACGGCGGATGCCGGGGCCTAGGCCTTCCGGAACGCCAAGGGGGCCACATCGATGCCGCTAATGGCGGCGGGGACCATCATGGTGGGGATAGGAGGAAAGCGGGGAGGACCACACCTGCTACGCTCCAATCATCAGTGATTGAAGGGTATTTAATAGCCACTTCCCTCCAGTGGTTCTTGAGGTAATCCCTGGAGGACTAATAATGCCCATATCATGAGAGGAAGGCAGAACAGTAAGTGCTGTTTTGGTTACACTGGCTGGATGGATACCCCATTAACTATCATTCACATTTTTGCACAAATATGGGCAAGGGGCGCAGATGGCAAAAGCCGACATCGAGTCGGCTTTTCGTTTGCTCCCGGTCCACCCGGAGAGTTTTCATTTATTGGGATGTATGTGGCAAGATGAGTACTATGTAGATCGTTGCCTACCCATGGGGTGCTCTATATCCTGTGCTTTGTTTGAACAGTTTAGTTCATTCCTGGAATGGGTGGTCCGGGATGTTGCGGGACTCAATTCGATCATACATTACCTGGACGACTTTCTTTGCATGGGCCCGGCGGCATCGGAGGTATGTGCGATACTGTTAGCCATGTTGGAACATGTTGCCGCCAAGTTCGGCATACCCTTGGCACCTGAAAAGACAGAAGGCCCAACTACAGTGCTGAGTTTTCTGGGGATTATACTAGACTCGTCGGCAATGGAGTGTAGGCTGCCTGAGGAGAAGCTAAAGGCATTACAGGCGGAGATTCGGGGGATCATGGGATTGCGCAAGGTCCAACTTAGAACATTACAGTCACTGTTGGGTAAGTTGAACTTTGCGTGTCGCATACTGACGATGGGAAGGGTATTTTGCTGACGGCTGTCGGCTAGTACCGCGGGGGTAACGTCTCCGAAGCACTATGTGCGCTTGGTGCGGGCACATAGGGAGGATCTGAGGGTGTGGCACGCATTCCTGGCTAATTTTAACGGCAGGGCGCTGTGGATGACAGGGCCAGTGAGCAACTTCGATTTGAAGTTGTACACGGACACGGCGGGATCAGTGGGTTACGGAGCATTTTTCCGAGGTAAGTGGAGCGCGGGGCCATGGCCAGAGTCCTGGCATGCTGCAGGACTGGTTAGGAACATGCTGCTGCTGGAATTGTTTCCGGTGGTACTGGCAGTCGAGCTCTGGGGGGAAGCCTTTAGGGACCGGAAGGTTAGGTTTCACGTGGACAACCTTGGGGTGGTGCAAGTGATCAACAAGGTGTCGGCAGCATCCCCGCTAGCCATCTTGCACTATATCTCTAACACTAAAGGTAAAACCTTTTTTTTTCACTTTAACAACTTTGTTCACCTATTGCAGCCGAGATTGTGATCACATGACTGGCCAGCTTTCTCCTTTCCTCCTCTGAGAAATGCAGTGGGCAGGTTTCTCTGCTGATGTCAACCTGGAGGGGAGAAGGAGAGGAGGACAGAGCTGTCTGGTCATGTGATCGCAATCTCTGCTCTTAAATTAGGTATTTACAGCATTTATATTTATAAGTCATTCACAGAGGGGGACACTTTAATAGGAGGCAGTGCTGATGGTTAGTGTTATGAGAGGAGCATGAGGGGGAGGGGCGGCTCACACACAGGCAGAGAGGGGAGGGGGTGAGGAGGACACAGGAGCAGAGGGGAGAGCAGATAGCAGGCT